>AP025042.1:34082452-34480798 GCA_036186865.1 Eustoma russellianum | reverse complement strand
ATCGGCATTTTATTCGAAAAAAAACTAGAGGATCAATCTCTTCAACTTCAACACATTCCATCAACTGAGCAGTTAGCTGACTTACTTACTAAGTTAGTCTCTCCTGGCTTATTTCAACGATTGTTATCCAAGCTTGGTTGTATTAATATATACACACCTAGCTTGAGGGGGAGTGTAGAAATGTAGTGTATAAAGTATTGTATATAGTATAGTGATTATTTTATATTCTTCTCATTTATAGCCGTTATTAGAGATTAGACTACCACAGAGTTACTTTTACTGCTTATAGCCGTTGGACATCAAGTCCACAAATGGATGTATATATACTGCATATTGTAAAATGTTTAAAGTAATGAAGGATTGAATATTTTAGCACTTTTAAGGTGTTCTTCTTACGTTGGATTCTTCTAACCTTCAAAGTATTGATTGTTCCTTTATTTTTAAGCAGCTGCATGTTTGGGATATTTCTTCTGTAGGAAAAGAGAGAGGTGAGTTCCCCATTAGTTGGCTCCTGGATCAAATTTGTGGTCGCAAAAGAGGAAGAAAGAAAGAACATCAAGGAAAGATTTCTTGCTCCATGCATTTTGTGAAAAAGTGGCGTCCATCACCGTTACGTAGGTGGGCTCTAGACTTGTCCACTCGAGGTCATCGACGAGGCGAAAAGGCAAGGCATTGAGCGACTGTAATGATAGTTTGTAAAGACAATGAGATGAAGAATGAATGTGGATTGGTGTTTAAATAAACAAGAATAGCATGGCTCATGACATGGATCGATCCATGTCTCAGTTGGATCGATCCATGTGGCTTGAAAATGAAGTTGAGTATTCTGCCAGATATAGATCGATCACATAGATCGATGACTTCGACCAATCGATGTACCCTGGGTGCAAAGTTGAAACTCTTTGTCTAACATAGATCGATGACATAGATCGATCGATGTGACTTCGATATAGATCGATCGAAGTGGTTTGGATAAAAAGCTGAAGCTTACTATGAGACATCGATTGATCGATGTGCCAACAAAAGTGACTTTTCACTAGAATTGCAACTCATACACCAAAGGACATATCCAATCACTATGCAATGGCCATGAACGTCTGAATGGAGTTTAAGAGCCTACAAAAAGGCTGTTACAACACATTTTTCTGGACATCTTGTTTTCTAGTTGGTCATTGCATTAAAAGTTCTTCTTCCTACTTAATACACTATTGTTTTGAAAGTTCATTTGATTTCATTCATTATTGCTGAAGTTTGAAATCTTGTTGACTATTGTATCCTAGGACGAAATTTGTCTACAACCGTGCAGCAACTAGTGGAGGCAAATATTCTTTTTGGATAGCGTTTGTACACGCCTCAAGACATTGACTTTGCTCATTCTTCTTGTTGTTCTTGTATCCATTTTCTAACAATTGAAAGGAATATTTTAGATAAATTCAGAGACGTTCCTGAATCAACAGAGCATGAAGCTTTATCGATTTGATGGCATGAATTTCTTGCGGTGGAAGGACAAGATGATATTCCTACTCACTGCTTTGCAAATTGGGTACTGTTTAGACCTAAACCTCAAGGAGTTGCCAACTCCACATGAAGACGATGATGATGCGGTGAAGGCCGCCTGGAGGAAAAGGCAAGAGGATGAGGTCCTATGCCGGGGACACATTCTCAACAACTTGTCATATCGTATCTAGAATCTGTTCACGACAACAACATCACAGAAGGAGATATAGAACGCCTTGAAATTCAAGTACAACAATGAGAAGCAAAGCGCCGACAAATTCCAAGTGATGAAATACTTTAATTTTAAGATGATTGAAAATTTATCAATCATGGACCAAGTGCACGAGTTGCAGGTTATTGTTTCTAAACTCAAGGAGTTGGGTGTGGAAGTTTCTGAGGCATTACAAGTAGGCGGGATAATTGCAAAGCTTCCTCCTAGTTGGAATGACTACAGAAAAAAATTACTGTAGTCAACTGAATCCTTTTCTCTTGAGCAACTTCAGAAACATTCGAGAATTGAAGAGGAGACTAGAAGTCTCGTCAAAAGACACATTTCTGATGATGCACCTAGAGTGCACTATGTCAAAGGAAAAACAGGGAATTGGATTGGAAATAAGCGGAAGAACTCCGAATCGTCTGAATCTGTTGACAAAGCAGAAAATTCCAAGAAATGTAAGAGGTGCTATAACTATGGCAAAAAGGGACTCGGAAGAAACAAAAACAGTATGGTGGTTCCCAAAATGTCAACAATGCAAATATGGTAGACATTGAAACCGATTAATTGGTAGCAATGGTTGCCGGTTTGTATGTTGGCATGGTAATGAAGCTGTATATGGCTACGAACGAAATCACAAATGACTGGTGGTTCGATTCGGATGCGACTGTATACGTATGCAACAATAGGACTCTCTTCAAGACCTATCAAGTTGTGGATGATAGCCAGTAAGTTCTAATGGGAAACCGCAACACCATCAAAGTCTTGGGAAAAGGTAGTGTAGAATTAAGCTTTACTTCTGGCAAGAAGTTGTTATTAATCAATGTTCTACATGTACCCGAGATTTCTAAGAATCTCGTTTCTGCTAGTCTAGTATGTAGAAATGGATTCAAGATTGTAATGGAGGGGACAAAATTATAATGTCCAAAAATGGGATCTTTGTTAGCAAGGGTTACTCTTGTGATGGGATGTTTAAACTCAGTATCAATAAAAATTCCATAGCTTGTGTTTACTCTGTTGATTCTTCTTTTTTATTGTGGTATGATAGACTTGTGCATGTAAGTAGTGCAACAATTAAGTTTACGTCTAAGCAAGCATTAATTTCTTATAAAGATGAAAATGAAAGAACATGTGAGATATGCATACAAGCTAAAATGACAAAGAAACCATTTCCTAAAGTGGAAAGGAAAACAAAACTCTTAGAACTTGTTCATTCAGAATTTGTAAATTGAACAGTGTTTTGACCCGAGTTGGAAATCGATATTTCATAACTTTCATTGATGATGCCTCCAGATATACGTATGTATATTTGTTAAGGCATAAAGATGAAGCCTTTGACATGTTCAAGGTTTATAAAATGGAAGTTGAAAATCAATTGGGATTGAAAATCACAGTTCTAAGAAGTGACTGTGGTGGTGAATACTTTTCTCTTGAATTCAATCAATTATGTGAGGAGAATGGTATCATACACCAGAAAAGTGCACCATATACACCTCAACAAAATGGTTTGGCTGAAAGAAATCAAAAATAGAAAAGCTGAGTAAATCAAAAATCCAGAATAGAAGTTTAGCTGACATGCTAAATGCAATGTTAATAAACTCTGGTTTGCCAAAGAATTTATGGGGAGAAGTCTTATTAACGGCTTGTCATATTCATAATAGAATTCCTTCTAAGAAGTTTAAGGTTTCTCCATATAAAATATGGAAGAAACAAAGATCAAATCTAAGTTATCTTAGAGTTTGGGGCTATTTAGCTTATTATAGAGTTCCGGATCCAAAAAAGACTAAGTTAGGGTTGTAGGATCTGCAAGGAACCACTAGAAGGGGGGGTGAATAGGTGGTGCGGAAAGTGTGGTTTTTAAAATTTCTTTAAACTTGAACAATTCAACTTCTGAAAACAGATTCTGTTTTCAGGACCTGTTTTAAAACGTTTTTAAAACCAGGTTAGAGGTCTCCAAAAATTCTGAAATTTTGAGAGAACTTAGCCTCCGATGTTATGAGGGTCCCCTAAAAATTTCAAATTAAAATTCAACCTTTAACCCCTTCAAAAACCATTGGTAATCAGATTGTACGAATCTGCCAGAAACGGTAGTCGGTTTTGAAAAATTTATTTCTATTTGTGTGAACGTCCAAATGCTCTAAAACTTTGACCATTAACTCCTTATATACTATATTTAAGTGGGTTGAAACAGTTTTGCAAAATTCTTTTGGTAGTAGGTCAACTAAAATCAAAGTCTCAACCTTTGCAAGTCTGAAAATCAGACTGCACTAGTCTCAGAACTTTTGATGTTTGATTGACTTATACTTATCCAAAAGGGTTGAAACGTGTGCCAAATTAACCCTAGAATGTGTGAGTATATTTCTGGAAATTTTTGTGATTTTTGAAATTCATTAACTATTTTTTCGAATGCGAACAAGAAGGATAATCAGTGCAGTAACTGAAAAACAAATGCAGAAAGTAAATGGCACCAAGAATTTTATACTGGTTCGGTTATAAACAACCTACTCCAGTCTTCAAGGAACACCTTCCTTGGTTCACACTAATCACACACACGCAGTACACCTTACCGCAGGGTTGATAGAGTTACACCTAACTCCAACCCTTTACAAACCTTGTACGGTTAATACAATTTGCACGAACACCACCACCTCGCAAGAATGAAGATTGATCACACCTTGATCAATCTTTTACAAAGATGTATAATGAATGGTGGTTTATATCAAGCCTATTCAAGATTGAAAGAATATGAATACAATAGGCTTACAAGAAGAAAGAAAGAAAGAGAGAATGTAGAAGAAGAAGAACTAGGCTTTTTGATCACTTTGATTTTGCAATGCTTGGCCTTGTTTTGTTTGCTCTCTTCTCTTTCTTTTTAACATGTCCAGCCATCCCCCTTAGAGTGTCTCTCCTCTTGAAAATTATCTTTTAAGTCCTTGAGAGAGTGTAAGACATCATTGTGACAAGGCCTTGCTTACTTGGCACCTTCTTATTGGATGATCATTTAGTCTTCGCTTACTTGGCACCTCCTTATTGGTTCAACGTTGTCATCATGATGACTTGGAAAAAAATCTGAGAATACACTTAAGCATGTGCCAAAAATCATCACAAAATAACTTCCATAACTCATAAGATATGTCACATAAATTGCAAGATAAAAATCCTTCCAATCTTAATGAAAAAATCGGCCAACTAGTCTCATTGCCATGCTGAATTTTCAGCATGTGCACCATTCCTTTTCTTTCAAGATAATACCCAATTTACCTTGATTTTTTTAAAAAAAAATTGAATCACCAAGTTATGGTAAGTATTGATACCAACTAAGAAATGAACTTAGACACATTTTGGCTCTCAAATTCGGCCACAAAGTTGTACACATGCTGAAACGTTTTCAACATGTGTGATATACAAAATATCACCATTTATTTATTTAAATAATATTCAAAACCTTTCCATTTCTTCTTCTAATCAATCACATAATAAAAGATGACAAAATATGTCACATTGAAGAGCAAAATTTCGGCCAGCTTGTGTGTAGTATGCTGAAATTTTCAGCATGCGGCATAAGAGAGATATATTTTGAATTCTTACCATTTGTAGCTTTTCTCTTCAATTCACCAACATTGTATGATTGATCCTTGACCAATCAAGATGCCAACAAAGCTCCACATATGCTCCAAATCAGCTGTAGGTGGCGTTGGAATGTGTATGTGCATGTGCTGAAATTTATTTTTGCTAACTTTGTAAAATAATGCACATTTAATAATATACACATGTTATATTCCAATCAGCCCTTAATTTAATTTTCTAGAACACTTTAAGATGTATATCATATGTAAAAAGTGTCTAGATACGTTTAACATGATGTACCAAAAACGTTCCATGTGTTGTGTGCGTAGAAAACCGAATTTTCGATATTTATCGATTACCCGATTTTTCTCTAATTTAAATTCCAACTTTTGCACATGTTATATATATTATGTTCTACATAATATATATAATATATACTTTAAATCTCAGTACTTGGCTGGTCCAAAGTTGTATCATTAACATGTGACAAAATTAAACTTGGAATCTTCACATTTTGGCCTTAATGTGGGATGATTTGTGTGTGCCAACATGGAAAGTATTTTTGGCTGAATATTACATGTAGTGCACGAAATTTTCATCACTTTTTGAAGTATAGGGGCTGGCCATTTATTTATGGCAAGTACGTGACACGTTTGCGAAGTTTCGGTATTCGCCCGATACGACAAATTTCGGTTTAGAACCTTTTATCGTGTCGTATTTAATTTGTCATCACCATATCTTATATCATATGATATAAGACCTGAATATGCTCATAAATATGAGTTAAGTATAGTGGTGTGACGTTAACGTACGTACGTAAAATATATAACGTGTCGGTGGTACGTTAGAATACATGTGTATGTGCCTTTTTAAAAAAATCTGAAAATAGGTGTAATATATATGTATATTGCGTGTATAATTAAGATGGGGAGGAGGAGAAAACTTTCCTTCCTTAGCCTTGTTGCCTTTGTGCCTTTTCCAAATGTGGCTTCCTTTAATGAACTACTTAGTTTATTAAACTAAGTACTTCACTTAATGAACTAGTTTAGTTCATTAATGGTGGCACCTGAAAATAGTGTAAACATAACAAATGTTTGCCATATGATGTAAGCTTAAATGCTTCATGACTCGTTAGTATGACAACATAATATATAAGCTAAATAAGGCAAGTAATGGCAAGATATCATGCATACATGTATATATATCATGCACATTTATGCTATGTTTGTTTTTGTGCACATTTAAATTATGTATTTGAAAATCACTCAAACCCCCTTTTCTCTACAATCTCCCCCTTTTGATGATTTTCAAAATAACTTATGCACATGATTTAAATCCAATCGCTCCCCCTTCAATTATGCATAAATTCAAAATTCGAATCCGCTCCCCTTGATTTATGCAATCAGTATCTCTCTCCCCCTTAAATCATGTTTTCTCTCCCCCTTTATTTTGGAAAGCAAATCAAAAGATGCCTGTAAAGAAGAAAAAATCATGTATTTCATATATGTGCGTTCGTAAGGGTTATTTATTCAACCCTTTGAAAATGTCCCTTTTGGTACCCAAATTTGGGTGACCTTTCTAGGTCTTCCAAAAGGTGAGAAAGACGATGAAAATGCAACATAGTATCCGTTGGGGGCAAATGCATTTGGCCTTTGGCCAAGAATCCCATCATGCATATAGTATGGTTTTCGTTTTTGGTTTGCATGCACGGGGAGTGATCTAGATGTATTTTTATGATATGAATGTCGCATATGCATCAGTGGCTTTCTATATGGCATGTGATTTCTCTTTGTATGATAAGAAGCACGATGAGATGAGATAAATGGTGTACTAGTCTTCTTCTCATATTTATATGGCACATAATTATACTTCGTATGAGATGAAAAAGAGATATGACGAGATGTGGGAAGAGGAGGTTTTTGCTTTATTTTAGGCGTAGCGTATGCCTTTGATGTGTCTACTTTCTTAGACAAAACAAACTTGGATGGTTTAGATGATGCTTCGTTTGTCTCACTGTATCCTAATCCAGTTTTATCACTGTCATGTTTTTGTGATAAAATAATGCGATCTAGCATGTTGGATCCCGTATCAAATTGTTTCACCTTTTTCTCTACATGCACATTCCTTGATTTCAAGTTTGAAATCTCGGATTTCAATTCAATGTTCTCTGATGACAATGATGAAATTTCAGATTTTAATGAATTTATAATGCATGACGACTCTTCTTTTGAATCGTTTAATTGAGACACAAGATCTTTGTTAGAAGATTCTAACAATTTCTTGTCTTCAATTAATTGCTTCTTTTCTTTTGCAAGAGTCTTTGAAAACTTATGCAATTCTAAATATTGACTAAATAAATCATCATATGAACATTCAGAATCGGAATCAGAGTCAGAAGATACCTCATTTGATGCTGTAGATGTAAAGCATACTTGTGCCTTGTGTTCTTCCGTATCATCAGTCTCAAAGTCGGATGTGTCACTCCAAGTGGAGGCTTTGAATGCTCTTCTCCTTTGCTTAGGTTCTGAGACGAGTCTATTCTTGTTCCGATCCTTGTCAGGGTATTTGTTTGTTTGTTTTTCTTTATTAGGGCAGTCATATGATAAATGTCCAAGTTTGCCGCATTCATAGCACTTTATTTCCTTATTTTTATTTTTATGATCCTTAGATGAGGTAGACTTATGTTTAATCGATTTTCTCAATATTTTTCTTAATCTTTTAGCCATTGTGATTAAGTCCTCATCATCGGAATCTGTGTCACTATCATCTACGACGTATTCATTTGATTTAAATGCTATAGCCCTGTCATTATTAGAAATGGACTTAGAATGTCTTAAAGAAAGTTTGTTTTCATATACCTTAAGTGATCCGATTAGTTCTTCCATTTTAATCGATTTGGTCTCTTTACTTTCTTCTATGGCCGTTACTTTAGGATCCCATTCGGATGGAAGGCTTCGCAAGACCTTTTGTACCTTTTCCTGCATAGTGAAGGCTTTGCCAAGAGACTCAAGAGAATTGTAAATGTTAGTCAATCGTAAATCCATCTCAACAATAGACTCATTTGGCAATAATTTAAAGGACTCAAGTGTGGACATAAGCATATTGATTTTGGACTCCTTTACTTGGCTAGTCCCTTCATGTTTCATTTCAAGAATATGCCACATCTCTTGAGCACTAGAGCAATTAGACACGTAACTAGCCTCACTTTTACTTAGGCCGTTTAATAGTAGTTGCATGGCTTTAGCATTCATACTCAACTTCTTTTTGTCATCACTGGTGTATTCTTGTTTCGTTTTTGTAACCTCTAGTGTGACACCATCAATAATTGACGTCTTAGTAGGAACAAATGGATCGTCTTCTATGATGGACCATAGATCAATATCAATAGCCATAAGAAAAAGTTTCATTCTTCATTTCTATTGAATAAAAGACTCACTGTCGAAAAGAGGAGACCTTACAGTTGACATTCCTTCTTGCACGGTTGTGGTTGCCATCTCACGGAATCGTTGGATTCTTTGAAATGAGTGTTCCTGCCCCCTGATACCAATTGTAGGATCTGCAAGGCACCACTATAAGGGGGGGTTGAATAGGTGATGCGGAAAGTGTGGTTTTTAAAATTTTTTTAAACTTGAACAATTCAACTTCTGAAAACAGATTCTGTTTTCAGGACCTGTTTTAAAACGTTTTTAAAACCAGGTTAGAGGTCTCCAAAAATTCTGAAATGTTTAGAGAACTTAGCCTCAGATGTTATGAGGGTCCCCCAAAAATTTCAAATTAAAATTCAACCTTTAACCCCTTCAAAAACCGTTGGTAATCAGATTGTGCGAATCAGCCAGAAACGGTAGTCGGTTTTGAAAAATTTATTCCTATTTGTGTGAAAGTCCAAATGCTCTGAAAATTTGACCACTAACTCCTTATATACTATATTTAAGTGAGTTGAAACAGTTTTGCAAAATTCTTTTAGGAAGTAGGTCAACTACAATCAAAGTCTCAACCTTTGTAAGTCTGAAAATCAGACTGCACTAGTCTCAGAACTTTTCATGTTTGATTGACTTATACTTATCCAAAAGGGTTGAAACTTATGCCAAATTAACCCTAGAACGTGTGAGTATATTTCTGGAAATTTTTGTGATTTTTGAAATTCGTTAACTATTTTTTTGAATGCGAACAAGAAGGATAATCAGTGCAGTAACTGAAAAGTAAATGCAGAAAGTAAATGGCACCAAGAATTTTATACTGGTTCGGTTATAAACAACCTACTCCAGTCTTCAAGGAACACCTTCCTTGGTTCACACTAATCACACACACGCAGTACACCTTACCGCAGGGTTGATAGAGTTACACCTAACTCCAACCCTTTACAAACCTTGTACGGTTAATACAATTTGCACGAACACCATCACCTCGCAAGAATGAAGATTGATCACACCTTGATCAATCTTTTACAAAGATGTATAATGAATGGTGGTTTATATCAAGCCTATTCAAGATTGAAAGAATATGAATAAAATAGGCTTACAAGAAGAAAGAAAGAAAGAGAGAATGTAGAAGAAGAAGAACTAGGCTTTTTGATCACTTTGATTTTGCAGTGCTTGGCCTTGTTTTGTTTGCTCTCTTCTCTTTCTTTTTAACATGTCCAGCCGTCCCCCTTAGAGTGTCTCCCCTCTTGAAAATTATCTTTTAAGTCCTTGAGAGAGTGTAAGACATCATTGTGACAAGGCCTTGCTTACTTGGCACCTTCTTATTGGATGATCATTTAGTCTTCACTTACTTGGCACCTCCTTATTGGTTCAACGTTGTCATCATGATGACTTGGAAAAAAAATCTGAAAATACACTTAAGCATGTGCCAAAAATCATCACAAAATAACTTCCATAACTCATAAGATATGTCACATAAATTGCAAGATAAAAATCCTTCCAATCTTAATGAAAAAATCGGCCAACTAGTCTCATTGCCATGCTGAATTTTCAGCATGTGCACCATTCCTTTTCTTTCAAGATAATACCCAATTTACCTTGATTTTTTTTTAAAAAATTGAATCACCAAGTTATGGTAAGTATTGATACCAACTAAGAAATGAACTTGGACACATTTTGGCTCTCAAATTCGGCCACAAAGTTGTACACATGCTGAAAAGTTTTCAACATGTGTGATATACAAAATATCACCATTTATTTATTTAAATAATATTCAAAACCTTTCCATTTCTTCTTCTAATCAATCACATAATAAAAGATGACAAAATATGTCACATTGAAGAGCAAAATTTCGGCCATCTTGTGTGTAGTATGCTGAAATTTTCAGCATGTGACATAAGAGAGATATATTTTGAATTCTTACCATTTGTAGCTTTTCTCTTCAATTCACCAACATTGCATGATTGATCCTTGACCAATCAAGATGCCAACAAAGCTCCACATATGCTCCAAATCAGCTGTAGGTGGCGTTGGAATGTGTATGTGCATGTGCTGAAATTTATTTTTGCTAACTTTGTAAAATAATACACATTTAATAATATACACATGTTATATTCCAATCATCCCTTAATTTAATTTTCTAGAACACTTTAAGATGTATATCATATGTAAAAAGTGTCTAGATACGTGTCACATGATGTACCAAAAACGTTCCATGTGTTGTGTGCGTAGAAAACCGAATTTTCGATATTTATCGATTATCCGATTTTTCTCTAATTTAAATTCCAACTTTTGCACATGTTATATATATTATGTTATACATAATATATATAATATATACTTTAAATCTCAGTACTTGGCTGGTCCAAAGTTGTATCATTAACATGTGACAAAATTAAACTTGGAATCTTCACATTTTGGCCTTAATGTGGGATGATTTGTGTGTGCCAACATGGAAAGTATTTTTGGCTGAATATTACATGTAGTGCACGAAATTTTCATCACTTTTTGAATTATAGGGGCTGGCCATTTATTTATGGCAAGTACGTGACACGTTGGCGAAGTTTCGGTATTCGCCCGATACGACAAATTTCGGTTTAGAACCTTTTATCGTGTCGTATTTAATTTGTCATCACCATATCTTATATCATATGATATAAGACCTGAATATACTCATAAATATGAGTTAAGTATAGTGGTGTGACGTTAATGTACGTACGTAAAATATATAACGTGTCGGTAGTACGTTGGAATACATGTGTATGTGCCTTTTAAAAAAAATCTGAAAATAGGTGTAATATATATGTATATTGCGTGTATAATTAAGATGGGGAGGAGGAGAAAACTTTCCTTCCTTAGCCTTGTTGCCTTTGTGCCTTTTCCAAATGTGGCTTCCTTTAATGAACTACTTAGTTTATTAAACTAAGTACTTCACTTAATGAACTAGTTTAGTTCATTAATGGTGGCACCTGAAAATAGTGTAAACACAACAAATGTTTGTCATATGATGTAAGCTTTAATGCTTCATGGCTCGTTAGTACAGAAACATTATATATGAGCTAAATAAGACAAGTAATGGCAAGATATCATGCATACATGTATATATATCATGCACGTTTATGCTATGTTTGTTTTTGTGCACATTTAAATCATGTATTTGAAAATCACTCAAACCCTTTTTCTCTACAAGGGTCAAGAGCTCTTAAAGGTGTCTTTATTGGATATGCTGAAAACTCTAAAGCATATAGGATTCTAGACATAGAATCTAATATGGTTGTTGAATCTAGGGATGTTGAATTTCTTGAGAATAAAATCTTAAGAACATATTCAAATCAAAATTGAACAAGTGAAAATTTGAATGAACCCATTGTTGGAGATTTTTCCATTGGTCCTTCTAGTGTTGATCAAAATCAAAGTTCTCCAACTGAGGTTAGGAGAAGTCAACAGGTTAGAAAGGAAAAGCATTTACATCCGGATTTCATTTCTTCACAATCTATTACTTTCTTAGTTGAAGATAATAGGACAAAGGTATTTAATCAAATACCTATTGTACTAAGTGTAGAAGATGATCTTAAATCCTATAAGGAGGGATGCAATCGAGAGATGCATCATTTTGGAAGGAAGCAATAGATGATGAGATGAACTCGTTATTGTCTAACAATACGTGGATACTCATTGATTTGCCTTCGAGTTCCAAAGAGATTGGATGTAAATGGGTATTTAGAATAAAATACAATACAGATGGTTCAATTCAAACTTTCAAGGCTTAGATTGGTAGACAAAGGTTTTAGACAATGAGAAAGGATAGACTATTTTGACACTTATGCTCTGATTGCGAGAATAACATCCATTAAAGAGTTGATAGCATTAGCATCCATAAATAACTTTTTTATTCATCAGATGGATGTTAAGAGTACATTTCTCAATGGTGATTTAGACGAGGAAGTCTATATGGAACAATCGGAAGCTTTTGTTCTTCCGGAAAATGAGCACAAAGTGTGCAAATCGGTAAGATTGTATGGATCGAAACGAGCACCGAAATAGTGGCATGAAAAGTTTGACACTACCATTTTGAAGAATGGTTCCCGGTATAATAGTGCTGATAAATGTATATATTCCAAGTTTACAAACAAATATAGCGTCATTATTTGTTTGTACGTGGATGACATGCCAATTATTGGTATTAATATGGAAGGAATAAATGAAACTAAGAAGTATTTAACTTCACAATTCCAAATGAAAGGTTTGGGCGAGGTAGATACTATCTTAGGGATAAAAGTGTCCAAACATAATGAGGGTTTTGCTCTTTGTCAATCTCATTACATAAACAAAGTGTTGAATAAATTCAATCACTTGTAGATCAAAAAGCAAACGCACCATTTGATGCCTCATACAAATTGACTGGACATACTGGTAGAGCGGTATCACAACTAGAATATACTAGTGCAATTGGTAGTTTGATATATGCTACATATTGCACTTGACTGGATATTGCCTTTGCGGTGCGTAAAGTATCAAGGTATACTAGTAATCCTAGTATGGATCATTGGAAGGCAATCGGGCGAGTACTTGGGTACTTGAAGAGGACTATGAATTATGGATTGTTCTATAATAGTTTTCTAGCCGTGTTGGAAGGTTATACTGATGCTAGTTGGATAACTAGCGTTGGTGATAACAAATCTACTGCGGATTGGGTATTTACATTGGGTGGTGGTGCTGTTTCTTGGGCTTCAAAGAAACAGACATGCATAATTCATTCTACAATGAAATCCGAATTCATAGCATTGGGGTCAGCAGGTAAGGAAGTGGAATGGCTGAGAAATTTATTATTGGATATAGAGTTGTGGCCACAACCGATGCCAACCATTTCCTTACATTGTATAGCCAAGAAACGATGTTTAGAGCTTATAGTAAAATCTATAACGGAAAATCTAGACATGTAAGCCTTAGACATGATTATGTAAGACAATTAATAACGGATGGTGTAATAGTCATTGCATACGTCAGATGCTGCAACAATCTAGCGAGTCCGTTAACAAATAGTCTTTCAAAAGACTTGGTACAAAGTACATCTTTAGGGATGGGATTGAGACTTATGGGATAAGTTCATTTGTGATGGAAACCCAACCTTTTCTAGCATACCACTAGTCAAAGGTTCAATAGGTAACAACAAGTCACAAAGTGAACAATTAAAGCACTAAGATCGATCTTTAAAGAATCAACTCGCACTATATTGATCTTCAAGGAATTAGAATGTCAGTATTAAAGGAGGGTGAGTGTTAAGGCACTCTTAATGAAGGATTAAGAGGAATATCTTAATCTTCACGTATATGAACGTAGGAAGTGGTGCCGCTTCGACAAGCAATGATCTTCAAATGTTCATGAATAGTAGGGGAAACACAAGGCCATAAAGTGCGGTTTAAGATGAACTTCTAGGGAGAGTGTGGTTTCATGTGTATAATATTTCCAATTCTAGCATGGAGGAATATGATTCAAGGCATTTTAGCTATCATGATTTCGTTAGAACTTTGAATTATTATACTAATAAGAGGTTCAAATCGAAAGATACTTCTTAGATGCATGAAATGTCATAAATTGCTTTATAAACTAAGTGGGGGATTGATTGTAATGATAGTTTGTAAAGGCAATGAGATGAAGAATGAAGGTTGATTGGTGTTTAAATAAGCAAGAATAGCTTGGCTCATGACATGAATCGATCCATGTCTCAGTTGGATCGATCCATGTGGCTTGAAAATGAAGTTGAGTATTCTGCCGGATATAGATCGATCACATTGATCGATCGATCACATAGATCGATCGAAGTGGTTTGGATAAAAAGCTGAAGCGTATGTGAGACATCGATCGATCGCATCGATGCGATCGATGTGCCAACAGAAGTGACTTTTCATCTAGAATTGCAACTTATGCACCAAGGGATATATCCAATCACCATGCAACGGCCATAAACGTCGGAATTGAGTTTAAGAGCATATAAAAAGGCTATTACAACACATTTTTCTGGACATCTTGTTTTCTAGTTGGTCCTTGCATTAAAAGTTCTTTTTACTACTTAATACACTCTTGTTTTGAAAGTTCATTTGATTTCATTCCGTATTGTTGAGGTTTGAAATCTTGTTGGCTCTTGTATCCTAGGAGGAAATTTGTCTACAACACTGCAGCAACTAGTAAGGACAAATATTCCTTTCGGATAGTGTTTGTACATGCTTCAAACCATCGACTTTGCTCATTCTCCTTGTTCTTGTATCCATTTTCTAACCGCGACCACCACGGCGCAATGATCACAAAGCTGAGTCGCATAGTGGTGACAGAGGGGGTGCATCACGCCAGCTTCCGGGACCATTATGTATTTTTACACACACGTCATCACATATGTAGTTGTTACATCATGGTCTGGCATGGTCAGTAACGTCGCGGTTCATGCAAGACCCAGAAATAAAGACTTGTTGATTCAGCTTATGGGTTATAGTTGAAACATTATTAAAGACGGAACCTAGAGAGTTACCTTCTATCCTCTATCGGATGAGGATATTGTACTATTTTTATTGGATAAGCACCTTTTATACTTAGATGACTAATAGTTCGCTCATGATCCAAAGTATAATTTTCCAACAAGAAATGGATGAAGATTAAACCCTCATTCTGAGTTCAGCAATCGATTATGAATGACCAAATATTTTGGAAATACTTAGAAGACCACCCCCTTCTTCTAAATCCGAAGTTTCTTATTAGTATGACAAAATACCATTTTTATTTCACTTGTCCACGTTCGTTCTTTTGATACACAAGTGTACGCCTATGCCCCTAATCTGTTCAACAGCACAACCTCCCTTACTGGTAGGCACCCTTGAGGAAGAAGTGATTACATGAACACGCATATGCATTCACTTAGATTCTTCACGATTGATCATCCAAATGAAATCTCTATGTGCAAAAATATTACTCCCTCCGTATCAAAACAGTTATAGTTGACTTTTTCAAATAATTCATTTTATACAATGTAAAAGATCCAACTATGACAGTATCTTTGCACCAAGAACACCAATCAATCAACTCCATGCATGAACAAAAACACCAATCAATCAGCCAGCACACACAGTGCTACAAGGCAGATAAGCACAGAAGCGACAGCTGGACAATGAAACAACAAAACAAGGAAAGGACTCTCCGAGCAGGGAAAACAATTAGGCAAGAAATGCAAAACTAAAAACTCCATAATCTGAAATACTTTAACCAAAACACACTATTCATCAATGAGAACAAATATAGTCTTCGACTGTTATCCCCAGACTACGTTTCACATCCATAGTTCAAACCAAAAGTAACAAAATTGCAGGGATAGGGTTGTAAGTGAATCAAACATATCAAACATGTTACACAAACATGTTTGGTCTGGTTGCCTTGTATGTGGTCTTGAGCTTCCTGCTTGGTGGCCTGACCTTCCTGAACACCAAAGGGAACTTAATTTTGGAATTATGAAATTGCTTAGTGCTCTCCCTCTTGCAAAGCTTCGCTGGAATAGTTGCCGTCTTAATAATCTGGATGCAGTGATGGCGAACTCTATGACGAGAAGCCATCTCACTGTACATCTGTTCAACAGCACCGTTCAAAGTGGTATCACGGTACTCCTTGTACATATTGTGATAGCCGGTTCTGCTCTGGTACCTCAACCAGATTCCATAGTTCTTAATCGTTGTAGGATTCTTCTCAAAGATCTAGCTCAAGGAAAAACAAAATGAGCAATTAGGAACAAGAAACTGAGTCCGTTTAAGAGTACCACCAAGTTAGTTAGAAATTCAATAAGAAAACATTTCTTCTTAAACCTGTCAGTCATATACAGAAGGGACATTCTTGAATCCCATTAGCAGTTATAAATGATAATACACAGTAGAGAGGGCCAGAACGATGTTCAGATATATTACATATTTATATAAAATGAAGATACATATTCTTAGAATGCGTGACCTTCCACCACTTAGCAACCAAGTTATGTCAGATGTATTAATTTATCTATTGCGTTGGGTGCTCCATAGAAAAATGCAGTCCTTTATCAGAGAGCTGAATTCATAATCTCAACTCAAATCATACATTCCCAGCATATCTGGCAGGCCAGCGTCATGCCAAATTATTAAGAGAAGCACACTGTTAAAATACCACGAACAACAGATGAATGGATCACTAAATAAGAGACATCACTGATTCTTTTTATCTTAACTTAAAGTAGTACGAAGTTCTAAAATTTCCCACTGTACAAAGTATGACAGCACCAAGGGAACAACCATATTAGAAATGATAGTGCGTCCAGTTCAAGCTTACAATTCAGTCAAGCTTGCACTTCATTATACATAAACTTAATCAAATCTGCAAGATATAGCAATTGATGTGCATTTAAATTAAAAAAATAAAAACTTAAACATCAGATTAATATACAAAAACAGGCAACTATAAGAAAACAAAATTGGCCACAAGCCAAAAAACAAAAGAAACATGTAAAAGGGCTATGTAAAAGATGATGGTCAAAGATACACACGGGAACTCATATCAATATATCGGTCTACAACCAACCAAGTGCAACATGCTCAGGCACATGTATGTATTCAAATAATACCTACAGAACCAGCTGACTTCACAAGTGTAACAAACACTTTTTCCCGTAATTAAGTTTCACAATAATTAAACAAGCTTTCTGAAAGAATCGTTAAATAACAGCCGACAGGCTATGAGAAATTCACTAAGGAACAGAATAGTCCAAGACAACATACAAAAATTGCGGAAACTGACCTCGTTGATTGCAAGAACCTGCCCATTGCTCTTCTTCACCTTCTTAAGTTTCCTCAAAAAGTACCTATTCCATCAACAGAGATAAAGTTCAAAATCACAAACTAAACCATCCTAAAGAGAAAGTTCCAAATACAATGTGACACCAGTAAAGAATGTTACACAGCACCAAAAATAGTGCTGTCTAAAAGAAGAAATTAACCCTGGTAGCTAACCAACATGGACAGTAATTTGCTTATTGAGTATCAAATTATATGAAAATAGTCCGAGTCCTTACTATTAATCCATTTGAACTTTTATTCATGTTTTATTTTCGTTCATAATATTGATAGAGGACCTTAAGGTCGCAATTTCCAGTCACATCTAAACCAAGCAGACATACAACGAAAATAGTAAAAACACTGATGATAAATTCTAGAGGCCTAAATTTAAGAAAAACGAATAAAAATGAGAAATGACAGACCAGAACTTGGACTTCGCGCGGACTTCATTGGTAGCCCAGAGCTTCATGCGATAGATCTTCGGATGTTCATCGGTCTCCGACGGCAGAGCTCTGCCAACAACCTGGTACTGGTGAAACTGCATAACAACAAAAGGTTATGTTCCAAATCAACAAAAATCTAGATTTTCAAACACAGTGCGAAAGTAAACAACGCGAAATCAGGATAAAGTGAAATAGCCTAATAGCTGCTCAGGATCATGAATGTAATGGTAAAAGTTAGAATTCAGAGAAGAAACGATGAACTTACCCTGTAGACCACCATTTCTGCGTGCTTCTCACTCTACTAGAAAAACTTTTTTGTGTTCGAATTAGTCCAGAGGCAATGGAGGGAATATTAGGGTTTCAGCCGCAATTTTATGTAGGATGCTGGCTGCTTGATGGGTACCATCATATGAGATAAAGCCTCCAAAGGCTGTTTGGATTAGTTTGTTAATGGGCTTTAGGTTTTGTTGGGCTGTATTTGCTCATAATTTCAGTTCAACCGTTTTTTCAGCTTGCTGAGGTTTCTGTAGAATCCAGCTGCTGTCTACTCAATTATGATAACCTTTTAATTGTTAATTTCCATTTGGCAACTTAGTCTATACTGGATTTCGACCATGTTTTAAAATAATTTTTAAATTTTATGGATTCTCTTAATTTTGATTCGATAAATTTGTCATAGTAAGATACTAATAATAATTATATGAAATATCGAAAATGATATATGTAGTAGTCTTTACATTGCATCAAGATATAAATAACTGTTATATGAAATATGGAAGACGATATGGTGTAGTAGTCTTTACAGTGCAGCAATTAATATAAAATTCATTGATTTTTCTTCAAGGGCCGAAGTCTATATGGAGGCACCACCAGGTTTTTTTGAAAGACTTTCAAGATAATGAAGTCTGCGTATTTAGGAATTCCATCTATGGGTTAAAACACTTTCCTCATGTGTGGTTCGGAAGATTTACATTGGTCATGAGGCAAAATGGGTACAAACAGAGCAATGCTGATCACATTCTACTTTTTAAATGAAGGAGAGAGTTTATTACATGTCTAATTATTTATGTAGATGATATGATCATTATAAGATACAACAAGAAAGAAATGTCACAACTCTGAAAAATATGTTCACGGAGTATGAAACTTTTTAGGGATCGAAGTTCTTCGTTTAGACAAAAGAATCTTCATATCCTAGAGAAAGTATATTCTAAACTTGCTGACTGAAGTGGGATTGTTGGACTGTAACCAACGATAATAAATCAAAAACTACGAATCATAGAAGGTGCTCAGCTGGTGGACTGGGAACATTATTTGATTTTTTCCCCGTCTTATACGAGGCTAGAAATTGCCTATGCAGTTGGGATAGTGAGCCAGGTTATGTATAAACCTTAGGCAGAACGTATGGAAGCTGTTATGCGAATCGTATGGTATTTGAAGGGCACCCCAAGGTGAGGAATATTATTCAATAAACATGGGGATTTGGACGTGGAAGTTTATACCAATGCAGACTGGGCAGACAACTACTGCAAGGTATTTTGCACTAGTCGGAGACAATCTAGTCACTTGGAGGAGTAAGAAGCAGAAAATGGTGGAGTCATTATGTTAAGGCTGAGCTGAGCTGACATGTTTCCTAAGCTGAGCTGACCAGTTCCTTGCTGGATGGCTGCGCTGAGCGGATTGCACCGGATTAACCTACTTGTATTCTGATTCCTTTGTTGAGCTGACCTGACACAATCCAGCTCGACAATCCCAACTCGGCTCATGGATAAAGATGGGGGCGTCTGTAGTTATCTGATTGGTGAACCTGATTGATTCGTCATTAATGTATATCTATACTTGATTTGATTTGTATTTATCTATTGTCTCAATTGATAGTGATTAGATAAGCTTGGATATTTCGGATATATCATTCCGTTTGTAATTCTATAAATTGAGGTAATGAAATAAAGCAAAGGCAGATATCAAGTGCTAGTTTCATCTTTTACATGGTATCCGAGCGAGGTTCGACTGCCTCTGTTTGAACAACCTAGCACTTCTTCTCACTATGGCTGCCCATCTTCTCAGTCCCTTCTTCCTTCCACCTCTCAAACTAAGAAAACTGTGTCCCCCGTAAGATCTCCATTCTGGGGATCACCTGGGCTTGCTTATCACACCAGTCCAGCTGACTAGACAAAACTATGAAGAATGGACACGGGCAAGCCGTAGCTTCCTACTGGCCCGCCGAAAGTTCGGCTTTCTTGATCTGGATGATTGGGAGCCGGTTAACTCTATGATTGTGGCTTGGATCCTAAACACAATAGAACCAGGCCTTCATTCTATAATCTCCTATGCCGAAGATGTAAAAGAGTTGTGGGACGATATAAAGCAGTGGTTCGCTGTAATAAATGCACCGAGGGTCCAACAGTTAAAGAGGGACCTCGCAAATTGCAAACAGAATGGCGATTCCATGATGGTTTATTACGGAAAATTGAAGAAGATCTTGGATGAGCTGAAGGACTATGATGACCTTCCGCTCTGTTCATGTGTCTCCTGCATATATAATCTTCGAAAGATCTTGTCCAACGCAAGGAAGTGGATAAGATCCACCAGTTTCTTGTGGGCTTGGAGGATTCAACGCACTGAATGGTGCATTCCTCTATACTGAATCAAGATCCTCTTCCTCCCTTGAACCGCGTCTACCACAGGGTAGTGCAAGAAGAGAGTCTTGGCTCCATAGTGCGCATGGAAGACACCCATGTTATGGCTGGTTTTAAAGTGACAGTTGCTGCAAAACAAGGAAGTAATCGCAGGTCGGCCAAGGCTGATGTGACTTGCTCTCATTGCCGCGGAAAGGGCCATGAAGTTCAGGCTTGTTTTCAGCTGGTGGGCTACCCAGACTGATTGGGGGATCGCCCGAAGTCAGCGCCACCCACCAAGCAGAACACGGGTGGCAACTCTGCTTGGCTGAAACAAACTACGGCTCTGGCCTCGGTCCACTCAGCATCTGCGTTTAAGTCCATTGTGTCCCCGGGCCCTTTTGCATGACTAAATGAGGAGGACTTGAACACTGTCCTTCAGGCGCTCAGTGTTTGAAACTAGATGTCTTCTGAACGGCTGAGTGGTAAGTAGCTAAATTCCACTTGGATAATTGACTCCAGCGCCTCGCATCATATGACTGGTAATATATCTCTTTTACATAATTGTTCATCGACTCTTTCACGCACTGTGCGGATCCTCAATAGAACTCAAGCACAAGCATTTCGTGAAGGGGTGATGCGTATTAATTCTCACCTTGAGTTGAACAAAGTGTTGTTTGTGCCTCGCTTGACGTGCAACTTGTAATCTGTGTAGGACCAATATAGCACCACTAGAAAGGGGGGTTGAATAGTATGTGCAGAAAATTTGGTTTCTAAAATATTTTGACCCAAAAACCTAACTTCTGAAAACAATTTCTGTTTTCAGATCCTGATTTGAAACGTTTGAAAGACCAGGCTACAAACCTTCAAAAATTCTGAAATTTGAAAAGATTATACTCTCAGATGTTCTGAGTATCTCCTAAAAATTTCAGATTAAAATACAATTCCTAACCCTTTGAAAATACGTTTGTGGTCAGATTGCGCAAATCTGCCAGAAATAGTACTCTGATTTGAAAATTTTATTCCCATTAATTTGTCACTCCGAATGGTCTGAAACTTTAATGACAAACCCCTTAAGATGTGTATTGGACTGGGTTGAAACAGTTTTAAAAAAATGCTTTGGGAAGTATGTCAAATACGTTGATGTTCTCAACCTTTGCAAGTCTGAAAATCCAATTGCACTAGTCTCAGAACTATTAACGTTTGATTGACTTATACTTGTCCAAATGAGTTGAAACTTGCGCCAAATGAAACTTCAGAGGTGTGACTATGTTTTTGCAAAGTTTTGTAATTTTTGAAATTCGTTTACTATTTTTACGATTACTACAAAAGCAATGCAAAAACTTAAAATTGAAAGTGAAGTGCTGAAAGTAAAGACACAAAGGATTTTATACTAGTTGGGTTAAATCAACCTACTCCAGTATTCGAGGACACCTTCCTCGGTTATCACTAAACACAAAAAAAATCTTACTACAAGGGTGGCTGGGGTTACACACCAACTCCACCCTTTCACAAACAATATAATCAATCACACCGATCACGAACACCATCACCGAACGGATGAAGGTTTGATCACACATTGATCAACCTTTTACAACAAATGAAACGTATATGGTGGTCTAATCAAAGCCTATTCAATATATTAAATATAAGAACAATAGGCTTGAGAGAAGAAGAAGAAGAAGAAAGAAATGAAGAAGGAGAGAGTAGAAGACACTTTTGCACTTAAAAGAATATGAGAGTTGTCTTGTCTTTTGTTTGCTCTATTTCTCCTCTTTTTATTCAGCCTTGGCCGCCCCCTAGGGCTCCTTCCCTTCTTGAGAAATCTCTTTTATGTCCTTAGAAGATTGCCTTGTGTAGATATGACACCATCTTGCTTACTTGGCACAACATGATTGGATGAATGTCTTGGCTTTGCTTACCTTACACTCTATGATTAGATGAATCTTGTCACCATTTAGTAGTTGTAAAAATCTGAGATTAAAGTGTAAAACATGTGACAAATAAAGTTTAAAATGTTTCCAAATAATTAACAATTAATCTCTTCAATTTTGGAAAGCAAATTTGTCAACATTAAGAGCAAAAATCGCCCACCCTATGTGTCACATGCTGAATTTTTCAGCATGTGTTACATTTGCCAAAAGTTTGGATTGTTACCTTGTGTAGGTCCCTCCTTTATGTCACTAACCTTGTGTGACTTATTCTCCACCAATTGAGATGACAACTAAGCTCCACATAAGCTCCACCAAGCTGAGAATGGTGTGTAACATGTCTTGAACATGTGCTGAATTTCACTTTTGTAAACTTTGTCAAATATTGCACAATAGTTACACATATATGGTATATTCCAGTCAGCCTTAATTTGAATATTCTAGTACACTTTAACATGTCTTGAATATGTAAAAAGTGTCTAGATACATGTTACATGTCATGCCAAAAATGTTTCATGTGTTGTGTTCGTAGAAAACTGAATTTTCGACTTTTGTCGATTACGCGATTTTTCTCTGATTAAATTCAAAATTTTTGCACATGCTATATATATATATTATGTCACACATAATATATATAAAATAAATTAAATATTCAGCTCATAAGGCTGAGATATAGGCGCCCCATGTGACAAAAAAGTTGAATTTGAAATCTCCATAATTTGGCCTTAATTAGTGGTGATTTGTGTGTCCCAATCATTGAATGATTTTATGGCTGAATATACCATGTGAGCCACAAAATTTTTGGCCCTTTTTAGAGTATATGGGTTGGCCATCTATATATAACAAGTACATGACACGAGTTTTGGTAGTCACCCGATACGACAATTTTAGATTTACAACCTTGTAACGTGTCGTAATAATTTTGGCATCACCATGACTTATATCATATGATATAAGACCTGAATATACTCATAAATATGAGGTAAGTACAGTGGTGTGACGTTGTCGTACGTTTGTAATATATGTAACATGTCGGTAGTACTTCAGAATATATGTGTATTGTGCCTTTTCATAAAAAATCTGAATATATATAATATATATATATATATATATATATATGTGTGTGTGTATAACCAAGTGGAGAGGAGACATTCCATGTTTCAATTTGTTGACATCATGCCTTCTCCAAATATATCTCCTTTTAATGAACTAGTTAGTTCATTAAACTAAGTACTTCACTTAATGAACTGGTTTAGTTCATTATTGGTGGCACCTGAAAATAGTTCAAACACAACAAATGTTTGCCATTTGATGTAAGCTTTAACGCTTCATGGCTTGTTACTACGGCAACATTATATATAAAGTATATAAGGCAAGTTTGTCACAAAAACGTGTCAAGTAATAAGTTTTGTCTTGCATTTCTTAAACACCTGGTATTTAAATCATGTATTTGTGAATCACTCAAACTCTTTTTCTCAAAAATCTCTCCTTTTTGATGATTTGCAAAATAACCTTAGTTCATGATTTAAATTTAATCACTCCTCCTCCAATTGAGCACAAATTCGAATTTTGAATTTCTATTTGTCTTCCCCTTGAATTTCGCAATCATGCTCTTTCCTCCCCCTTAAATCACTCTACTTAAATCACTCTCTCTCCCCCTTAAATCATGCACTTTCTCTCCCCCTTTATTTTGTAAATAATATCAAAAGTGAATGTAAGAAAGAAATAACAATTAGTATATCAACAAAAATCATGCATTTCAAGTGCGTTCTTAAGGGTCATTTATTCAACCCTTTGCAAATGTTCCTTTGGTACCTAAATTTGGATAACCTTTCTAGGTCTTCCAAAAGGTGAGAAAGGAGATGAAGACACAACATAATAGACGTTATGTGGGTATGTGTTTGGCCTTTGGCCGAGAATCCCATCATCCACATAGTATGATCTTTGTTTTTGATATATTCTTATGTTGGTGTGCATGGAGTGCGATCTAGATGCATCTATGGCAAATGAATACCGTGTATGCATTAATGGATTCTTTTCATATTTGTACGACACAAAATTATATCTCGTATGATATGAAGATGAAGCACGATGAGATGACGTAAGGGGGATCTAGGCGTCTTCTTAGGCGCCACATATGTCTTAGACGCATCTATTTTCTTAGACAGAATGAATTTGGTTGATTTGTTTAGTTTCTCATTTTTCTCAACGTATCCTAATCCGGTTTTGTCGTTATTATGCTTTTGTGAAGAAATGATGCGATCTAACATGTTTGTACCCGTGTCAAATTGTTTCACCATTTTTTCTAGATCTATATTCCTTGATTTCAAATTTGAAATCTGTAGAAATATGAGGGTTTGAGTGATTTTAAAATAAGAAATTTGAATATGTATATATATATATATAACGTTGAGTATATATATATACACAAGTGTACATGTATGCATGATAACTTGCCTTATTTAGCTTACATATTATGTTGCCGTACTAACGAGCCATGAAGCTTTAAAGCTTACATCATATGGCGAACATTTGTTGAGTCTATACTATTTTCAGGTGCCACAATTAATGAACTAAAGTAGTTCATTAAGTGAAGTACTTAGTTTAATAAACTAAGTAGTTCATTAAAGGAAGATGCATTTGGAAAAGACTTGAAGGCAACATAGCTATGGAAGGAAAGTTCTCTCCTCCTCCCCACATTATTTCACACGCCATATATACATAGTATATATATATATTTTCAGATTTTTTTTAAAAAGGCACATACACATTTATTCCAACGTACTATCGACACGTTATATATCTTACGAACGTACGTTTACGTCACACCACTATACTTAACTCATATTTATGAGTATATTCAGATCTTATATCATATGATATAAGATATGGTGATGACAAATTAAATACGACACGATAAAAGGTTCTAAACCGAAATTTGTCGTATCGGGCGATACCGAAACTTCGCCAACGTGTCACGTACTTGCCATAAATAAATGGCCAGCCCATATACATCAAAATTTATCAAAAATTTCGTGCTATACACTGTACATTGAGACAAAAATACTTTCCATGTTGGCACACACAAATCACCCCACATTTAGGCCAAAATGTGAAGATTCTAATTTTATTTTTGTCACATGTTTATGGTACCACTTTAAATCAGCCAAGTGCTGAAAATTAAAGTATATATTATATATATTATGTATAACATAATATATATAGCATGTGCAAAAGTTGGAATTTAAATTAGAGAAAAATCGGGTAATCGATAGATATCGAAAATTCGGTTTTCTACGCACTTGACATGGAACGTTTTTCTTGAACATGATGTGGCACGTATCTAGACACTTTTTACATATAATATACATCTTAAAGTGTTCTAGAAAATTAAATTAAGGGCTGATTGGAATATTACATGTGTATATTATTAAATGTGCATTATTTTTCAAAGTTAGCAAAAATAAATTTCAGCACATGCACATACACATTAAACGTCACCTACAGCTGATGTGGAGCACATGTGGAGCCTTGTTGGCATGTTGATTGGTCAAGAATCAATCATACAATGTTGATGAATCAAAGAGAGAAGCTACAAAAGGTAAGTTTTCAACATATACCTCTCTTATGTCACATGCTGAAAAATTTCAGCATGTCACACTAGTGTTGGACGATTTCTTCATCATTAAGGAGTATATTTTGTTAATTTTGCATTAAGGAATAAATCAAATGAGTTATGGAAATGATTTGAAATGTATTTAGTGTGATATTCTTTATATCACACATGCTGAAATTTTTCAGCATGTGTGAAGATGGTGTGGGCGAATCTTGCCCTATATTGGTGTCCAAATTCATTCTTAATCTTGTAGCAAGACTTGCCTTAGATAATGGATGAATTTTTATGGAAGAAATTCAAAGAAAAATGGAAGAAATTCAGTTTTAATTGCATGTGGTAAATGCTGAAAATTTCAGCATTAACACTATGATATGGCCGATTTTTTCAAGGGTGGAAGGGAGGATTTTTGTGTCTCAAACTTTATGACATATTGTGACTATTTTGGCATGATTTGATAATTGATTATTTGGCATATATTTAGTGTTTTTTTTCAGAATATCCATGTCATCAAATGATGACAACAATGAGCCAATCAAAAGGTGCCAAGTAAGCAATGACTAAATGATGGTCCAATGGAATAATGCCAAGTAAGCAAAATGTTGTCACTATGATGTCTCACACTCTCTCAAGCAATTAAAAGGAAAGTTTCAAGAGGGGGAAGATGCTATAGTGGACGGCTGGACCTATAAGGGAAGGTGAAGAAGAACAAACAAAAGTAAGACAAAGATTGGCAATCAAAAGTGATCAAAGTGCAAAAGCCTTCTTCTCCTACACTTTCTTTCTTTCTTCTCTTGTAATAAGCCTATTGTATTTGATTTCTTTCATCCTTGAATAGGCTTCATAGAAACCACCATTCATATATCTTTGTACAAGATTGATCAAGGTGTGATCAATCTTCATTCTAGCGAGGTGGTGGTGTTCGTGCAAATTGTATTCACGTACAAGGTTTGTAAAGGGTTGGAGTTGGTGTGTAACTCCATCAACCCTGTGGTAAGGTGTTTTTGAGTTGTGTGATTAGTGTGAACCAAGGAAGGTGTTCCTTGAAGACTGGAGTAGGTTGTTGATAACCGAACCAGTATAAAATTCTTGGTGTCATTTACTTTCAGCACTGATTTTCAGTTTCTGCACTGTTTACTCATATTGTTCACGTTTGTAAAAATAGTAAACGTTTTCCAAAAATTATAAAAATTTCCAGAAACATACATAAACGTTCTAGGGTTAATTTGGCACAAGTTTCAACCCTTTTGGACAAGTATAAGTCATTCAAACATCAAAAGTTCTGAGACTAGTGCAGTCTGATTTTCAGACTTCCAAAGGTTGAGACTTTGGGTGTATTTGACCTATTTCCCAAAAGAATTTTCAAAAACTGTTTCAACCCATTTAAATATAGTATGTGAAGAGTAATTGGTCAAATTTTCAGATCATTTGGACATCCACACAAATAGGAATTAATTTTTCAAAACCATCTACCGTTTCTGGCAGAATTGCACAATCTGAGTGCCAACGGTTTTTGAAGGGGTTAAAGGTTGAATTTTGATTTGAAATTTTTAGGGGACCCTCACAACATCTGAGGCTAAGTTCTCTCAAAATTTCATAATTTTTGGAGACCTCTAACCTAGTTTTTAAATCGTTTTAAAACTGCTACTGAAAACAGAATCTGTTTTCAGAACTTGAATTGGTTAGGGTTAAAGAAATTTTAAAAACCATATTTTCCGCACCACCTATTCAACCCCCCCCCCCCCTTCTAGTGGTGCCTTGCAGATCCTACAAGTGGTATCAGAGCGCAGGAATACTCACTACAAGGAATCCAACGATTCAGTGAGATGGCATCCACAAATCTCAAAACCGAACAAGAAGGTATGTCAAGCCAAAGGCCTCCACTCTTTGACGGTGAGTCTTTTATTCAATGGAAACTTAGGATGAAATTATTTCTTATGGCTATAGACATAGACCTTTGGTCAATAATTGAAGATGGTCCATATGTCCCGTCTAAACTGTCCACTGTAGATGGAGTCACACTAGAAGTGATTAAAACGAGACAAGACTATACTAGTGAAGACAAAAAGAAACTGAGTATGAATGCTAAGGCCATGCAGTTACTCTTAAATGGTTTAAGTAAGAGTGAGTCTAGTTATGTGTCTAATTGTTCGAGTGCACAAGAAATGTGGAGAATCTTAGAGATGAAACACGAAGGCACGAGTCAAGTAAAAGAGTCTAAAATCAATATGCTTATGTCTACGCTTGAGTCTTTCAAGTTGTTGCCTAATGAGTCAATTGTTGATATGGATCTTCGTTTGACTAACATCTATAACTCTCTTGAGTCTCTTGGTAAGGCTTTTACAACGCAGGAAAAAGTACAGAAAGTCCTACGGAGCCTCCCTTCAGAATGGGATCCTAAAGTGACTGCCATAGAAGAGAGCAAGGAGACTAAGTCAATAAAAATGGAAGAACTCATTGGTTCACTAAAAGTGTATGAAAACAAACTCATTATTCGGAAATCGAAATCAACCAAACAAGGTAAGACAATTGCTTTCAAATCAAATGAATACGTCTCCCCTCCCTCCGATCACGTAGAAGATAGTGATTCCGAATCGGATAATGATGACTTAATTCTATTGGCTAAAGGACTAAGAAGATTCATGAGAAAATCATTTAGAAATAAAAACAAAGGCACTACATCTAAAAGAAATAAAAACAAGTCAAATGATAAGGACATTAAATGTTATGAATGCGGCAAACTTGGACACTTATCATATGACTGCCCGAACAAAGAAAAGCAAACTAATAAGTACCCTGACAAGGAGCGAAACAAAAATAGACCCGTCTCAGATCCTAAACAAAGGAAACGTGCACTAAAGGCCTCCACATGGAGTGATTCATCAGACTCTGAATCTGAGACCGAAGAGGAGACCGCTCAAGTTTGCTTCGCTTCAAAGGCGTCTAATGAGGGAGACCACTCATCAAAAGACACATCAATAAAGTGGTTCCTTGACAGTGGGTGCTCGAGGCACATGACGGGTGACCCGAGCCTCTTCTCCAAATTAAAGAAGGTCACAAAAGGCGGATCCGTGACCTTTGGAGACAACAATGAAGGCAAGATCATTGGTAAAGGTACGATTGGAAATCCGAATACACTCCAAATCTCCAACGTGTTTTTGGTAAGCAACTTATCTTACAATCTTCTTAGTATTTCTCAATTTGTTGACAATGGTTTTAATGTGTGCTTTACTCACCCTTATTGTAATATAATAGATAAAAATGGAGAAACCGTTTTAAAAGGAAAACGTGATGGAAATATATTCACTCTATCTATGGATGATGTAGTAGATGCCAAAGTTAAATGTTTTATGTCAAATGAACCCAATGTGAATTTGTGGCATAGACGTTTAGGACACATAGGTATTTCTACACTAGAAAAATTGCAACGAAAGAACCTAGTACGGGGATTGCCTAAGCTTGATTTAGACAACTTTCAGTTGTGTGAATCTTGCATAAAAGGCAAACAAACACGTGAGTCACTTAAGCCTAAAAATGAGATAAGCACGACTAGAATACTAGAACTATTGCATATCGATTTGTTTGGTCCTAGTCGCACTACAAGCCTTGGTGGGCGTCACTATGCATGCGTAATTGTTGACGACTTTTCTCGCTATACTTGGACTTTATTTCTTGCACATAAGGATGATAGCGCCGTAGAAATCGCTAAATTAATTAAACAACTTGAAAATCAATACGGCGTAAATGTGAAAAGAATAAGAAGCGATAGAGGCGGTGAGTTTAAAAATAAAGAGATGATTTCATTTTGTGAAGAAAAAGGAATTAAGCATGAGTTTTCGCCACCTAGAACTCCACAATTAAATGGAGTAGTAGAAAGAAAGAATCGAACACTACAAGAAATCGCTAGAACCATGCTTTGCGAAAATAAATTGCCTAGGTTTTTGTGGGCGGAAGCCGTAAATTGTGCATGCTATATTGTAAATCGCCTATCTATAAGAAAGAAAATAAACAAGACGCCTTACGAAATTTTGAATGATCGTATGCCTAAGATAGATTATTTTCGTGTGTTTGGATGCAAATGTTTTGTCTTGAATACAAAAGATAACTTAGATAAATTTGAATCCAAGTCAATTGAATGCATTTTTATTGGGTATTCCATAAATTCAAAAGCATATAGATGTTATGATCCTCTCACTAGACAAATCATAGAATCTATTCATGTTAAATTCAATGAATTTGGAGAGATTGATAAAGAAAAGGAATATGATGATGATTTTGAATTGAAACCCGTTTTGGATGAAGAAAATGATTCTTTTGATATGCATGAGATGAATGAAACACTAGAGATGCATGATCATATAGAAATGCATGATAACTTAGAAAATAATCAACCAAGATGGCATAGAGATCACCCACATGATCTCATCATAGGCGACATCACCCACGGTGTGCGACCACGTAGAAGAATCACTTCGGATGAAATAAATGAATTTCATGCTATGATTTCTGAAATTGAGCCTAAAAATGTGCATGATGCTTTGAGTGATTCATCTTGGATTGATGCTATGCATGACGAACTTAATCAATTCGTTAGAAATGATGTATGGGATTTAGTGCCACGACCACAAGATAAGACAATAATAGGCACAAAGTGGGTGTTTAGGAACAAAATGAATGAAGAAGGAAAAGTCGTTAGAAATAAAGCAAGACTCGTAGCTCAAGGATATAATCAAGAAGAAGGAATAGACTACGATGAAACATTTGCACCCGTAGCACGTTTAGAAGCTATACGACTTTTACTTGCTATTGCTTGCATGAAAGATTTTAAATTGTATCAAATGGACGTCAAAAGTGCTTTTCTAAACGGATTTATACAAGAAGAAGTATACGTGAAGCAACCACCCGGTTTTGAAGATTTGAAACATCCTGATCACGTGTACAAATTAAAGAAGGCACTATATGGACTAAAGCAAGCGCCTAGAGCATGGTATGATCGTTTTGCTACCTTTATTTTAGAAAATAATTTTAAACGTGGTACTATAGATAGTACACTATTTTTGAAACAAGAAAAATCAGATTTACTTATTATTCAAATTTACGTAGATGATATTATCTTTGGTTCTACCTCACATAAACTCGTTAAGGATTTTGAAAATTGTATGAAAGCTGAATTTGAAATGTCTATGGTTGGTGAACTTAATTATTTTCTTGGCTTGCAGATTAAGCAAACGAGTAAAGGAATTCATATAAGCCAAGCTAAGTACGTAAACGACATGATCAAGAAATTCAATTTTGAAAATTTGAAATCATCCCCCACGCCTATGAGTGTCACTACTAAATTAGACAAAGATGAACATGGTAAAGATGTTGATAATGGATTATATAGATCTATGATAGGTTCTTTACTATATTTAACTGCTAGTAGGCCTGACATCATGTTTAGCGCATGCATGTGTGCTCGTTTTCAAAGTCAACCTAAGGTGTCACACTTAAATGCAGTAAAAAGAATATTTCGCTATATTAAGCACACGCCCACCTTAGGTATTTGGTACGATAAGGATTCTACATTTGACTTACATGCTTACACTGATGCAGATTATGGTGGCTGCAAAATAGATAGAAAAAGCACGAGCGGAACTTGCCAATTTATAGGAAATTCCCTTATTTCATGGTTTTCCAAAAAGCAAGCAAGTGTTGCTTTGTCCACTACTGAGGCTGAGTATATGGCTCTTAGCCTTTGTTGCACACAGTTGTTGTGGATAAAACAACAACTTTCGGACTTTGGAATTACCATAGATAAAATTCCTATATATTGTGATAGTATGAGTGCAATAAATTTGTCTAAGAACCCCGTATTACACTCTAAGGCTAAGCATATAGAAGTTCGCTATCATTTTCTTCGTGATCACGTTAACAATGGTAATATTGTCATAGATCACGTATGCACAGAATCACAAGTAGCGGATATATTTACAAAGGCCTTAAATCAAGCCACATTTGAATCTCTCCGTTCTAAATTAGGCATGCTTCCTATTGATGTGATTTAATGCGATATTATTTGATTTACTTTCCTTTTTGACAGGAATCTTTTGATTAACTTTCCAAAATAAAGGGGGAGAAAGAAGCATGATTTAAGGGGGAGAGAGAGAGATTTAAGGGAGAGAGATCACTGATTGATCCTAATTGCATGAATCAAGGGGGAGCCGGATTTGAAATTCGAAATTCAAATTTCAAATCTGTGCATAATTCAAGGGGGAGAGATAACACTTAAATCATGTACACTTGTTATTTTGAAAATCATCAAAAGGGGGAGATTGTAGAAATATGAGGGTTTGAGTGATTTTAAAATAAGAAATTTGAATATGTATATATATATATATAACGTTGAGTATATATATATACACAAGTGTACATGTATGCATGATAACTTGCTTTATTTAGCTTACATATTATGTTGCCGTACTAACGAGCCATGAAGCTTTAAAGCTTACATCATATGGCGAACATTTGTTGAGTCTATACTATTTTCAGGTGCCACAATTAATGAACTAAAGTAGTTCATTAAGTGAAGTACTTAGTTTAATAAACTAAGTAGTTCATTAAAGGAAGATGCATTTGGAAAAGACTTGAAGGCAACATAGCTATGGAAGGAAAGTTCTCTCCTCCTCCCCACATCATTTCACACGCCATATATACATAGTATATATATATTTTCAGATTTTTTTTAAAAAGGCACATACACATTTATTCCAACGTACTATCGACACGTTATATATCTTACGAACGTACGTTTACGTCACACCACTATACTTAACTCATATTTATGAGTATATTCAGATCTTATATCATATGATATAAGATATGGTGATGACAAATTAAATACGACACGATAAAAGGTTCTAAACCGAAATTTGTCGTATCGGGCGATACCGAAACTTCGCCAACGTGTCACGTACTTGCCATAAATAAATGGCCAGCCCATATACATCAAAATTTATCAAAAATTTCGTGCTATACACTGTACATTGAGACAAAAATACTTTCCATGTTGGCACACACAAATCACCCCACATTTAGGCCAAAATGTGAAGATTCTAATTTTATTTTTGTCACATGTTTATGGTACCACTTTAAATCAGCCAAGTGCTGAAAATTAAAGTATATATTATATATATTATGTATAACATAATATATATAGCATGTGCAAAAGTTGGAATTTAAATTAGAGAAAAATCGGGTAATCGATAGATATCGAAAATTCGGTTTTCTACGCACTTGACATGGAACGTTTTTCTTGAACATGATGTGGCACGTATCTAGACACTTTTTACATATAATATACATCTTAAAGTGTTCTAGAAAATTAAATTAAGGGCTGATTGGAATATTACATGTGTATATTATTAAATGTGCATTATTTTTCAAAGTTAGCAAAAATAAATTTCAGCACATGCACATACACATTAAACGTCACCTACAGCTGATGTGGAGCACATGTGGAGCCTTGTTGGCATGTTGATTGGTCAAGAATCAATCATACAATGTTGATGAATCAAAGAGAGAAGCTACAAAAGGTAAGTTTTCAACATATACCTCTCTTATGTCACATGCTGAAAAATTTCAGCATGTCACACTAGTGTTGGACGATTTCTTCATCATTAAGGAGTATATTTTGTTAATTTTGCATTAAGGAATAAATCAAATGAGTTATGGAAATGATTTGAAATGTATTTAGTGTGATATTCTTTATATCACACATGCTGAAATTTTTCAGCATGTGTGAAGATGGTGTGGGCGAATCTTGCCCTATATTGGTGTCCAAATTCATTCTTAATCTTGTAGCAAGACTTGCCTTAGATAATGGATGAATTTTTATGGAAGAAATTCAAAGAAAAATGGAAGAAATTCAGTTTTAATTGCATGTGGTAAATGCTGAAAATTTCAGCATTAACACTATGATATGGCCGATTTTTTCAAGGGTGGAAGGGAGGATTTTTGTGTCTCAAACTTTATGACATATTGTGACTATTTTGGCATGATTTGATAATTGATTATTTGGCATATATTTAGTGTTTTTTTTTTCAGAATATCCATGTCATCAAATGATGACAACAATGAGCCAATCAAAAGGTGCCAAGTAAGCAATGACTAAATGATGGTCCAATGGAGTAATGCCAAGTAAGCAAAATGTTGTCACTATGATGTCTCACACTCTCTCAAGCAATTAAAAGGAAAGTTTCAAGAGGGGGAAGATGCTATAGTGGACGGCTGGACCTATAAGGGAAGGTGAAGAAGAACAAACAAAAGTAAGACAAAGATTGGCAATCAAAAGTGATCAAAGTGCAAAAGCCTTCTTCTCCTACACTTTCTTTCTTTCTTCTCTTGTAATAAGCCTATTGTATTTGATTTCTTTCATCCTTGAATAGGCTTCATAGAAACCACCATTCATATATCTTTGTACAAGATTGATCAAGGTGTGATCAATCTTCATTCTAGCGAGGTGGTGGTGTTCGTGCAAATTGTATTCACGTACAAGGTTTGTAAAGGGTTGGAGTTGGTGTGTAACTCCATCAACCCTGTGGTAAGGTGTTTTTGAGTTGTGTGATTAGTGTGAACCAAGGAAGGTGTTCCTTGAAGACTGGAGTAGGTTGTTGAAAACCGAACCAGTATAAAATTCTTGGTGTCATTTACTTTCAGCACTGATTTTCAGTTTCTGCACTGTTTACTCATATTGTTCACGTTTGTAAAAATAGTAAACGTTTTCCAAAAATTATAAAAATTTTCAGAAACATACATAAACGTTCTAGGGTTAATTTGGCACAAGTTTCAACCCTTTTGGACAAGTATAAGTCATTCAAACATCAAAAGTTCTGAGACTAGTGCAGTCTGATTTTCAGACTTCCAAAGGTTGAGACTTTGGGTGTATTTGACCTATTTCCCAAACGAATTTTCAAAAACTGTTTCAACCCATTTAAATATAGTATGTGAAGAGTAATTGGTCAAATTTTCAGATCATTTGGACATCCACACAAATAGGAATTAATTTTTCAAAACCATCTACCGTTTCTGGCAGAATTGCACAATCTGAGTGCCAACGGTTTTTGAAGGGGTTAAAGGTTGAATTTTGATTTGAAATTTTTAGGGGACCCTCACAACATCTGAGGCTAAGTTCTCTCAAAATTTCATAATTTTTGGAGACCTCTAACCTAGTTTTTAAATCGTTTTAAAACTGCTACTGAAAACAGAATCTGTTTTCAGAACTTGAATTGGTTAGGGTTAAAGAAATTTTAAAAACCATATTTTCCGCACCACCTATTCAACCCCCCCCCTTCTAGTGGTGCCTTGCAGATCCTACAAAATCTCGGATTTCATTTTATTGTTTTGTGTCGTTAATGATGAGATCTCTAATTTCAATGTATTGATGATGCAAGACGAATCTTCTTTTGAATCGTTTAATTGAGAAACAAGGTTCGTGTTAGAAGATTCTAACAACTTCTTGTCTTCAATTAATCGTTTCTTTTCTTTTGTAAGAGTCTTTGTGAATTTATGCAATTCTAAATATTGACTAAACAAATCATCATAAGAAGGTTCACAATCAAAATCAGAGTCAGAAGATACCTCATTTGATGCCTTATATGTAAAGCATACTTGTGCCGTTTGTTCTTCCGTATCGTCAGTCTCAAAGTCGGATGAATCACTCCAAGTGGAGGCTTTGAAGGCTTTTCTCCTTTGTTTAGGTTCTGAGACGAGTCTAGCTTTGATCCGATCCTTGTCAAGGTGTTTGTTCGTTTGTTTGTCCTTGTTAGGGCAATCATATGACAAGTGTCTAAGTTTTCCACATTCATAACCCTTTATTTCCTCATTATTTTTATTTCTATGGTTCTTAGATGAAGTAGGCTAATGTTTGGTTTTAATTGATTTTCTCATGATCTTTCTTAATCTTCTAGCCATCGTGATTAGATCTTCATCATCGGAATCTGTGTCACTATCATCTACGCGATCATAAGAAGTAGAGACGTATTCATTTGATTTAAACGCTATACCTTATCTTGTTTAGAAGTAGATTCAGAATTTCTTAAAGTGAGTTTGTTTTCATATACCTTTAGTGATCCGATCAATTCCTTCATTTTATCGTTACTTTCTTCGATTGCAGTGACTTTTGAATCCCATTCGGATAACAGAATCCTTAACACCTTTTGAACTTTTTCCTGTGTAGAAAAAGCTTTGCCAAGAGACTTAAGAGAATTAAAGATGTTAGTCAATCGTAAGTCCATATCAACGATAGATTCATTGGGCAATAATTTAAAAGACTCAAGAGTAGACATAACCATATTTATTTTAGACTCTTTGACTTGACTAGCCCCTTCATGTTTTATTTCTAGAATCCTCCACATCTCTTGTGCACTAGAGCAATTAGACATGTAACTTGATTCAATTTTACTCAGCCCGTTTAAAAGTAGTTGCATGGCTCTAGCATTCATACTCAATTTCTTTTTGTCATCACTAGTATATTCTTGTTTCGATTTTACAACTTCTAGTGTGACACCATCAACAGTAGATAACTTATAAGGAACCAAAGGACCGTCTTCTATAATAGACCATAAATCAATATCAATAGCCATAAAGAAAAGTTTCATTCTAAGTTTCCATTGAATAAAAGACTCACCATCGAAAAGAGGAGGCCTTATGATTGACATTCCTTCTTGCTCGGTTTTGTAACTAGTGGTTGCCATCTCACTAAGATCGTTGGATCTCTTTGTCGTGAGTGAACATGTCTGTGATACCACTTGTAGGACCTGTATAGCACCACTAGAAGGGGGGGAGGGTTTAATAGTAGGTGCGAAATTTTTTTTTAAAATATTTTGGCCCGAAAACCTAACTTCTGAAAATAGTTTCTGTTTTCAGATCCTGATTTAAAACATTTGAAAGACCAGGTTATAGACCTTCAAAAATTCTAAAATTTGAAGAGCTTCTACTCTCAGATGTTCTAAGTATCTCCTAAAAATTTCAGATTAAAATTCAACTCCTAACCCTTTGAAAATACATTTGTGGTCAGATTGCACAAATCTGCCAGAAACAGTACTCTAATTTGAAAAATTTATTCCGATTAATTCGTGACTCCAAATGGTCTGAAAATTTAATGACAAACCCCTTAAGATGTTTATTGTACTGGGTTGAAACAGTTTTGAAAAATAGATTGGGGAATTATGTCAAATACGTTGAGTTTTTCAACCTTTGCAAGTTTGAAAACTAGATTGCACTAGTCTCAGAACTATTAATGTTTGATTGATTTATACTTTTCCAAATGGATTGAAACTTGCGCCAAATGAAACTTAAGAGGTGTGGATATGTTTCTGAAATTTTTTGTAATTTTTGAAAGTCGTTTACTATTTTTACCATTGTAACAAAATCAACGCGGAATCTGAAAACTGAAAGTGAAGTGCTGAAAGTAAAGACAAAGGATTTTATACTGGTTCGGTTAAATCAACCTACTCCAGTCTTCGAGGACACCTTTCTTGGTTATCACTAAACACAAAAAAAAAACCTTACCACAAGGGTTGCTGGAGTTATACACCAACTCCACCCTTTCACAAACAATACAATCAATCATACCGATCACGAACACCACCACCGAACAGATGAAGGTTTCATCACACCTTGATCAACCTTTTACAACAAATTAAATGTGTATGGTGGTATAATAAAAGCCTATTAAATATATTGAATATAAGAACAATAGGCTTGAGAGAAGAAGAAGAAAGAAATAAAGGAGAGAGTAGAAGACACTTTTGCACTTAAGAGAATATGAGAGTTGTCTTGTCTTTTGTTTGCTCTATATCTCCTCTTTTTATTCAGCCTAGGCCGCCCCCTAGGGCTTCTTCCCTCCTTGAGAAATCTCTTTTATGTCCTTGGAAGATTTTTTTGCGTAGATATGACACCATCTTGCTTACTTGGCACAACATGATTGGATGAATGTCTTGGTTTTGCTTACTTGACACTCTATGGTTGGATGAATCTTGTCACCATTTAGTAGCTGTAAAAATCTGAGATTAAAGTGTAAAAACATGTGTCAAATAAAGTGTAAAATGTTGCCAAATAATTAAAAATTAATCCCTTCAATTTTGGGAAGCAAATTTGTCAACATTAAGAGCAAAAATCGCCCACCGTATGTGTCACATGCTGAATTTTTCAGCATGTGTTACATTTGCCAAAAGTTTGAATTGTTACCTTGTGTAGGTCTCTCCTTTATGTCACTAACCTTCTACGGCTTATTCTCCACCAAGTGAGATGCCAACTTAGCTCCATATAAGCTCCACCAAGCTGAGAATGGCGTGTAACATGTCTTGAACATGTGCTGAATTTCACTTTTGTGAACTTTGTCAAATATTGCACAATAGTTACACATATATGATATATTTCAATCAGCCTTAGTTTGAATATTCTAGTACACTTTAACATGTCTTAAATATGTAAAAAGTGTCTAGATACATGTTACATGTCATTCCAAAAACGTTCCATGTGTTGTGTTCGTAAAAAACCGAATTTTCGACTTTTGTCGATTACGCGATTTTTCTCCGATTAAATTCAAAATTTTTGCACATGTTATATATATTATGTCACACATAATATATATAAAATAAATTAAATATTCAGCTCATAAGGCTGAGATATAGGCGCCCCATGTGGCAAAAAAGTTGAATTTGAAATCTCCACAATTTGACCTTAATTGGGGATGATTTGTGTGTCCCAATCATGGAATGATTTTATGGCTGAATATACCATTTGAGCCACAAAATTTTTGGTTCTTTTTAGAGTATATGGACTGGCCATCTATATATGCAAAGTACGTTACATGTTGGCGAAGTTTCGGTAGTCACCTGATACCACAATTTTTGGTTTACAACCTTGTAACGTGTCGTAATAATTTTGTCATCAACATGACTTATATCATATGATATAAGACCTGAATATACTCGTAAATATGAGGTAAGTACAGTGGTGTGACGTTGTCGTACGTTTGTAATATATGTAACATGTCGGTAGTACTTCGGAATATATGTGTATTGTGCCTTTTTATAAAAAATCTGAATATATATAATATATATATAAATGTGTATAACCAAGTGGAGAGGAGACATTCCATGTTTCAATTTGTTGCCATCATGCCTTCTCCAAATATATCTCCTTTTAATGAACTAGTTAGTTCAATAAACTAAGTACTTCACTTAATGAACTAGTTTAGTTCATTAATGGTGGCACCTGAAAATAGTTCAAACACAACAAATGTTTGCCATTTGATGTAAGCTTTAACGCTTCATGGCTTGTTACTACGGCAACATTATATATAAAGTATATAAAGCAAGTTTGTCACAAAAACGTGTCAAGTAATAAGTTTTGTCATGCATTTCTTAAACACGTGGTATTTAAATCATGTATTTGTGAATCACTCAAACTTTTTTTTCTCAACAATCTGTATCTCAATTATTGAATAATGGTACTAAAGATAGTTGTATGATACAGGACCGACGTGCCCGGACGAGGATTTGAGAGGGGGAGCTGACTGATGGGCTATACTTGCTCAAAGGACGTTCTACCAAGCTGAATAGCATTTTGGGTGCTCCTCCTGCCGAGCTGATCTGCTTCTTGAGGACAGAGGCTGACCAGACATTGTGGCATAGTCAACTAGGACATCCGTGTAGTGACGCTATACAATTGCTATGTAACAATACTTTTCCAAATAATAAGAGTACGGATATTCCATGTGAAATCTATTGTCGGACAAAACAAACAAAAATGCCCTTTGAGGAGAGTAAATCCTTAGCTGAGAGTGCTTTGATTTAATTCATTCATTGTGACTTATGGGGACCTTATCGTGAAAAAACCTTGTGTGACGCGTCTTATTTTCTAACTTTTGTCGATGATCGGTCTCACGCGGTCTGGGTGTATCTTCTCCCGACCAAAGATCATGTTGTCTCAGTTGTTCGCCAATTTTTTGCTATGATCAAAACACAGTTTGAACGGCAAGTTGAGATTCTCCATAGTGATAATGGGAATGAATTTTCCTCTCTTCGCTCATTCTTCCCTGAACATGGTGTTATCTATCGGACCTCTATTCGCTACACTCCGCAACTAAATGGTCGAGTTAAACGTAAACATTGTCATATTCTCAATGTTGCATGAGCATTATGCTTTCAAACCAATCTTCCACTCTCCTTCTGGGGTGAATGCATGCTCACTGCGTCTTACCTCACCAACCGGACACCAACAGTTGTACTCGACTGGAAGACTCCCTATGAGGTACTATTTGGCAAGCTCCTGACTTATGCTCATCTCAAAATGTTTGGAAGCTTGTGCCATGTCCATAATGATCAATGGCGGGGTGATAAATTTCAGAGCAGAAGCCGCAAGAGCATCTTCATCGGATATCCGATTGGTCAGCAAGGCTGGCGTATGTATGACCTTGAAACACAAGAAATATTTGTCACTCGCAACGCCACCTTTGTTGAAACAGTGTTTTCCTTTGCTAAACCCAACTCATCTGAGCTGACCTCCACCGTGGCCGAGCTGACTTTCCCCCGGAGTCTACCCCACTGGTCCTTGATGACTCCACTGATGACTCCGTTCTTATACAGGCTTTGCCTGCTTCCAATAGCAGATCGCCACCGAGCTCCCTATTGGCCTCTGAGCTGCCTACTCAGCCTGAGTAGGCAGCTCAGCCTAACATGACTGAAGTTCCACCTCAGCCTCCAACTCCAAACACTTGGCCGTGGACATCGACTGAAGAAACCTCCAGCTCGGCTTGCAGATTATGAATTGAATTCAGTAAAGTATAGCCCTTTGGCCGACTCGTCCACACCATCCCCTAATTCATGTACTCTGTACTCTATTCATAATTTTCTTAGTACTCACTGCTTTTCGCCCACCCGTAGGGCTTTTCTTGCTGCCATTACACTCTCTACAGAATCCCAAACATATTCTCAAGCAATTCAACACCCTGAGTGGAGTACGGCCATGCAAGCCGAGATCCAAGCCCTGGAAGACAACCACACGTGGACTTTTGAGCCCTTACCATCGGAAAAGCGTGCTATTGGCTGCAAATAGATCTATAAGAATAAATAAAACTCGGATGGCACCGTTGAACGCTACAAAGAACACCTTGTTATCCTCGGCAATTGTCAAGTTGAAGGGATTGATTACACTGAAACCTTTGCTCCCACAGCAAAAAATGGTCACAGTTTGTGTCCTTCTTGTGCTTGCCACTGCCTATCAATTTGTCACATGTTAAATGGATGTTCGCAATGCTTTTCTCCATGATGACCTTGACGAGAAAGTCTATATGAAGCCACCTCCTTTCTTCGCTCCAGCTGACCCCACTAAAGTTTGTCGTCTTCGTAAATCTTTGTATGGGCTTAAACAAGCCCTTCGGTGTTGGTTTGCTATGTTTTCTAATGCTCTTCGAACTTATGGCTTTGTCCAGTTGTATTCTGATTACTCATTGTTCCGCTACATTCGTGGTTCTATTCAACTCTATCTTCTCGTCTATGTTGATGATCTTATCATTGTTGGTAATTCTCAGTCTGCTCTGGATGTACTTAAGGCTTATCTTAGTCTTTGCTTCCAGATGAACGATCTTAGCCCTTAAGTACTTTTTTGGTCTCGAAGTTGCCCACAACCGAGCTGGCCTTTTTGTCTCCCAACGTAAATACATGCTTGGCATTTTGAGTGATTGTGGCTAATGGCTTCCAAGCCTTTAGCTATACTGCTTCAACAACAACATAAGCTCTCGCAGTCCTCTAGGTTGATCTTGGATGATCCATTACCATATCGATGTCTTGTTGGACGCCTGATATATTTGTCAGTCACACGTCCTGAGCTTTCCTATGCTGTACACACATTAGCTCACTTTATGCAAACTCATCGTATTGATCATTGCATGCTGCTCTCCTAGTTTTTCAGTATTTGAAGGGTCATCCATGTTAGGGGATCATCTTTCCCTCGACCAACACTCTTTGCCTGACTACTTATTGTGACTCTGATTGGACCGCTTGTCCTCTCACTCGAAGTTCTCTCACTGCCTACTTTATTCAGCTTGGCACAACATCCATTTCATGGAAGACTAATAAACAACAGTCTCCCGATCTTCAGCCAAGGCTAAATATCGTGCAATGGCATACACCACGTGTGAACTCAAATGGCACCAGATTAACCTGCTTGTATTTTGATTCCTTTGCCGAGCTGACCTGACGTAGTGTAGCGTCCCGCTCCCCAGCCCTAGCCTCGGTAGCAATGCGCCCGCCGTATCTCTCTAAGGAGAATACAAAGCATCGCATCAACCTCCTACACATCAGTGTTGACATAAAATTTTTTTTTCTTTCTGCAGAAACGATTAGACACAATACTAATTTGGATTTAAAAAACCTCAAATAAATAAAGACATCATTATTAGGCTGACCAGACCCTACAAGTCAAAGTCAAAAGTCTAAAAGAAATTGTCTCAACGTACTAATGAAAAATATAAATATCAATGTCACCCCAAGAATATCATAAACCGCCCGTCTCTGCCCTCGCTGCAATCATATCTACTGGTCACTCAGCCCACTCCACGACATCAGTCCCATCCTCAAGGAAGATGTAGTCATACCCAGTATCGGTCTCACCTGGAATAGTAGGGGGTGAGTGATGGTAATCATCCAGTAGGTGCCTCTCAAAACAATACGAAGAGTACATACCCAAAAAGATATCAACACATAACACATAAAACATGATAGCATGGCTTATACGGAAAAGTAAACCACTCCACATAAAAATGCGCAAGTACGTGATGCATTCTCAATCAACGTGTCACACGCAACGAGAATCATGTCATGCAATATGCCCCTAGACCTATATGCAATGCATGCTCCCGGGTCCTAAATCCAGCGTCGTGGTCTCTAGCCACCACTAGCCATTTGGACACCCACGCCCTATAGACGCAGTATGTCTCATGACCCCGGTGCCTTATAGACACGGTAAGTCATCCCGATACCCATGCCCTATAGACGCAGTATACCTCATGCAATGCACGTGCCATGAATGCAGGAACACCACACAGCCGCCATTACTTCCACCCATTCGGCCAACACCATCCCCCCTCCATTCCACCACTATTTTGTAAATTAACACCCACACATATATTTCCATACATAAGGCTTCATATCATCACAAGGAGAATACATCAATAGGATCACATTCGAATCAAGAATACAAGAGCAACAATAAACATATAAAATACCGTTTTGAGCATGCAATCTTCATACCATTTTGAGGGAATAAATAGTATGCACCTACCTTTTTGACGAATTAACTTCATACGCAGAATTTCTCCTTCTCGACCCCGCTGACCTCTATGCTTGGTGTTGGACAAATCCTTCCTTCCTCCCTAAAGGCCTCGGAAGGACGAAAACTTTAACTTCCACACTTAATCCAGAAAGTTGACAAGTACAACTTTAAACACCTTTTCGTTTATCATTTTATTACCGTTTCAATTTCCAAACTATACTCTGATAAACAACTTTCCAAGACAAAATACTGTATATGCCACTGAAGTATCAAGACTCCAGTGAACACGATGAAAATAGTATCAAGAAGATCATTTGAAATCCTATTTTGATAACATCATGGACTTAGTTAACCACACTCTGAATTTCATGCTTACCCAGCTATTTGCCCCACATCTTCTTACAAAGTTCAATTAAAATTGTACTCCTATAAAAGCCAGCAACATTCTACTGCAATTAATTACAACTAAGAGTACAACAATCAGCTTTCTTCATCTTCCCTCTTCGTATTATCACTAATTAAAGGAGTGCTGGTGCTTAGGTTCAAATCAATTGCATCTTGTTTGGTGGGTTTTGAGTAGAAAATATATCTATTTTTATATATATATAATAGGCCACCTCCTTCAACATTCCTTTTTTTGGGGACCTTGCACATAATTTCCCACTACTTACTATAAGTATCACAGCTGCTATTGAGTGTAAAACATGCACCACAGATTTCATCCAACCGAAATTTCCCTAGGCATGAAATATCCCACATCGACTAAACACAATGCCCCATGCCTGTCAGTCATCTGAATCAATTGACAAAACTAAAACTATACCATAACAAGGTAATTACGGTTTATCCATCTAACATATATATATATATATATATATATATATATATATATATATATTCAAATATACATTACGCACATACAAATACATATTCATTTATATATAAATATACCAGCAGACCCATCATACCATCCACATAATTTCGGTCTTAACATCAATTATACATAAGCAATTTTCTATCATAGCCACATAAATGTATAAAATTTATTTATGCAATTCAAGAATACTAATGCATGATCCAAGTTTGGTATCGAAAATAACATCTTATAGTTAACAAAATCATAGCAAATATAGGCAGGATACTTACCTTATTTCAGGTATACTATATCGTAATTGTAATGAGGTTTGGGTTGAATTCACAATTCTTCCACCTTCAAAATAGATACTGGCTGATGTTGCAATTGAAAAGGCGGCAACCATTTTTTTCCTCTTTGTTTCTACCGAGGGAGGGCACCGAATTTTTCACAAGGGGATGTAGGGTTTTGTATATATATATATATATATATATATATATATATATATATATATACATGTATATGGATAGATAGAATTAGGTAGTTTCTTTAGAGATATGGGTAATCTAATTAAATCTAATCTCAAATTTAGATTCTTATCTTGTGTTTCCTACTCATATTCTAATAAGGTAGGATAACCATTATCCTACATTTTATAGTGCTACTCTTCCTTTTTAAATAAAGGATCAACAGGGAAACGTGGTCGTAACACGTAGTCTAGCTCGGCAATCCCAGCTCGGCTCTTGGATAGAGATGGCGGGTGTCTGTAGTTATCAGATTGGTGAACTTGATTGATTTGCCATCAATGTATATCTATAATTGATTTGATTTGTTTTTATTTATTGTCATAATTGATAGTGATTAGACTAGCTCGGATATTTTGCATATATCATTCCGTTTGTAGTTCTATAAATTGAGGTAATGAAATAAAGTAAATGCATATTTGAAGTGCTAGTTTCTTCTTTTACACATTATATTTCCTGATCGCAATGTTTCGTGTGTGATGAGGATCAAGGGTCCGATGAGGATCAAGGGCCCCATCAAGAGGTCAAAGGTCCTATAACAAGAAGGAGGGCAAGGGAACTTTGTCATCAAGTTGCCACCTTCTTGTACAAGCATGTTCAAGATGAGCCTAAGACTCCTTGGGTTCATTTCATTGAACCTTCAACTTGAGCATGTATCACATGCACGTCTACACTCTTTGTTTCTTTAAATTTTATCTTGTGTCTTGTGATCTTTGTTTTATGTCTTTTCTTTGTAGGTAAATTAGGTACATGAAATGTTTGAAGAGAATGTTTGAAGAGAATGTTTGAAGAGAATGTTTCAAGAGAATGTTTCAAGAGAATGTTGAAGAGAATGTTTCAAGAGAATGTTTCAAAGAGAATGTTTGTCTATGCTAAGACAAATTCAAAGGTGTCCAAGATATAAATCTCTTGATCAAGTTGAAATCATCTTCATTATCCATAAAGAGGGGGGCGGCCACTTTAAATTGAAGGATAACATCTCACTTGAATTTGAACTTGAAGATAAACTTGAATTCAAATTCAACCATAATTTGAATTCAAGTTTCAACCAATTTGAGGCATACATTTCAAAAAGGATTAGGCTATCATCTCAAGGGATCACACGCCATTCTTTGAAGCAAGGATAAGGATAGATCAACAATTCAAATTTGAATCCGAGTTTAAATTCAAGTTCAAGTAGACTCAATCTCCAACCAGCATTTGAATTCAACATCTCACCCATGTGAAGACATCTCACACGCCTAGAAAGGCTTCCACACGCCAACTTGGAGATAAGAAAAGGATGGGATCATAATTCAAAGATTGAATTCAAGTTTGAAGTCAAATTGAATCCAATCTTCAACTAGCTTTTGAATTCAAGTTCAACAACATCTCCAACACCAATTTCATCACCAAACATGACTAGATTCATTGAAGATAACATCTTTCAAGCATTTCAAGTTTAGCTAGAATTATCTTAGTTTAAATTTTCAAGCAAAGTTCAAATTCAAACATTTGTTAGATAGCTTTATTTTGAATTATGTCTAGCCATCTCAAGCTAAAGGGGGGCGACTTCTAGGCCTATAAATAGGACCCCTTTGGCTGGTTGTAGACTCACCTTTCGATGAATAACAATTATTGATATTTCCTTCACTTTGAGTGATACTTTGTTTTCTTGGTTTTGCATTAAAAACCTAAGTTAAGATCCTTCAAAGTTGAGCGATTTGAAGGTGTTGCCATTGCTAAAAGGTGCCGTCCAGGAGGGCGATCTTGGTTTGCCTGATCAACGACCATCTTATAGTGTTGGTCTTGCTCGTTGTCCACACGTTTGAACACTAAGGAAGCAAGGGGAAGTTTACTTCTTTGTGCCTAACCCTTTGTGAAGGACGTTTGGAAGGTGGAATTGTTGGAGCCCACGAGTTGCACGCATCAGATTGGTATCAGAGCGAGGTTACTCTATTCCACCATCTATCATTTCCTTTTCGTTTGAGTCTAGTTATTTCAATTTCAGTTGAGTCCTTCTTCTACCCCTCACTCTATACACCATTGTCTTGCATTTTCATACAAAAAAAAAACGTCCAAAAAAAAAACAAACATTGCTTTAATCCTTGCATGTTGCTGCATATTGCTTTTCATCCCTCAAGTGTCATTTCCTTTATTTCCTTTCACATCACAATCTGATTTTGAGTCATTCAAACTTGAACAATTAGGGTTTGTTGCATTTTAGGGTACATTCAGCCTTCTTTTACATATTCTAACCATCAGCCTAAAAAGCTACCTCAGTTTCAAATCATCTTGCTGCTACCGAAGCTTTTAGTTGGTGATGATTGTATGCATCTTGTGATTCGCATTGTGATTGATTTCATGCTATAAATCTAGTAGTCCTACGTGTGCTTGTCTTCACAACCCATTTACCGAACCCTAAAACCACCCCACACCCCACGGCCCAACCAGCCCCACCCCAAACCAACTCTAAAACTCACCAACCTGATCCCAAATAGCCCTACTTACACCCCACACGAAAAGCCCCAAACCAATTTTACCAAATCCAATCAGATTTTAAAGATCCCAATTCATTCGAATAAACCCTAACCCTAGAATTTGAATTTTGTTCAAATTCTGTCCTAAACCAACCAATTACCAAATTGACTACACAAATCCTCAATTACCAACCCGAATAGCCATATATACCGTACAATCAAGTCCCAAGACTCCAATCCTGCAAATATCCAAAACGTTCAAACAAAAACCTAAATCAAAAAGCCCTAACCCTAACCCCATTCAGCCTTGCCCAATTTCCCTCACCTTCCAAGGTTAATTTTGTTGCAAGTCCAAGATACAAATTGCATTTTAAATACATTGCACTATTCTGTCCAAAAACGTAAGTGCTAAGTGCAAAACACGTGAAATTCCAATTCTGCCCTTAGTCAAAAAAAACAAAACAAAAGAACAAGAGCAAAGAAAAAGGGCAAAACGTTTGTGCATTACGTGGAAAATTTTTGGTACGACTTGCAAACCTTGGATACCATATTATTCCACATTGCCGTCCCATATATACCCTATTCTCCATCTCCTAATCTTCTTGAACCAATCACACATCTGGTTGCTCGATTGTTGCATGACTTGAACCATTTTGTGGATAGTAAGTGCATAGAATCAAAATTAACTAAAGATTGCCCACGGCAACCCTTAGTTTATCTTTGGTTCAGCCTTATACATCAACTTTGGTTCCTTATTTTTCTTTGAGTCTTAGTATACAGTTCAAGTTTGAGTTCATTTCAATTGGGTCTACTTTGATACTAATTGGTGCAACTTGAAAGCAAAAAGGAAGAAACAAGCGGAGAACATTGTGGTTTGAAGAAGCCTTGGCAATACACTTCCTTATTGATCACTTTGAGACTTCTTAACTTCAGGTTATCCAAGAACCAAAGTGGTAAGAGAGTGGAAAGAATCGAAATCGGAGTGTCCATAGCTTATTTTTTTTCTAATCCCTTAACATTTGTTTGTCTTTGTGTTAGTTTGCTTCTTTCTCTTTTTCCTTTGTTTTCGTTCAATTCCTTAGGTACAATGGCCAGCAGCAACTCCGCATCTAGCAAGTCTAAAGGAGCCGAAACTGTTGACAATACTCAACAACAAATGCTGGAAATGCTTAAGAAACTCATGCACGACAATGAGATAATTAAGCATCGCTTGGAAGACGTGGAGCGAATCTACAAAACAAGTGATGACCAAGGAACAAGCAGGGCCGTTCCACCACCACAACCAAGGCGCCATCCTCCGGAAGAAGTTGAGGACGATAACATTCGACCCCCGCACACCGAAGCGAGACGGTTTGCCCCTCCTACACAAGCAAGAAGGTACGCTCCAAGAAGGTACAATGATGATTACATTCCTTTTGAGCATGATGATTATGACTTTGATGACCACCATCCTCGTGGTTACCAAAGACGCCAAAATCCCCTTTTCCCACAAAATGACGATTTTCTCAAAACCAAAATAAGTATTCCCACGTTTTATGGTAAAAGTAATGCGGAGGAATATTTAGAATGGAAAACGAAAGTGGATTTGATCTTTTCTTGTACCAATTATAGTGAATTGCAAAAAGTGAGGTATGCTTCCATTGAATTTTCTGGTTATGCACTTAATTGGTGGACGAATTTGTGTCGAAATAGAACTAAGACGAGACAACCCCCAATCGCCACTTGGGAAGAAATGAAGTTTGAAATGCGTCAACGTTTTATTCCAAACAATTATGAGAGTTCTATTTTCACAAGCTTGCATAACTTACGACAAGGTTCCAAAAGTGTAGACGAGTACTATAAAGAGTTAGAAATTTTGTTGGAGAGGTCTAACTTGCAGGAACCTGAAGAAGCCACCAAGGCTCGATTCTTACATGGTTTAAACAGGGAGATTGCGCAAAGGGTTGACCTTCAACCTTACCTCGACCTCACAACCATGGTCCATATGGCTGAAAAGATTGAAGCACAATTAAAGGTACGTAACTCCTCCAATTTCAATTCCAATTATCGTACTAATCAATCTTCATCAAGATTTCACAGAAAGCCTTCAGGAACAGGAAGTTCACGACCTATAGGAGGCCAAGCACGTGACCAAGGTGCGTCACGAAGAATGGACAATCGTGTGCAATCCACACAAAGGAGAGACGAACGCACCCAACAAAAGGCTCCTACCGGAAATCCTTCAGATTCCTCAAACAGGTTTAGAGACATTAAATGTTATAAATGTCAAGGACGTGGTCACATAGGAAAAGAATGTCCTAATGCAAAAAGAATCATGTTAATTGAAGAGACAAACGAATATGTGTCTGAGTCCGAGCATGAAAACGAGTCTGAGCATGATAATAAAATTGAACCCGAAGAGGATCTAGGCGCATTAGATGATTTTGACACTAAAGAGTTTCTTGTTGTGCGTAGAGCTTTAAATGCATATCCGAAATTAGATGATCACGAACAACATAGAGAAAACATTTTCCATATTCATTGCATGATAAATGGTAAAGTGTGCACCATGATCATTGATTCCGGTTCTTGTGCTAATGTGGCTAGCATCGAATTAGTAAGAAAACTGAATTTGCCTATGACTAATCATCCGCACCCTTACAAACTTGCATGGCTAAATGACTGCGGTGAAGTTAGCGTAAGCAAACAAGTTTTGATTTCTCTTAGCATTGGTAGTTTCAAAGACGATGTTTTATGTGATGTCGCACCAATGCATGCTAGTCATATCTTACTTGGTAGGCCATGGCAATTTGATAGACATGTGACGTATGATGGTTATTTGAATCGTTATTCTTTCAAATTGAATGGCAAATTGTATAAACTGCATGCACTTCCACCACACAAAGTCCACGAGGATCACCAACTCATGTCCAAGTCTAGAGCTGATCCTAAGGAAAAAGAAGCCGAGAGAAAGTTCGTGGAGTGTATGAAAAGTGAGAACAAAAAACAAGAGAGCAAGGGAAAAGAGGTAGTGCCCCTAAGTGTCAACGAGTCCAAAAAGAAGTGTGGGTATTTCGCAAAGAAAAGAGAGGTTACACGTGCACTTTATAACAACCAAACCGTCCTCATCATCATTCCAAAGTCGTGTCATCTTGCCCTTGAAGAACTCCCACCAGACTTACCGACCTCAGTTGCGTCCCTTATCCAAGAATATGAAGTTCTATTTCCCTCCGAACCACCATCCGGATTACCCCCCATTAGAGGAATAGAACACCAAATCGACTTTGTTCCAGGAGCCGTGTTACCCAATCGCCCAGCCTACAGAGCCAACCCCGAAGAAACAAAAGAAATCCAAAGGCAATTAGAAGAGCTCCTAGCTAGTGGACAAATCCGAGAGAGTCTGAGCCCATCTGCCGTTCCCGTCATTTTAGTACCCAAAAAGGATGGAACGTGGAGAATGTGTACCGATTGCCGAGCCATAAACAAGATTACCGTCAAGTATAGGTACCCCATACCTAGGTTAGACGATATGTTGGACAAGTTGCACGGATCCAAATTTTTCACCAAAATCGACCTTAAGCAAGGGTACTTCCAGGTACGCATTCGAGAAGGGGACGAATGGAAGACTGCATTCAAAACCAAGTTTGGGCTCTATGAGTGGTTAGTGATGCCCTTCGGGCTCACCAACGCCCCTAGTACCTTTATGAGGCTAATGAATGAAGTCTTACGTGCGTTTATAGGACGCTTTGTCGTTGTCTATTTCGATGATATCCTAATCTATTCCCACACCATAGAAGATCATCTTGACCACATTAGAGCCGTTTTTGAAAAGCTTAAGCAAGAACAACTCTACGCCAACTTTAAGAAGTGCTCCTTTTGTTTAGAACGCGTGGTTTTTCTAGGCTTTGTCATTTCGGCTGAGGGAGTAGAGATGGATGAGGAAAAGGTTAGGTCAATTGTGGAGTGACCTATACCTAAGAATGTAGGGGAAGTTCGCTGTTTTCATGGACTAGCAAGCTTTTATCGCCGCTTTGTCAAAGATTCTTCTTCCATAGCTGCACCCCTAAACGAAATTGTAAAAAAAGATGTGCCTTTTAGGTGGGAAGAACCACAACAACAGGCATTTGATGAACTCAAACGTAGGCTGACCACTGCACCCATACTTGGACTACCTAATTTCGATGAGACCTTTGAGATCGAGTGTGATGCAAGTGGAGTGGGTATAGGCGCAGTTTTGACCCAAAGTAAGAAACCCATAGCCTACTTTAGTGAGAAGTTGAAAGGAGCCGCATTGAATTACTCTACCTATGATAAGGAACTTTATGCCGTTGTGAGATCCCTACAAACTTGGCAACACTACCTTCAACCTAAAGAGTTTGTGATCCACACTGACCACGAAAGCCTTAAGTATCTTAAAGGGCAAGGAAAGTTGAACAAAAGACATGCCAAATGGGTAGAGTTCATAGAACAATTCCCTTACGTGATTAAGTACAAACAAGGAAAGGATAATATAGTTGCCGATGCCCTCTCTAGGAGATACACGTTAGTGACTACATTATCTTCCCGCTTCCTAGGATTTGAATCACTTAAGGACTTGTACCCCAATGACCATGACTTTGGCACCATATTCGAGGCATGTAAAGAAGCACCATTTGGAAAATTTTACATACATGAGGGTTATCTTTTCAAAGAACAAAAATTGTGCGTTCCCCAATCATCCCTACGAGAAGCATTGACCAGAGAAGCCCATGGGGGAGGTTTAATGGGTCATTTCGGAGTGTTCAAAACCCTTGAGACTCTTAAAGAACATTTCTATTGGCCCCACATGAGAGTAGACGTCGAGAGGTTGTGTGGTAATTGCATCACTTGCAAACAAGCCAAATCCAAGTCCCAACCACATGGCCTTTACACGCCTTTACCCGTCCCTGATTCCCCTTGGATTGACATTTCTATGGACTTTGTTTTAGGACTTCCTAGATCTCGGGGAGGACGCGATAGCATTTATGTTGTGGTTGATCGATTTTCAAAAATGGCACATTTCTTAGCATGTAGAAAGGTTGATGATGCCACACATGTTGCTGATTTGTTCTTCAAAGAAATTGTTAGATTGCATGGCATGCCACGTACAATTGTAAGTGATAGAGATACGAAATTCTTGAGTCATTTTTGGCGTATTTTGTGGGCTAAACTTGGTACACAATTGTTGTTTTCCACCACCGCACACCCACAAACTGATGGACAAACTGAAGTCGTTAATCGTACTCTTTCTCAACTTTTGCGTGCTATTTCGCAAAAACACATTAAACATTGGGAAGATTGTTTACCATATATCGAATTTGCATATAATAGGAGTGTCCATCACGGTACTTTGCATAGTCCATTTGAAATCGTGTATGACTTTAATCCCCTGTCTCCCATCGATTTGATTCCTATTCCCGTGCATGAACGTTCTAGTCTTGATGGTAAACAAAAAGCGGACAACATAAAGAAACTGCATGAACAAGTTAAAACGCAACTTGAAAAGAAAAACAAAGCTTATGAAAGACGAGCTAACAAACATCGGAAAAGAGTTGTATTTAAACCTGGAGATTTAGTTTGGTTACATTTGCGCAAGGAAAGATTTCCCAATGAACGAAAATCAAAATTGTTGCCTCGAGGAGATGGACCCTTTAAAGTATTGAAACGCATAGGTGACAATGCCTACATCCTTGATCTTCCCGACAGGTATGGTTCAGTTTCACCTACTTTTAATGTTGCTGATCTCACCCCTTTCAACGATGACCTTTTTGATTCGAGGACGAATCCTTTTGAGGAGGGGGGATTGATGAGGATCAAGGGTCCGATGAGGATCAAGGGCCCCATCAAGAGGTCAAAGGTCCTATAACAAGAAGGAGGGCAAGGGAACTTTGTCATCAAGTTGCCACCTTCTTGTACAAGCATGTTCAAGATGAGCCTAAGACTCCTTGGGTTCATTTCATTGAACCTTCAACTTGAGCATGTATCACATGCACGTCTACACTCTTTGTTTCTTTAAATTTTATCTTGTGTCTTGTGATCTTTGTTTTATTTCTTTTCTTAGTAGGTAAATTAGGTACATGAAATGTTTGAAGAGAATGTTTGAAGAGAATGTTTCAAGAGAATGTTTCAAGAGAATGTTTCAAAGAGAATGTTTGTCTATGCTAAGACAAATTCAAAGGTGTCCAAGATAGAAATCTCTTGATCAAGTTGAAATCATCTTCATTATCCATAAAGAGGGGGGCAGCCACTTTAAATTGAAGGATAACATCTCACTTGAATTTGAACTTGAAGATAAACTTGAATTCAAATTCAACCATAATTTGAATTCAAGTTTCAACCAATTTGAGGCATACATTTCAAAAAGGATTAGGCTATCATCTCAAGGGATCACACGCCATTCTTTGAAGCAAGGATAAGGATAGATCAACAATTCAAATTTGAATCCGAGTTTAAATTCAAGTTCAAGTAGACTCAATCTCCAACCAGCATTTGAATTCAACATCTCACCCATGTGAAGACATCTCACACGCCTAGAAAGGCTTCCACACGCCAACTTGGAGATAAGAAAAGGATGGGATCATAATTCAAAGATTGAATTCAAGTTTGAAGTCAAATTGAATCCAATCTTCAACTAGCTTTTGAATTCAAGTTCAACAACATCTCCAACACCAATTTCATCACCAAACATGACTAGATTCATTGAAGATAACATCTTTCAAGCATTTCAAGTTTAGCTAGAATTATCTTAGTTTAAATTTTCAAGCAAAGTTCAAATTCAAACATTTGTTAGATAGCTTTATTTTGAATTATGTCTAGCCATCTCAAGCTAAAGGGGGGCGACTTCTAGGCCTATAAATAGGACCCCTTTGGCTGGTTGTAGACTCACCTTTCGATGAATAACAATTATTGATATTTCCTTCACTTTGAGTGATACTTTGTTTTCTTGGTTTTGCATTAAAAACCTAAGTTAAGATCCTTCAAAGTTGAGCGATTTGAAGGTGTTGCCATTGCTAAAAGGTGCCGTCCAGGAGGGCGATCTTGGTTTGCCTGATCAACGACCATCTTATAGTGTTGGTCTTGCTCGTTGTCCACACGTTTGAACACTAAGGAAGCAAGGGGAAGTTTACTTCTTTGTGCCTAACCCTTTGTGAAGGACGTTTGGAAGGTGGAATTGTTGGAGCCCACGAGTTGCACGCATCAGTGTGGTACAAAGTTATGGGAAAAAGGTTTGAGTTTGCTGCAAGAGGTCAACAATTCGATTCGAGGGACACGCATAGTGTGGCTGTTCCACTGTTGCCAGGCTGAAGGCTAGTTTGCGGGAGGACACCTTGTGTGGGTCAATGCGCAAGTCTTCATCTAACCTAGGATGCCGCAGAGCTCCTTATTCGCATCCTCTACGATGCTTCTTGGGCGAGGGAGGGTGAGGACCCTCAAGGAGAATGGCCTTTTTGCTAGAAGTTATGGGGAAAAAGGTAGCATATAGGTGTACGTTTAAATAAAATAGATTAGTACTCGATATATTGTTCAACATTAATATGTAGGTACGTACTTTTTGTGCAGTATATTGGTATTGCCCGGATAGAGAAGATTAGAATCCGATTCACCAAAAATGACTTAATTGTAGAAATATGAGGGTTTGAGTGATTTTCAAATAAAGAAATTTGAATATATATATATATAAAAACGTTGGATATATATATACACAAGTGTACATGTATGCATGATAACTTGCCTTATTTAGCTTATATATTATGTTGCCGTACTAACGAGCCATGAAGCTTTAAAGCTTACATCATATGGCGAACATTTGTTGAGTTTATACTATTTTCAGGTGCCACAATTAATGAACTAAAGTAGTTCATTAAGTGAAGTACTTAGTTTAATAAACTAAGTAGTTCATTAAAGGAAGATGCATTTGGAAAAGACATGAAGGCAACATGGCTATGGAAGGAAAGTTCTCTCCTCCTCCCCACATCAATTTCACACGCCACATATACATAATATATATATATATATTTTCAGATTTTTATAAAAGGCACATACACATGTATTCCAACGTACTATCGACACGTTATATATCTTACGAACGTACGTTTACGTCACACCACTATACTTAACTCATATTTATGAGTATATTCAGATCTTATATCATATGATATAAGATATGGTGATGACAAATTAAATACGACACGATAAAAGGTTCTAAACCGAAATTTGTCGTATCGGGCGATACCGAAACTTCGCCAACGTGTCACATACTTGCCATAAATAAATGGCCAGCCCATATACATCAAAATTTATTAAAAATTTCGTGCCATACACTGTATATTGAGACAAAAATACTTTCCATGTTGGCACACACAAATCATCCCACATTTAGGCCAAAATGTGAAGATTCCAATTTTATTTTTGTCACATGTTTATGGTACCACTTTAAATCAGCCAAGTGCTGAAAATTAAAGTATATATTATATATATTATGTATAACATAATATATATAGCATGTGCAAAAGTTGGAATTTAAATTAGAGAAAAATCGGGTAATCGATAAATATCGAAAATTCGGTTTTCTACGCACTTGACATGGAACGTTTTTCTTGAACATGATGTGGCACGTATCTAGACACTTTGTACATATAATATACATCTTAAAGTGTTCTAGAAAATTAAATTAAGGGCTGATTGGAATATTATATGTGTGTAATATTAAATGTGCACTATTTTTCAAAGTTAGCAAAAATAAATTTCAGCACATGTATATACACTCTCAAAACGTCATTCCAGCTGAGATGGAGCACATGTGGAGCTTTGTTGGCATGTTTATTGGTCAAGAATCAATCATACAATGTTGATGAATCAAAGAGAGAAGCTACAAAAGGTAAGTTTTCAACATACACCTCTCTTATGTCACATGCTGAAAATTTCAGCATGTCACACACCTTGTGGCCGTTTTCTTCATTGTTAAGGAAGATAAATTGTCAATTTTTTATTAAGGAATAAATCAAAGGAGTTATGGAAATGATTTGAATTGTATTAAGTGTGATATTCTTCATATCACACATGCTGAAATTTTTCAGCATGTGTGAAAAGGTTGTGGCCGAATATGACACCCTTATTGTGTCCAAATTCATTCTCCATCATGTAGCAAGACTTACCTTAAATAATGGATGAATTTTTATGGAAGAAATTCAAAGAAAAATGGAAGAAATCCAGATTTATTTCATGTGGTTAATGCTGAAAATTTCAGCATTGAATCACCTTATGTGGCCGATTTTCTTGAGATGGAAAGAAGGAATTTTGTGTCTCACAATTTATGTGAATATCTCTTAAGTTATGGAATGTATTATGTGATGATTATTTGGCAAATATTCAGTATTTTTTTCAGAATATCCATGTCATCAAATGATGACAACATTGAGCCAATCAAAAGGTGTCAAGTAAGCAATGACTAAATGATGGTCCAATGGAATGATGCCAAGCAAGCAAAACATTGTCACCATGATGTCTCACACTCTCTCAAGCAATTAAAAGGAAATTTTCAAGAGGGGGAAGAGGCAATAGGGGACGGCTGCAATTCATAAAAAGGGAAGAGAAGAACAAACAAAAATAACACCAAGAATTACATTCAAAAGTGATCAAAGTGCAAAAGCCTTCTTCTCCTTCATTTTCTTTCTTTCTTCTCTTGTAAAAAGCCTATTGTATTTTATTTCTTTCATTCTTGAATAGGCTTCATAGAAACCACCATTCATACATCTTTGTAAAAGTTTGATCAAGGTGTGATCAATCTTCATTCTAGCGAGGTGGTGGTGTTCGTGCAAATTGTACTCACAATACAAGGTTTGTAAAGGGTTGGAGTTAAGGTGTAACTCTATCAACCCTGCGGTAAGGTGTACTGCGTGTGTGAAATTAGTGTGAACCAAGGAAGGTGTTCCTTGAAGACTGGAGTAGGTTGTTTATAACCGAACCAGTATAAAATTCTTAGTGCAATTTACTTTCTGCATTTACGTTTCAGTTTCTGCGCTGTTTACTTATATTGTTGACGTTCTCAAAAATAGTAAACGTTTTCTAAAAATTATAAAAATTTCCAGAAACATACATAAACGTTCTAGGGTTAATTTGGCACAAGTTTCAACCCTTTTGGACAAGTATAAGTCATTCAAATATCAAAAGTTCTGAGACTAGTGCAGTCTGATTTTCAGACTCGCAAAGGTTGAGACTTTGGGTGTATTTGACCTACTTTCCAAAAGAATTTTCAAAAACTGTTTCAACCCATTTAAATACAGTGTGTGAAGAGTTATTGGTCAAAATTTCAGATCATTTGGACATTCACACAAATAGGAATTAATTTTTCAAAACCATCTACCGGTTCTGGCAGATTTGCACAATCTGAGTGCCAACGGTTTTTGAAGGGGTTAAAGGTTGAATTTTGATTTGAAATTTTTAGGGGACCCTCACAACATCTGAGGCTAAGTTCTCTCAAAATTTCATAATTTTTGGAGACCTCTAACCTAGTTTTTAAAACGTTTTAAAACTGGTACTGAAAACAGAATCTGTTTTCAGAACTTGAATTGGTTAGGTTTAAAGAAATTTTAAAAACCATATTTTCCGCACCACCTATTCAACCCCCCCTTCTAGTGGTGCCTTGCAGATCCTAAAAGTGGTATCAGAGAGCAGGAATACTCACAACAAGGAATCCAACGATTCAGTGAGATGGCATCCACAAATCTCAAAACCGAACAAGAAGGTATGTCGAGCCAAAGGCCTCCACTTTTTGACGGTGAGTCTTTTATTCAATGGAAACTTAGGATGAAACTATTTCTTATGGCTATAGACATAGATCTTTGGTCAATAATTGAAGATGGTCCATATGTCCCGTCTAAATTGTCCATTGTAGATGGAGTCACACTAGAAGTGATTAAAACGAGACAAGACTATACTAGTGAAGACAAAAAGAAACTGAGTATGAATGCTAAGGCCATGCAATTACTCTTAAATGGCTTAAGTAAGAGTGAGTCTAGTTATGTGTCCAATTGTTCGAGTGCACAAGAAATGTGGAGAATCTTAGAAATGAAACACGAAGGCACGAGTCAAGTAAAAGAGTCTAAAATCAATATGCTTATGTCTACTCTTGAGTCTTTCAAGTTGTTGCCTAATGAGTCAATTGTTGATATGGATCTTCGTTTGACTAACATCTATAACTCTCTTGAGTCTCTTGGTAAGGCTTTCACAACGCAGGAAAAAGTACAGAAAGTCCTACGGAGCCTCCCTTCGGAATGGGATCCTAAAGTGACTGCCATAGAAGAAAGCAAGGAGACTAAGTCAATAAAAATGGAAGAACTCATTGGTTCACTAAAAGTGTATGAAAACAAACTCATTATTCGGAAATCGGAATCAACCAAACAAAGTAAGACAATTGCTTTCAAATCAAATGAATACGTCTCCCCTCCCTCCGAACACGTAGAAGATAGTGATTCCGAATCGGATAATGATGACTTAATTCTATTGGCTAAAGGACTAAGAAGATTCATGAGAAAATCATTTAGAAATAAAAACAAGGGCATTACATCTAAGAGAAATAAAAACAAGTCAAATGATAAGGACATTAAATGTTATGAATGCGGCAAACTCGGACACTTATCATATGACTGCCCAAACAAAGAAAAGCAAACTAATAAGTACCCTGACAAGGAGCGGAACAAAAATAGACCCGTCTCAGATCCTAAACAAAGGAAACGTGCACTAAAGGCCTCCACATGGAGTGACTCATCAGACTCTGAAACTGAGACCGAAGAGGAGACCGCTCAAGTTTGCTTCGCTTCAAAGGCATCTAATGAGGTATCATCCGATTCTGACTCTGACTCTGAACCTTCTTATGATGATCTTTTTAGTCAGTATCTTGAATTACACAAATTTACTAAGACTCTCGCAAAAGAAAAGAAACGTTTAATTGAAGACAAGAAACTGTTAGAATCTTCTAACGAGAATCTTGTCGCTCAATTAAGCGATTCAAGGAAAGAGTCTTCATCTGTCATCACTGCATTAAAAACCGAGATCTCATCATTAACTTCTCAAAATAATGAAATGAAATCCGAGATTTCAAATTTGAAATCAAGGAATACAGACTTAGAGAAAATGATGAAACAATTCGATACAGGGTCAAACATGTTGCATCGCATCATATTATCACAAAAGCATGACAGTGACAAAACTAGATTGGGATACGTTAATACTAACGAAGTATCAACCAAACCAACCAAGTTTGTTGTGTCTAAGAAAGTACACACCCCTAAGCATCAAGTGGCGTCTAAGATGACGCAAAAAGCACCCCCTTCCACACGCCCCACTCCCTCATATCATGTGAAATATAACGTTGTACCATATAGATATGAGAAGAAGAGATCAATGCATACACGAAATACATATCATCCACGTACTACGCACACACACACAAGGACATATCACAAACGTCCTTCATACAATGAGTACAGGGGAGTCCTTGGGAAAAGACCCAAAATACATGCACCACATGTATACTATATCGCACCTTCATCTACTTTCTTGCCATTTGATAGACCGAGAAGGATCACCCAAGTATGGGTACCGAAAGGTACCTTTACTAAAAGGTGATTAACTAACTCGAAAGGACCCAAAATTAAAAGGGTACCTAAATCACCTTTTTACATTGCAGGGAGACCACTCATCAAAAGACACATCAATAAAGTGGTTCCTTGACAGTGGTTGCTCGAGGCACATGACAGGTGACCCGAGCCTATTCTCCAAATTGAAGAAGGTCACAAAAGGCGGATCCGTGACCTTTGGAGACAACAATGAAGGCAAGATCATTGGTAAAGGTACGATTGGAAATCCGGATACACTTCAAATCTCCAACGTGTTTTTGGTAAGCAACTTATCTTACAATCTTCTTAGTATTTCGCAATTTGTTGACAATGGTTTCAATGTGTGTTTTACTCACCCTTACTGTAATATAATAAATAAAAATGGAGAAACTGTTTTAAAAGGAAAACGTGAAGGAAATATATTCACACTATCTATGGATGATGTAGTAGATGCCAAAGTTAAATGCTTTATGTCAAATGAACCCAATGTGAATTTGTGGCATAGACGTCTAGGACACATAGGTATTTCTACACTAGAAAAATTGCAACGAAAGAGCCTAGTACGGGGATTGCCTAAGCTTGATTTAGACAACTTTCAGTTGTGTGAATCTTGCATAAAAGGCAAACAAACACGTGAGTCACTTAAGCCTAAAAATGAGATAAGCACGACTAGAATACTAGAACTATTGCATATCGATTTGTTTGGTCCTAGTCGTACTACAAGCCTTGGTGGGCGTCACTATGCATGTGTAATTGTGGATGACTTTTCTCGTTATACTTGGACTTTATTTCTTGCACATAAGGATGATAGCGCCGTAGAAATCGCTAAATTAATTAAACAACTTGAAAATCAATACGGCGTAAATGTGAAAAGAATAAGAAGCGATAGAGGCGGTGAGTTTAAAAATAAAGAGATGATTTCATTCTGTGAAGAAAAAGGAATTAAACATGAGTTTTCGCCACCTAGAACTCCACAATTAAATGGAGTAGTAGAAAGAAAGAATCGCACACTACAAGAAATCGCTAGAACTATGCTTTGCGAAAATAAATTACCTAGATTTCTGTGGGCGGAAGCCGTAAATTGTGCATGCTATATTATAAATCGCCTATCTATAAGAAAGAAAATAAACAAGACGCCTTACGAAATTTTGAATGATCGCATGCCTAAGATAGATTATTTTCGTGTGTTTGGATGCAAATGTTTTGTCTTGAATACAAAAGATAACTTAGATAAATTTGAATCAAAATCGATTGAGTGCATTTTTATTGGGTATTCCATAAATTCAAAAGCATATAGATGTTATGATCCTCTCAGTAGACAAATCATAGAATCTATTCATGTTAAATTCAATGAATTTGGTGAGATTGATAAAGAAAAGGAATATGATGATGATTTTGAATTGAAACCCGTTTTGGATGAAGAAAATGAATCTTTTGATATGCATGAGATGAATGAGACACTAGAAATGCATGATCATATAGAAATGCATGATAACTTAGAAAACAATCAACCAAGATGGCATAGAGATCACCCACATGATCTCATCATAGGCGACATCACTCACGGTGTACGACCACGTAGAAGAATCACTTCGGATGAAATAAATGAATTTCATGCTATGATTTCTGAAATTGAGCCTAAAAATGTGCATGATGCTTTGAGTGATTCATCTTGGATTGATGCTATGCATGACGAACTTAATCAATTCGTTAGAAATGATGTATGGGATTTAGTGCCACGACCACAAGATAAGACAATAATAGGCACAAAGTGGGTATTTAGGAACAAAATGAATGAAGAAGGAAAGGCCGTTAGAAATAAAGCAAGACTCGTAGCTCAAGGCTATAATCAAGAAGAAGGAATAGACTACGATGAAACATTTGCACCCGTAGCACGTTTAGAAGCCATACGACTCTTACTTGCTATTGCTTGCATGAAAGATTTTAAATTGTATCAAATGGACGTCAAAAGTGCTTTTCTAAATGGGTTTATACAAGAAGAAGTATACGTGAAGCAACCACCCGGTTTTGAAGATTTGAAACATCCTGATCACGTGTACAAACTAAAGAAGGCACTATATGGACTAAAGCAAGCACCTAGAGCATGGTATGATCGTTTTGCTACTTTTCTTTTAGAAAATAATTTTAAACGTGGTACTATAGATAGTACACTATTTTTGAAACAAGAAAAATCAGATTTACTTATTATTCAAATTTACGTAGATGACATTATTTTTGGTTCTACCTCACATAGACTCGTTAAGGATTTTGAAAATTGTATGAAAGCTGAATTTGAAATGTCTATGGTTGGTGAACTTAATTATTTTCTTGGCTTGCAGATTAAGCAAACGAGTAAAGGAATTCATATAAGCCAAGCTAAGTACGTAAACGACATGATCAAGAAATTCAATTTTGAAAATTTGAAACCATCACCCACGCCTATGAGTGTCACTACTAAATTAGACAAAGATGAACATGGTAAAGATGTTGATAATGGATTATATAGATCTATGATAGGTTCTTTACTATATTTAACTGCTAGTAGGCCTGACATCATGTTTAGCGTATGCATGTGTGCTCGTTTTCAAAGTCAACCTAAGGTGTCACACTTAAATGCGGTGAAAAGAATATTCCGCTATATTAAGCACACGCCCACCTTAGGTATTTGGTACGATAAGGATTCTACATTCGACTTACATGCTTATACTGATGCAGATTATGGTGGCTGCAAAATAGATAGAAAAAGCACGAGCGGAACTTGCCAATTTATAGGAAATTCCCTTATTTCGTGGTTTTCCAAAAGCAAGCAAGTGTTGCTTTGTCCACTACTGAGGCTGAGTATATGGCTCTTAGCCTTTGTTGCACACAGTTGTTGTGGATAAAACAACAACTTTCGGACTTTGGAATTACCGTAGATAAAATTCCTATATATTGTGATAGTATGAGTGCAATAAATTTGTCTAAGAACCCCGTATTACACTCTAAGGCTAAGCATATAGAAGTTCGCTATCATTTTCTTTGTGATCACGTTAACAATGGTAATATTGTCATAGATCACGTACGCACAGAATCGCAAGTAGCGGATATATTTACAAAGGCCTTAAATCAAGCCACATTTGAATCTCTCCGTTCTAAATTAGGCATGCTTCCTGTTGATGTGATTTAATGCGATATCATTTGATTTCCTTTCCTTTTTAACAGGAATCTTTTGATTAACTTTCCAAAATAAAGGGGGAGAGAGAAGCATGATTTAAGGGGGAGAGAGAGATAGATTTAAGGGAGAGAGAGAGATCACTGATTGATCCTAATTGCATAAATCAAGGGGGAGCCGGATTTGAAATTCGAAATTCAAATTTCAAATCTGTGCATAATTCAAGGGGGAGAGACAACACTTAAATCATGTACACTAGTTATTTTGAAAATCATCAAAAGGGGGAGATTGTAGAAATATGAGGGTTTGAGTGATTTTCAAATAAAGAAATTTGAATATATATATATATACATATATATATATATAAACGTTGGATATATATATATATATACACAAGTGTACATGTATGCATGATAACTTGCCTTATTTAGCTTATATATTATGTTGCCGTACTAACGAGCCATGAAGCTTTAAAGCTTACATCATATGGCGAACATTTGTTGAGTTTATACTATTTTCAGGTGCCACAATTAATGAACTAAAGTAGTTCATTAAGTGAAGTACTTAGTTTAATAAACTAAGTAGTTCATTAAAGGAAGATGCATTTGGAAAAGACATGAAGGCAACATGGCTATGGAAGGAAAGTTCTCTCCTCCTCCCCACATCAATTTCACACGCCACATATACATAATATATATATATTTTCAGATTTTTATAAAAGGCACATACACATGTATTCCAACGTACTATCGACACGTTATATATCTTACGAACGTACGTTTACGTCACACCACTATACTTAACTCATATTTATGAGTATATTCAGATCTTATATCATATGATATAAGATATGGTGATGACAAATTAAAATACGACACGATAAAAGGTTCTAAACCGAAATTTGTCGTATCGGGCGATACCGAAACTTCGCCAACGTGTCACATACTTGCCATAAATAAATGGCCAGCCCATATACATCAAAATTTATTAAAAATTTCGTGCCATACACTGTATATTGAGACAAAAATACTTTCCATGTTGGCACACACAAATCATCCCACATTTAGGCCAAAATGTGAAGATTCCAATTTTATTTTTGTCACATGTTTATGGTACCACTTTAAATCAGCCAAGTGCTGAAAATTAAAGTATATATTATATATATTATGTATAACATAATATATATAGCATGTGCAAAAGTTGGAATTTAAATTAGAGAAAAATCGGGTAATCGATAAATATCGAAAATTCGGTTTTCTACGCACTTGACATGGAACGTTTTTCTTGAACATGATGTGGCACGTATCTAGACACTTTGTACATATAATATACATCTTAAAGTGTTCTAGAAAATTAAATTAAGGGCTGATTGGAATATTATATGTGTGTAATATTAAATGTGCACTATTTTTCAAAGTTAGCAAAATTAAATTTCAGCACATGTATATACACTCTCAAAACGTCATTCCAGCTGAAATGGAGCACATGTGGAGCTTTGTTGGCATGTTGATTGGTCAAGAATCAATCATACAATGTTGATGAATCAAAGAGAGAAGCTACAAAAGGTAAGTTTTCAACATACACCTCTCTTATGTCACATGCTGAAAATTTCAGCATGTCACACACCTTGTGGCCGTTTTCTTCATTGTTAAGGAAGATAAATTGTCAATTTTTTATTAAGGAATAAATCAAAGGAGTTATGGAAATGATTTGAATTGTATTAAGTGTGATATTCTTCATATCACACATGCTGAAATTTTTCAGCATGTGTGAAAAGGTTGTGGCCGAATATGACACCCTTATTGTGTCCAAATTCATTCTCCATCATGTAGCAAGACTTACCTTAAATAATGGATAAATTTTTATGGAAGAAATTCAAAGAAAAATGGAAGAAATCCAGATTTATTTCATGTGGTTAATGCTGAAAATTTCAGCATTGAATCACCTTATGTGGCCGATTTTCTTGAGATGGAAAGAAGGAATTTTGTGTCTCACAATTTATGTGAATATCTCTTAAGTTATGGAATGTATTATGTGATGATTATTTGGCAAATATTCAGTATTTTTTTCAGAATATCCATGTCATCAAATGATGACAACATTGAGCCAATCAAAAGGTGCCAAGTAAGCAATGACTAAATGATGGTCCAATGGAATGATGCCAAGCAAGCAAAACATTGTCACCAGATGTCTCACACTCTCTCAAGCAATTAAAAGGAAATTTTCAAGAGGGGGAAGAGGCAATAGGGGACGGCTGCAATTCATAAAAAGGGAAGAGAAGAACAAACAAAAATAACACCAAGAATTACATTCAAAAGTGATCAAAGTGCAAAAGCCTTCTTCTCCTTCATTTTCTTTCTTTCTTCTCTTGTAAAAAGCCTATTGTATTTTATTTCTTTCATTCTTGAATAGGCTTCATAGAAACCACCATTCATACATCTTTGTAAAAGATTGATCAAGGTGTGATCAATCTTCATTCTAGCGAGGTGGTGGTGTTCGTGCAAATTGTACTCACAATACAAGGTTTGTAAAGGGTTGGAGTTAAGGTGTAACTCTATCAACCCTGCGGTAAGGTGTACTGCGTGTGTGAAATTAGTGTGAACCAAGGAAGGTGTTCCTTGAAGACTGGAGTAGGTTGTTTATAACTGAACCAGTATAAAATTCTTGGTGCAATTTACTTTCTGCATTTACGTTTCAGTTTCTGCGCTGTTTACTTATATTGTTGACGTTCGCAAAAATAGTAAACGTTTTCTAAAAATTATAAAAATTTCCAGAAACATACATAAACGTTCTAGGGTTAATTTGGCACAATTTTCAACCCTTTTGGACAAGTATAAGTCATTCAAACATCAAAAGTTCTGAGACTAGTGCAGTCTGATTTTCAGACTTGCAAAGGTTGAGACTTTGGGTGTATTTGACCTACTTCCCAAAAGAATTTTCAAAAACTGTTTCAACCCATTTAAATACAGTGTGTGAAGAGTTATTGGTCAAATTTTCAGATCATTTGGACATTCACACAAATAGGAATTAATTTTTCAAAACCATCTACCGGTTCTGGCAGATTTGCACAATCTGAGTGCCAACGGTTTTTGAAGGGGTTAAGGGTTGAATTTTGATTTGAAATTTTTAGGGGACCCTCAAAACATCTGAGGCTAAGTTCTCTCAAAATTTCATAATTTTTGGAGACCTCTAACCTAGTTTTTAAAACGTTTTAAAACTGGTACTGAAAACAGAATCTGTTTTCAGAACTTGAATTGGTTAGGTTTAAAGAAATTTTAAAAACCATATTTTCCGCACCACCTATTCAACCCCCCCTTCTAGTGGTGCCTTGCAGATCCTACATTAAAAGTGGTTCCAAATGGACCCTAAGCCACCATCTGTGATGAAGACGTTAATTTATATGTGAAAATGATATGTTACATTTTGTATCTATTTTCTGTCACAATATGTAAAATCATATTTGATCAGAAAAAATGAGATCATACTATGTGTAAAGCAATACAACAAAACATGAATCAAATTATGACATAGAAATCACTAGTCTTTACTATTTACTCTTGATGGAGAAGATTTTTGAAAGAGTTCATTACGAAAATCTCACAAAACAAACACACAAAAAGAAAAGAGAAAAAAATTCTACAAAACCCATGCAAGCCACAAATTTATCAATGACGAATCTCACTTATGATATAACTCAATTCACTAAACGGAAAAAAACTCCAAAGAATTTCAAGATGCTGAAATCGAATATTGGCTTGTATCATCCCTTTTGCTGAAGTTCATCATGTTGGATTTAAGAAATTTTTGTGCAAGTTGAGTCATAATTTCAGTAGAAAAATTGTTGATCCTTTTGTATGCATCAAAAAAAAAAATACATGTTTCGGATTTTTTCCTTACACATTTTTGACATGCTTATTGCAGGAGAACATAATGAAGTGATCAAAATCCTAAATAAAAAGGCAAAGACTATATATTTTAGATTTTTGACATTTTTGGCATGATTATTGAAGGCAAAGATTATGGATTTTAGTTAGGACTTTATCAATCCCTTTTTTAGGGTTCCATGCTTCAAAAATGGATGATTTTTGATATGTTTTTGTGTAGAATCGTATGATTTTGATTATGGAACCTTTAATGATTGGTTAGGTTACAATTTTGTCACCACAAAAAAATTGTGGTTTGCCGACGGAAAAATCACCGACGAACAACGTATAGTCGTTGTTTCGTCGGTAACAGCGACGACTCTGCGACCAAAATAATGTAGTCGCTAATTGCGACGAAAGTACGATGAAATTCGTTGTCGCTAAAAGAAAAATAGTCAGTCAGGTGAATTACGTCGGTGATTTGTCGGTGTCTCGTCGCTATTCTGCGTGTTTTTGTTCGTCGCTATTTAGTTTATAACGCTTCGTCGCTATGTCGTCGCAAATGTGTCGCTAAAAGTATAAAATAAATTCGTCGTTTACTAAGTTCTTGGAGTTGTGTATCGTCGTTTTTTTGTCAATGAAACCCGTATGTGGCAAATGTTTTGAATTACTTTCCGTTCGTAATTCGGTTTGTCGTTGTGTCGTCGCAGATACATCGAGAATTAAACACGTGTATTGATTAAGGAAAAAGAAAGCGGTAATTGGGAAAAATACTCATTCATTTAATAATAAGAAGTTACATTATCAAACGAAAAAATAAAAAAAAAATCTAAAAAGAGATGCGGAGATGGGCCGTTCACTCTTCGTCATCGGACGAAAGAGTGGCCGCGACATTCTCCGCAAACTCTTTGAGAAGGCGCTTGAGCTTGTAGTATCTAAATTTCATCTTCCGCAACCTTCTAGTCATGTAGTGCAGTTGCCGCGACTGCTGATGCATGTTTACCATCAGCATACGGAAGTCGGCGTCCTGCACCGGCATTTGTTCTTGATCATCCTGATGCGGCGGTGGGCCATAGATAGATACAGAACCCTCTCGCTCAACCGATGGTGGTTGAGGAGGAGGCCCTTCTGGAGGGGCACTGTTTGCCCGTCCACCACGCCTTGGGGTTCTTTTAAAACGACGCGGCATATTTTGATTATTTATAACGTTCTATGTGTGTATGTATAACAGCGGATGTTTGGGGTATAAATAGTGAAATGAACGACGACATAGCGACGACATAGCGACGCATTTGTCAACCGTTGGGAATGTGCAGTGAATGTGCAGTGTGTGCAGTGAATGTGCAGTGATGACCTTTCGAAGGCACGACTTGATATGCGCGACCTCAACATGCGAGCGGAGCTGCATCCCGTTGGCACATCATACATGCCGAAGTCCTCGTACACGCTGAATGCGGAGCAGGTCAGTGCGTTGTTATCGTGGCTAGGGACGGCTAGATTTCCTGATGGCCATGTTTCGAACCTGTCGAAGAACATCGACGTGAATAAACGCGGTTTGCACGAGATGAAGAGCCACGACTGTCACGTGTTCATGCAACGGTTGATGCCCATTGCATTCCGCGAGCTGCTTCCAACCAATGTATGGGAAGCAATTACCGAGATGAGTCTGTTCTTCAGATGTCTTACAGCCATGAGACTCAGGGCGGATGATATGTCAAGGCTGGAGGGCGAAATCCCAGTGATCATATGCAAGCTGGAAACTATATTCCCTCCGACCTTCTTTGATTCAATGGAACACCTGCCAGTTCATCTACCATACGAGGCACGTGTTGGTGGTCCTGTTCAGTACAGGTGGATGTATCCATTCGAGAGGTACTCTTTTTTATGTGCATGACATTCTTATGTGTCTAAGCGATATGCATTTGAACATATATTCACTATATGAACAGATATCTCAGGCATTTAAAGCTGAACATCAAGAACAAGGCGAAAGTCGAGGCCTCTATGTGCAATGCCTATCTGACGGAGGAAGCATCGACCTTCGTGTCTCATTACTTCGAGCCAGATGTCCCGTCGAGGTGCAGAGATGTTCCCCGGAACGACGACGGCATTTCCAGATCCGGTGTCCTCCCAATATTCACACATCCGATCAGATTTCACGGACAGAGAAAGGAAATGATATTAGGGGACAGCGAGCTGAAGATTGCTCATTCTTATGTTCTGCGCAACTGCCGTCAAGTCGACCGTTTCCAGAGGTATAAACGATTTCCCATTTTATTTTGTAAATACCTTGCGATACTCTATCCATTATGTTACAAAGATATACAGGGTACTCATTCGTAATTTGCTTCAGCTTGTTCGTTGATTTATTGCAACACCGTTCACCGGGTATATCGAGCGATGCAATAAACAATGAGTTAGATTCCAAGTTTGCTGATTGATTCAGGTGGCATGTAAGTTTAGTATTTGCCTGTTACGTGTACGATATGTGATACACATTTATTGCCCCGTTGATGTATACTTACTTGTCCTTTTACAGGCGAGCAAAGGTCATCTGGCTGACGATGAGTACGGTTACATTCTGACGCCAGTAGCTGAGGGTCCATTGAACAGAGTCACGCGACACGACATGTGTTTTGTCAACGGGTATAGATTCCACACAGTCTCCCATGCCAGCCGAAAATCATCGGAGAACAGCGGAGTGCGTGTCAAGCGTTATGACAATAGCCCGGACGAGGATGACTTCTACGGCTACCTTACTGACATCATTGAGCTCGAATATCCCGCATTGCCTATAAAGCGGGTGGTCCTATTCAAGTGCGAATGGTACGATCCAACTCGAAAAGGTTATCGCGTTGGCACAAAGGTCCACGACCAATATAAGTTGGTAGACATACACCAAGGGCGACGGTACAGAAAATACGATCCATACGTTTTGGCTAGTCAAGCGTCCCAGGTGTACTATCTATCGTATCCAACAACGAGGATGAATGCGAGCTCAAAAGACTGGCGAGCCGTGTGCAAAGTGAAATCGAACAAGTTTGATGTGAGTATACAGACAGTTTCAGATGGTATGGACGCCGCATTTCAAGAAGAAAACCCGTCCGTTCTAGATACGACACATGTTCAACTGCACGACCTCCCTCTAAATGACCCCAACGGCGGTTTTATCGAAATTCATCTCAACATACAACCGTCTGACAATATTGAAGACGTAGTCGAAGACGAATACGAGGATGAAGAGGACGACGAGCATGTAGATGAAGATGAAGATGAAGACGAAGATGAAGATGCGTATGAGGATGCAGATGACCAGGAAGATTGACGTTAGCCAAAATTTTTTATGTACCTCTTTATATGAAAGTGTGTATGTGTTGATGTACTTATATTCATGTATATACTACTTTATATTTTGTATTATTTTTTTTTCAAAAATGATAACACCGACGCGTTACCGACGAAATGTTTCGTCGCTAAATTTGAAATAACGACGACCATGAAAAATAGCGACGAAACTAAATAGCGACGGAAGTTCCGTCGCTATGTCGTCGCAAAATTTCATAGATATAAGCTGAAATTCCCTTCTTCTTCCCCATTTCCCTCCCCCCGCGAAAACCTCCCCTCCCTCCGGCGAAAACCCCCCCTCGCGAAGAAATCCCCTCCGGCGAACCCCCCCCGACGAGTTTCCTCTCCGTTGACCTCCCCTCTCCGGTTAGTTTTTCTTCCTATTTCGTTTTTATTGCAATTACCGTATATATATGTATATGTATATGTATATTTCGTTTTTATGTATATGTATGTATGTACCGTATGTATGTATGTACCGTATGTATGTAAATGTATATGTATATTTCGTTTTTATGTATATGTATGTATGTACCGTATGTATGTATGTACCGCATGTATGTATGTACCGTATGTATGTATATGTATATGTATATGTATATTTCGTTTTTATGTATATGTATATGTATATTTCGTTTTTATGTATATGTATATGTATATGTATGTATTTCGTTTTTATTGCAATTACCGTATGTATGTATATGTATATGTATGTATATGTATTTAATAGATTTGTAAATGTATGTATATGTATATGTATATGTATGTATATGTTTTTAATACATATATACACGCACATATACATATATACGGTACACGCACATATACATATATACGGTATATGTATGTATATGTTTTTAATACATATATACACGCACAAATACATATATACGGTACATATATACGGTACATATATTTAATTTCGTATTTAAATATAGTTAAATTTGTAAAAACTGTTTTCAATAGATTTGTAATATATCTTTTGTAATTTTTGTATATAAATATATGTAAAATTATTAGAAACTGTTTTTTTTGGTAGAATTATGTATGTATACATATTTTTCCTATTTAAATATATTTATAATTATATAATCTATTTTTGGTACATATATGTATATGGTATATATATGTATATACGGTATATATATATATATGCATATACGGGTATATATATGTATATACGGGTATATATGTATATGGTATATATATGTATGTACGGGTATATACGGGTATATATGGTATATATGCACCAATATTGTTGTTAAGGTTGAATTAGTTGAAATGTGGTGTGCTTGGCCAATGAATGATGCATGTACAAACTGTTTTGTAAGAGGTTTGCATATGATTTTCGGTATGATTTGCATTTGTCTTTGGAGAGGCCATTAAGGCTGGGAAACCTCCGTTTAAAAATTATTAATATGTTTCTCTCAGATCTGATGGCTAGTGACGGTTTACCGACGAGATCCACATACCCACCATCTACACAGGACCTTCAAGGAGAGTTCGATGCGTTCATTCATCAGCATGATACGTATGCCTCGGTTTCGACCGCCGCTCTGGCTACGGACTCAGACCTTTTACGGTCTGCCGACATGTCCGCACCCCCCAGACATACGACGCCACCCACACCCAGCGTTTCAGCACCTCATCCGGCGTCTGATGCGGCATCGGACCAGGGTGTCATATCAGGGCGTCGTCCCCTCCCTTGGTCAAATGATACCCATACGTAAGTAATAATTAATTTATTTAACATGTTTTCAAATATATTTCACGCGTTATTTTTTCCTAACAACTTAAACTCTTTCAGGTTTGGATCGGACAATGGCGCGCTTTCCGGTTGCATCACCGGTCCTTCCACCTGAGGCTTGACCCATCTGGATATACCTGGGGCCGTGTCACCCCGGAGACACGTAGGTTCTACTGGGATGAGTTTCAGGTATTCAAATTTGATAAATTTCACTTTTTGATGCGTAATCAATCATTACTTTTCTAACCACACTTTTATTATTCCTCCGTATGATAATTGCAGAAGTCGTACAGCTGGCCAGCCGACATCGCCCGACGTGGAGCAGGCCTGGCGGCATAGGGCCGCCAAACGCTACGGGGACTTCGTCAACTCCCTCAAGACCAAGTCGGAGCGTGACCCCACGTGGATAAGGCCTGCCTACGTATCCGAGGCCGTCTGGGCGGCGTGGGTAGAAGGGTGGAGGGACCCTGCTTACCAAGCCCGCAGCGCCCGGAACGCGGCGAACTGGTGCAGCGGCAACGTACAGGGCCCAACACCTGCCACACACTCAGGTGGATCGGTTTCCCACGCCACCACGATGCGTTCTATGGTGAGTATTTTAATATTGGATTATAACGACCTTCATTGATTTCATTGGATTATTTACATTCATCGACTTAAGTGGATTATTTACATTCAGTGAGTTAAGTGGATTATCTATATTCGTTGATTACTTATGTTGCGCTGTTGTTTTTTTGGTATTCGTATATGGTTACTTTAAGTGGTACATGTGATTTGACTTGGGAGAGGCCTTTAAGGTCGGGATACCTCCGATAAACGAATAGGTCATGCCGAAATTTTTAAAAATTCTGCATATCACTAACATATTTTATTTCATTCTTTCAGCACCAGGAGACGGGGGAGTGGCCAGCCTCCTACGATCTCTTCTACAAGACGCATCGGAAGAGAGCCTCCGACGGAACGGAGGACTGGATCACGACGAAGGTCTGCGACATCAGTGTAAGTAGACTACGATATCATTTGTTTTTTTTCCTTAGTTTGTTTTATTGCTAAACCATAACAATTCATATTCTCATTTCAGGACGAGTACAACAGATTACTCGCAGATAGGGGCGAACAGGCCGAAAAGAACCGCGCTTATTGGGATGCGGTTCGGACCGTCGGCCCTCAGAATAAGAAGAAGAAGGAGGTGTACGGGGTTGGATCAGCAGCGCCGCGATTCTTTTCCGAAGTTCTGCATCCAGGTGCTTCCTCTGAGGCCAGCACCTCCGCGCCTTCTGCGACGCCAGAGGATATTTCGTGCCTGGAAGCAGATAATGCGGCGCTGCAGCGTGAGATAGAGTCCATCAGGATGAGGCAAGAGGAGAGTTTACAGGCACTGCAGTCGCAGCAGCAGGCGATGCAGCAGGCGCTTCAGCAGGCGTTTGAGCATGCGCAGCATCAGACGATGCAGGTGCAGCAGGCAACGAACCAGCAAATCTTCCGGCTGTCGCAGGTCGTCATGACTTTCATTTCCAACTCCTCGCAGCCTCAGCCTCAGCCTCAGCCTCAGCCCCGCCCTCCTGATGGTCACTCTTCTCCGCATGATCCCCCTCCATCTTCCTCTTCATAGTTTTTTATTTTTTCATTGTTTGTACAGTCTATTTCATTTGTTGTATTGACATTTTCTTTGTACTTTTATATATTCTATCTGACAATTTTACAGATTCTATTTCGTTTGTGTTGTTTAATTATACGAACTTGAATGCGCAAATACCGTATTATTGTATAATATTTGTACAAATGATTTAATATACAAAATAAAATATATTATAGAAATTAAATAATAATAATAAAAACTTTTTAATTAATAATGTATTAATATTATTAATAAATCAAAAAAAATTTAAAATTTAATATTAAATAATGTATTTAAAATAATTATTAGTAAATTTAATATTTTTAAAAATAACAAATACCGACGAACCGGCGACGAAATTGGTCTGTCGCAGATCGGAAATAAAAAACAAAAATTTAAAATTAGCGACGAAAAGACATATTAACGACGACATTTTGCGACGAAATAAAACGGAAACAAAAAATAAAAAAATAATAAATAGCGACGGTAAAACATATACCGACGAAATTTTGCGACGAAATTCTTTTTCGCAGAACATTAATAAAAAAATAAAAAATACGAAATAGCGACGAAATAATTTACCGACGAAACAGCGACAACAGAAAAAAGGTCGCAGACCTGACAGTTTCTCGTCGCAGTTTTGCGACGATACACCGACGCAATTTTTTTCGTTACAATACAGCGACGCATTGCCGACGAAATTTGCTTTGCGACAAGCCGTATAACGACATTCATTTTTCGTCGCTATTTCGTCGCTATATGCCTGTAGCGACGAAATAGCGACGTTTTTTGTCTGTCGCTATAGGCTTTTGTTTTTGTGGTGTGTGTCAAGAGAAGTCAGATTTTTTGAGTAATTATTGCAGGTTAGTGATTGAAGATCAAAGGTAAGGGATTTCTTCATATAGACTTTGAATTTCATTCTTGTGGTCTAGTATGAATTTCATTCTTATGGTCTAGTTTGAATGATTATTGTTGTTGGAGAGTAAAGGTGGATGATTTTATGTGCATGAATCGTGTGCAACATTGATTGGATCTAATTGGGGCTTAGCATTCAATTGGAATGAGTTTTGGACGGTTACTTTGTTCAACATCGTGACATGGATCATTCTGGTAGCACATCAATCTCTAACTGTTTATAGATCGATGAAGAAATGATTGTCCACATTGATTGATCAATATACTTGTTTTAGATATCGATGTATTGGGAGAAACACGTGATTCTTGTACTATAAGACATCAATCTATCGATATAGAGATATATGTCTACATTCACAGTCGATGAAGCTATTTTAGAGATCGATATTACTGTTTTAGAGATCAATGTATCTTTTTTAGAAATCAATGTCATTGTTTTCAGGATCTATGTCTCTGTGTTAGAGTTCGATATCACTATTTTAGAGATCAATGTCAAGTAGAGGTGTTCATCGAACCGAACTGTTTATGGACTGTTCGGCTCGTTTAATGAGTTATATCATTTTCTTGCCAATTTGGAACAAATTTTGAAGCTCTTACAGCAAAAGAGTTGAGCCAAATCGTTTGTTAAACTAAACAAATCTGATCTAAAAAACCTAATATCCGTCTCGGTTCGGCTCGTTAACACCCCTAATGTCAAGGGATGATATAGCCATCAAGAGAATGGTGCTGGAACCTAGGATTCATTGAATTATTATTGTTTGATAATGTGTTTGAATGTATGAATGTATGATGAGGACATGTTATGACTTGTGAAGAAAACCTACGATCCCTACGAATTTCGAGATGCAAGTAATTATATTATAGGATCTATCATGAGTCATAAAACCATGATACACGATACTATGATACATGATTTATGATCCTTATGAGCATGACATGTGAAGAAGCCGTCAACTAATAATGCACCCACGATTATTAACAAGTTATGTCATGATGATTAAAGAATATAAAGTGAACATAAGACTAAAAAAATAATGACAACGTGGTATGAGAGAGATCTACGATCATGAAAGATATAGATTTTGTTAGGTCCGAAATACACTCTAGGGGAGGGGGTGAATAGTGTTTGGCTTTTTTGCGGAATTTTCTCGTTTGGCTCAACTCAAAAAGATATTCAAAATCAGAGCAAGAATTGGAGATGAGAAGTAGTGAATGAGTACACCGGATATAGAGTGGTTCGAATCGTAAATGATTCTACTCCACTACCACTTTGTTGCCAAAGTGGATTTTCAACAACTAATCTTCTTATTATGAACAATAAGAACAACCACAACAACACTTACACTAACACCTTAGTGTAAGCAACAACAACAGCAACTTCTTGCACAAAACACACTTGTGCAACTACATCAACTACAACTCTTTGCAAGAACAACTTCTTGCTTCCTCACAACTTCAACAAAAGTTCCCTCAAGAACTTCTCGCAGTGGGTTGAAGAAATATAGTAAGGTTCACACTTTCTCACAAGTCTAAGCACAAGCAAGAGATCAAATATTTATGGTTCCTCTTGTGCTTGACTCTCTTTCTCTCAATATACAACAATGAAGAGCAAAGAAAAGGTAAACAAGCTTTAAGCGATTTTACAAGTATGAGAGAACTATACAACAATGAAAGATGAAGCTAGATGATGTTGAAAGTGTGTGTTTGCCTCATCCAAGCCTCCTCTATTTATAGATGAAGTTCACTACGTTTTTGAGGCTCTCCACCAAGTCTTCATCTTCAAAAATGTCAAGATAATGCCCAAATAGTCTCTAGCCACCCTATGGAGTGATTTGATCTTGGATAGCCACCCTAAAGAATCTTAGACATGTATACAATAGTCAAGGAAACATGTAATAGGTAGGGTTAAAGTTCACAAGAAATTTGAGCAAGATTGGAAAGAGAAAACATCATAAATCTCCCTTGGATTTTGTTCCAACGTTCAGAAAATTTGAAATCTGGGGGACATCGATCGATCGAAGTGCCTGGGGGGAGAGATCGATGTCCTCCAGAGCATTGCAGTTTTTGACACTGCCTGACATCGATCGATCGATGTCAGGGGCTGAAGTGACATCGATCGATCGATGTCAGCGGCTGAAGTGACATCGATCGATCGATGTCCTTTGGTTGAGAGTTTGATGCTCTCTGACTGACATCGATCGATCGATGTCAGAGGCTGAAGTGACATCGATCGATCGATGTCCTTAGCTTGAGAGATCGATGTTGAACAGTGAGTTCCAATCTCAACCATCTTGGACATAATGTGATTTTCTCATCTTGCATCAAGTCTCAAACATTAATTTAACTTATTTACAACATCTTTTCATCATCAAAACATTTTACAACTTAACAGATTTTTCATAGGATGTTTATGATATTGGTCTAGGTATGTGATTATATGATATTTCTAAGTGACTTGTCACAGTTACTAAGAAGAAGATAAGTATGTTGTTTGTTTTTCTATAACGATTTCTCTTACTTGACAAGTTGGGGGGTCGTTCCTATTATCTTTTATGCTTTCAAGATAAATGAAGAAGAGGAGGACCTAGTGGATGAGAAGAATTTTATTCTTGAATAACGTTGTTTATGGACGATATGCTTTGATATTAGTTAGTTTGTTATGCTGAGATTTTATGTTGAAGGGGCGCATGAACTATTTACTCGTGGTCGAACGATTTTGTTTAGGACTTGTATTTGTTAAGGTGATGATGATGATGTTATGCATTTATACTATCACAATGATGGCTTTGTGACTCTTAGGATGATTGATTTTCAGTCATGGCCGATCATACCTTTGTATTGCGATATTAGTCCTGCAGTTGTGGTGCTAGAGCTCAGGTTGATTTCTAGGCATAAGTTTGATGTTGTTAAGTATGAATTCACCAAATTCGGAATATGTTTAAGTAGTATAGAATGATAAGGTATGAATTCCTAAAGTAATTCATGCTAAGTTGTGATTTGCTTAAGCGATGATTTTCTTAAGCTATGATCCGGTATGTGTCTAAATTGAACTATTTCGATTTTAACTGCTGCTGGTAAGTGATTCTTAATTTTTGTTATGTTAGGGAATTTATGAATGATCTATATTGGACCATTGGTTCATATACAATCTTCTTGTTCCTGTTGTCCACCCCGTTTTTGAGCCTCTTTCCGCGATTTGTGGATTTGTTGAATGTTAACTTTTGTATAGTAGTCTTTGTTGGTAATTTGATCCGTGAATTCATCATTCAACTCCACATTAGCCTTTTTAAGCAATCTATATATGAGATTGCTATATGGAAGCGCTTTTGATTTCTTGGTGGCGGCTTCCAACATATTGGCAAACACAATCTCCCTAAAATTTAAAGGCTCCTTCATAGCAATACGATACGCAACGTAAAAATCTAAATTGCTCGGGAGTTTGGCCGACTTGCCGTTTACACAAAAAGTTACAATAGCAAGCAACACCCTATAAACCAACGGCATGTCATTTGTGTTCTTGGTGGGGTGAAAACCAAGAAATGTCTTTACTTCGTCCTCAGAGACTTGGTACTTACACGTGACCCACCTCCAGGAATCAAAATCTTCCAACCCCTCATTCGGAACCTCAAGTAATTCATTGAATGTCTTAGATGTAAACCTCAACAAATTTCCTTCGATGATCGTATTCAAAGCATAAGGCTCCCCATGTTTATAATCTACACACATATTTGCATAAAACATTCTAGTATACCGGGTAGACATATTGGTCATCTGTGAGACCTCCCAAACATGTCTCTATTTTTGAACATCAAACCAATCAATGATTGGTTTTAATTCTTCATTGCTCAAAATATCCTCAATTTTGAGCAATTTTAATGGAATGGTAGCCATCTTCTTGCGCTCCCATTCAGTGAATACCATTTGGGCCCTAAGAGTGATATAGGCAAATTTACCTGTACCAGTTGGATCTTTCAAAGCATCTTTGTATTCTGAGAACTTGAGCTATGGAAAGTTGTTGATGGTTAACCTATTCCTTGTGTCAGTCAACACTGTGCTATGAGAGGGAGTGGCCTTCTTCCTCAATCCTTGCGTTCTAGACCCCGTTGGCACTTGAGCATGTGATTGTTGTGCCTCACTTTCACTTTCTTGTGAAGTTCTTGCTCTCTTGGAAGAGGGTTTCGTTTTTGAAGCCATTTGAGGTTTAGGTTTCGGATTTTTCAGAAAATAAGAAGAGATTGATGAGTTTTTGGAGATTTGATGTTGGATTTGATAACAAATTTAAGATTTTGCAAGAGTTTTGATTGTGTTTGAGGGATTTTTGGTGTTTTTGGGGAAGAGGGTTCTAGGGATTTTAATTTTGGAGAGAGAGAGAAGTGAGGAAGAAGAAAGGGATTGCAGTTTTTAATATTCAGTCTGTGCTGACATCGATCGATCGATGTTTGGGACTTCGATCGATCGATGTCCTAGACATAGATCGAACGATGTCTTGTTTGACAGCAGTCTCTCAGACTGTCACATGGATCGATCAATGTCTTCTGAAATCAGCCTTTTTGACTATTTTTACCTTCTAGCCAATGTTTATCATACCTAATCTTGCTCTAATAGATACGAATGTCTCGGTGGGAAGGGATTTAGTAAAGATATCCGCTAGTTGGTCATTTGTTGGAACAAACTCAATGCATATCAGTCCTTTTTGAATGCAATCTCTTATGAAGTGATGCCTTACTTCAATGTGTTTTGTTCTACTATGATGAACCGGATTTTGTGCTATACTTATGGCGGATGTGTTGTCACATAGAATGGGAACTTTATCAAACTTAACATCATAATCATTCAAGGTGTTTGTCATCCAAAGTAGTTGTGCACAACATGAAGCGGATGATACATATTCGGATTCCGCCGTTGAGAGTGACACACTATTTTGTTTCTTAGAGAACCAAGAAACCAAGCAATTTCCAAGGAATTGACATGTCCCGGAGGTGCTTTTCCTATCAACAAGATTCTGGCATAGTCGGAGTCACTATATCCTCTTAAATCAAAACAAACATTTTTTGGAATAAAACAATCCAAAGTTCAAGGTTCCTTTCAAATATCTAAAGATACGTTTAACAGCAACTAAATGTGATTCCTTAGGCATACTTTGAAATCTAGCACATAAGCATACATCATGCAAGATATCCGGTCTACTAGCGGTTAAATAAAGTAAACTACCAATCATACCGCTATATTTGGTTACCTCAACCGGCTTTCCTTTTTCGTCTTTGTCAAGCTTTGTACTTGTGCTCATTGGAGTGCTCACACTTCTTCCATCCTCAAATTTGTACTTTTTGAGCAAATCCTTTGTATACTTCGTTTGAGATATATACACTCCATCTTGAGTTTGCTTGATTTGAAGACTAAGAAAGTAGTTGAGTTTACCCATCATGCTCATTTCAAATTCTCCTTCTATCAATTTTGCAAAATTCTCACAAAGAGAATCATTAGTAGCACCAAATATAATATCATCCACATAAATTAGAACAAGCAATTGATGGTTTTCTTGTTCTTTAATAAAAAGAGTAGTGTCGACTTTTCCTCTTGAAAACTCATTCTCAAGTAGGAAGTTACTTAATCTATCATACCAAGCCCTAGGAGCTTGTTTAAGTCCATAAAGGGCCTTTTTGAGTTTAAAAACATGATTTGGATAATCACGATTTTCAAACCCCGGTGGTTGAGCTACATAGACCTCTTCTTGAAATATTCCATTCAACAATGCGGATTTCACATCCATTTGATATAGTTTGAAATCCTTATAGCATGCATATGCTAATAGCATCCTAATAGTTTCTAACCTAGCTACGGGGGCAAAGGTCTCATCATAGTCTATGCCTTCCTCTTGCCTATATCCTTGGGCTACTAACCTAGCTTTTTTTCTAGTGATTTTTCCTTTATCATCCATTTTGTTTCTAAATACCCATTTAGTGCCAATTACGGGATGATCACTAGGTTTAGCAACTGATTCCCAAACATCACTTCTTTCAAATTGATTTAATTCTTCTTGCATAGCTAATACCCAATCTTCATCATTTATTGCCTCCTTTATATTTTTAGGTTCAACTTGTGAAATGAAAGCATTTTCATTGAATTTTCTCCTAGTCATTATGCCTTGGCTAGTTTCACCTAATATCAATTCTTTAGGGTAATCTTTCCTATACTTATATAAATCCGGTAAATTTGAGGTATCTCCTCCTACTTCTTCATCTTCAATCTTAGGTTCAAGAGGATCAATTCTAAGGTCAATAACAATATTACCTTTTGGATTCTCAAATTTCTCTATATGGCTTACTTCAATTATTTCATCATCATCATCATTAATGTTTGATTTATCCTCATTGAGTTCACTAAATTTGACATGAATTGATTCTTCAACTTTCATTCTTCTTTTATTATATACTTTAAATTCCTTGCTATTCTGAGCATAACCCATAAAGATTCCTTCATCCGCTTTGAAGTCGAGTTTATCCAAGTTATCTTTGGTTTAATTATAAAGCACTTACAACCAAATACCTTGAAATAACCAATATTTGGTACTCTACCTTTCCAAAGCTCATAAGGAGTCTTTTTGAGAAATGATCTCAAATAAACTCTATTGATCACATGACAAGCGGTATTTACCGCTTCGGCCCAAAAATATTTGGGTAGCTAAAATTTGTTTAGCATGGCTCTACTTATTTCTTGAAGTGTTCTATTCTTCCTTTCCGCAACACCATTTTGTTGAGGAGTTCTTGGAGCTGAGAAATTGTGTCCATACCCTTTGGATACATAAAATTCTTGAAATTCTCCATCAGACTCACCACCTCTATCACTTCTAATTTCCTTAATTGTGTCCTCTCTTTGATTTTCTAATCTCTTACAAAGCTTTATAAATTCTTGGCATGCATCATTCTTTTTAGCTAAGAACATTACCCAAGTGTATCTAGAGAAGTCATCTACCACCACAAAGGTGTAATGTTTTCCACTTAGACTTGCCATACCAATATACCCATACAAATCCATATGAAGCAATTGTAGAGGTTTGATGGTGGAGATTTCACTTTTGGGCTTGAAACTTGTTTTAACAAGTTTTGCCTTTTGACAAGTGTCACATAAGCCATGATTTTTGAAATTTAATTTTGGAAGACCTTGGACTTTTTCATTTTTGCAAATATCTTTGAAATTTTTAAAACTAATATGTCCAAGTCGTCTATGCCATAGTTGAGTCAAATCATTTTTGGCAACTAGGCAAGAAACATTTTGTGATATCGAATCATGTGTGCTAAATTTGTAAACATCATTTTTACGTATAGCCTCAAAAACAATCTTATCGTTCTTTTTCACAACACATTTTCTTTTCACAAATTCAATTTGAAAATTAGCATCACATAGTTGGCTAACACTTATCAAATTATACTTAAGCCCTTCTACATATAATACATTATTAATAGTAAAAGAAGAGTTACCAATTTCTCCATGTCCAAGGATTTTGGATCTCCCATTGCCAAAAGGCACCGTTCCACCATCTTGGAGCTTGAGCTTGGTGAATAACGTTTTGTCTCTGGTCATGTGCGTTGAACATCCGCTGTCCATAAGCCATTTGGTTCCTTCTTCTTTGGCTACTCCATTTATCTTGAGAGCCTACAAAACCAAAAGATGTATGCATTGGTACCCTTTGATGGTTGGGTCCTTTAAGGTTAGTTTGTCGACCCTTAGGCTTCCGAACATATGTGCTTCCAAATCTAGCTCTACATGCTTTCTTCACATGTCCTAGTTTGTTGCAATGAAAACAAGTTTGTATATGCTTTGGTTTAAAGGGTGATGAATTTCGTTGTGTTTTTCTATTATTTGCCTTTTTCTTTAAGGACTTAGGTTTAATAGAAGAAGATGATGAATTAAATCCTAAACCGGATTAATCATTTCCAATTCTTTGATTTCCAAGTAGTATGTCTAAATTGTTTTTACCATTTGTTAGCCTTTGTAAGTCTATCTTTAGTTTCTCACATTCTTTTCTAATTTCTACATTTTCAAGAGCTACAGTTTTATGCATGGTGAGTATGATGTCATGCTCTTGAAACATCAAAATATTCTTGTCATGCAAGCTCTTATTTTCTAAGATGCATTTCTTGAACTCTTTCTTCAAATGCTTATACTTTAAATTCAATTTTTCAAAGTCATCTTGCAAATCTCCTATTTCATCATGAAAATTTGAAGGATTAGAATTTACTTCAAGATCATCTTCAATTGCCATGAGACAAGTATGTTGAATCTTTGGATTGTCAACTATTGAACAAGTCCAACACCTTGATCTTCACTCCCTTCTCCTTCCGATTCCGAAAGGAGATCATCCCACGTGGTTACCTCCGCATTGAGGGCTTTCTTCTTTTGAGGAAGGACCTTCTTCTCTTGCTTTTGCGGCTCTTTTCGTGGAAATCGGCAATGAAATGACAGGGTCGACCACATCTATAGCAATTTTCACTTGCTTTCTTTTCTTTAGATGGTCTTTTGAAAAACTTTATTGCTTGAGCTTTGTCTCTAGTTGCCATTCTTCTAAATTTTCTTACTAGACAGGCAACTTCCTCATCCGATTCATCGGACTCTACCACCAATCCTTTGTGTGATGTTTGTGTGGACTTGATAGGGTTCATCCTATTTTGTTCATCAATAAGAATTTCATGAGTAAGAAGATTACCGGATAGTTCATCAAGGGTAAGAGTCTTGAGATTCTTTGATTCGGTGATGCGGTGACTTTGGGTGTCCATTCTCTTGGCTAGGAGTTGAGGAGTTTTGAGACAAGGTCTTCATTTGAGATTTTCTTGTCCGCCATGGACAGTTGATTCGCTATTCGTGTGAATCGATCTATTGTCTCCTCAATCTTCTCACTGCATTTCATTCCGAACATCTCATACTCCTTCATGAGCATGAGTCTTTTGGCCATTCTTACTTGCTCAGTTCCTTCATGTATCATTTCAAGCCTTTTCCATGCCTCATGAGCTGTTTCAAGACCTTGAAGTCTTATGAGCTCGGTGGTGGTAAGAGTACTTGAGAGAATATCGAATGCTTTGCCATTTATGGCAAATTTTATCTTCTCTTCGTCGGTGTAGTCATCCTCATCTATGAACATTGATTCTCCTTTTGAGTTTGTAATCATAGGAACTTCAATTCCTTTGAAAACGGCTCTCCATATATCAAATCCATAGCCTTTCAAATGATTGATCATTCGAAATTTCCACAAAGAATAATTTTGGGCATCAAACTTAGGTGCTTTAGTGTTTGATCCGGAAAATAGTGCAGTAGGCTTAGGAGATGAAGTGTGAGATGAAGAGGTTGAGGTTGAGGTTGTCATTGCCATGATCTTTAACCTTGCTACTTGCAAAGATAGGCCAAGCAATCAAGGTTAGGCTCTGATACCAATTGTTAGGTTCGAAACACACTCTAGAGGAGGGGAGGGGGGAATAGAGTGTTTGGCAATTTTTGCGGAAGTTTCTTGTTTGGCTCAACTCAAAAGAAATTCAAAATCAAAGCAAGAATGGGAGATGAGAAGCAATTGATATGTACACCGGATATAAAGTGGTTCAAATCGTAAATGATTCTACTCCACTACTACTTTGTTGCCAAAGTGGATTTTCAACAGCTACTCTTTTTATTAAAGCAATAAGAACAACCACAACAACACTTACACTAACACTTTAGTGTAAGCAACAACAACAGCAACTTCTTGCACAAACCACACTTGTGCAACAACAGCAACTACAACTCTTTAGCAAGAACAACTTCTTGCTACCTCACAACTTCAACAAAGTTCCTTCAAGAACTTCTCACAGTAGGTTGAAGAAATATAGTAAGGTTCACACTTTCTCACTAGTCTAAGCACAAGCAAGAGATCAAATATTTATGGTTCCTCTTGTGCTTGACTCTCTATCTCTTAATATACAACAATAAAGAGCAAAGAAAAGCTAAACAAGCTTTAAGCAAAATTTACAAATATGAGAAAACTATACAACAATGAAAAATGAAGCTAGATGATGTTGAAAGTTTGTATTTGCCTCATCTAAGCCTCTTCTATTTATAGATGAAGTTCACCACGTTTTTGAGCTCTCCACCATGTCTTGAACTACTCCAAATGTCAAGATAATGCCCAAATAGTCTTTAGCCACCCTATGGAGTGATTTGATCCTCAATAGCCAACCTAGAATTGCTTAGACATGTATACAATAGTCAAGGAAGCATGTAATATGTTGGGTTAAAGTCCACAAGAAATTTGAGCAAGATTGAAAAGAGAAAATACCATAAATCTCTCTTGGATTTTGTTCCAACGTTCAAGAAATGTGAATTCTGGAGGACATTGATCGATCGAAGTACCTGGGGGAGAGATCGATGTCCTCCAAAAACGTTTCAGTTTTTGAACTGCTGACATCGATTGATCGATGTCAGAGGCTGAAGTGACATCGATCGATCGATGTCCCCAGCCTGAGAGATCGATGTTGGACAGAATGCTTTCTGATTGACATCGATCGATCGATGTCTCTCTGAGGAGAGACTGAAGTAAAATCGATCGATCGATGTCCCTGGGTTGAGAGATCGATGTTGGACAGTAACATTTCTGACTGACATCGATCGATCGAAGTTAGAGGCTGAAGTGACATCGATCGATTGATGTCCCCAGCCTGAGAGATCGATGTTGGACAGTGAGTTCCAATCTCAACCATTTTGACATAGTGTAATTTTCTCATCTTGCATCAAGTCTCAAACATTAATTTAACTTATTTAAAAAATATTTTCATCATCAAAACAATTTATAACTTAACATGTAATACATTTAAATGTGCTTAAAGCGGTTCAGGAGTTTTATTTGGGTGTCATTATGCCGTAGCAAGTAGCTGCGGCTACAATAATATTAATCCCCAAGGTGCTTAATCCTCAGACTTTTGCGGACTTCCGCCCTATTTGTCTGACGAACTTTATCTCCAAAGTTATTACAAGGTTGATCTCTTCTCGATTGGGGCGGTTGTTGCACAAGATTATCTCCCCAAAGCAGGCAGACTTTATGAAAGGACGAGGCATTACAGAACAATTTCTATTGGCGCAAGAGATGGTGCATGTCATAGACAAACGCACAAGAGGCTGTCACGTGATGATTAAGCTGGATATGGCTAAAGCATTTGATAAGGTTATTTGGGGATATCTTGATCTTCTTCTGCAGCGTCCTGGTTTTAGTGAGCGCTTAGTTCAGATCTTAATCAATAACTTGCGCGCGACATGCTGTTCTATCCTCCTTAATGGTAAGCAAGCAGATTTCTTCCCAGTCGGCCGTGGGGTAAAGCAGGGTGATCCATTGTCTCCTCTACTATTCATCCTTTCTTCGGAAGGTTTCTCTAGAGGATTGAATTCATTGATGTCGGCAGGCACAATCAAAGGGTTCGTAGCAGGGCGCGTTCCATGTGTTTCTCACATGGGCTTCAGGATGACTTGTTGATTTTCTTAAATGATGCAAGCCGAAATCCTGCAAGGTTTTGGCAATTTTTGGAATTATATCAAAAGGCATCAGGCCAGATGGTAAATTATCATAAAATCCAAATAGTTGCTGGATTGGGAGTTTCGGCCAGCGCCGCATCAGCCGTCCTAGGCATGAGATCGGCATCTCTACCTATAAGGTACCTCGGCTCATTGTTATATAAAGAGATTAACAAGTCCAGGTATTGTACTCCTCTCATAAATCACTTTGATGCTAAGTTAGCGACTTGGTCAAATAAATTGCTTCCAATGACGGGCCGGATAGTTCTCATCAAGCATGTTCTCAATTCGGTGCCCACGCATCTTATCGCGAGTTTGCGCTTACCAAAAAGTGTTATCGATGTCTTCAATAATAAGTTAAAAATGACAATTTACACTTTTTGAATCGTAAGATTGCCAATTTATACTTTTTGGTGAGGAGCATTTTGACTATATGCGCTTGTATAATAAGGTAAAAATGACAATTTATACATGGTGCTCGGCAATGAATGGTAAAAAGTTTGACACAACTGTGCAACACTTAATAGACCTTCATTTTTCTCCACCTTTGCGTTCGAAATGTATGCGCATCGTCCGCTGACAGCTACCTCCATCTGGCAAGCTAAAGCTAAATGTTGATGCCGCAGTTGGATGAAATTTAGCAGCAGGAGGAGCAGTGTTGCGATCGGATCAAGGCTAGATGATTTCGGCCATATGCTTTTCGTTGCCTCTGGTTGGACCGCTACGGGCGGAATTATTAGCCATGACAATTGCATTGATTCATTATGTGCAGGAATTTGACAACAAAATTCTTGAGACGGATTGCGAGCCTATAATGACCTTATTGTCTAGTTCTCGCCCAGTTACGGGTTGGCTAGCAGCTGACCTTCAGCGTGCAATATTGTTCTTGACTTTAAACCAACCCACAATCCAATATTGCCCCCGTGAGGCCAATACAGCATCTCATTTGTTAGCGCGCCATAGTTACAAAGCAGTCGGGTTGCAGCGCTATGCTTCTCTTTATGAACTCCCATGTGAAATTCGTGGAGCAATACTTACGGATCTCCAGTTACCTGCTTTACGTCACTGATAGATGTCTCACATTGTGTTGGCGATAAATTATTTTCATTGCCTATGTCATCTTCAGACATGGGCAACGCTGGTGCATTCTTTATCACTCCTTCATCAATTTAAACTTTATAACGTTTGTCACATTACTTTATATTTACATATTTTCTTGCTGCTGTCATTGGATCTCGTCCTGATGCTTGGGTGTCTAATGGCTTTGATACGTTGGCGAACGAGATCTTCATCCAACTTGGGGTTCTCTTCTATCAGGCAACGATTTCAACTTACAAGAAGCCATCTACTGCGGATGTTGCCTTGGTTCTCTTCGAATCAAGGCGGCTTGGGTATGTTCTTTCTTCATTCATTTGTTTTCGGATACTTTATCTTTGCCTCCCTGATGCTTCACTGCTTCGATTGTGCTGAGGCGTGCGCGAGCATGTTCCTTTCACTGTCACGACGCTGTTATTGTTCAACGGAGGACTTTCATACCGATGGATTTCACTGCAACGTCCTGCTGAGCCATGCGGAACTTTCATGTATCAGCTTTTCATTGTATTCGACCAACGATCAGCTCGTATAAATATGTATGTTTTTTCCTTCGCCAAGGTTTTATCCACAAGGATGGTTTTACTTGGCAAGGTTTTAATGCGGCATATCATATACGACTGGAGGTTGGCCATCATTAGCTTGTTGTTTCATTTATTTTCTTATGATAACATTTGTAATATGATTTTCCTCCACCATAAGTGAGGCTTTATGAATAAAACCATCGCTTCCATATATATATATATTTATTTATTTATGAGAATATATATATTTTTTCATACTTTGTTGCCCGTATCCAACGATATGGGCAACTCGGCTACGCACAACAACTTCTATTGCTTGTCAATTGCTTATATCTTCTTTATTCTATTGGCTAGGGCATTGGTACATGTAACATGGGTAAATTACTTCTATACAATGGCTCACATTTATATCTACATGGAAAGCTATTGAGATCACTAACCTTCGTGTTTTTTCTCTGTTGCATGACTCCACGACATTGGCTTTCTTGGAGACCAAGATTTCAAATGACACGCAACCGAGGATGCTTCGGTCATACATTGAGGAGGTTAAATTGTTTGAGATACATATCAAGAGCAGTAAAACACAACATTTGGGGAAATATTAGTTTTGCATTAACTCTTTGTAAATACTCAAATTATATAAATAAGTAAGCTTTTCCCTTAGCCAAGGTTTTATCCACAAGGATGGTTTTACTTGATAATGTTTTAATGCGGCATATCATATATGATTGGAGAGCTCAAATTATTCTATCTTTGCACTTTTTCATATGATGATTCAAACCGTATGATGGTATTCCTCCGCCATAAGTAAGGCATAATAAAATTTACACCTTTTGCATAAATACACACACACACACACACACACACACACACACACACATATATATATATATATATATATTGGCCGAAAAAGATATTTATCATTATGCCTCACTTATGGCTGAGTAATACGATATTACAACAAACTGCGTTATCATACGAGAAGTACGAATGTAAATAGCTAAGTATTGTCAACCTCCAATCATATATGATACGCCGCATTAAAACCTTGCCAAAAATTACCCTTATGGATAAATACTTGGTGAAGGAATAAGCGTACATATTTATATGACTGAACCATTGACATTGTACATGTGAGCCCATCTGAAAGCATATACATAGAATACGAGGCGTATTTCTGCAACACTTGAAGTTGGGAAAAGACTGCATATTGAAGCAAATCATAGAGCATGGCCAAAGGGTCAAATAACCATCCCGTGCTAAATGCCGCCATCTGTGTGAAGCTTCAGCCACCAAAGTGAGATAAATGCGTATGTATAAACCTCGCCGTACAACACGAAGGTGGCTTAGCATGATGTAAAGAATGAGTCAAGGATGAATAACATAGGAAAAGTAAGAAAATGTACCGGGACTGCCCATATTGACCAACATTATGGACAGCTACTTTGGTGTAACCATAGTAGCTTCATGCGGAAATTAAGATCGAAAGTGTGGAGTTCCTTCTGTGAGTGCACTCCCTCGTGCCATACCCGGCAGGCGGTGAAGATGTTGCCATTCAAAGAAGCGTTGGTTAAGCTGCCCCCATTGCGCAAGATAATGTGCCACCATGTCCGCTTGTCGAGGAGCATATAAAATTAAAAGATTTCAAGTGAAGGATTGTATTTCATTCACACTTCATGTATGATGTTTACATGTAATTAAATAACTAGTACAACAAGAGTTTAAAGCTAGCTAAAGGATTACAACCCTAACCAAGAGATAAGACAAGTTTGGTGTAACTAAAGTTGTTACAACAAAGTATTAACAAAATACTAAGTAAGTTTGTTAGTCTAGCTAGCATTAGGTTATGAGGATAACCAAACCCTAGCTAGGGCATTCGGCGGCTGCTACACATGAGTTGGCCGAATCCTTAACACGCCACCGCAAGATGGCGGTTCCGTCAGAAAGGCCAATCTTGGACCGAAGAAGATTAAAACGATCTTTGGATAGTGGTTTGGTCAAAATATCCGCGAGTTGATGCTGAGTAGGAACATGCGAAACGCCGAAGGTTCCAGCGGAGACTTTTTCCTGAACAAAATGATAATCGAGAGCAATATGCTTCATGCGACTATGAAACACGGGATTAGCACACAAGTAAGTTGCACTTAAATTATCGCAATGAACTGTGGGTGGACAAGGAAGAGAAACGCCAAGCTCAGACAATAAATTCGAAACCCAAGTGACCTCAGCTGCAGCAGAAGCAACGGCTCGATATTCGGCTTCCGTAGAAGACCGAGCTATAGTGCGTTGCTTTTTAGAACACCACGAAATAGGATTTGCACCAAGAAAAAGAAGATAGGCAGTAGTGGACCGAAAAGAGTCATGATCACCAGCCCAGTCAGCATCAGAGTAGGCATGCAGGGAGAGAGGCCGGTGCCGGCGTAGAAGGAGCCCATGGTGAAGTGTATGTTTAAGATAGCGAAGTAAACGCTTACCAGCAGTCCAATGAGATAGCGTAGGCGCATGCATGAACTGCGCAAGCTTGTTGACTGCAAAGGCTATATCGGGGCGTGTAAGCTGAAGATATTGAAGCCCACCAATCAGACTGCGATACTGAGATGCATCAGCGGGTGGAGTGCCGTTGTTTAGAAGCACTCGGCCACTAGAGGACATGGGCGTGGCCGAATCCTTAACCCCGTCAAGGTGAAATTTAGCAAGAAGATCACGAATGTACTTGTCTTGAGACAAATGGAGACCGTCCTTAGTGAACACCGCTTCAATACCCAAAAAATATTGAAGATGGCCGAGCTCTTTGAGAGAGAAGCGAGACCCTAAGGAATCAACAAACTTACGAATAGAGACTGTACAATTGCGTGTAACAAGAAAATCATCAACATAGACAAGAAAATATATAATAATGCCGCCACAACGATAGATGAACAGAGATGTATCCGACTTAGAGCTAGAAAACCCATAATCCAGTAGAAACGTTTTTAACTCATTGTACCACGCCCGTGGTGCCTGTTTGAGGCCATATAAAGCACGCTTCAAGTGACATACATGGGAGGGGTTAGCCGCATCGATAAACCTGGGTGGTTGAGTCATGTACACATCTTCAGTTAAGTGACCATTCAGAAAAGCATTATTAACATCAAGATGTGATATAGACCAATCATTAGAAAGTGCGATGCAAAGTACTGTACGGATAGTGGTGGGTTTAACAACTGGACTAAACGTATCATGATAGTCAATACCAGGACGTTGATGAAACCCCTTGGCCACGAGGCGGGCTTTATAACGAGCAATAGTGCCATCAGGATTACGTTTGATTCGAAACACCCACTTGCACCCAACAATATTATGACCCGGGGGAGGAGGAACAAGAACCCACGTGCCATTGCGAGCAAGAGCAGCAAGCTCGTCGTCTATCGCAGCACACCAGTTGGGATCACGGAGGGCCTGCTTGACTGTACTAGGCTCAAGGGATGGAGGTAAGGGATGCTTAGTAGTATGATGCAGGGTGACATAGTCAGGAAATGACTTAGGACGATGAATACGATTACAGGAATGAGTGACCATGGGATGACCAAGGGCTGTAGAAGATGACGACTCAGTGGACATGTTTTGGGACGGTCCTGGAGGGAGAGAGGGCGAAGTGTCTAGGGGCGGGGAGGGGTTATGCGAAAGACAAGGGGGGGTGCTGGAGGAGAGGAAGGCGGTGACATACCTGGGGGCACAGCGGGCAAAGGGACCGTCGGGAGAGGTGTGGCGGTAGAGGGGACAACGTCCACTGGAGGGTGAAGAGCAGCAACGGGTGACGAACCTGTGGACCAAGAAGAAGATAACACAGAAGAGTCATTAGTGTTGGACAACTCAGCAAATGGAAACTGATGCTCGACAAACTGCACATGCCGAGAAAGATGGAGACGATTAGAGGAGACATCAAGACATTTATAGGCATGATGAGTATTAGAGTAGCCCAAAAAGACACACGGTTTGGAACGGGGTGCTAGTTTGTGATCCGAGTAGGGCCGAAGCCAAGGGAAGCAGAGACATCCAAACGCACGTAGGGAGTGATAATTAGGCGGTTTTGAGAACAATAATTCGTATGGTGTTTTATTGCTGAGTACGGGGGTAGGCAAGCGATTGATAAGATAGACTGCTGTAAGAAAGGCATAAGTCCAAAATTTAGGGGGCATGGCCGAATGATGAAGCAGCGCACGGCCTGTTTCAACGACATGCCGATGTTTGCGTTCAGCAGAACCGACATGTTCAGGGGTGTAAGGCGGCGAAATACGATGATGAATTCCTTCAGTTTCAAAAAAACTCGTGAGACCGTTATATTCAGTACCCCCATCAGTATAGAGAGTGACAAGATGACAGTGAAAGAACTTTTCAACCATGCGCTTGAACTTGGGAAAAATAATAGAAACGTCAGACTTTCTTGCCATAGGAAATAACCACACATATTTTGTAAAGTAATCAATAAAGAGAACGTAATAGCGAAACCCATCGATTGATTCAACTGGGGAGGGCCCCCAAACGTCTGAATAAACTAGATCAAGTGGACCACGACTTTCAACTGAAGAAATAGAAAATGGTAATTTATGACTCTTACTGCTAAAACAAGACTCGCAAAAAAACTGATTAACAGAGGCACTAGATGAAAATGCTAAAGTATTATTGAGACTCAGAATTTGAAAAACACGTTGTGAAGGATGCCCAAGACGATGATGCCATGTGACGGCGGAAGTCTTGGTGCTAACATTGACACACGGCTCAGAAGGAGCAGGCGAACGAAAGCTGGACGACGCATGGGCTGTGACGTCACCGGCAACTGGAAGCATGTCCCACTCATACACGTCACCCTTGATCCGCCCGTGAGCAAGCTGCGCCCCCGTTTTGAGATCCTTAACAACAAAAGAAAAAGGAAAGAACTCAATAGAAGCGTTGTTATGTTGACAAAACTTGGACACAGAGATTAAATTTTTGGTGAGAAATGGAACATGCAAAACATCAGACAAAACCAAAGATTTAGCAGAAGTAGGGATGATAGTAGAACCAGTGTTAGCAATGGTAAGACTGGAACCATCACCAAGAAGAACATCATCAGGACCCTCGTAAGACTGGTGATGGGAGAGAGTGGCTAAGTCATTGGTGATATGATGTGAGGCGCCCGAATCCAGAACCCAGTTGTGGTGCTGCGTTGGCCCAGAGATGGTGTGATGAACTTCGGGTTGCTGCTGCAGAACTCGTTTCAAAGAATAACACTGACGTGCTGTGTGCCCCCGCTTTTGACAGTACTGACAAATAACTCCAGATTGGGAAGAGTTCCGGGAAGGCCGGGTGTTGGCCGATGACTGACCATACACGGACGGCGTACCTAGGTTGGGTGACGTCTTGCCAGAAAACCCACGGCTGCCACCCTGCTTCGATCTGCTGTGAGAGCCAGTTGTGTGTCGGCCTGGCTTCATTTGCGTGGTGTGAACAGTGACTACTGCACCACTACGCAATTCCTCCCGTTTAAGAAACGCTTCATGTTCGACTAACTTGTCATGAAGCTCCTCAAAGGAATGGACGTATCACGTGCATGAATAGCTGCAACAATTTCCTTAAAATTGCTACTGAGTCCATTAAGGGCGAAGATAGAGAGGTCATCATCACTAAGATGAGTATCAACAAGAGCTAACTCATCAGCAATGCTCCGAATGGTCTGAAGATAATCAGCAACAGATTGAGTCTCACATGTGATATTAGTGAGACGTTCCTTAAGATTCATGATACGAGAACAAGACTTGTTAGCGTACAAGCGATGAAGTTTCGTCCATGCATCACGAGATGTGGTGGCGGTGGCAATTAAAGGTACCACCCCTTCGGAAACAGAGGCCAAAATGGCATGAAGAAGCAACTTGCCTTGCCGAAGCCAGATAGCAAAATCTGGATTAAGTGATTTGGCACCATCTTGAGCAACCGTGTACTGGGCAGGACACGGTTTGCTCTCATCGAGAAAACCCATGAGATCGTAGCCGTATAAGAGGGCATCAAACTGAGCTCGCCAGGAAGGAAAGTTACTCATGTTTAGCTTAATACGGAGTTGTGCAGCGACATTGATTGCAATGACTCCATCAAGGAAGCTAGGCTTGGCGGCATCGGTGGTGTCAGCCATGGCGTCGAAGAATAATACTCGTGGGAGTCAAAAAGGCTCTAATACCATAAAAGATTCAAGTGAAGGATTGTATTTCATTCACACTTCATGTATGATGTTTACATGTAATTAAATAACTAGTACAACAAGAGTTTAAAGCTAGCTAAATGATTACAACCCTAACCAAGAGATAAGACAAGTTTGGTGTAACTAAAGTTGTTACAACAAAGTATTAACAAAATACTAACTAAGTTTGTTAGTCTAGCTAGCATTAGTTGATAAGGATAACCAAACCCTAGCTAGGGCATTCGGCGGCTGCTACACATGAGTTGGCTGAATCCTTAACAAAAATTGAATGACGCCCCAGTGATAGAAAAGATCGCAGTATGCTCGCCCAATGTAAGTTGCTACTATGAGCCTGATCTACAACTCCTAAAGAATCTACCTCAACATCAATATCAAAGTAGCGCCAGACAAAAAAGATTAGTGAAATAGCCAAAGCTTGCAATTCCGCTAGCAATGGAGCGGACAAAGGTAGAGGAAAAATGGTAGCCCCGACAACACAGCCCGGCGACGAACGAAGCACCGCTCACGTAGCTGCATTGCGATGTCCATGTGCAGCATCCACATTTAGTTTATATCTTCCCTCTAGAGGGTGCAGCTAACGTATAATCCAAGGGTGACATGTAAAGAGGGGTTGCAAAAGACCACACTGATGATACCAGAAAATTCACCCGTTAGTCAATAACGGTCAACGATGGAATGAGGCACAAAAATGGTTAAAAATGGCAGGTCGGCCCGTTTAAGCAAGATTATAGAAATGACTAAGTGCCGCAGGTCGGCCTAAAGACTGACCAAGTCATATGCGGACGAATATTCCGTCTCGGCCACAGAGGCCCCACGCCATCTTGGATACATGGTCAGCACCCTACTGGAACTAAGGGTTCCACTTCGGCCTAAGGGTTCCACCTCGGCCTAAGGGTTTCACCTCGGCATAAGGCCTCACCACCGCCAAAGGTCTTTACCTCGGCCAATGGATCTTATCTCGGCTTCAGTTATCTCAAACTGGAATAGTTCAGTATCTCGGATATCTAAAAGAGGTCGGCTATACATCCAGATCGGCCAAAGGAAACCAACCCTTGGTTCCTGGCTAAGCCCTCAACAGTTCCACCTCGGCCAGAGGAACACATTTCGGCCTCGGATCTGATCTCGACCACGGATCTGATTATTGATCTCGGCCAGTTACAACAGTCACAGAGCTGTGTGCTACGTGGTCTACATGCAATATCCAACTTTCCAGATGTCGATCATATGGAGGAAAGTTACCAGCACAGCAATTCCTGATAGCTGCGTGGCCACCATGCAAGCTGGCCAGACGTCTTCGCCTCATCTCTTTGGGACACTCAGCTCCCAACTACACCAAGTATAAAAGAGCTTCCCCAACAGTAAGAAGGGGGAGCCAAGTCCGAATCACAAGTCAAAAACACCCCGCTGTTCTCGTTTCAGCTTGGCCTGCACTGTGGCCGACCTCAAACAGGTTTCATCGAACCTATATTTCAGTTAAAGCCATACGCTATAATGCCCACAACTGACTTGAGCGTCGGAGGGTTTCCCCGGAGCAGCGCCCTGGGACCCCTAACGTTCTCTTTCCTTTCTCAGGCTACCTAGGATGACAAGTGACGGAGGGGTGACGGCCTTAGACCCCGGATATTTCGACTTTTACCTTGGCGAGACAATCCGACCTCGTCATTTTGGCGCTAGAAGGAGGGCCTGAACCTCCGGGCCCCTTGACTTTCGAAATATCGTCACTACCAACTCTTCTTAGCAGACTTCAAAAGCTACTGAGAGAAAGATGAGCAGAGAAGATAATCAAATGTCTTCTTTGCAACCAACTGCTCCATGTTCTAAGAAGCCTGAGGAGTTTTCAACTCCTATTATCTTCTCACATGAAGAACACATGAGAGCTATACACTATGTGGCTCAAAATCCGGCGGCATTCCAAGCTGTAATGGAATTAAGAGGGAATGCCTTAACAGAAGGTACTAGTAAACCCTCTCCTGGCAGTACCAGTATCCCGCAGGTTTTGGAGTACTCTCCATCTCGGCCAGGGTATCATTCTGAATGTCAAGCTGAGATTATATCTGAAGCAGGATACTCACCACGGAGGTCTGATTATCAGACCATACAGCGCCCTTCGGTCTCATCTCAGCCTTCCAGTTCTGGAACACATATCCAGGCCTCACGGCGAGAAAGAGCATCTGTCAAAGTTCGGATGGGGGGCCACGGCAGAGAAAGAACTTCTCTTTTGGCTTCAAAAGCTCGCGTCCTCTCCTATATGAGAAAGAAGAGTTTGGTGAAGGAACCAAAGCCCCTTGCAGGGCCACTCCATAAGAGGGATCCTCAACTTTACTGCCTATATCATCATGATATAGGGCATGATACAGAAGATTGTAGGCAACTCGGTAAAGAGATAGCTCGCCAGATTGAGCTCGGCCATCTGCAGCAGTTTCACGATCCGAGATGAAACTTGCGCAGTGGAGCCAATTCAGATGTTCCTTGAGGTGGACATCAACCCGAGTGGTAGCTCTGAGTTGAAAAAACAGCAAGTTAGGATGCCTTGATTGTCAATTGAGTTCAAAGTGGGGACCCATTTTCGTATACATGTGAAAATCCCCAGCTCGGCCCTATAGTTGGCCTGTACAGCAGTCACCTCTTGGTGCATGAAACTTCCCAGCAATAAAAAGTGTTCATTCAACTCAGTGTTATGGACAGCCTTGCGGAACTGAAGTTCATTAAAATTCTCCTCAGCAAGTTCTGGGGAAAGAGCCCGCCAGAGGGTTAAATTTCTCCTCAGCAGGATCTGGGGAAAGAGCCCGCCAGAGGGTTAAAAATTTCTCCTCAGCAGGTTCTGGGGAAAGAGCCCGCCAGAGGGTTAAATTTCTCCTCAGCAGGTTCTGGGGAAAGAGCCCGCCAGAGGGTTAAATTTCTTCTCAGCAAGTTTCTGGGGAAAGAACCCGCCAGAGGGTTAAAGATTTTTTCTCATCAGGTTTGGGAAAGATCTCGCTTGAGGGTTGAAGTTGCATCTCGGCCAGCCCGGGATACCAACTTGCTCGGAACTCATATGACCTTAGCAAATCTGGATAAGGTCGGGACAGATCTCTATATCTCACCTCGGCTAGCATACGATGGATATGCTCAGAATTATCCCTTTAAATGGGATCTCGGCCAAGGCAACACAAGATTCTCTTATTCAAGCTCAGCAAGACAAGGTAATTTTTATTTTGTCATCTTTTATTAAAGTTGAGCAAGTTTAGTACGCCCAAAATTCAATCTCGGCAAATATAAACTTGGAAAGCTCAAGTTACACGTCTGCGGGCAGAGATTTGCTCAAGATTAGTGAGTCCGATGTGTGACCTCGGCTACAAAAAGTTTGAAGAAAATACTGAAAAATGCAAAAAACTTGGAAACAAATGAGAATTGCTAATTAAGAGGGCAGAAATTTTCATTGATGACAAGAGTACACTTATTACAATCTAAGTTTAGATTTGCTCATCATCATCACGCAAGTCTGCCCCATCAGTGAACTTCTGAAACTGGGCTTCGAACTCGGCCTCAACATTGATGTTATAGAGCTCAACCAGTCTGGGGTCATCCTTGTTCAACTGGGGGCAGACCTCGGCGCAGATATCAATGGCCCTTGTCTGGCCCATTTGCATAACTGGGCCCTGCAGCAGCACCATATTCTCTTCGAACAGTTCAGACTTCTTGAACTCGGCCACTGCTTCAGACTTGGCCGCAGCAAGTTGAGCAGAAAAGTTTGATGCTTGCTGCTCCAGTTTTTCCTGCAGTGATGTGATCGCGACATCCTTTTGCCCAGACTCTGCTGATACCTCGTTGTAACACGCCTCCAGGTCAGCATTCCTTTTCTCCAGTTCGGCTACTAAGGAATTGGTCGTAGCCCACTTAACTTCGGCCTCTTCTTTCTGGTCCCGGAGCTTGTCATTCTCAGTCTTCAAGGACATGATATCCTGGGTAGCTGCTTCATATTCTTGAGCTTTGGCGGCCAGCTGGCTTTGTAGCTCTTCACTTCGGTTGATGAGCTCACACAATTGTACCTTCAGCTGGATTACAAAAATGTTAGAAAAACCTCAAAAGGTATAACAAGACAGTTAGTTCATACCATGGCAGAATTGATATGAACAGAGTTGATTAAGTTGCCCCAGGATGCGTTTGAAACACGCTGTTTGTCCAGAGGCAATATTAGGCTGTTGTTACGCACGTGACATGGGCTAAGAAAAAAAAGATATATAATATAAAAGACATAAAAAGAAGATAATTATAATGGAACAAAGTTATCCAAATACAATTAGGATTGAAAAAAGAAAATAAGATATGGTTAAATTATTAAGAATTACCTCAAGTAAAATACCTAAAGTTAAAAAAAAACTACCAAATTTCTATCTAGATCCATCTTATAAATATATGAACATACACACCATCATCACAACCCTAATCTACCCCTAAATTCTTCCGCCGCACAGCTGGAGAGAATAAACAATTTCCCATATCCAAGAAAAAGCCCTCCAGCGGCTAAAGTTAACAAAAGAATGAAGAAACAAAAATACAAGAGAGCAGTTTTTCTTCTTGTTTGTGATCCTCCACGCAACAACATCAACTCATATTTTCTTGTTTCAACCTTTCGGTTGGGTGCATACGTGAAGGGAAAATTAGTTCCGATCTCCAGCAAGCCTTAATCCAATCGTACAGTATAATATGATCAAATTAGGTAATTGATCTCTCTATACTTACTATGTTTTGCGACAATCCATATGCCTATGTCGATAATAACTTAGATCATGCATGAGTATTCTTGATTAGATTGTTGTCTATATGTATGTATGTATGTATAACCGTGTATGTACATGTAAATAGTTAAATATGGAATTTTGGTAAATTTTTGTAAAATGGCCGAATATCCTCATATATATAGTTATGCGCTGATGGTATTTTCATAGAAATAATACATATTGATTATTTAAAAGCTCACCTCAAAAAAATTGCTAGACTTTAATGCATAATCCATGTGGTATTCTTTGGCCATTTGAATTTGAGGTTTTCCTAAGTCACGTTGCTGGGGCCGAAAGAAAAAGGAAAAAAAAAAGTTCACTTTGAAATTCTATATACATATTAATATAGTGTATGGTACATATATATATATATATATATATATATATATATATATATATATATATATTGATAAGGATGTGTTCTGTAGTACATATATGGGTGCTAAGTGTATAAAAGAGAATTGTGAGTAACTGCTGGCCGCTTTACTTAAAGTCATATGTAAATTGTTTTAACTAAATAAAATATATATGTATATATGGAAACCCGTTTGTGTATATGATTATGTTTGTATAAGTTGGTAGATTGGGAAAAGTGGCCAAAAAGTATATATTTTATTGTACAATCCTCTGTTTGTGCCCAGCTTTTGAAATTATGCTTGTACTTCTGGAAGTGTAGCCAACAGCCTCACAATACTTTTGACAAACAATTTTCAAAGACTCTTAGAATTATATGAACTTATAATTTCGTATACTACAAATATGAATATAAAATCTTTGCACAGTAGGTATTGAGGCTAAATCGTTATTGATACATACTGTTTGCACAAAGTTCACTAGAATGAATATTTTGATATGAATTCAAATGATTTATTTTATAAGAATATTATTTAAAGTAAATGAATATAAATGTGCCGTGGTGTATATATTTGTGTGATTTGAAAATTTTGGGTGGCTATAATGGATAGGCTCTGGCCACCCTTGAAATTTTATTTCGAAAGTATTTTATTCCAAGTATGAAATAGTATACTCTATATTGTGCATATTGATGTTAGTAAGTCAAATTAACCTTAACTATTAGGTATTAATATTTATACTACAATTGCTTAGATTCAAGCCTAGAGGAGAAGGAAGTTAATTCGTCAAAAAAGTAGGTGCCTCTTCCCCCTCAAACGAGTATGATTCATGCATGTTTTGATGATATACTAATGTGTTTCGTTGTTTTATTTGTTTTTATTTGTTTAACTTGTAAATTATGTTCCGTTGTTTTTATTTGTTTAAGCGGTAAATTTTATTTCGTTGTTTTTATTTGTTTAAGTTGTAAATTTTGTCCCGTTGTTTTTATGTGTTTAAGTTGTAAATTTTGTATATGTTGGAAAGCATGAGATATATTGTTTATGGCTGCTATGTGCGTGTATGTGTGTGAAATTGGTGGTATGATTGAATCGAAAACAAAATATCCTTAAAAAATGGGGAAAAGGGGGGGACTTTTACATTAGGAGCCTTTAAAAAAAAACTTGTGTTTTGGCCTTAGAATAGGTTCATATAGACTGGAAATAGGAAAAAATGAGGGTTGTGATCGAAAAACGAATCTCAGCGCACGTTGCCACTAGTGGAGCAACCATTAAACAAATAAATAAATAATGAAAGTAAGACGGAGAATAGGCCAGCCAACGGACCGAATCGACTGGCCAACGGGTCGGGCCGAAGGCGGCCCATTAACCTCTCAAAAAAATGTATCGGGTCTGGCAGACCGGACCAGGAAAATATAATTAAATACCAATAAAATTCAAATAAATTCCAGAAAATATAAAAGGTTAAAATTAAATTATTTTCACTTAATTTCTGAAGTTGGTAAATTTAAGTAATTAAAAATTAATAATAATAGATAGAAGTAAGTAATGGAAACATAGGAGGAATTAGTAGAAAATTCTAGTAAATTAATACAAGCTAAGGAAAAATAAGGGGGATGCTAAATAACCACTTTCCAATATTTGTAAATTTTATGAAGCTAAATATTGAGTGCCGGAGATGGTGAGGATGGGCGTACGGGCCCCAGACGACTAGTGTTGAGTGCCGGAGTTGGTGAGGATGGGCGTACGGGCCCCAGGCGATTTTGTTGCTGCATTCATGGCACGTGCATTGCATTGGGAGTGGGCTGAGATGCACGGGTCTCAGACGCTCGAGTGAAGAGGATCATGGTGTACGGGCCATGGATACATGGTTATGGTGGATCGTGGTGCACGGGCCACGAGCATCGGTTGGGGTGGATCGTGGTGTACGGGCCACGGGCATCCGCAAGGGTGGATTGTAGTGCACGGGCTACAGGCATCCAGTCAATCCCGGGATCATGCATTGCATATAGGTCTAGGGCATATTGCATGACATGATTCTTGTTGCGTGTGACACGTTAATTGAGCATGCATCACGTACTTGCGCATTTTTATCTGGAGTGCTTTACTTACCACATTTACTTTATCGTATGCATGTTATCTTATATGTATGTGCTATATGTTATATCATGTTTATGTGCTATGTGGCTGTATCATTTCGGTATGCACGCTTTGTATTTGTTTGAGGCGGACATCTACTGGGTGATTTCTGTCACTCACCCCTACTTCCCAGGTGAGCCGGATGAGGACTACAAGCACATCTTCGTTGAGGACGGGACGAACATAGCGGAATGAGCTAGTTGATAGCTGCAGCTAGGTTACAAGGGGGCTCTGCAACTGTTTGTGTTTACTTATACTTTGGGGATTTTTCACAGACTTCTTAGTACTTTTATTATCAGAGTTTTATTCGGTAATGTAAAGACGATTATTGGAGTTTAATGTAAGTTGTGATTTACGTTTCCGCGAGAAAAATTTCTACGTCATTTCTGACATGTAAGAGATTGATTCGACGCCTTGTATTCTCCTAAGCGAGATACGGCGGATGCACTGTTCCCGATGTTAGGGCTCGGGAGCGGGGCGCTACAGCTGTTCATCTTTTTGGCCACAGTTGGAGCCAACACGGTATCAGCCTCATCAAATTCTCCCACCATCACCGTTTGCTCTTGAGCAGGTGGGACCTCGGCTTCAGGAATAGGGGCATCTTCCCTTTGCCTTTTCCCCAGGGCAGAGCTTACATTTTGATGGGTCTTTCTGAGGCCAACTGGGGCTGCACTCTTCTGAGGGATCTCGGCCCTTGCCTCTGCTATCATGATCCGAGTAAGGAAAGCTACCCAAGGGAACAAATCAATAGGATAGGAAATATAAAATACCTGGAGTGGTTGATTCAGATGCAACTGTAATTGCCTGATTCACCCCAGCCTCGGCAATGCCTTCAACTGGGGGCAGACTTTGAGCCACCTCGGCCCTTGCCTTAGCAGTCTAAGCTTTCTTGCGGGATGCTGCCTTGGCAATCTTGGCAGCAAATTCTTTGGCTTTGGGAGCCATGGAACCTGCATAAAGTACACAAGGTTAAGTAGGGGCAGACAGAGAACAAAAAAGGAGCACAAGTACCAAAACATACCCCGGACTATTGCCAAATTGTCTGGAGAAAGGGGTTTGTAATGGGGACCTGAAGCTAAGGAGCTCAGGTCAGCCGCCTTCAGTACCGAGTCATCTACCCTATACCAGTCAATGACTATCGGCAGAGAATACAACTTGGCTGCCTCATCACAGTACTCCGAGCTCGGCTTCATGTTGTCGGCTTTACCAGACTTCCATATGTCCAGCTTAGGCAGCCCTAATTTCTTGATGTAAAAGAACCTACCTTTCAAGTTCTTCTTAAAAGTAGGTATGTGAACAACAAAATTGAACTCTTCAGGAGTTACCCTCTTGGTAAAGTAGTGCCAACTTTCAGAGGTCCTACAGGAAAACAAACTCCTAAAGATCCTCTGATCGAAAGGGATCTCGGATGCTCTAAGGAAGAGAAGAAAAGATAGAATAATTTTCAAGCTATTAGGCTTGATCTGGGGAAGTCTAAGGTTGTAAGAGTGAAGAATGCGAAATAAAGAGACTGGGATGGGAAGGCGAAACCCAGAATGAAAGTATTCTTCATAGATAGCCTCATAACCCTCAGGAGGGTCATAGGCTGTTTGATTGGGCAAAGGTAAGAGGGGGTCAAATTGTTCGACATCAATGTCATACATCCCACACAGTAAAGACACGTCCACCTCGGACAACGTACAAAAAGACTCTTAGACCTCGGCTGAGGGGGACCCCTGTAAACGACCCCAACTAGCAGAGCTGAAACCCTAGATTTTGGGGGATAGTTTCAGCTTGCTCCGGCGAAACCTCGACTACTGTTATAGCTCTGCTCGGCGGAGCTCGGCCACTGGGGCCGGCAACATTACCAGCACCAGCCAGAAGCCGAGCTGAAGGACGGTTTTAGAGACAACCGTCTTCTCCGATGAGGAACTAAAGGATCCGACATTTCCAACATAAGAAGCTCCTTCGGAGCGATTCTGTGAGTCAGAAGCCGAAGACATGAAAGCTAGCAGAGAAGACTTACAGGCGATTTGCCGGAAAAGAAAGGAGATGACCGGAGAATGTAGGAGGAATGCCGGAGAAGGAAGCAAGCGCCGGAAGACAGAGTAAGCAGAAAGTAAAACGCAAAAATGAAGGGGAAAGACCTATTTATAGGCAGGGATCTCGGCCATCTCAAAGGTCACCTCGGAAGGACCAACCTCGAGACCCACGCCACCATTAAGGCTGGCTGACATTAAGTCTTGAACCGCCGTATTAAAAAGCTATACCGTCGTCACCTCGGTCTGCGCAGACAATAACTGTGCAAGTCGAACCAACCCGAGGTGGACACGTGCCAATAAAGATTATCCATCTGGTCAGTTTGATCCAATCAGTACAGCCACGAACTGATGCTTCGTACACTGCGTTCAACAGTTATGGAGTAATTGGCGTCAAGAGTAACACCTCGGCTGAAGGCAACGATATCAACAGATCAGCCTGCCCTCAGCTCAGCTCGGCCAAACTAATCTGGGGGGCAAATGATGATACCAGGAAATTCACCCGTTAGTCAATAACGGTCAACGATGGAATGAGGCACAAAAATGGTTAAAAATGGCGGGTCGGCCCGTTTAAGCAAGATTATAGAAAAGACTAAGTGCCGCAGGTCGGCCTGAAGACTGACCAAGTCATATGCGGAAAAATATTCCGTCTCGGCCACAGAGGCCCCACGCCATCTCGGCTACATGGTCAGCACCCTACTGGAATTAAGGGTTCCACTTCGGCCTAAGGGTTCCACCTCGGCCTAAGGGTTTCACCTCGGCATAAGGCCTCACCACCGCCTAAAGGTCTTTACCTCGGCCAATGGATCTTATCTCGGCTTCAGTTATCTCAAACTGGAATAGTTCAGTATCTCGGATATCTAAAAGAGGTCGGCTATACATCCAGATCGGCCAAAGGAAACCAACCATTGGTTCCTGGCTAAGCCCTCAACAGTTCCACCTCGGCTAGAGGAACACATTTCGGCCTCGGATCTGATCTCGACCACGGATCTGATTATTGATCTCGGCCAGGTTACAACAGTCACAGAGCTATGTGCTACGTGGTCTACATGCAATATCCAACTTTCCAGATGTCGATCATACGGAGGAAAGTTACCAGCATAGCAATTCCTGATAGCTGCGTGGCCACCATGCAAGCTGGCCAGACGTCTTCGCCTCATCTCTTTGGGACACTCAGCTCCCAACTACACCAAGTATAAAAGAGCTTCCCCAACAGTAAGAAGGGGGAGCCAAGTCCGAATCACAAGTCAAAAACACCCCGCTGTTCTCGTTTCAGCTCGGCCTGCACTGTGGCCGGCCTCAAACAGGTTTCATCGAACCTATATTTCAGTTAAAGCCATACGCTATAATGCCCACAACTGACTTGAGCGTCGGAGGGTTTCCCCGGGGCAGCGCCCTGGGACCCCTAACGTTCTCTTTCCTTTCTCAGGCTTCCTAGGATGACAAGTGACGGAGGGGTGACGACCTTAGACCCCGGATATTTCGACTTTTACCTTGGCGAGATAATCCGACCTCGTCACACACTCAATCAATTGTGATTCATAGCCTGCGTATTTTGTACCTCGCAAGGAAGAACACCAATCAAAAATTGAAGGTTGAATGTATTCACACACCTGTTGCCGTATCCATATTTCCTCACCAAATGTGATGGCTGCATATGCTTTCCAAACTTCCCACATGACAATGCCTGGGATAATAAGACGCAAATTACCGCGTAATGTAATGCCTTTTGTTGAAGTCCACCATGCCAATGTTCATAATCTATATCCATTTTACCGCATGCACACCCTAAGTTCCATACATAGCTATAATTGCTCGTGAATATGAGAGTTACACCATTCCACATATTTACAACTTAACAATTATTATCCAAATCTTAATCCAAATGAATCCATGCATTCAAGAGGTTTAAAGGAAACCAAGGCTATGAAACATCTAAGGAGAAATCCTTTTCTAACATATACCATTTCATACATATTTGATATCCTTTGCGCAACTACATAATCTTTACCTAAACAACCATTATAGCCGAAAATTTCTACATATTCATTCTTACTACTTTTGTCCAGCCTATTTCATGATTCTTTCTCTTAATTTATTTATCACTCCTAATCCAAATAATTTGACCAAATACTCACATGCCTCCTACTATTTTTATACTTCCTCCCTGAGGTCCATTCTTGCAAAGTACCTAAATTACCTCTTGAAATGGACTCCATGGCCAAATAGTGGCATCCTTTGCACCCTTTATTCTTTTTATACAACATATATTATAATTTAACTCCATTTAGTGAAAACCCCTATTATGGCCGAATGTTCATCTTTATAGTACTAATGACATTAATCCCTCTTAAATTACCAAGTGTTGGAAATCAAGTGATTTAAAACTTTCATCCCAAGTAATTATATCCAATCTTCCTAAAAGTATTCTAACCATTTCATGTCACACTATACTATACATAAATATTATCAAAACAAATTTTGTTCAATCAAGAGTGTTAAAAAGGGTATCTTGGCCGAATATTTGAGGGGTTGTAGGGAGGTCACCAATCATCTTTTAAGTATAAGAATCTTGTCATTGCACCTTAATTAAGTACATGTATCATTTTAATACTTCATCATAAATTGACCTTGTCAAAAATACCCCCATGGTCGAAAATTACTAGAGTTTAAGAGTCCCCAAAGTCATCATGTAGGAACAAGAATCTTGTGATTAAATCTTAACTAAATACATGAATCACCATCTTCATTTTCTACCATAAACCAATATTGGCCAAAGTACCCTTCATGGCCGAATTTTCCCCATAATTCATACTTCATCTTACATGAAAACTTATATCATTCTTCTTTCATAATTACATGTATCATCATCCTACTTTATTATACACTAATCTTGTTCAAAATCCTTTTTATGGACAAAATGTGTATCCATGTATATCTTCATACTTCACAATACATTAATGTTGTTCAGGATTATCTATATGGCTGAAATACAAACGTACATTTCTTCACACTCTATTTTTCATGCAAGACTTTATTTTCCTTTTCTTATACGATCCTTTCTTCTTTATCTTAACAAACTCATATCTAACCTTGGTCATAGTCATTTCTTCACATAACACCTCTAAAGACGTCCATTAAGCCATCATTTACCATGTTGGTTTAAATGTATATTTTTCCATATGAAAATAACTTGAATGTTCTTACACTTAGTTCTTAACATAATCAAACATATTTGTAAGTCTCATTACTTGCTTTTCCTAGAATCTAGCATTAAACATACTCATGAATGATCCATTTTTTTATAAAAGGCTACCTAGTAATTTTGGAAAATACATGGAGAATGTAAGAAATGTACTTGCCTTCCTCTTGAATCAACTTACTTAGGGCCTTATTCTTTCACCTTAGCTTGAAGAATCTTCTTCTTGTACCCTCATGGAGGGCACGACCAAAATGATTGAAACTGGGAAGTGAGCAACTTCAAAAGAAGAACACATAGAGGTTCATAACATCAACTCTTAACAAGGATCATACCTTGGAAGGTTTTTGAGGCTACCTTCTTTCTCCAACTTAGAAAATTTGATTCTTTCATTCCTAGTAGAGGCCACGGGTTGCTCAACCAAAGGAAGAGAGTGGCTGAGCAATTATAGAAAGTGTTACATGGAAGGATTTGAAATAATTATTTGAGTGTAATATTACCTTGATTCTTCTTGATCCCTAGCTTTGTAACTCATGGTTTTCCATGCCTATAAGGTTAAGAATGTTAGTCTTGTATTGTAAGGACGAGGGGTGGTGTTGAGAGCAAATTTTTCTCTCATTCCTTCCTTCTTGAAACTCTCAGTTGAAGTGGAAAAAATGGAGCTTGAAGACTAGTTTTTCTCTTTCTTGGAAGAAAAAGAAGTGTTGGTTAAACTTTAAAAAATGAAGTGTGTAGTGCGGAAGAAAGAGGGAAAATCCCCATTTCTAAGGGGCTTGACCGGTTACAAGAAGAGGGAGGGAAAGTAGGGAAAAATGAAATGAGTGGAGTGGTTGAGGGAATGTAAAAAAGTGAGGCTTTCTTGGAAGAAATTTTGGAAGACTTCTTCATTCTTGTTCTTGGCCACATGGCCGAAGTTTTGGTCTTCCTTTTTTTCTTTTCCAAAATATCTTCACATGTCCTTCTTTCTTTTCTTTTTATTTAAGTAGTAGAAAATACTTGTGTCATGTCTTTCTCTTTTATTTTAATTTATTCTAGAGTTTAAGTTGTTGCCTAATAGACTTATTTTAATTCTTCATGTAATTATAAAATGTTTATTATCGATGTTGGTAATATACCGGTATATTGGTTAATTTATCGTTCAGTTATTTCTCCATGCGTCTCTTGATGTCCTACTTAATTCCTATTCAAGTTTTCATTCCACCATAAATTTATTGATATAGATCTTTTATTTTCTTTTCTAATTTCTTTTTCTACCGATCCAGAAATACGGGTCGTAACATTCTCCCCTTCTTATCAAAAGTTGCGTCCTCAAAACTTGCATGTTCTCTCGATCTCTCTGTTAAAATCAAATCCTCAACTTCCATCTATACTGCCTAATCGTAGAGCATCCCATTTAAAATCGATAGTCTATGACTTTGAATTCCTTAAGTCTAATCTTACCTAATTCTTTATCTGAACGCATCATTATTCTTCAAATCACTACTGGATTTCCCAAATACATTAGTTATCCTCCCTTTTCTATATGATAATCCATTTCCTCACTTTACTATTGATCTAATTATACGATCATACTTTAAATCTAAAATCGTTACTTATTATAAGGGTTACTATTATTTTAAAATTGTTGTTAGGGTGATAATTTAATATTGTGACTTAAATTTCAAGAATTATTCTCTGTGGCTAAGATCAATACCTAAATTCAAGGTCATCTTATCAAAAACATTCTATTGAGTTTAATAGCTTATCAAAGTGTATGTATTTATAAGGAAATGCCCTTTAGAAAATAATACCAATCGCTAGGGTCTCCAGATAACCCTCTATTTAATAGAGGTAGGGTTCATTTGATCGTTTGCCTATACACCGCTCTAATTGGCTTAGTCTAAGGCTGTCACTCTTATGTAAGACCAATTGCTTATATCTATGATCATTACTTAAATTCTAAGATCACTTCGTAAGTTCATGTCATTGCTTACTTTATGTGTACTTATTGGATCTAGAGCCTAAATCTCTCATCCATATGTAGCACACAACCCGAAACTAGAGTTCCAGCCCAATGCACCCCATGTACTCTGCTACGAGAAGTATCAGGCATCGGTACATAAATGTGCATGTTGACATGAACATGAATCGATATAGCGGAAGCAACACAAACATAAACAAATTATAATCGACATGCATTACATTACACTATAAATCTATACAAATCATCAACAATATGCAACAACATTACTCATTGCCTTAGAGACTCCTGCCTATAGTAGGGTATGGGGGGTCGGATGTGCACAACTATACCCATGTGTTAGAAACACACGGAGGTTGTTTTCCGATGACCCAATGTCATCATATCTTCTAAATACACATAATCCAATGTTTAATATCTTCAAAAGGTAACTCTCTATTATACTTCTTTGGTCACGATAACTACCAGTGATTCCTCTTCTATAACCGGCAATAGGGTACTTATTCTCTGCAAATATTTAGACAACAAGTATGAGCGATAATATGCATCGCCCGCAAGTAAACCCCATAGATCCACTATGGGATCAAACATGCAGAGACGGGGTTCTAAAATAATAATGCAAGAATAAAGAACGTAATTATCCATCTCCATTTCGTAAATAAAATTTAACAAATTTATTGTAAATAAATCCATACAAACTAATCACTTGTGCAAATCCATTTTTAAACCCATTCCATATAGTTTCTAATTCACATGCATGTCCATATAATTTCCAATATAAATCCATATTCCTATGGTTTCCATTTCAAATATAAATCGATACGTTTTCTTCTTTCCACTACATACTCAAATAGTTTTTCCATGATATTTCATATCCATTAAATTATACTTGGTTGTCCATTCCATATGATGTTCCATGATAATCCATATAATATACAATGCCAATCGATGTCCGTAATGCATATCCATAATAGTTTATATACATGAAGTATCCATATCCATGTCCAAGTAATGTCCATAATCCATGATGATGCATGATGATACAAGGTTATAAAAATGCAATGCATGTCCATATCCATATCTATATCCATATCCATATCCCTTTGTGGTTAGTGACCAGTCCATATTCATATATGGCTAGTGACCAGTCCATATCCATATCCCATCTGCCTTGGATATCGTGATTTCACAAAAAATGTAAGATGCAAATTTCCATATCCAAATCCAATGATTTTTCGCAACATGTTGCATATAGTTATCCATTTTATTTATACCATGATAATATCACAATAATGTAGATGTTATAAACGATGTAATGCATGTCCATTTGGTCAGTGACCACTTCCATCCCCGGTGGGTGCATGATTTCGCAACTTAATGCAATATGCAAGTTTCCATATTCAAAACAAATGAACTTTTGCAAAATAATGTGCATCATGTCCACACACACACACACACACACACATATATATATTAGTCCATATAGACGGCAAAATTTTCTCTCGTCGTCTCCGTCGAACATTACTCCGCGACCACTCATCACGCCATGCAGCCGCCAGGGCTGGCCGCTTTGGCCACCCGGACATTCGCTTTGGTTCTTACAGGTGGATCTCCACCAGCCCCTTCTTTTTCATCAAAATCACCTCAGCGCTATAAGGGGTGGTAATCAATCACATTTGATGTGTCTGAGGTTTCTACAATGTTGGCTTCATTCAAATACACATTGGTCGGATTATTTTGCAATGGAAGGCAATCCATGGTGGTGTTACTGAAAGCGCTTGATCGAATTGGATTCGTTGGTGCTGTGCATGACGGATTATTGGATAAATCTCACGTTCTACTTCGGTTTGACAAGGAGGAAGATTACAATCGTTTTTTTTGTCGTAGATCATGGAATATTTTGGGATTTCATATGCGGATCAAAAAATACGCACATGATTTTGATCCTCGATATAATGCTCCAATCGTCCCCATTTGGATTGCACTGCCAGGTTTACCGGTGTTTCTACATAATCAGGCGGCACTATTTGCGATTGCGTCAATGCTTAGGACTCCCATTCGGATGGATGCTGCAACTCAGAAAATGCTACGACCATCAGTTGCTAGAGTCTGTTTTGAGTTAGATGTTTCGAAGGAATTGCCTATTAAGCTTCATATTCAAAGTATTAATCACCATCATTTTCAACCTATAGTTTATGAGGATATTCCTGAATTCTGTGATAAATGCTGCATTTTGGGTCATAAACATGATTATTGGGGGAAACCTCCTAAGGTGGAACCTGATACTGGTCCAACAGTTCAAACGTGGAGGCCATAAATGCATGCTTCTGCTCCTGAACCATCTCTGGTGCAGCCAAATGATGCACCGGTCACCGCTATTCATGTGACCGAATTACAGCTAGTTCTTCCTTTAGAGGATATTAACAATCAATCTTCACACCCTCCAAATGTCGCTATCCATAGACAATCGTTGGATGATGTTTCTCTGCCACAAACACATATCTTAGATCCCCCTCGGACCCACCTTTGGTGCACACAGTATCTGACTCAGACTTGCCACAGGATGTTGATGCATCTTTTACTCCGCGCCAGGATATGCAGAAGGAATATAGGCACTTATCAGAATCTGTGTCTCGCCGCATACCTGCTAACCAGAACAGCACTTCTGATGCTTAATTATTTCAGCATATTGTTAATCCCCCTCTAGACATTGATGATGCTGGATTCATCCCATGCGTCCGTAAACGTACTCGCCGTCTTCATTGTCAAATCCTTCGCCTGTCAAGTCATGTTGTAACACGTAGTGTTTCGCATTCTTCTAGCTACAATACACATTTATCTCAATGAATATCCTTACCTGGAACATAAGAGGTTTGCGCACCTCTCTTCCATGCTTGCGCATGTTGATTAGTAATTACTCCATCCACTTTCTCTTCGTTATTGAAACACAACAATCGGAGTTGCGTATTCAAAGGGCACAAATGCATCTTGGTTTTAAAACTTCAAAAAGTGTGTGTGACGGTAGAGCTTGGTGCTTTTGGCAGTCGACTATAATGGAATTTTTGGATGTTCATGTCTCAGAGAAAGTAGCACATTTTAAATTCTGTCTACGTACTACCCAGCATAATTTTTGGATTTTATGTGTATACGGAAGGCATACTGTAGTTGATCGACATGCTCTTTGACACTATCTTCGGCAACATGTGGATGAATATTCGGATCTTTGGGTTATATCAGGCGATTTTAACACATTTTTATCCTTATCTGATCATAAAGGTGTCTCTCGGCCTTCCTTATCTACCTTGACAGATTTTGTTGACATGGTACAATATGGTGCTGTTACACCCCGTGATTTTTTAAGCGCAACTTTCGATACTTAGGTCAACCTTGAATGCAACCTAATCAATTATGTAGGTAATGTGACTTAGTTACACAAAACATAGAAGAACAAAAGAAAGGGGTTAAAAATAGAATTAAAGGAAAGTATGAGAAATTACCTAAGAGGTCCCTACTAGGAGATAAGGGAGTTACACCACTTTTAGTATAACTCCCCATCTCAACCTAGGGGACGGTTTTAACATCAAAAAGGAGAGGCAAACCGCAGGAAAAAAAAGAGAGAGGAGAAAAGGAGAGGAAGAAGAAGAAGAGAGGAAGGAAAGGAAGGAAAAGGCCATCCTAGGATCAATCTTTATCAAGGTTCTGCAGTAAATCCATAAGGTTAACTAGAAATCAAGGCAAGTAATCTTTCTATACGCTTTACGTAAATTTTGATACTTAGGCCCTATGTTCTTACAAAGAGAAAACATGAATCACACATTGGTATTCTTGTCTTGACTATTTTAAATGCTTTGTTATATGTAAGTCTTGTTACTAATTGTGCAAAGTATTGTTCTTTGGGCCATATCTCTGGAAATAGTTGTGTGGTGCTTTGTTGTTGTCAAGCATGCCCATAAAGTGTATATCTTGACTTGCTTATTGTCTTGCTCTACTCTTATGTTGATTGTCTACACTTGACGTTGAGAGTATGTGCAGGAAATTGAGGGATGAGAGTTGACATTGTTGTAGGCTTGTTGTGTTGGTTGTTGTTGATGACAATCTTTGAAGATGGTGAATGATTGAAGAGTTAGAGTGGATGTTGTTCGGCACAACTAAGCTTCAATTCATGATTAGATGTATGTTAAGTATGATGAAATTAGATGTTAAGATGGATCTATAAGAGTTGAATATGTAAGGGTTGAAGAAGAAAGGAGTTGGGTGGAAGTTACTGCAGAAAAACTGCAGTTTGGCATCGTCAGAACACTTCAAACGTCTACATGAGGCGCTTCATGTCACTATAGGCGCTTCATGTAGCGTTCCATGTGTCCTGGAGCTTTCCCGTACAGAAAAACTGCAATTTAGAACCGTCAGAACACTTCGAACGCCTACATGAGGCGCTTCAAGTCACTTTAGGCGCTTCATGTGGTGTTCAATGTGTCCTGAATCATCCCCGAACACTTCGAACGCCTAGTAGAGGCGCTTCATGTACCATTAGGCGCTTCAAGTGGTGTTCCAAGTATTCTGGAAGTATTTTTGACCCTTTAGGCGCCCTATGTAAGTGTAGTAACTTTGTACACTTCTTTTGAACATAAAATGCAAGGGTATTTGAGGTATATTTGAGGTGTAGATGGTAAGTTTGATTAAGTAAGCATAAGATTGAATTCTAGTGAATAAGTGAGACAAATAGACTTGGTAAAACACGTTTAGGGAGTGTTTGAGGGCAAGACCATATCCTTGATAGACAAGATGTATGTGTGTGTGTTACATGTTGAAATGAAGCTATCTGTGCATCCTGCATCATGACATGGGCACTTGCATTTGATTTGAGATATGTTTTGCAAAAGAACAAGAAAGGTAAAGTTTGCGAAAGACAAAATGGCTGCTGGTTGATCACAGGGTATAAAAGTCACGTCTGCGAAAGCAGGGTATAAAGAGCGTGATCTGTGAATCAACAGCAGGGTATAAAGTATGTTATGGGGCCGTGGACCTATCAGCACGGAAAATGAAGTATTTTATGGGGCCGTGGACCTATCAGCACGGATATATGATATATGTAATGGGGCCGTGGACCTTTCAGCACGGATATATGATATATGTAATGGGGCCGTGGACCTTTCAGCACGGGGTATAAAGTTATGATGGCTGTGGACTGATCACCCACAGGGTATAAAGTTCTGCTACGCGAAGAATATGATATGTAAAGTGATGAAATGTTTGTGAAATGACATGCATGACATGTTTATGAAAGAAGGCATATGCATGGGTGTTGTGTGTGATTTTAAAGAAGTACATGCATCATGATACACGAAGCATAAGACTTGACATGCAAGAAACGTGGTTAGTCTATGACTTGCTTATGTGATTCGTTGTTTTAATACATGTTGGTTCTCGTAACTGTGTTCACATATGTGCTTTATCTGTTTTGAATAATTCTTATTAAGATGCTATTTGTTAACCCGAGCACCTTATTTTTGGGCAATGTTTTATACACTGGTGACTCGACGTGTGTGATTCCGTAGGGTGTATAGACGGGTTACTTGCTGGCGAAGTTTTCGCTAAGAACAATCATTCTGTCTCCTTTTCAGGTGAGCCTGATTATGAGTTGATATTTATCGAAGACGACGGCGAGTGGGCTCAGTGGGATGATGGACAAGGGAATAGATAGATGCTGGACTATTTTGTTTGAGTTTGAAACTCATTGTTATTATGTTGTTCTAAAACTTATGTCGGCTAGATGAACAAACAGTTTTATTTCCGCTACAGTTTTCTGGTTGTAATATTGACAACGAAGGTTTAGATTTTATGACGTTTCCGCTGGTTTTAACTTACATTATGAAGAATGTATGCTTGATCTGCTTGACGCTTCGTAGTTCTCATAGTAGGCTACGGCGGGTGCACTGGTTCCGATAACGGTATCGGGCTGGGGCGCTACAGGTGGTATCAGAGACCAGGCTTCAGATCTATTTCGGAAACTTAAGTTTATGATCTTTTAGACTCTTAAGCTATGATTCTCCCTTAAGGTTGATCCTTAGTTATAAGTACTAATCTCTTAGTGGTTAAGTATGATATGGGTTGGGTGTGTGCGAGCGCGTCTTATTATCTAACTTTGTATTAATAGCTGTACTACACACCTTACCTAGTAGCACGCGTTCGAGCTTTCAGTAATCTTTGTATTTACTGAATACTAATGAAATGTTAACCTTTCAGCGAAATATGCCTCCAAGAAGAGATAACACAGGCAACTCTGGCAATGGACAGGAGAACCAGCCACCACAAGTGGTTTTACCCCAAGTACTCACTGATGCGCTGACGGTCATTACACAAGGGTATGTGCAGCAGCATCAGCCTCCGCCTCCACCACCGCCGCAGCATAACATCAGGTTCTTTTATGGAGAGATGAGGAAGATGAGGGTGCCGGAGTTCGGTGGATGTACGGATCCGGAAGAGGCTCAGCATTGGTTGGCTGAGGTTGAGAAATGTTTCCGGCTGGTGCAAGTTCCGAATGAGATAAAAGTTGAGGTGGCCACACCCCTTCTAAGTGGCAAGGCTGGCGAATGGTGGGAAGGAATGGTGTTAAGAATGACCCCACCGATCTCGTGGACTCAGTTCTGTGATGTGTTCCTTAAGTACTATGTACCGGAGACTGCGATATTGGACAAGATAAGAGCATTTGACAGATTGGAGCAGGGAAGGATGACGGTGTCGGAATATGCGGATCGTTTTCATGCCTTAGGTAAGTTTGCCCCTGCGATTATGTCTGATAATCGTCTTAAGATGACAAAGTTTGAGAGGGGTTTAGACTCGAGGATACAATCAGCAATAGTGAATGCAGGGATGAAAACTTATGAGGATATGCTAGATGCGTGTTACCGTGTTGAGAGTGATTTTCGCCGAGTGGCGGCAAGAGCAGCTAGCGCAGGAGGGTCTGATAGAGGCAAGAGACCAAGGGAGGATGTGAGAGTTGGTGGAAGACCCGGACGTTGGGTCAAGATTCCGAAGAGAGGGCCAGTTGGGAATTTTCAGAGACTGCCACCCCAGAATCAAGTAGCTCAGCAGGCTATAGGAGTTTGTCCACATTGCGGCAAGAACCATGTTGGAGAGTGTAGGAAAGTGGCTGGGGCATGTTTTCGATGTGGTCAAGTGGGCCATATAATTAGAGATTGCCCGGAGATGAAGAAAAATAATCCTGGAGAGGCGGCTCAGCAGCCGAGAGCGAAGCCTAGAGCAAATGCCCGTGTACATCTCATGACGGATACGGATGTGCAGGAGGCTACCGACGTAGTAGCAGGTACCATTTAAACTAAGTTTAAATATTTAATGAATTGGGTATTATGTGCTTAATTTTCCGTGTATAACTTGATATGGTTTTAGGTGCGATTTTAGTAAATAAGGTACCTGCCAACGTGCTCTTTGATAGCGACGCAAGCCACTCCTTCTTAGCAAAGAGATTCACTAAACACCTGAGTAGTCTGCCTGAGTGGTTAGAAACTCCGTATCGTGTTCAAGCGGCCGGAGATCAAATTATGGTTTCGTATCATCGGTACCAGGATTGTGAACTTGAGTTTGAAGGACAAACATTCCCTGCCACACTGATCCCTATTCAGATGTATGACTTTGATGTCATATTAGGAATGGACTGGTTAGCCAAGAATCACGCTAATATTGATTGTCGGTTGAAGCAAGTGACAATCAAGAATGCTAGGATGGAGGAGGTAATATTTCAAGGAGATGCGGAACGAAAGAAGATACCCAAAAAGGTGTACGTGTCGGTTGCACAAGCGCGCAAGGCATTAAGGAAAGGTGCTGAGGGATTTCTAGTGTATGCTATGAATGTTACTCAGGAGGTACCGTCTATTGAGCAAATTCCAGTGGTCAATGAATTCCTTGATGTGTTTCCGGAAGATTTACCAGGAGTACCACCCCCGAGGGAAGTTGAGTTCGAGATCAACTTGATTCCAGGGACAGAACCTATTTCTAAAGCTCCTTATAGAATGGCTCCGGCAGAACTGAGAGAGTTGAAGGAGCAACTGCAGGAGTTATTGGACAAGAAGTTCATCCGCCCTAGTGTATCGCCTTGGGGAGCACCTGTTTTGTTTGTAAAGAAGAAGGATGGTAGCATGAGGCTTTGTATCGATTATAGAGAGTTGAATAAAGTTACCATCAAGAATAAGTATCCCCTTCCACGAATTGAGGATTTGTTTGATCAACTCAAGGGCGCCAAGATTTTCTCTAAAATTGATCTTCGATCAGGATATCATCAGTTGCGAGTGAAGGCCGAGGACATTGCAAAGACAGCTTTCCGCACAAGGTATGGCCACTATGAATTTTTAGTGATGCCATTTGGATTGACAAATGCCCCTGCGGCTTTTATGGATCTTATGAATACAGTCTTTCGAGAACAGTTGGATAAGTTTGTAGTGGTATTCATAGATGATATTCTTGTGTACTCTCCTAACGAGCAAACTCACACTGAGCATTTGAGAACCGTACTAGGCATTTTGAGGCAGAAACAACTTTATGCAAAGTTTAGCAAGTGTGAGTTTTGGTTAAGAAGTGTGGCTTTCTTGGGTCATGTGATATCAGAAGAGGGGATTGCTGTTGACCCGAAGAAGGTGGAAGCCATAACTGAATGGCCTAGACCTACCAATGTCACCGAAGTGCGAAGTTTCTTGGGTCTAGCCGGTTATTACCGAAAATTTGTGGAGGGATTCTCGAGAATTGCCGTACCTCTCAGTCGCCTTACTCAAAAGAAGTCCAAGTTTGAGTGGACGGCGGAATGCGAGCAGAGTTTCACGGAGCTTAAAAAGAGATTAACGACAGCTCCAGTATTAGCTCAACCCTCTGGAACGGATGGATTTGTGATTTATAGTGATGCGTCAAAGAATGGATTAGGTACGTAAATTATAGTATAAGGTTATGATCTTGTATACCCATTAATTTTAGACTAACACTTTGTTTGTAGGTTGTGTTTTAATGCAAAACGAACGAGTCAGCGCGTATGCCTCAAGACAGCTAAAGCCTTATGAACAAAACTATCCCACACATGATCTTGAACTTGCCGCGGTTGTGTTCGCCTTGAAGATTTGGCGGCATTATTTGTATGGAGAGAAGTGCGCGGTATTCACGGATCATAAGAGTCTAAAGTATTTGTTCTCACAGAAGGAATTGAATATGAGGCAGCGGAGGTGGTTGGAGTTGCTAAAAGACTACGACCTAACTATTCATTATCACCCGGGAAAGGCTAACAAGGTAGCCGACGCCTTAAGTAGGAAGTCCAGCCATGCACGACAATCACCACTGGAAAGAGAGATGGAGGAGTTTGGTTTAGATTTGATTGAATCCACGGTGAATGTTTTGACAGCCTTGACTATCACCCCGAGTTTGATTGATCGGATAAAGGAGGCACAGAAGAGAGATAAGGCTTTAAGTGAGATAATGGAAAGGGTGAAACATAGTCCAGTTGAAGGATTTCGGACTAAGGATGATGGGAGCTTATGGTTTAGGGAAAGATTATGCGTGCCGGATGTTGACGAACTTAGGAAAGAAGTTTTGCAAGAAGCTCATAATTCAAGGTTATCGATACATCCCGGTAGCACCAAGATGTATAGAGATCTCAAGCGATACTATTGGTGGTCCGGGATGAAAAGACATATTGCGGAATTCATAGAGAGGTGTTTAGTGTGTCAACAAGTCAAAGCGGAACACCAGCGGCCCGGTGGATTGTTGATGCCGTTGGAAATTCCGGAATGGAAATGGGAACATGTCACAATGGATTTTGTAGCCGGATTACCAAAGACAAGAAGTGGATGTGACATGATTTGGGTTATCGTGGACCGTTTAACAAAGTCTGCCCATTTTCTACCCGTTTCAAGTGAGACACCTCTCGACAAACTAGTGAATGTGTATATGGAGAACATAGTGAGCTTACATGGTGTTCCGGTAAGTATAGTATCCGACCGAGACTCACGGTTCACATCTAAGTTTTGGACAGCATTTCAAGAAGCCATGGGTACAGAATTAAGGTTGAGTACGGCATATCATCCCCAAACTGATGGACAGTCCGAGCGGACAATTCAAACCTTGGAAGATATGCTACGAGCTTGCGTGCTGGATTTCAAAGGGAGTTGGGATGGAATGGTAAAGCTGATGGAGTTTTCTTATAACAATAGTTACCACAGCGCAATTGATATGGCTCCTTTTGAGGCTTTGTATGGAAGGAAATGTAGGTCTCCGATTTATTGGGACGAAGTGGGCGTGAGGACCATCACTGGGCCTGAGCTATTAGAGAAAACATTAGAGAAGGTGAAAGTCATCCGGGAAAGACTCAAGACGGCTCAGGACCGCAGCAAAAGTTGGGCAGATTCCAAACGACGACCATTGGACTTTGATGTGGGTGAAAAAGTTTATTTGAAGGTATCACCTACGAAGGGCGTCATGAGGTTTGGAGTAAAAGGCAAGCTAAGCCCTCGTTTTATTGGTCCTTATGAAATACTTGAGAAGGTAGGAGCCTTGGCATATAAGTTGGCATTACCTCCGGTGTTGGCGCAAGTTCACAATGTATTCCACGTGTCACAATTAAGAAAGTACGTGGCGGATCCAAGTCATGTACTTGAAGCTCAACCTTTGGAACTCAAGGACGATGTTACATATGAGGAAGTACCCGTGAAAATTGTGGACCGAAAGGATCAAGTGTTGAGGAAGCGAGTGATTCCTTATGTAAAGGTTCAATGGAGCAATCACACGGAACGGGAAGCCACTTGGGAGCTCGAAGAACAAATGCGGGAGAAGTATCCTCAGCTCTTCGACTAAGGTACGTAAGTTTCGAGGACGAAACTTTTTGTAAGGGGGGAGGAATGTTACACCCCGTGATTTTTTAAGCGCAACTTTCGATACTTAGGTCAACCTTGAATGCAACCTAATCAATTATGTAGGTAATGTGACTTAGTTACACAAAACATAGAAGAACAAAAGAAAGGGGTTAAAAGTAGAATTAAAGGAAAGTATGAGAAATTACCTAAGAGGTCCCTACTAGGAGATAAGGGAGTTACACCACTTTTAGTATAACTCCCCATCTCAACCTAGGGGACGGTTTTAACATCAAAAAGGAGAGGCAAACCGCAGGAAAAAAAAAAGAGAGAGGAGAAAAGGAGAGGAAGAAGAAGAAGAGAGGAAGGAAAGGAAGGAAAAGGCCATCCTAGGATCAATCTTTATCAAGGTTCTGCAGTAAATCCATAAGGTTAACTAGAAATCAAGGCAAGTAATCTTTCTATACGCTTTACGTAAATTTTGATACTTAGGCCCTATGTTCTTACAAAGAGAAAACATGAATCACACATTGGTATTCTTGTCTTGACTATTTTAAATGCTTTGTTATATGTAAGTCTTGTTACTAATTGTGCAAAGTATTGTTCTTTGGGCCATATCTCTGGAAATAGTTGTGTGGTGCTTTGTTGTTGTCAAGCATGCCCATAAAGTGTATATCTTGACTTGCTTATTGTCTTGCTCTACTCTTATGTTGATTGTCTACACTTGACGTTGAGAGTATGTGCAGGAAATTGAGGGATGAGAGTTGACATTGTTGTAGGCTTGTTGTGTTGGTTGTTGTTGATGACAATCTTTGAAGATGGTGAATGATTGAAGAGTTAGAGTGGATGTTGTTCGGCACAACTAAGCTTCAATTCATGATTAGATGTATGTTAAGTATGATGAAATTAGATGTTAAGATGGATCTATAAGAGTTGAATATGGAAGGGTTGAAGAAGAAAGGAGTTGGGTGGAAGTTACTGCAGAAAAACTGCAGTTTGGCATCGTCAGAACACTTCGAACGCCTACATGAGGCGCTTCATGTCACTATAGGCGCTTCATGTAGCGTTCCATGTGTCCTGGAGCTTTCCCGTACAGAAAAACTGCAATTTAGAACCGTCAGAACACTTCGAACGCCTACATGAGGCGCTTCAAGTCACTTTAGGCGCTTCATGTGGTGTTCAATGTGTCCTGAATCATCCCCGAACACTTCGAACGCCTAGTAGAGGCGCTTCATGTACCATTAGGCGCTTCAAGTGGTGTTCCAAGTATTCTGGAAGTATTTTTGACCCTTTAGGCGCCCTATGTAAGTGTAGTAACTTTGTACACTTCTTTTGAACATAAAATGCAAGGGTATTTGAGGTATATTTGAGGTGTAGATGGTAAGTTTGATTAAGTAAGCATAAGATTGAATTCTAGTGAATAAGTGAGACAAATAGACTTGGTAAAACACGTTTAGGGAGTGTTTGAGGGCAAGACCATATCCTTGATAGACAAGATGTATGTGTGTGTGTTACATGTTGAAATGAAGCTATCTGTGCATCCTGCATCATGACATGGGCACTTGCATTTGATTTGAGATATGTTTTGCAAAAGAACAAGAAAGGTAAAGTTTTCGAAAGACAAAATGGCTGCTGGTTGATCACAGGGTATAAAAGTCACGTCTGCGAAAGCAGGGTATAAAGAGCGTGATCTGTGAATCAACAGCAGGGTATAAAGTATGTTATGGGGCCGTTGACCTATCAGCACGGAAAATGAAGTATTTTATGGGGCCGTGGACCTATCAGCACGGATATATGATATATGTAATGGGGCCGTGGACCTTTCAGCACGGATATATGATATATGTAATGGGGCCGTGGACCTTTCAGCACGGGGTATAAAGTTATGATGGCTGTGGACTGATCACCCACAGGGTATAAAGTTCTGCTACGCGAAGAATATGATATGTAAAGTGATGAAATGTTTGTGAAATGACATGCATGACATGTTTATGAAAGAAGGCATATTCATGGGTGTTGTGTGTGATTTTAAAGAAGTACATGCATCATGATACACGAAGCATAAGACTTGACATGCAAGAAACGTGGTTAGTCTATGACTTGCTTATGTGATTCGTTGTTTTAATACATGTTGGTTCTCGTAACTGTGTTCACATATGTGCTTTATCTGTTTTGAATAATTCTTATTAAGATGCTATTTGTTAACCCGAGCACCTTATTTTTGGGCAATGTTTTATACACTGGTGACTCGACGTGTGTGATTCCGTAGGGTGTATAGACGGGTTACTTGCTGGCGAAGTTTTCGCTAAGAACAATCATTCTGTCTCCTTTTCAGGTGAGCCTGATTATGAGTTGATATTTATCGAAGACGACGGCGAGTGAGCTCAGTGGGATGATGGACAAGGGAATAGATAGATGCTGGACTATTTTGTTTGAGTTTGAAACTCATTGTTATTATGTTGTTCTAAAACTTATGTCGGCTAGATGAACAAACAGTTTTATTTCCGCTGCAGTTTTCTGGTTGTAATATTGACAACGAAGGTTTAGATTTTATGACGTTTCCGCTGGTTTTAACTTACATTATGAAGAATGTATGCTTGATCTGCTTGACGCTTCGTAGTTCTCATAGTAGGCTACGGCGGGTGCACTGGTTCCGATAACGGTATCGGGCTGGGGCGCTACAGGTGCGTGGCACACTGTTTCTCATACTGGTACACAATATACATGGCAAGGGGGCCGAGGCTTGGGTCGTGTCTTGAGACGTTTAGACTGGGTTTTCTGTAATGATAGATTCTATGATTTATTTCTGGAGGTGCGATTGACACACCTCAGTTGTACCTCTTCAGACCATTGTCCTTTATTGATTCAATGTGGACAAAATCCATATAGTGGTCCCAAACAGTTCCGTTTTCTCACTGCATGGACATCACACCCTGATTTCTATACATTCATGTGAGTCACGTGGTCTTCTTATCCTATAATAGGTGGCCTGCGAGGCCTATGTGCTAAGTTGCGTTGTTTCAAAAAAGATATTTCCCGATGGAACAAAGAGGTTTATGGCAATATTTTTCGACGTCTAGAACATGCAGAGCAGCACGCGAAGGCTATGAAAGCAGCAGACGATCTTAATCCTACAGAAACTAATCAGGCAGCATACTCAGAGGCCCAGGCAGAACTACTACATTCTTTCAATTAAGAGATGGAGTTTTAGAAACAAAAGGCACGTGTTAAATGGCTTAGGGAAAGAGAGGGTAATACAAAATATTACCATTCAGTAGTCAAGGATAAATATCGTCATCAATGTTTACAGTGCATATATATAGACACCAGTGAGATGTGTGATAATCAGGAAGATATAGGAGCTGCTGTAGTGGAATATTTTAAACGCATGTTTACTGCCCAACCAATTGTGGAGCCGATGGATTTTTTGATGAATATACCTCAGCTTGTTTCATTGGAGGATAATTTGATGTTGACGGCTATGCCTACATTGCAAGAGGTTAAACAAGCAGCATGGAGTTTAGATCCTCATAGTGCTGCAGGTCCTGATGGCTATAATGGTTGGTTTTACCGCAGTTGCTGGGATGTAATTTCTACAGATGTGTATAAAGAAGTACCAGAATTCTTTCTTGGATTCTCGCTCCCACGTGCGATGGCTCATTCCATGATCATCTTATTACCAAAGGGAGAGTCTCAACGTTCTTTTAGTGATTTTCGTCCAATTGCATTATCCACTTTTATGAGTAAGATTCAAACACGTATTCTTGCTAATTGTTTGAATACTATTCTCCCCAGGATAATATCTCCGGAGCAAGCAGGTTTCCAAAAAGGTCGCGGAATAGTGAAGCAGGTGATGCTTGCCAAGGAATTAATACATTGGTTTGATAAAGGACCCCGACCAAATAACATTGTCGTAAAATTGGATATGACAAAAGCATTTGATCGCGTCAGTTGGCAATTTCTAAAGGCAATATTACACAAGTTCGGCTTCTCATCCTTTTTCATAACTCTTGTTCTTAATCATTTGGAAGGTACTCATATCTCCATATTGATTAACGGCCTACCTTATGGTTTCTTTCGTCTGACGCGGGGGGTTAAGCAGGGATACCCATTATCCCTCACTCTTTTTATCTTGGCAGCAGAGGGATTTAGTCGAGGATTAAAGCAGTTAGTGGAACAGTCATATATTGAGTCTTTTTCATTAGGCCGTATGCCAATGACAATCTCTCATCTATCATATGCTGATGATCTGTTGATTTTCTTAGCTGTCTCTCACAAAAATCTGCTCCGCTTGAAACAATATTTATCATTGTAAAGACGGGTTTCTGGTCAAGCCGTTAATTACCATAAGAGCTTAGTGGTTTTTTCAGATAGGGTGACTTCATCTCGCCGTCAAGCCTACATTGCCTTATTAGGGATGAGACAGACTACCTTTCCTTTGAAATATCTGGGGTCTTCTTTGCACAAAGGTATTACGCGCTCATACCACTATCAGGCATTATTGCAACATGTGGACAGTCGCTTGGGAGGCTGATAGACCAAGATTTTGGGGACGGTAGGCAGGATCGTCCTAATACGATCTGTAATATCGACTATCCCTAATCATATTATGGCGGCAACAAAGTTGCCTCGTAGCATCATACGTGCTCTTGAGCACAGGTTTTCACGCTTTCTATGGGGATCACAGAAGCATCATTGGATCTCATAGCGACGAATATGCAATCCCCATTCTAAGGGCGGTTTATCCATTCGAGGATTAAGCGATGTTCAGGATGCATACTCTTGTACGCTTTGGTGATTATTTCATCACAATAACACTTTATGGGGGCAGTACATGAGGCTAAGGTATGGACATAGAACTGACTTTATTTCCTGTTTATATGATTCTCCAAGTTGGCGTCGCATTTGTTCCATAAATAATGTTTGCCCGCCCATGGTGCAATGGCTAGATGGATCGCATATATGGTAGTCCCCGTTGGGTGATTTCTCTTTATGGCATGCCTATGACTCCCTTCGCCCAATTGCGCCAACACAGTTGCCTTATTCTTTTATCTGGATGAAGTCACAGCAGCCTGCAATTCAGGTTTTTCTTTGGAAATCGTTTCAAGGCATTTTGCCTCTGCCTGATGTTGTTGCTCGATTTAGACAAATATTGCCTTCCATATGTCCATTCTGCCGCGTATCATCTGCCTTTACTAATCATTTGTTTTATCACTCTTCGGAGATTCGGGTAATCAGGTCATACTTTGATGCTCTTTTGGGTATAAATACATATCATGCAAGTAGTTGGCGTACGTACTTCTTGTCGGTATGTATTGGTGCTCCGTCAAACTTTATGGGTGAAATGCAACGTGTTTATCTTTGTATCCTATTGTGGAACATTTGGAAAACTTATGCTTCAATGGTTTTTGATGATACTGTATGATCACAACGCACATTAATACGCACAATTCGCAAGGATATCTTCCTTTGGGCAAAATCTAGGAATGGAACAAGGCTTGCAGCATCTGTTCCTAGACTTATATAGATAGGCCTTTCTCCACCATTACGTTTGCGCCGTATGAACATCATTCGTTGGAGTCCACCGCGTAATAGCCGGTTAAAATTAAATACAGATGCTTCGGTTGGTAGAACCCATGCAGCAGGCGGTGCTATCCTCCACAATTCGCAGGGCGAATTTGTACATGCTTTCTCTTTCCCTTTACGCCATGATTATCCTCTTCGGGTAGAGACGCAGGCTATGCTACTTTCTCTCCTTTATTACGGGCCACCATATAGAAATCTCATTGTTGAAACAGATTGTCAAGAGTTGGTATCGGCATTGGGAGATCTTGCGACACCTCTAGCTCCAGATATTCTGCGCTTACGGGCCTTCATCCAAATATATCCTGTTCAGGTACACTATGTTCCACGTGAATTGAATCAAGCTGCACACTGGCTAGCTTATGAAGTCAGAACACATGGCGCAGCTAGATACTACATCATAACATCCTCGTTGCCTCCACTTGTTCGCGGAATTGTTACCATGGATTCCATTATCCCAGCATTTAGACCAGATTGATGTATTCACACATGGATATTATCACTCTGTCAGCGGCGTCCATCTTTGCATTTCTGATGGTTCATTGTCACTGTCTATTCTCCATAGATTATTTGCTTGCTATAACTGTGCATTGTTCCAATCACATAAATATGTACGCTTTTTCCTTCGCCAAGGTTTTATCCATAAGGGTGGTTTTACTTGCCAAGGTTTTAATGCGGCATATCATATGTCGTTGGACTATGCCATTTCATTAGTACCTTTATTATCTCTTCTCATACAATGATGTTTATTGATTCATGTAATATGGTATTCCTCCGCCATAAGTGAGGTTTTTAATGAATAATATATCTTTTGATTAAAAAATATAATATATTAATCCATAAGATATTTATTTGATTATGTATTCATATTAATCCATCCAATGTCCATTCGTTTAAGTGTATATTTACTAATCCATTACAAGGTCCATATACGGCTTATATGGATATACTATCTATTCCGATGTCCATTAGGTCTTATACGTATAATATATTCCAATCCATATTAAAATACCATACGGTATATATATACATATCCATATTACCACATGTTTAAAAATAAGTCTCAAATCCGTACATAATTACAAAAATTAATTTCTATATTCCAACATATCCGTATACGATATCATATATATATTTTTTAGTTGAAGGACGGGTGGTACCGTCCAGGTATTTTATTAATATAAGAACTCTCACTTGTGGCAGAGGAATACCGTGGTTACAATATCAGTCTTGTCTATGGAGGGAGACTCTCCAAAGATAAACAATATAAAATAAAAATGATATACAGAAAACGTGATATACTAGAAAGTAGCAATGTGAAAAACGAAATAATGAGTGTAAATACAATCAAATCCATAGGAAAAGGAAAGTGCCCCACTCGTAGCATCAAAGGAAATCTGTCGCATCTTAACCGGGGGAAGTCGTTGCCACTGCTTTTGTGTGTACCTCAAAATGATAAACATGTGAATATTACATATAAGAGGTGGTTAACAAACCCAAAATCAAAGGGAGAAGCAAATTTGAGTTGAATACCCGCGTTGCTCGTATCGTAATTAGATATGGGCAACAAAAGCTATTATGCCATCGCATCCGAAGTTGAGTATAAAACATCTGGCATTGGATATCGCTGGATAGATAAAGATCCTTAGCAATGAATAGACAGATATCATCAGGCAGGTTAACAACTGTGAAACATATAATGTAAAAACATTATAGAAAACATACCCATCCGTCTGCATCAAAAGGTTGCAGGCGAGAAAACATGTAATATGCGAAATAGATGTCATCGGCAGATATAGGGTGTGTGAATGTCTGCAAGCTACCACGCGCCATAGGAGGAAGGTCCACTTGACGACGAAATGTGCACATGCATCCTTGCATTAGTCCATGCCGTGCCAGAAAAAGTGCTACGGAGTTACGCTCTCGTGGTATGTATAAGAGTGTGATGTGCATGCAGTTTAGGAGCAGTAGCAACCGTTTGTAATCGATGCCCAGTCTCAATGTAAGGGATGCCAAATCACTTATCATATCTAGCAAGGACTTATATCTTATCATTTTTTAGATGAAAGGTGGGCGGCACCGTCCGGGTGTTTTATTAATATATGTGCCTCACTGTGGCAAAGGAATACCATGATTACAATAATAGTCCTATCTACGGAGGGAGACTCTCCCAAACCAAATAGAACAGAATAGAAATGATATACATAAAACGCAAAATACTAGTTAATAATAATGTTGAGATACTAAATATATTACAATGTAATCCAATGGAAGTGAGAGCTACGCCAGTCGTATTCTCGAAGGATCTTTGTTTCATCTTCAATGCAGGATGACGTTGCCAAAAGATGAACATATCCAGACATAGCGAATTGGCATCGTCCCGTCGATTCATTTGTGTATTCCATCGGTGCTCCAATAGGAGTCGTTTGTGCAACAAAAATGAAATGGTGAATACAGTATAATCCGGATATAATAAAAAGCAAGAAGTGAAGGTTATACATACCGGCGTTGCCTGTATTAAACAAGAACACAGGCAACCGTGAATATACAAATTCTGGTGTGCTTTCGCAGCAAAGCTTGAATGAACCATAGGAGTGCAGCAGGCAATGTTTATGTTTCTCAGCAATACCATAGAAAATGAATGTGTGATCCATATAGTAAATGTGTGTGAGTGAGGTAGATAAAATGAAAAGAAGTAGAAGGAGAACATACCAACATTGCCTATGCCAAGAAATGACATATGCAACTACTTCAATAGCATGCAAACCCATTGGGAGACATCAAGGTCAAAAGCACAGGCGGGGTACCGAGGTATCCAAAGTTATTGCTCCTCAAACTTCACACGAAAATGCTGCTAAAGATGTGAAAATAGTGACCCCTGCCAAATGTAACCCGTGCCGTGATAATGTATGTGCGCCGTGTTTGCCTCTCGTGGACAATAATTTAGGGATGAAGCATTTAATCTCAGAAATTGTATTGTACGCCTCAAGTCAGAAGCATAAGCTCCCGTAAAATGGTCGGGGCAGAAATATGATTTAGTAAAACTCTACAGTTTATTTCAATGATCAGCTGGTCATGATCCCGAGAGTAAAATATGAGTTCATACTGGAGCGCCATGAGTTCGTCTCTCAATGGCATTGTAACAGGCAGATAAAAACAAATGGTAGACATCAATTTCCCTTGATGATCACGTAAAACTGCTCATGCAGCCGCATTAGATTGTCTCACTGTTGCATCGACGTTCAACTTTAATTTGCCCGTAGGCGGATGCTACCAACAAACAATTCTCGATCTATGCAAACGAATGGTTGTAGAGAAAGAGCGGTCTGACAAGTGCGGGATGTGGTGAGAATATTTTTGGCTCTGTGTTGCGGCACACCAAGTATATACATGATCTCTAACCCTCTTAAACAATCTTCTAAAGGAAAAGCTGCTGTCTCCAAATCTTATGTTTGTATATTCTTTCCAAATGACCTATACTGGCAATGCAGCTCTTAGCTGACCAATCATTGTATGTAAAGAAGATGTTTGCCACCAGCATAGCAAATACACTCGAATACCTGGGTTCCTTCTTACATAAGGGAGTTACGCGCACCCCCTACTGTCAAGACCTGTTATCTCATGTTGACAAACGTTTAGCAAGTTGGCAAATGAAGCTTCTGGGGTTAGCAGGACGAGTCGTCCTTCTTAAATCTGTGCTCTTGTCTTTGCCATTACATCTGATGGCTGCAACCCAACTACCAAAGAAAGTGATCAAATCTCTAGAATCTTGTTTTGCAAGATTCTTCTGGGGCCAACAACACTATCATTGGTCTACTTGGGCAAAATTATGTTACCCCACAGATGAAGGCGGCATAGGTGTGCGTGACTTAGCATCCATCCAGGCTAGATATTCTTGTAAATTATGCCATCTATATCACTGCAGTGATTCCATCTGGGCTAGATATATGCGTGCAAGATACGGACATAGACATGATTTCCAACCAAGATTATATGATTCTCCGGGATGGAAGCGACTTTGTGCTATAAACGCTACATGAATGAACATTGCGACACTTGATACAATTCCTGTTTGGCCTTCCCCTTCTGGAGCATTTACTTTAAAAGATGCATATGCTGCACTAAGACCTTCGAAATCAAGCCTATTATCATATACACACATTTGGAATCATCTGCAACGCCCAATGATACGTCTCTTTTTATGGCGATTCTATCAGAGATCAGTCTCACTGCCAGATAATCTCAGCCGTTTTATCACAATATACCCATCGATATGTCCATTTTGTTACAGAGATAATGCAACAAAACTTCATTTATTTTTCCTCTGCTCAGAGGTGCGTGTGATTTGGATGTACTTCAATATTCTATTGGACTTGCCACCCTTCACCAACGGATCATGGCGATCGCATCTCCTATATATATGGTGTTCTGCCTCAAAAAACTTCATGGGAGTCATGCAATTCGTATATCCTAGAATTATCCTTTGGAATTTATGGAAGACCTATACAGCCATTCAGTATGAAGGCCTTGTTTGGTCACCAAGGACCTTAATTCGATCCATACGCAGTGACTTGTATACCTGGGCAACTTCCATGATGAGCACAAAAATAGCAACAACAGTCCCGCAACTCGTCACCGCAGGCTTATCACCTCCTCTACACTCAAACATACCAAAAACCGTGCGATGGATGCCTCCTCCTTTAGGTCGCTTGAAATTGAACACGGACGTAGCGTTAGGGAAACGTCACGCAAGTGGCGGGGGTATTGTAAGGAACTAAAATGGTGATTTCATACATGGAATTTCTTTTACATTACGGCTTGATTTGCCTCTGCGAGTTGAGGCCCAAGCAGCATTCATTGCTCTTACATACTATATCCCAAGATACAGAGACTTAATATTGGAAGTAGACTGTGCCGACCTGGTAAATCTAACAACCTCATCATCCTCCTTACTGGAACCAGATATTCGTAGACTCAAAACTTTATTGCGTATGGGTCACATATCAATATAGCACGCACCACGGGAAACGAATACATCTGCTCATTATTTGGCATGTCAAGCTCTCACCTCACAATGCTTTAAATCCTACGCTAATACTGCAGAATTGCCTTCTGAGATTAGAGGCATTATTATTACGGACAGAACAATGCCATACTTTCGATACTCTTTTCATCAAGGACCATGACCACCATGATTGAAATATCGCCATTGTCTCCCACATGGGTTGGCTTGACACGCTTGTTGTTGCCCGTAGTTATTTGGACTACGAGAAACATGGGTAGCATCACTTCCTATTTCCATACATGCTTTATTTTACGTCTCTTTTACTAATTACTTTCTTTTCACTGTGGACGGAGATTTGGACATCGCCATCAATGAGCTTCATATACACGATCGTCTCCCATATGGGTTGGCATCCTACATCTTTCAGTTGCCTTGGCTTTCTAGTCAAGGCAACGTGGGTACGTTTTCTTCTTTGCTTTGCTTCGGCTCCAATTACTGTTCATACTACTGATACACTTCCTATTTTCTCCTACATGGAACGTCTGCTATCCAGTCTACCATCAACGGCTTCCTGAGATCAAGTGAGAAACGACATTTACATGCATTATTTACATTCTAGACTCATGTATAGTAAATTATTTACATTCCGCCATAAGTGAGGGCATATATCAATAAAACACCGGACGGTACCGCCCGTCTTTCGATAAAAAAATGCTAGTAGTGTCACAATGCCAGACCAATTATCTGTGGTTGCTCCAATAATTACAACAAGGGAAATCTAAAAATAATATGCATCCATACAGTTTAGGGAGCAATCCTTCTCAATGGACATACTTAAAGAACGAATTCGTCAAGATATTTACACTTGGTGTCTCCCAGTTTTGGATCGTAAGTTTGCGGCTACAATTCCAACGCTACTTTCTGCAAATTATTGCCCTCCTATCCGCAGCAGCAAGCGGTTAACGGTTTTGCGATGGCAGCTACCGCCTTCGGGTAAATTAAAATTGAACATTGACACTGCAGCTGGCCAAAAGGGAGCTACTGGAGGGGCGGTATTACGTGATGCTGCGGGTTCTATGGTTCAGGCCTTATGTTTTTCGCTGCTAATCCTTCCACCTATGCATGCGGAACTGCAGGCTCTTCTCTATTCTTTGTTTTTCTTTGCAATGGCAGGCCATATCTTCTTTGAATTTGAAATCGATTGTTTGCCATTGCTGCACCTTTTTTCTGCTCACACGCCATTGGCAACCATATTAGGCAGAGATTGCACTTGTCTGCGACAAATACTGAATGCCATGGATATTACATTATTGTATGCACAACACGAATGCAATTATACAGCACAGTATCTGGCACAACATGGCCTTATGCGACGCACTACAACAGTCTTTAAGCTGCCTTCAAAGATCCCTCCAGTTGTTCGAGCCAGTTTGCATCATGATGTACATACTGCTTATGTCCGTATCTGACAACCTATTGCCATTTGTCCGCATCTTCATGATGTAGGCAGTTGGGTGTGTTCCTGTGTGTTTACTGTTCTATCTTTGTGCTGCTTACATTTTTGCTTCATGACATTCTTCTTTGCCTTGCTGAGATGCTGGCGATCCTTACATGGTGTGCGACATTTACCTGCTGATGACTTTGTCTATCGCTTATGCTTCATCTGGGTTGCGGAACATTTATCTGGTCTCCCTGGTTCCGCCTGCATGCACATGCAGGCGGCTGGGTACGTTCTATTTTCCCTAGCATCATACATTCTTCTCATCTTAGTTATCTCGCTAATGCATGCATTTCTATTCCTTAGGATCACTGCGGAAACAAGGAATCAAGGCGTAACTACTGTCTCACTGCTTGAGGAAGGCCACATTAACTTATATTATGTTGGCAGCAGGCCCCTGTGTCTAGTGATTTATCTTATATTATATCCTTGCTGCTATATATTTTGAGAGGTTTTATCTTGCGTCTTTTCTCCAAGAATACAAATATGTACGCTTTTTCCTTCGCCAAGGTTTTATCAACAAAGGTGGTTTTACTTGGCAAGGTTTTAATGCATCATATCGTATATGATTGGCGAAAGATGCTCATCAATGCGTTATATTTCCATTTTTCGTTTGATATACAATTTTGTAATATGGTTTCCTCCACCATAAGTGAGGTTTCTTCTTAATAAAATGCCATTTATCTAAAGATATATATATATATATATATATATATATATATATATATTGAAAAGATTCTAATATTATTATCCCTCACTTCTGGCGGAGGAAAACCTTATTACAAAAACTGCAAAGTATGACGATAGTAGCCGCGTATGATTACCAACATCCAACTACATATGATATGGCGCATTAAAACCTTGCCAAGAAAAACCACCCTTATGGATAAAACCTTAGCGAAGGAAAAAGCGTACATATTTATATAGATGGATAGTTGATAGACGCTACTGTACAAAATGTAAAAAGATATAATCCGACCAGAGTACAAAAGGAACAAATAAAGAATGAGAAATGTAGTTATCCACTGTTGATGTGTTGCCCTCATTGCGTCAGTCAAGGTAAGGCCGTCCCGGAGGAAACAGATGGATGCGCATTGTAATCCCGTCCATGCACAAGGCAAATGTACGACTGAGTGAAGTATATGCAGCTGACATTTTGAAAGTGTGTAAACGAAAGAAATGAAAACCATACCAAGTCTGTCGGTGCCCATTAAGAGACCGACAGAAATAATAAATAAATGCCAATCCAATTGGAAGACATGCAAGTGTGAGGATCCATTTGGTTGCACATGGGAACCGATCGTCTCAGCAGATAGACCCAAAATGCCGTCACAGCCCGCAAATTTGATGTGTAAGACATTCCATGCAGAAAAAACATTAAATGTTGAGTGCAGCCGACATAGTAAACATAGGTAAATGTATATGATGAAACGAAAGTACGCCATACCAGATCTGCCTGCCCCGACTAAAGGACAGGCAGAGACTAGGGGAAGGTGCCAATCCATTTGGAAGACATATAATGTGAAACAAAGTGGAGGCAGCATTCCAGTGAGATTCCACGCGGAAGCAACACGGAAATCTTCAATCCATGCACAAAGACATAATAACACAATATTATCAGCAATCCAGCAGTATAGGTCAAAAAGGAAAAACAGTAGGAAGCTAATCATACCAAGCCTGCCTAAATCCCGAAGGACACAGGCAGGAAAATTTTGCTTGAGCCAATCCATATGGAAGACCTGAGTATATCAAGAAACCCGCAAATGCACGGAAGAGAGATCCAAGGAGACAGAACTCCGGACTAACGGAGGAAGAGATCGCAAACCATATACTTGAGTGCTTGGGTTTAACATAGCATGTTGTGCAAGATAATGTGGTGACATGTTTGCTTCCCGAAAAATGTGGCGATAATCCAAGAAATGAAGGCGCACTAATGTGTGTAACAGTTGAAGGCAGTAGTTTCCGTGAATCAATTGATGGGACGAAAATCGAGATATTAGCAACGCACAATCTGATTCAAGAATAATTGATCGGTATAGAGGCAGGAAATACAACAGACTAAAAACCGCAGCCTGTATCTCTGCTTGAATGGGTGTACTTGGCGGTAAGCGAAAGGAAATTGCTCCCAAACATGTACCGGTATGGTCTTGTAAAATAGCACCACCTGCACTATAATGTCTTCCAACCGCAGCATCTGTATTTAATTTCAATTTACCAGACGGTGGCAATCGCCAGCGCACCAGAATAGGACATGGTTGCCGAATCGGGGGAATCCAAGGAAATGGTTGGCGCGGGCCTGTCATGAGCTTAGATTCTGCCAAGGACTTACACCACATGGTTATATCATGCTGTATGGTGAAGTTTAAAGATTGTATTGGAAACGTTTGTGAGTCACCATAAACTAGAGATGCATAGACACGCCATACATTATAAGCAATAATAGCCGGGACAGAGATGCGTAAAATCTCAAGAAAAGAGGAAAAGGATAATCTATACCACCATGAGAGTAGGTATTGGCGGAGTCGCAAAGAGGTCGGGAGCGGACAGTGTAACTCGCTGGCAAAATAACTCCAGATTGATCGAATACTCAAGCGGTACAAAAATATATGATCTACCGTAGCTGACTCCTGCTTGAAAAAAGGGCATTGAGAAGGGCATGCTGCAAAAAACTTACAAGTATAGTCTTCAAAAGGTAATGCTGAGTGAAATATGCGCCACAGAAAGATCTGAGTGACGGGCGAATGATGCTTGAACCAAATAAATTATGCAGAAAGAAGTGTCGGGCTGGGGGATTGGCAAATATCATATGCACTGCGCAACGAGAACTCCCCTGTTGATGTTGGAGTCCATGAAAGATGCTCCCACTGACCATCGGCATGTGCAAGACAAGTAGGATGAATCCTACAAATTAGTTTCCACACAGTTGAATCAGTTAACCGAGGCAAATAATCCCCGCGGCGACCATATTTGTTGTACATGTATTTACTCCAAAGTGTAGTCTGTCGGTGATATGACCACCAGATACGACAATGATAAGCTTGTTGTAACATATAAAGGTTACGAAGTCCAAGACCGCCCTCCGTACGGGGTGTGGTAATAGCAGCCCAAGATACCCAATGATGCCTACGTCCCCAATAGAACGTTGCCATTTTGCTATGTATTACCTTGATGACCGATTTAGGAAGGCCCCCTATTGTGAGAATATGCAATGGTAGCGAGGATACAACTGAACGTAGCAAAACAAGACGACCAGCAGCAGATAATAATTTAGAGTGCCAACCTTGAAGGCGATCGTCTATATGTTGTAACAATGAAATACAATACCGTGATCCATTGATGCCTTTATGCAAATAGGACCCAAGATATCGAAATGGCAGGTGTGATTCTCGCATTCCCGTGATAGTAGCATAATCCCGCCGTTGTTGTGATGTTACCGCTGCTGATGCGATAAAACTGCTCTTCTGAAAATTAATCTTCTGACCAGAGGAATTCTCATACTGTGTTAAGAAGGTGTGAAAACGTCGAAGATTACGCTGCGTGCCCCGTAAGAATACCAGCAGATCGTCTGCATAGGCTAGATGGGTGATATGAAAAGGGGCTCTGCCAACACGGAAAGGCTGTTATGCTCCCGATGCGACTAATGATTTTAATCCCCTGCTGAAACCTTCCGAGCAAATAAGAAAAAGCAGAGGGGATAAAAGATCCCCTTGCTTAACACCCCTATACAGACGAAAGGAAGCTGAAGGCTGGCCGTTAATTAAACTTGACAATGTTGTGGCTCGCAAATGGTTTAAAATGAGGCGAATGAAAAATTCTGAAAAGCCAAATGCACGAAATAACCTCTCTAGATATTCCCAGCTGACTCTGTCAAAAGCTTTCATCATAAACATAATTGAGGTCCACCTTTATCCAGCATATGAATCATCTCTCGAGCCATAAGAACTTGTGTAAAAATATCACAACCCGGGAGAAATCTAGTTTGCTCCGGCGAAATGATTTGGGGTAGCAAAGTATTAAGTCTAGTAGCAATGATGCGCGTGCAGACTTTGCTTATGAAATTTGTGAGGCAGATGGGCCTGAAATCACTAAAAGTATCAGGAGATGGTTTTTTGGGGATCAGAGTGATAAGTGCACTAGCCATGACCGTAGGCTGAGGGATACCCAAGAAAAACTCCTACACAGCCTTAATCACATCAGCATGAATAATGGACCAACACGACCGATAAAAGTTACCATTGAAGCCATCAGGGCCTGCTGCGCTACGAGGGTCCAAGTGCCAGACTGATGTCTTGATTTCCTCCACTGTAGGCATCGCCGTAAGCATCACATTGTCATCCGCCTTGACTAGAAGTGGAATATTATGGAGCACGGCATCATAATTGTGTGTATGTTCCTGGGTAAATAAGGATGTGTAAAAAGATACGACTTCGTCCTGAATCGCAGCCCCTGATACTACGGCGACATTAATGAACATTCTTCAATATAATCATTAAAATCTTGCAAGGAGGAAAGCGACAGTTGAGAGCGGCCTGCATGGTCCTCAAGAGAACGAAAAGTATTAAAATCACCCCCAACAAGTCATGGCATATCATTTGAGTCAGAGAAGGCCGATAGAGAATGCCATAATGAGCGGCGTAAAGATAATGTATGACTACCATAGACCACAGATAAAACAAAGTTTTGTTGAAGACGCCGGATTGAGAAAGTAAAGTGAACGACCTGATTCTGGTCGTGTGAATCAACCAAATGAATATCTGTGTCACGCCAAAACAACCAAATACGTTCTGATTGAGAAGAGTAATGATTTGAAAAACCAAGATCCATAGCAAAACAAACAATGTGACGTGATGAGTGCTTCGGTTCAATTACAGCTACTATATCTAAGTGATGTTCATGAACTAAGTTGTACAATCGAGGCAAAGAGGCACGCATGCCTCGTATATTCCATATTAAAATATTCATTGAGCAAGGTTAAAACCACTTCCCTGAATTGCATGAGACGCACTACGAGTTAGGATCGTGGATGGTGGCAAGGGCGGAAGTTCCTTTTTGGTATGACGTTTGCGGCGTGGAACAACTGGAATAAATTCAGCCTCTGCAGTGGAATCCTACAAGCGAGATAATAAAACATCATCATCCGGCGACGTAGGAATCAACTCCATGCGCCTGACTATGTCATCCGGGACCGTTGATACCTCTGGCGGCGGATCATTTTCTGGCAGCTCATTGTCAGAACAATGGCCAATGTCACAATCATCGGAGACATCTTTTGGTATCGTTGAGTCTCCAGCAGGCAGTGAATCATCATCCACCGGTATTGGATGATCAGTAACAGGGACATCTTGGCTTGGGTCGGCGATAGGTTGCGCATGTGTGTCCATGGGCGGTATATATATATATATATGTATATATATGTATGTACACATATATATATATATGTATACACACACACACACACACACACACACACATATATATATATATATATATATATCTTTTCATAATGAAAATCTGCCGCCCATGGTACACGCTTCAGTCACTTTGGACATCACGTCAGCAAACATACGTACACATTGAGCTTCTGGTCTTCCATATGGATTGGCGCACTACGTTATTTTCTGCCTGTACTTTTTTGAGTACAGGCAGACTCGGTATATTTACCTTACTACTTTATGACATTGTATGTCATCTGACCAAGCCTGACATAATGTTTATTTTCTATGGTGCATGGAAAACATCTCATTCTGGTTTGATGTTTCTATCATCGGGTGAGTATCAAAACTATCAAGTATCTGGCGCATGGAAAACAACTCATTCATACTATCAAGTCTTTCGCACGGATTGGCATTCTGACAATTTAGCTGCCTGTACTCGGATGTGTACAGGCAGACTCGGTGAGATCCACGACCCCACAGTTTATGATATCTGCTTATTTTATTCATCTTGCTTCACACACTTACATGTCTATTCGACACATGGGCGGTCGTATATATTTGCAACACTTACACTGCTACATCACTCTTCTTCAATATGGATTGGCTTTCATTTCTTTTCTCTGCCTGTACTTGGATGAGTACAGGCAGACTTGGTATGTGTTACATTCACTTGACCGGAAGCCTTCTACCACGTCTCTTTTATATGTTTAACACACTCTTATGTTTTTATGATGCATGGACGGAGTTAACACTACTACTGGCTTCTCATGGGCTACAACTTTGTGGTGTGGATTTCCATTGCTTTCCATATCTGCTGTTGCAAAGGTGTCATATGCGGATTGCGGTTTTACTACTTTTGCATTGGACATGGATCGCACTTACTTTCTTGGCCGTGGCCGCGATCTCTACTGGCCAAAGGACCACTCATCAGAAGTACATGTTCACACGGATATCTGTTTTGTTACGCATATGTATTTTCCGATTTCTAAATTCTCTTTTACGCTGTAGCGCCTATCAACAGTCCATTTATATAAATATATACGTTTTTTCCTTCGCCAAGGTTTTATCCACAAGGGTGGTTTTACTTGGCAAGGTTTTAATGCGGCATATCATATATAGTATGGATGTTGATAATCATATACTGCTACTATCGTCTTTTTTCCTTTTGATGTAATAAGGTTTTCCTCCGCCATAAGTGAGGGTTCATGTTAATAAAATATCCGTTTATAAATATATATATATATATATATATATATTTTAGATAAAGCAAATTTTTATTAAATAGGCTCACTTATGGTGTGAGGAAACCATATTACAATCGTGAAAAAGTCATCATAAGCAAATAGTACATGGAGTGAGTTTAGTATTTGTAACCTCCAGTCATATATGATATGCCGCATTAAAACCTTGTTAAGTAAAACCACCCTTGTGGATAAAACCTTAACGAAGGAAAAAGCGTACATATTTATATGAGTGGAAGGTGGAGTAAAAGTGCTAGAGAAATGATACAAAAAGTAGAGCAGTGAACAAGTATTTGCAGCAGCCAGCAGTGTGATACGTTTGAAGTCATTGCATAGCTTCCATATCAACTCCATGCATGTACCTCACACCGCAAAAGAAATTATAAAGCTAGTATCCGTGCCAAACCATAATGGACAATGAAGTGTTTGAAAAGATACCCAAGTTGCCGACTGCCATATGACGATGGGCAACCTCCAATTATTGACGCAATATAAGAGAGGCCACAACAAATGCACAAGCGATGTCCATGCCTCGAACAAATAGCAGCAACACAAGAGGATATCCACAATCAATGCAAGTAGTAGAACATGAAAGATAAGTAGATACCAATGGAAAATTGAGTAAAGAACATACCAAGGCTGCCTACACCCATGAATGGCGTAGGAAACCCCCAACATTGAAGGCCATTCCATTAAAGACGTAAATTGGGTAGAGAAGTATCCAGCAGCAATGACCCTCGGACATCACATGATAATGACGCATCCGAAATATATTCTTTAACACCAGCTGCATGTAATCCATATCGCGCTAAATAATGTGCGGCGAGAGTTCGCCTGTCGTGGAAAATAGCAAATCGTAGAGCTATTTAGTCGTAACACCTGTGTTAGACGTTGAATATCTTGTCCGACTAAGCCGGTGTAGTTTGAAGGGTGACGAACCAAGTGGAGCAGTTGACGGAAATCTATTTCTACGAACAAACCCACAGTTTGAGTCGCATAATAAAGAAGAGAAAACATCAAGGCCTCCAATTCAGCCCGAGTCGGAGATAAACATGGAACAACAAAGCAAGTGGAGGAGATAAATCTCCCCTGGTCATCCCGCAAAACCGCACCCGCTGCAGCCTTTGTGCGCCCAACAGAAGCATCTACATTCAATTTCATACGTCCGGAGGGAGGGAGGGTCCATTTAACAAGCCTATGCCGACAGAGCTTTAACTTTGGAGAAAATCCTTGAGCAACTAGATGTGGAAGAGATTCTGCAAATTTGCAACCTTGGAGTGATGCACACCACGTAAATATATGTGAACGGACTTGTTGAAAGAGGTGAGTGGATGAAAATGTATTGTCCCCAAACTTGATAGAAGAGTATTCTTTCCAAATTCCCCACGCTACTAGTGTTGGTATTACTGCTCGCACATGGCCCTGCATCGTAGCCATGGATGCATAACGCCACCAACGGAATAGATATGAATAGATAGTATTCTGGCGAGGCATAGGACCAGATAGTAAAATAGCTTCTTGTATCCACAAGGATTTAATTGCTGGACAATGGAGAAAGATATGATCACGAGTATCTGACTGCACCCTACAGAAAACACATTGAGATGGGTAAATGTGTTGCCATGCCCGAGGAGTGTTAGTTAAAGGAAGTGAATGACACCATAATCGCCACATGAAGATCTTGGCGTTTGGAGGTGATGTAGTCCACCAAATGTATTTCGAAGCCTCAAACAATGGCAAGCGCGAGTGATACAACGAATATGCCGATTTAATAGTGTATTGACCAAGGGAATCAGCGGGCCAAGTATAGCCATCCGGTGTGGAAATAGTGTTTTGCTGCATATAATCATCTGTGTCGCATATACGCTTCCAAGTGGCCGAGTCATAGATGTGTGCATATATATCATTTCCACGACCGTATTTCTCACTGCTAATGTCAGCCCATAATGAATCAGAAGAATGGAACTTCCACCATAAGTGTCCATCATCAACTTTCTGTATCATCTCTAAACTTCGTGTATATATATGTGGTGTCGATACAAACTTTCCATGTTGAGTTTGTTGAAGAATATGCATGTTCAAATATCTCCTTAAGCACTTCATTTAATGAACTAGTTTAGTTCATTTCCTTAAGCAATTCATTTCATAAACTAGTTTAGTTCATTTAACTTGGCACCTGAAAACAGTGTAAACACAACAAATGTTTGCCATATGATATAAGACTTAACATTTTGTTGCACGTTAGTACAATAGCATATAAACATATAAGACATATTTATCATGCACGCATATCGTATAGCATTTAAATCATGCATTTTGAAATCACATAGTATTTAAATCATACGGTTTGAAATCATTCAAACCCCAATTTCTCAACAATTAATTCCAATCAATTCCAATCACATCCAAATACCAATACACAAATATCGAATATGATCACATATCAAATTCTGATTTCGATGTCCTAAAACTGCCACTCACGCATAAGTATATACATATACATGACCACGCCTATACATGTGTATATACATGTATATACATACATGCAACTCCCTTGGTCCACTTTTCCATCCAACTCACCTCACCCCTAACCACAACACCATCGGCCCACACTTTCTAGACCCACCAGAACCCGTCAGTCCACTTCCTACCTCTTATTCTCCCTCTAAAACACACGCCACTAACATTTTTTCACATCTAACACCTCAAGCAGCATATTCATGCCTAGCACACTGCCCCAAAAATCTCCATCGCATGCGCCCCCACGTGCCATCTCACACGCTGCCATGCGCAGCAATCGCTGATGCGTGTAGCCCATGTGCCGCCGCTGCTCGGCGGCTTCGACCACCAGAATTCTTCTTTTTAGATTTTCAGCCTATTTCCACCACTAAATCATACAAATTCTCCTCTTACGCCTCTATCAAATTCCTCCAAAATCAATGTCGATTCACCAATTTAACTCACCTATATTCATACATATCCATCACATTCTTACAAATTATACAATCACCATAGGCACGCTGTATCACTCGGCTGAAGTACATCAAATATGCATCCACAAATATTTTGGATATATATGCCACGAAGTTCATAATTTTCAACTATATATACATATACCTGCATCATAAATTATAATTTGTATGTATCCACACCAAATATGGTCCTTAGCCACCGCCTTTGCCATAGGAAAACATATATATATTAAAAAAAATTAGGGAGGAAAATTGAACTCGAGACCCCGGAATGAGATAAATGCTAATCAACCGCTAGACCCAAAGGTTTTTTTGCTAGGAAAACATATATATCATTTCCAACCCCGCTGCTTCTGATCTTTACTGAAAGGTTCATTTTTTTCATCAATCAAGCGATGACGATGACAGCCGCACCTACCTTCGCTGTGGTTGTTTCTGGCACCGACTAATCATGCAATGTCACCATTTCTCCGAAGACGGTTTCACGCTATAAAGGTATCCCCATGATTTCCTTCCTTGATTCTGAGATTGATGCTCTTGTTGCGCCATTCAGATATTCATTGGTTGGTACTTTCTGGTATGGCTGACCTCCATTGAAAGTTATACATGAGGCCTTTGAGAAAATTGGGTTTCATCATGATTTGCGTATTACACTGATCGATCAAACACATATACTTTTAAATTTCCGCAATGAAGCGGATTATTTGCGGTGTTTTTATCGCCATTCTTGGCATATCTCCGAATGTCACATGAGAATCACGAAGTGGACTGTTGATTTTGATCCCTCTGCAGACGTCCCTATTGTCCCAGTTTGGATTGCGCTTCCAGCCCTACCGATCCATCTCCATCGCCGGGAAGCCCTTTTTGAAATCGTCCGGCCGATTGGAACACCTATCAAACTGGATGTTGCAACAACGGATGGGCTGAGGCCGTCCATTGCTTGCGTATGCGTTGAGTTAGATGTTTCTCAAGAATTACCGCAGAAGATATATTTGCAGGCAAAAAGTAGGTTGATCCTACAACCAGTGTGGTCTATGAAGATTTGCCTTTATTCTGCACTTCATGTCGAAGACTAGGTCATGCAACCACTGCATGCCCTCCGAAGGATAAATCTAATGTGCCTCCTCCGCCGCCTCCTCCCCTGCCGCCTCGTTCAACAAAACAGCGCTGGACTCTGGTTAAGCGGAAAACGGTCCCTCCACCTCCAACAGACCCGGAAACGATAGCTCATAACAATGATAATGCTGACCAACTAGATGATGCTCCTCTGCATCCTTCAGAGGCTATAAATATCCAAGATACTGATGACCATCATGTCGATGAATTCTGTGATGCCGCGGAACATCAACTGCCAAATGATCCCGCACAATGCGATTTGGGACACTCTTCAGATACTGACTTACCTGTTGATGATCATATTGAGGATATACCTAATATGCCTGAGGAAGTAGCTCGACGCATGCAGTTAATACCTCCATCGCCAGATGAGGAGATCTTAATATCGCGATTGCAAGAGCATTTTTAGGAGGCCGAATTCATACTAGTTGTTCCTCGCCGAAAGCGCCGTGCCCGAAAAGATTTACCCCCGTGCCGCCATCCACTATTTTGACGCGTAGTGCGTCACACATCATACAGGGAAGTACCTCCACTCTTACTCAATGAATACATTAATTGTTGAGAAATATGTTTGGATAATTTTCAAAGTCATGATTTTAAGTGATGAATACTTAAAAATGTCACATATGGTGTTATAAATGAAAGAGTTGAATAAGTGAAGAAAAACGACACGATGTCTAGAGTTGTTAGAAATATTTTTCTAAAATATGATAAAATAGTTGTTTTTATTTTTATATGATTTATATATGTTTATCATGTTGTGATTATGTGATTTTTATGATGATAATATCTTGTGACTAATATGCCCTCGAAGTTTCTACAACTTACCAAAAAGGGCAAAAGTGGTATTTTGAGTTTTGTAGGTACTCGACATGGTGAATATGGTTCAAGAAGATATTATCATCTTATTTATTATCAAGAAGGTGTTATTATATTAAATTCTGACCATCGGGGTCATTTCTGGAGTTTTATTTCACTAGGGGCATTTTGGTCATTTTACCCCCGAAGACAGTTTCGGTATTTTTACTCAAGGAATCTCTTGCGTATCTTATTATATTCATTCTGGAGTTCATTTAGTATATTCTTGAAGATTATTGGATAGTTTTCTATTTTATTCTCTCATTTGATGATTTTATCGACGGTAGCGGAATATGTGACGGTATTCGATGTCACGTTCTATTTTCTCTTGAAGACTCTTATATATATGTTATTGGAGGTTCTTAATCATCATCTTTCAAAGATTACAAGGTGTCCTTGGTGCAAATTCATCATAATATGTCAAGGAGAAATGGGAATTTTGATATTATATGTTGACATAACCTTGTCAACTATTATTTGTTGATTTCTCCTCAAACATCTGAGTTGGACATATACACAGCCTCCAAAACGTGATTATACAGGTGGAGATGATGGTTTTCTCATTTTATGAGTTGGAGACAAGAAGACAAACCAAAAGCAAGCTAGTTGGCAAAAGTTGCCAACTTGAAATTTCAAATTTGAATGTAACAAGATTATTGGAGATGATTATGGAGGAGTTTTAATTCAAAATTCTCAGCCATCACATGGTCTAAAATTTGGAGGGAATATGCCATCAATTCACTCTATAAATAGAAGGCAAGGTGAAGAAGAGAATACACACGCTTGAAAGCAAAAATTGAAGATTGTTGTCTTGCTATTCTCTTCTCATATTTTCGTTCATACTTTGTGTAGCTAAGGTGTTCCAATTTTCTTTGTTGTCCAGCTACACTATACACACCTTCTTGATTTGGATTTGTATGATTGATTAGCCAAATTTATAAGGCTACATCAATAGGTGGTAGAGGTGTTGTAATCAAGAGTTGCATAGAGGTGATTATCCAAGTCTTGAATAGGGTTGGTGTATAACCCAAGGATCAAGCTTGGCTCTTGTTGTAAGGTATTCATTTGATAGTGAAATCCAAGGAAAGGTGTTCCTTGGGACTGGATTAGGCCACATTGACCGAACCAGGATAAATTCTCGGTGTTCTTCTCTTGTTTCTTTATTTCTATTTTCTGCCTGTTTTTGACTGCATCTTTCACACAACTTCTCATAATTTGAAAAAATAGCTAAACATTTTCAAAATTCGTGATTTTTGGTGGAGTTATACTTCAGACTGTTAGCTTGCATTTGCAACAAGAATCACTTGATTTGAGCAAGGGAAAGTTAGTCTTTCAGTCTTTGCAAGATAACTGCTCCAATCTGACTGCAATCTCACCAGTTTTGAGAAAACTTAAATTCAGTATTTTGAAAGAATTGTTTAAGGTCAGGGTCTTTTAGAAACTTCATCTACACATCCTATGGAGTGTTTTGATATAAAGATCAACCTTTTTGGTTGAGTATTCAAAGACAAACACGTTTTGCAAAATCAGCAACATTCTGTCCAATTCTGTCCAGATTGACCATCTGAAGCTTTTTATTTGTTTGAAGGGCCAAACGATCTTATTTTTGTCTGATTTTTGGACAGAGTCTTTTTAACTCATTGAAGTTATATTCTGGAAAGTTTCATAATTTTTGGAGTTTTGTACACTTATTTGTGAATTTTTGAAAAACGGGTTCTGAATCTGAGGTGGTCTCAGATTCTGTTTTTAAAGGGGATTTTAACAAAGGGTTGTAGTGTAATTTCCGCTAACCACTATTCACCCCCCTCTAGTGGTGTTTATTGCAGGTGCACGGTCCAACATTTGGTATCAGAGCAAGGTCTGCACCACTCGAAGAAGCAAGATTCAGCACCATACAAACAAGGCAAGGCCAAGAACCAACAACATAGTAGCCTGCTAATCCCAAAACAAAGGTTTGGAGCATTTGAACACTTCAAGAAGGCTTGGAGCATTAGCATTCACTTTATTTAAAGATTCGAGGTATTCATCTAAATTCATACATCATGTCATCAATCCTTCCTAAAGGAGTGTACTTAAAGTCTACGAAACAGGTAACATCTACTCCTGATTTTGATTCTGATAACGAGATGAATTTTGATGAAATGTATGATGAATTCATGAAAATGCATGCTCATTGTAAAAGGTTGTCAAAAGAGAAGAAGCTAATTAAAGAGAATGAAAAGTTGAAGACAACAAACTTAGAACTTTCTAATCAAATAGAGTCTTTGAAACAAGAGTCATCAAGTACTCTTGATTCATTAAGGGCTAAAATTGAGTCATCTAGAAATAATGAACAAGCCTTAAGAACTGAAAATAGTGTGTTGAAAACCAAGATATAGGATTATGAAAATGAAGTGTTTACACTTAAATCATGTAAACTAGATTTAGAGAAAACCTTAGAACAATTTAAATCAGGAACAAACATGTCAGATATATTAATATCATCGCAAAAATATGAAAATGATAAAACCGGCTTAGGCTATAAAGAAGAAAATGAAAAAGTAAATAAAAAGACTAAGTTTGTTTCATCTAGTACAAAGTTGCCATATAATACAAAATCAACTTTGCCTGCTACATCTGCTTCTACACCTGCGTCTACTTATATCAAGGCAAAAATACAACACACACCCACCAATATACACACGCATAAACATACATCTAGGCGTAACTTTGCATCTAGACAACCTAGAAATTATGCCTACTTGTATACAAATGCAATTAGACCGAATAAAATGCATACAACTTATTATGAACCTAAGTATAGACAACACTCATATAAATCTTTTAGAAATACATATGAACACACTTATATAGCGCCATATAAGAAACAAAGTCATATGCCTTATACAATTCGACCATCCTATAATAATTATCAACCATGGCAAAACATGCATAACAATGCATCTTCACTTATGTGGAATAATCATGTATATGCTAATTCTTCTTATTTTCCAAATTATAACAATGCTAAAAATGTGCCTAGAAGGTATATTCAAGTTTGGATACCTAAAGGATATCTAAAAAAAAATAGTGCCCCTAACATTCAAGGACACAAATAAAGGGTACCTAAAACTTTGTCTCCATTGTAGGATAAACGCAAGGAATGCAAGAAGGAGGCAAAGTCAAAGAATCTAAAAACCAAATGGTGTTTAGATAGTGGATGTTCAAGGCATATGACGAGGAACCCCAAACTATTCATCGAATTGGAAAATATCAAGAATGGAGGAAAAGTAACATTCGGTGACAACAACAAAGGACAAGTTGTTGGAAAAGGAACAATTGGGGACCCTAACACATTTCAAATACGAAATGTGTTATTAGTAAGCAATCTATCTTATAATTTACTTAGTATTTCTCAACTTATAGATTGTGGTTATAATGTCTCATTTCTTCCCAATTCTTGTGATATAATAAATGAAAAAGAAGAAACGATTTTAAAAGGAAATAGAGATGGAAATATTTATACTCTTACCTTAGATAACATGTTAGATGCTAAGGTTAAGTGTCTAATATCACATGACTTAGATGTAAATTTATGGCATAGAAGATTAGGCCATCTAGGAATTTCAACTATTAAGAAATTGTCTAAGAAGAATTTAATTAGAGGAATGCCTAAGTTAGACTTAGATAATTTTCAAATGTGTGAAACATGTATTAAGGGAAAACACATTAAAGAAACCTTAAAACCGAAACATGAAATGAGTACCAGTCATGTACTAGAATTGCTTCACTTAGACTTATTTGGTCCAAGTAGGACAAGAAGTCTAGGTGGACACTACTATATGTGTGTCATAGTAGATGATTACTCACGCTACACATGGACATTGTTCTTAACACACAAAGACGATGCTGCATTAGCAATCGAAACCCTTATTAAGCAACTTGAAAACATTTATGAAGAAAATGTTAAAAGAATTAGAAGCGATAGAGGTGGAGAATTTAAAAACAAAGACGTAATTAAATTTTGCAAACTATATGGAATCAAACATGAATTCTCACCACCTAGAACACCACAACTCAATGGAGTTGTTGAACGTAAAAATAGAACGATTCAAGAAGTTGCTAGGACAATGTTGTGTGAAAATAAATTACCTAAATATTTATGGGCTGAAGCTGTTAGTTGTGCATGCTATATTATTAATAGGCTCACTATTAGAAAGAAATTAAATAAAACGCCTTATGAATTGCTAAACAATTGACAACCCAAGATAGATTATCTTAAAGTATTTGGATGTAAATGTTTTGTGCTGAACACTAAGGATAATCTAGATAAATTTGAACAAAAGTCTATTGAATGCATATTTGTTAGGTATTCAACTAACTCAAGAGCATATAGGTGTTATAATCCTGCATCTAGAAAAATAATTGAATCCATACATGTGAAATTCAATGAAAATGCATGCTTTAAAGTTAGTGATAAACATCAATATATACAAGAAACAAATGTTGAAAATATGTTTGATGATGATGTATTACTTGAGCCTGTTCATGATCATCTAGAACCAACTTCTCCTGAACAAGATGTGCATGAACCTTTAGGTGAAATAAATCAAGAAATTTTACAATTGGAAGATAATCTATCGAACTTACAGGATGTTCCAATTGTATATAAAAATGTTCACACGAATGAAACATTTGAACTAGAAGAAGGTGAACCTAGTCAACTTAGGAATTGGTGGCTTATAGAAGATAAACATAAACACCCTAAAAAGCTAATCATTGGTGATCCAAGTGTTGGGGTTAGAACACGTAGAAACATAATGTTATAACCGGGTATATATAAAAAAAAGAGAAAAAAAAGAAAAAGAAGAAACGTTTGAGATAATAACAAAATATTTAAAATTCCTAAATTTTATCTTTTTCCTTAATCCTCACCCTTATCTCTCCCTCAAATCTCTCCCTCTCTCTTTTAATCCTCATTAACCCTAATCCCTCTCCCTTTTTTATCTCATATTCGACAGCCTCCTCTCCCTCTCCCCATCAACAATTTCGGCCACAACAAGAAGAGAAAAGAAGGATCCTTGATCCAAGATTCAAGAGAAGGAGGATCAAGCGCTCTCAAAATCACCCCACCTTTCTATTATCAATTCTCGCTAGGAATCGAGGTAGGTGCATATTCATTATTTCCTCAAAACGGTATGAAGGCTTGCATAGGCAAAAGGGGATTTTTATGTGATGTGGATGTCCTTAGTTCTTGATTTTATTTGGATCATGTGCAACGTGTTTATTTTCCGTTAGTCGTTTTGTTTTCAACGTGATCTTGTTGTTGTACGTTTCTTTGTGGGGTTGAGATGTCATTATGCGTGTATGGATATGTGGGGAAGGGGTGAAAGGTTGAATGGGATTGAACGAATGGACTGCAGAAATTTCAGAATGAGAATTCTGAAATTCGGGGACATCGATCGATCGACGTCCAGAGGCTGAGGGTTCGACGTGCCTTAGATAGACATCGATCGATCGACGTCCAGAGGGTGAGAGATTGTTGTGCCTCAGATGGACATCGATCGATCGACGTCCAGGGGCTGAGGGTTCGATGTGCCTCAGAACCACGTCGATCGATCGACGTCCCATGGCTGAGGGTTCGACGTGCCTCAGAACCACGTCGAACGATCGACGTCAGAGGATGACGTCCAGCTGTTTTTTTTTCCTTTCTTTTGCATTCATGGCACGTGCATTGCATGAGGTACCCATTGTCTGAGGGTGTGCGTGTTCGGAGGATACGTAGTGCCTATAGGGCGTGGGGGCCGTGATGATACACAGCGTCGGTCGGGCGTGGGTGTCATGTGATACGCAGTGTCTATAGGGCGTGGGTGTCGTACGGATACGCAGCGTCTATAGGGCGTGGGTGTCATGAGATACGCAGCGTCTATAGGGCGTGGGTGCCGTACGATACACAGCGTCTATAGGGCGTGGGTGTCCAGAACGGCAAGTGGTGGCTAGAGACCATGACGCTGGAACTAGGTCCCGGGAGCATGCATTGCATATAGGCCTAGGAGCATATTGCCTGACATGTTTCTAGTTGCGCGTGACACGTTATGTGAGCATGCATCACGTACTTGCGCATGCATCTTGTGTGGATTGTTTATTTCCGTATAAGCCATGTCGTGTAGTTTATGTTGAGTACGTGGGGTGTCTTACCTTCCGGTTGCATGCTATCTGTTCTATGTGGTTACGTGGAGATATTGTTTTGGGTATGTAAGTTTTGTATTGTTTTGAGAGGCACCTACTGGGTGATTACCATCACTCACACCTACTATTCCATATGTAGCCGAGGCAGAGTATGATTACATCTATGTCGAGGATGGATCTGACGCCGTGGAGTGGGCTGAGTGACTCATAGAGAATGACGCAGCGAGGGTGGAGACGGAGTTCTGTGATGCTTTGGGGTGACACAGACATTTTATTCACATGCTTTATTTTGGAAACAGTTCGTGTTCTTTAAGTTTAGACATTTGACCTTGATTTGTAAGGCCCGGTCAGCCTAGACTTTCCATCGTTATTTTCTTAAAGTTATTTAATTTCGGAATTAGTAATTGACTTATCGTTTCCGCAGAAAGAAAAGGAAAAATTTTTCTATGTCAGCACTGACGTGTGGCAGGTTGATGTGACGCCTAGTATTCTCCTGAGTGAGATACGGCGGGTGCACCGTTTCCGAGGGTGGAGCTCGGGAGCGGGGCGCTACAGGTGGTATCAGAGCCCAGGCTTCAGATACGTCTCGGGAACGTAATAGATTAGTTAATTACCTTAGGATAAGTGACGATCTGTTTTCAAATGATTTTTTTTCAAATTTGAATAAAACGAAGTAGACATAAGCTGTGATTGGGGTTTTGGTGGGTAAGTGCCGTTAGTATGTAGACAGGATAGGTTATCTTTTCCTTTGGCCTCCATTCCTGTACCTCTTTTACAATACTCCTAAGCCAATTTTGTCTAACGTGTTTTGAATTGTCCACAGACAATGCCTCCGCGACGTGAGCCATCTGGAAATAGTGGAAATGACGGAGACGAACGTCAGGGGCAAGGGGCGATTCCCCAAAACCTTACAGACACACTGGCCAATCTGACGGCCTTAATGGCCCATCAGCAGGCGCAGATGGCGCAACAATATACTCAGATGACAGAGCAACAGGCACAGATTGCCCAAATACTTCAGCACACTCAGCAACAGCAGCAACAACAACCGCCACCACCACCGGCCGCACCACAGCAAGGCCTAAGGTTCTATTACAGGGAGATGCAGAACTCCCGAATACCGATGTTCCGGGGTACCACTCGGCCTGAGGAAGCCGAGATTTGGCTTAAAAATGTAACTGAACAAATAAGACTAATACAAGTACCCGTGAATCTGAAAGTGGAGGTGACTACCCCGTTCTTGGAAGGGGAAGCTGAGAGGTGGTGGAACGGAGTGAAACGCAAATTGACTCCACCAGTGACTTGGGAGCAATTTGTTGAGGAGTATAAGAAGCACTACGTTCCGGGTAGTGCTATTCAAAGAAGGATGGCAGAGTTCCAGCTGTTGACCCAAGGGTCCATGACGGTGGATCAATATTCTGAGAAATTTCATGAACTGGGCCAATATATGTCATGCATAATGGACAACGAAGAGGCCAAAATGCTGAAGTTCCACACAGGTTTGAGCTTTCGCATTCAACAGGCGATTGTTTGCGCAGAGACTACCACATTTGAGGGGTTGCTGGAGGTATGTCGACGTGTAGAGAGGAATTTAGAAAGGGCAGCTGCACTAGAGAGACTGAAGAGGCCCCGTGAGGAGCTGCAAACAGGCAGATCAGGGAGATGGCTGAAAGTACCTCGGCGCCCACAATCCGGGCAACCATTTCGACTAGAACGACAGCAGAGTGCAGTGATTCAGACCCCGATGATTGAGGGTCCAGCACCGACTGATGCGCAACCAGTAAGGGCTGCGGCACCTATCCCACGGTGTACCATGTGCGGACGTTTCCATCCGGGACCATGTCGGAAGGATCAGAGAGTGTGCTATAACTGCGGGAAGCAAGGACATATTGCTAAGGAATGCTCAGCGCCGGCACAGGAGAACTCGCAGACACAGGCTCAGCAGGGAGGACGAGGCCAGACCAATGCCCGGGTACACGCGATGACGGATGCCGAAGTCGAGGAGTCGGGCGACGTGGTGACGGGTACATTTATTTAAGTACTTAATTTCGTAGTTGGAGTACATTGTTATATGTTGTTATGGTTATGTGCTAAAACCTTGGATATGGTATGTGTGATTTTAATTAACAAAGTGCCAGCAAATGTTCTATTCGATAGCGGAGCGAGTCACTCGTTCATGGCAAAGAGATTTGCCAAGAATCTGGATATTCTTCCCGAATGGATTGAGACTCCATACCGTATACAAGCCGCGGGCGGCCAAGTACTCGTGTCTTATTACCGTTACCAGGAATGTGGATTGGAGATTAACGGTCTGCAGTTCTCTGTGACCTTGATACCGATTCAAATGTACGATTTCGACGTTATCTTAGGCATGGACTTCTTAACAAGGTATCATGCAAACATTGATTGCCGACAACTGCAAGTCAGCATGAAGACACCAGAATTGGGGGAAACTATCTTTCAAGGGAACCCTAAATTAAAGAAGGTATCCAAGAAGTTTTATTTAACTGCGGCACAGGCATTTCGAGCACTAAAGAAAGGGAGAGAAGGATTCTTGATTTACTCAATGGGTGCTGAACAAGAGATTCCGCAGATCGACCAAATCCCTGTGGTAAAGGAATTTACAGACGTCTTCCCCGAGGAGTTACCCGGACTACCACCGGAAAGAGAGGTGGAGTTCGAGATTAATCTCATACCTGGTGCTGAACCCATATCCAGGGCACCCTACCGCATGGCTCCAGCAGAGCTCAAGGAGTTGAAGGAGCAATTACAAGAACTGCTGGACCGTAAGTTTATCCGACCGAGTGTATCACCCTGGGGTGCTCCAGTCTTGTTCGTGAAGAAGAAGGATGGGAGCATGAGACTATGTATAGACTACCGGGAACTCAACAAGATCACCATCAAGAACAAGTATCCGTTACCTAGAATTGAGGATCTCTTTGATCAACTGCGGGGGGCTAGAGTATTTTCCAAGATCGACTTGCGATCCGGTTATCACCAGTTAAGGATCAAATCAGGAGATACGGCCAAGACCGCCTTCAGAACACGCTATGGCCATTACGAATTCCTGGTTATGCCTTTTGGATTAACCAATGCCCCGGCTGCCTTTATGGATCTAAAGAACACAGTATTTCGGAAACAGCTGGATAAGTATGTTGTAGTGTTCATTGACGATATTCTGATATACTCCCCCGACGAAGAGACTCACGCTGAACACTTGAGGGAGGCTTTAGAGACACTTCGGAGAAGCAAATTATATGTCAAGTTCAGCAAATGTGAGCTCTGGCTGAAGAGTGTAGCCTTTTTGGGTCATGTGGTTTCTGAAGAAGGAATTTCTGTAGATCCAAAGAAGGTAGAGGCGATCACTGAGTGGCCTCGACCCACTAACGTGACCGAGGTAAGAAGTTTTCTTGGACTGGCTGGATACTATAGGAAGTTTGTCGAGGGCTTCTCATCAATTGCAGTGCCCCTAAGCCGATTGACACAAAAGAAGTCAAAGTTTGAATGGACCCCCGAGTGCGAGCAAAGCTTTGCTGAACTAAAACAGAGACTGACCACAGCCTCTATTCTTGCTCAGCCCTCCGCTTCAGAAGGGTTTGTCATTTACAGTGACGCTTCTAAGAGTGGGCTAGGTAATTGTGTATGATTTCAACTGATTTTGTATACAATTAAAGATGTGGTCTAACTTTTATATTTCAGGATGCGTGTTGATGCGAAACGACAAGGTCATTGCATATGCTTCACGACAGCTAAAGCCCTATGAGCAGAATTATCCGACTCATGATCTAGAACTTGCAGCGGTGGTGTTCGCCCTGAAAATCTGGCGTCACTATCTATATGGAGTGAAGTGCGAAGTGTTCACTGATCACAAAAGTCTTAAGTATCTGTTCACACAAAAGGAGCTGAACATGCGCCAAAGGAGATGGTTAGAGTTGTTGAAAGATTACGACTTAACCATCAGCTATCATCCAGGGAAGGCCAATCGAGTGGCTGATGCCTTAAGTAGGAAGTCGAGCCATGCACGACAGGCTACTCTAGAAAAAGAGATGGCAGAGTTTGATTTGGATCTTGTAGATTCTACCGCAGACATTCTGGCGACACTAATTATCACCCCAACTTTGGTAGACCAAATTAAGGAAGCACAGAAGAACGATGCAACAATTAAAGAGATGCGAGAAAGAATGCTAACCAGCCAAGTGGATGGATTTCAAGTTCATGACGACGGCAGTATGTGGTACCAAGGAAGGTTGTGTGTACCGGATGTCGAGGACCTTAGGAGGGAGTTGTTGAAAGAAGCACATAATTCGAGACTGTCTATTCACCCTGGTGCTACGAAGATGTACAGTGATCTGAAGAGACACTATTGGTGGAATGGCATGAAAAGGCATATTGCTGAGTTTGTGGAAAGATGTCTTGTTTGCCAGCAAGTTAAAGCGGAACACCAAAGACCGAGTGGATTGATGCGACCTCTAGAGATACCTGAATGGAAGTGGGAGCATGTAACAATGGACTTCGTGGTGGGACTCCTGAAAACAAGAAATGGAAATGACGTGATATGGGTAATCGTGGATCGACTGACTAAGTCCGCTCACTTCTTGCCTATTCCCACCGGACTTACTATGGAGAGGTTGGTAACTATGTACATCGATAACATTGTTTGCCTTCATGGAGTGCCAGTTAGCATAGTATCGGATCGTGACTCGAAGTTTACATCCCAGTTCTGGGCAGCGTGCCAGAAGAAGATGGGAACTGAGTTGCGACTGAGTACTGCTTTTCACCCTCAGACCGATGGTCAATCTGAAAGGACCATTCAGACTCTGGAGGATATGTTGAGGGCATGCGCATTAGATTTTAAAGGAAATTGGGACAGCATGCTCAAATTGATAGAGTTCTCCTACAACAACAGCCATCACAGTGCCATAGGTATGGCACCATTTGAGGCCTTATATGGACGGAAGTGTAGGTCACCTGTGCATTGGGACGAAGTTGGTGAACGTAGGTTGACGGCTCCAGAAATAATTGAGCAAACTAAGGAAAAGGTGAAACTGATTCGTGAACGTCTTAAGACAGCTCAAGATAGAAGCAAAAGTTGGGCCGACACGAGGAGACGACCTTTGAAATTCGAGGAGGGAGAAAAAGTCTATCTTAAAGTGTCACCCATGAAGGGTGTGACACGGTTTGGAGTTAAAGGGAAGTTGAAGCCGCGTTATATTGGACCATATGAAATACTCGAAAGAGTTGGAGATTTGGCTTACAAGTTGGCATTACCTCCGATGTTGGCTCAGGTGCACAACGTGTTCCACGTCTCGCAGTTAAGGAAGTACGTACCTGACCCGAGTCATGTGTTGGATGCACAACCGCTTAAGATCAGGCCTGATGCGTCATATGAAGAGGTACCAATCAGAATTCTTGACCGGAAGGATCAAGAGCTGAGGAGGAGGATTATTCCCTATGTCAAAGTGCAATGGAGCAACCACCGAGAGAATGAAGCGACATGGGAACTAGAAGAGCAAATGCGCGACCGCTACCCTCACCTATTTGATTAAGGTACGACAAGTTTCGGGGACGAAACTTTTTGTAAGGGGGGTAGGATGTTATAACCGGGTATATATAAAAAAAAAGAGAAAAAAAAAGAAAAAGAAGAAACGTTTGAGATAATAACAAAATATTTAAAATTCCTAAATTTTATCTTTTTCCTTAATCCTCACCCTTATCTCTCCCTCAAATCTCTCCCTCTTTCTTTTAATCCTCATTAACCCTAATCCCTCTCCCCTTTTTATCTCATATTCGACAGCCACCTCTCCCTCTCCCCATCAACAATTTCGGCCACAACAAGAAGAGAAAAGAAGGATCCTTGATCCAAGATTCAAGAGAAGGAGGATCAAGCGCTCTCAAAATCACCCCACCTTTCTATTATCAATTCTCGCTAGGAATCGAGGTAGGTGCATATTCATTATTTCCTCAAAACGGTATGAAGGCTTGCATAGGCAAAAGGGTATTTTTATGTGATGTGGATGTCGTTAGTTCTTGATTTTATTTGGATCATGTGCAACGTGTTTATTTTCCGTTAGTCGTTTTGTTTTCAACGTGATCTTGTTGTTGTATGTTTTTTTGGGGGGTTGAGATGTCATTATGCGTGTATGGATATGTGGGGAAGGGGTGAAAGGTTGAATGGGATTGAACGAATGGACTGCAGAAATTTCAGAATGAGAATTCTGAAATTCGGGGACATCGATCGATCAACGTCCAGAGGCTGAGGGTTCGACGTGCCTCAGATGGACATCGATCGATCGACGTCCAGAGGGTGAGAGATCGTTGTGCCTCAGATGGACATCGATCGATCGACGTCCAGGGGCTGAGGGTTCGATGTGCCTTAGAACCACGTCGATCGATCGACGTCCCATGGCTGAGGGTTCGACGTGCCTCAGAACCACGTCGAACGATCGACGTCAGAGGATGACGTCCAGCTGTTTTTTTTCCTTTCTTTTGCATTCATGGCACGTGCATTGCATGAGGTACCCATTGTCTGAGGGTGTGCGTGTTCGGAGGATACGTAGTGCCTATAGGGCGTGGGGGCCGTGATGATACACAGCGTCGGTCGGGCGTGGGTGTCATGTGATACGCAGCGTCTATAGGGCGTGGGTGTCGTACGGATACGCAGCGTCTATAGGGCGTGGGTGTCATGAGATACGCAGCGTCTATAGGGCGTGGGTGCCGTACGATACACAGCGTCTATAGGGCGTGGGTGTCCAGAACGGCAAGTGGTGGCTAGAGACCATGACGCTGGAACTAGGTCCTGGGAGCATGCATTGCATATAGGCCTAGGAGCATATTGCCTGACATGTTTCTAGTTGCGCGTGACACGTTATGTGAGCATGCATCATGTACTTGCGCATGCATCTTGTGTGGATTGTTTATTTCCGTATAAGCCATGTCGTGTAGTTTATGTTGAGTACGTGGGGTGTCTTACCTTCCGGTTGCATGCTATCTGTTCTATGTGGTTACGTGGAGATATCGTTTTGGGTATGTAAGTTTTGTATTGTTTTGAGAGGCACCTACTGGGTGATTACCATCACTCACACCTACTATTCCATATGTAGCCGAGGCAGAGTATGATTACATCTATGTCGAGGATGGATCTGACGCCGTGGAGTGGGCTGAGTGACTCATAGAGAATGACGCAGCGAGGGTGGAGACGGAGTTCTGTGATGCTTTGGGGTGACACAGACATTTTATTCACATGCTTTATTTTGGAAACAGTTCGTGTTCTTTAAGTTTAGACATTTGACCTTGATTTGTAAGGCCCGGTCAACCTAGACTTTCCATCGTTATTTTCTTAAAGTTATTTAATTTCGGAATTAGTAATTGACTTATCGTTTCCGCAGAAAGAAAAGGAAAAATTTTTCTATGTCAGCACTGACGTGTGGCAGGTTGATGTGACGCCTAGTATTCTCCTGAGTGAGATACGGCAGGTGCACCGTTTCCGAGGGTGGAGCTCGGGAGCGGGGCGCTACACATAAGTCAAGCTGAAGGGCATATCTTAATATCATACTTAGAACCTAAAAATATTAAGGAAGCCTTAGGCGATTTATCATGGATAGATGCCATGCATGAGGAGTTAAACCAATTTATCCGAAATAATGTGTGGGACTTAGTACCTAAACCTGAAGACAAGTCTATCATAGGAACTAAATGGGTCTTTAGGAATAAAATAGATGAACAAGGAAACATTACAAGGAATAAGGCTAGACTAGTCGCACAAGGTTTGCACCCGTTGCACGACAAGAAGCAATTAGATTGTTACTTGCGATTGCAAGTCTAAGCAATATTAAGCTCTTCCAAATGGATGTCAAGAGTGCATTCTTGAATGGATACATTCAAGAAGAGGTGTTTGTCAAACAACCCCCTGGATTCGAAGATCCAAAGAATCCTAACCATGTTTACAAGCTTAAGAAAGCTCTATATGGTTTGAAACAAGCTCCAAGAGCTTGGTATGATAGATTTGCAAACTTTCTTATTGCAAATAATTATCAAAGGGGGACCATCGAAAACACATTATTCCTAAGAAGAAAAGGTAATGATTTGTTAATAGTTCAAATATACGTAGATGATATAATCTTTGGTTCAACCAACCCTACTTTAGTAAAAGACTTCGAAGAATGTATGAAGTCAGACTTTGAAATGTCAATGGTAGGAGAGTTGAATTATTTCTTAGGACTTCAAATCAAACAAACCCCTCAAGGAATTCACATTAGCCAACTTAAGTATGTCAATGATATGATTAAGAAGTTTGGCTTTGAAGAGTTGAAACCTACAACTACGCCTATGAGTGTTAGTACCAAACTTGATAAGGATGAAAATGGTAAACCTTTTGATGACACACTTTATAGGTCTATGATTGACTCATTGTTATACTTAACTGCATCAAGACCTGATATTATGTTTAGTGTGTGTATGTGTGCTAGGTTTCAATCTTGTCCTAAGGTATCACATTACAATGCAGTTAAAAAGATCTTTAGATATCTTAAGCATACACCTCACTTAGGACTGTGGTATGATAGAAACGCTAAGTTGGAATTACACGCATATAGTGATGCTGATTATGGTGGTTGCAAGTTAGATAGAAAATCCACTATCGGTACATGTCAATTCATAGGAACCAATTTGATCTCTTGGTTTTCTAAAAAGCAAGCTAGTGTAGCTCTTTCTACCACTGAAGTCAAGTATATCGCTTTGAGTTTATGTACTACCCAAATACTTTGGCTTAAACAACAACTTATTGATTTTGGCATTAAAATGAATAAGATTCCAATTTTCTGCGATAGCACAAGTGCAATCAATCTTTTACGGAATCCGGTGCTTCATTCTAAGGCCAAACACATTGAGGTGCGATATCACTTTCTTCGCGATCATGTTCAAAATGAGGATATAGTGATAAACCATATAAGAACTGATCACCAAATCGCTGACATCTTCACCAAACCCCTTAATCAAGCCACTTTTGAAAACTTACGAGCCAAATTAGGAATGATGACTTACGATACCATTGTATAGTTCTATCTGTTGCATGATTTGCAAAATAAAGGGGGAGATAGAATAAGAACATGATTTTAGTTGGTAAGTCATGTTTTAGTTGGTAAGTCATGATGAATCATATGCTAAGTTTTTATTGGTATAAATTTTGGAGCATAGGTTAAGGGGGAGAGTATGAGTTGAGGGGGAGCGGCATACTATTTAAAAGTTGAAAACATAGTTGAAAACATTTGGTTAAACTTTTGGTTATAAGTTGTGACATTAAAATCATGTTAGGTTATTTTGAAAATCATCCAAAAGGGGGAGAATGTTGAGAAATATGTTTGGATAATTTTCAAAGTCATGATTTTAAGTGATGAATACTTAAAAATGTCACATATGGTGTTATAAATGAAAGAGTTGAATAAATGAAGAAAAACGACACGATGTCTAGAGTTGTTAGAAATATTTTTCTAAAATGTGATAAAATAGTTGTTTTTATTTTTACATGATTTATATATGTTTATCATGTTGTGATTATGTGATTTTTATGATGATAATATCTTGTGACTAATATGCCCTCGAAGTTTCTACAACTTACCAAAAAGGGCAAAAGTGGTATTTTGAGTTTTGTAGGTACTCGACATGGTGAATATGGTTCAAGAAGATATTATCATCTTATTTATTATCAAGAAGGTGTTATTATATTAAATTCTGACCATCGGGGTCATTTCTGGAGTTTTATCTCACTAGGGGCATTTTGGTCATTTTACCCCCGAAGACAGTTTCGGTATTTTTACTCAAGGAATCTCTTGAGTATCTTATTATATTCATTCTGGAGTTCATTTAGTATATTCTTGAAGATTATTTGGTGGTTTTCTATTTTATTCTCTCATTTGATGATTTTATCAACGGTAGCGGGATATGTGACGGTATTCGATGTCACGTTCTATTCTCTCTTGAAGACTCTTATATATATGTTATTGGAGGTTCTTAATCATCATATTTCAGAGATTACAATGTGTCCTTGGTGCAAGATTCATCACAATATGTCAAGGAGAAATGGGAATTTTGATATTATATGTTGACATAACCTTGTCAACTATTATTTGTTGATTTCTCCTCAAAAATCTGAGTTGGTATACATATACACAGCCTCCAAAACGTGATTATACAGGTGGAGATGATGGTTTTCTCATTTTATGAGTTGGAGACAATAAGACAAACCAAAAGCAAGCTAGTTGGCAAAAGTTGCCAACTTGAAATTTTAAATTTGAATGTAATGGAGACAAGATTATTGGAGATGATTATGGAGGTGTTTTAATTCAAAATTCTCAGTCATCACATGGTCTAAAAGTTGGAGGGAATATGCCATCAATTCACTCTATAAATAAAAGGCAAGATGAAGAAGAGAATACACACACTTGAAAGCAAAAATTGAAGATTGTTGTCTTGCTATTCTCTTCTCATATTTTCGTTCATACTTTGTGTAGCTAAGGTGTTCCAATTTTCTTTGTTGTCCAGCTATACTATACACACCTTCTTGAGTTGTATTTGTATGATTGATTAGCCAAATTTATAAGGCTACATCAATAGGTGGTAGAGGTGTTGTAATCAAGAGTTGCATAGAGGTGATTATCCAAGTCTTGAATAGGGTTGGTGTATAACCCAAGGATCAAGCTTGGCTCTTGTTGTAAGGTGTTCATTTGATAGTGAAATCCAAGAAAAGGTGTTCCTTGGGACTGGAGTAGGTCACATTGACCGAACCAGGATAAATTCTCGATGTTCTTCTCTTGTTTCTTTATTTCTGTTTTCTGCCCGTTTTTGACTGCAGCTTTCACACAACTTCTCACAATTTGAAAAAATAGCTAAACATTTTCAAAATTCGTGATTTTTGGTGGAGTTATACTTCAGACTGTTAGCTTTTATTTGCAACAAGAATCACTTGATTTGAGCAAGGGAAAGTTAGTCTTTCAGTCTTTGCAAGATAACTGCTCCAATCTGACTGCAATCTGACCAATTTTGAGAAAACTTAAATTCTGTATTTTGCAAGAATTGTTTAAGGTCAGGGTCTTTTAGAAACTTCATCTACACATCCTAAGGAGTGTTTTGATATAAAGATCAACCTTTTGGGTTGAGTATTCAAAGAGAAACACGTTTTGCAAAATCAGCAACATTCTGTCTAATTCTCTCCAGATTGACCATCTGAATCTTTTTATTTGTTTGAAGGGCCAAACGATCTTATTTTTGTCTGATTTTTGGACAGAGTCTTTTTAACTCATTGAAGTTATATTCTGGAAAGTTTCATAATTTTTGGAGTTGTGTACACGTATTTGTGAATTTTTGAAAAACGGGTTCTGAATCTGAGGTGGTCTCAGATTCTGTTTTCAAAGGGGATTTTAACAAAGGGTTGTAGTGTAATTTCCGCTAACGCTATTCACCCCCCCTCTAGTGGTGTTTATTGCAGGTGCACGGTCCAACATTAATATGGAACGTTCGAGGCATGCGTGCCTCCTTACCTAGGTTGCAACATTTGATCAATGAACATCGTTTGCATTTACTTGCTCTTATTGAACCCAAGCATGCTCCCTCACAAATTGCTGGGTTGGTTTACGTCTTGGTTTTTCCCGTCATTATGCCTCTCAGTCGGAACGTATTTCTAGCGTGATTCAGAATTTCGTTTGCTTGCAACGCAGGATCAAGATCAAGTGGTTCATTTCACATTGCTGTCTCTTTCGTTTCAGCTTACCTTTGTTTTATCACTCGTATATGCGAAACATACATCATTGCAACGTCGTGCTCTCTGGCGATCATTGTGTGACTTTGCTGAGTATCCCCATTACCCTGGATAGTGGGAGGAGACTTTAATACTTTTCGAACAATTGAAGATCATAGTGGTCGTTCAACTCCATCATTGACAGTATTGCAAGCTTTTAATGAGTGTATTCAAGCATGCTCTCTTATGGCGCCACAATATCATGGCCCAGATTTACTTGGGTTGATGGCAAGGGTCTTGGCTGAGTGCATCGCAGATTGGATTGGATATTTGTTAATTCTTCTTTTCAAGATGTGTTTGAAGATTTGCAGTTAACTCATCTTCCGTGGGTTACATCGGATCACACGCCACTTTTGTTTTTGTGTCGGCTAAGTGCAGCATCTGGCCGACGGTCCTTTTGTTTTTTGGACGCCTGGCTGCTTCACTCAGATTTTCATTCCTATATGCAGAATGCATGGTTATCAATCCGACTACTAAAGGTATGTATGGTTTCTATACAAAGTTATTTTAACTCAAAAGAGATATACAGCGATGGAATAAGGAAATCTTTGGGAACATCTTCAACAACCTTAAGCATGCAGAGATACATCTTAATAGCGCAGAGGCTATTTGGGATGCGGATCCCACTGCTAAGACGCGTGAGGCGTATCATTGGGCAAAAGCAGAATATCTTCGAGCTTCCACTTATGAATTGCAATTCTGGAAACAAAAAGCGAGGGTCAAATGGCTAAAGGAAGGCGATGCTAACACACAGTATTTTCACTCCATTGTCAAGGGTAGGCGATCAAATCTTCGAATCCAGCAGATTCGTAATTCTGATGGAGAGTTGCTTACGACGCCAAGTGATATTATGGCAGCAAATGTTTCTTTATATACCACTTTATTTGCTCGGGAGGCAACGTAGAATCATTCATCTATTCTTTCACACATTCCTAGTCTGATATCAGAGTCAGACAATCTTATGCTTACGCAGCTTCCACTAGAGGCAGAGGTAAAGGAGGCAGTATGGCATTTAGATCCTCAGAGTGCCGCATGACCAGATGGCTTTCATGGTAAGTTTTATCATTCGTTGTTGGCCAGTAATACATTCTGATGTAGTCAAAGCAGTGCAGGAGTTTTTTCTTGGAGTCCCACAACCCTTTGTAATGGCTAATGCTTTGATTACACTGATCCCCAAAACGCAATCTCCTCAAACATTCAGTGATTTTTGACCTATTTGTCTTACGGACTTTCTGAGCAAAGTTTGTACACGTATTATTGCCACGCATTTGGGTACACTATTGCCGAAGTTAATCTCACCGGAGCAAACAAGGTTCCTACCTGGACATAATATTTCTATGCAAGTTCTGCTGGCGCGTGAAATGGTTCATATGCTTGATAAAGGAGGATCCTAATTATGCCTGAAATTAGATATGATGAAGGCATTTGATCGGGTAAGTTGGGAGTATCTAGAGTTGTTACCGCGACAGTTTGGTTTCTCCAATTTTTTTCATTCGGAATATCATCAACCATTTATGCGCCACCATGTTATCGGTTTTGATAAATGGTCAGCCATCAGCGTCTTTCCGCCCGTATAGAGGTGTCAAGCAGGGTGATCCGTTGTCCCCATTTCTATTTATTCTGTCTTCAGAGGGTTTCAGCAGAGGCTTAAAATCACTGGTTGCCTCTTGCACAATACAGCCATTTCGCCTAAGACGAATTCCTTTTGCTATTACTCACTTGGTGTACGCGGATGATCTGCTTATTTTTCTGCATGGTACACAGCGCAATCTACGACGATTTCACACTTTCTTAAATTTGTATGAAACTGCTTCTGGTCAAAAGGTTAACTTTTATAAGAGCAGTTTCATCCCTTCGGCCAACATCCCGCCGCATCAATGTCGGTCATTTCAGGAAATATTAAGCATGCGGGTTACTTCTCCACCTTTTCGGTACCTTGGTTCATATCTCCATAAAGGAATTAATCGGTCCAGATATTATTCTTTTCTGCTACAGCATATTGACGATCGCCTGCACGGCTGGCACTCTCGCCTTCTCTCTTCGGCGGGTCGTTTAGTGTTATTACGTTCAGTGATCTCGGCGCTTCCGCTTCATATTCTTGCAGCAGGTGGTTTACCAAAGTCTGTTATCAAAATGATCAACAGAAAGATGGCAACATTTTATTAGGGAAGTCGACATCACTAGGTTGCATGGTCAACAATTACTTTGCCTATTGATGAAGGAGACTTGGGCCTTCGGGATCTTAGCATGTTGCAGCAGGCATATCACTGCAGAATTTGGTGGTCATATCAGCAACATGACACTCTCTGGAGTAAATATATGCATATTAAATATGGCAGGAGAGGGGATTATCGACCGCGACTACCGGATTCACCGGTTTGGAGACTAATATGTCGCATACATGCTACCTGCATCTCTTGGACGACAGGCACAGGTTCGCATCTTACATGGACACCAACAGCCTCTGGCAAATTTTTCCTGAAGTCTGCTTATGATATTTGTCGTGTTTCAAAGCCAACACTACTCTCTGCTAAATTTATTTGGTTCAATCATCATTCCCCACCCACAAAAATATTACTTTGGCGCCTTTTTCATTCTGCTATGCCATTTGAGGACTATATTAGACACTATTCTGCGGCGCGACCCACACAATGTCCTTTCTGCAAGCAACATTCGGCCACGGTGGATCATTTATTCCTTTATTGTAGCAGTATTCGACACATATGGAATTTCTTTGCCTCTGAGATATATGGTATACCCCCCATCTCTTTAAATCTGCGCAAATACCCATTATCTTGGTGGTATCACTCCACATCTACGTCTCTGTTTGAGATTTTAAAAATTATCGTTCCAGCCCTTATCGTTTACAACATATGGCGCAGCTACGCTAAGTTAGTATATGGGGACTCCGCATCCTTTTCTATATCTGTGGATCCAGACAATACAAGGATCCAAACTTGCGGCAGGACCACCTTTTTCTCTTTCATGGATTCCTCATATTAGATCCCCACGTCTTCAAGTTGTTCGATGGCATACTCCGCCTTCTGGTAGGCTAAAGTTAATATTGATGCAGCAGTTGGCTGACACTACGCCTCATGCGGAGCTATTTTGGGTGATCACTTCGGCACCTTTGTGGGAGTGCTCTCTTTTCGCCTACCTTCATGTACACCTTTGACGGCAGAGATTCAGGCCATGGTCTTTGGTTTTCTATACTTTCTCCCTTTATATCGTTCACTCATAATAGAATCCGACTGTGCTCAAATGTTGTCTCGACTGCGGCAACCACAGACTGTCTTTGGTAACAATCATCTCATGCTCTTACAGACATTAATTCGCCATCATCGCCTGGAAATTACTCATACATATAGAGAGGCCAACATGGCGGCTCACTACCTTGCCCAGCATGCAATGATGTTTCCTCAGACAAGCTACTTCACCAGCAGCAGTCTGCCGTCAATGGTACGTGCTTCTATCACTTTGGAAATCACTTCAGCAAGCTTGCGGACACTTTGAGCTTCTGGTCTTCCGTATGGATTGGCACTCTATCGTTTTCTCTGCCTGTACCGCTGCAGGTATAGGCAGACTCGGTATGACTTCCATTCCCTCGATCTTCTTCTTTTTCTTATGTCTCCTATGCTTGAATAACACAATATCTTATTTCTATTGTGCATGGATGAGCCCGCACCTTTGGCTGGCATTCATCACTGCCATTGGTATTTTTTCCTACGGAATGAGACGACGCCATCTAGCTCGAGTCTTTCTGGTCTTCCATATGGATTAGCAATCTTTCAATTTCTCTGCCTGTACCTTGGTGGGTACAGGCAGCATCGGGACGGGATCACACTTTCGACTTGCTTTTCTCGCTGATGCGGTTGCATTTTCCTCCGCCAGAAGAGAGGCCTTATGCTAATAAAATCGCTCTTTATATATATATATATATATATATATATATATATATATATTGATCGAAAGACGGGCGGTACCGTCTGGTGTTTTATTGATATAAGCCCTCACTTACGGCGGAGGAATACCATGGTTACATTGAAGCGCCCTATCTACGGGAGACTCTCCCAAAGAAAATAAAGAAATAGCTATACAAGAGTCTATAATGAATAAAAAAGATACGCGTATAACTAAGCGGAGTGCAAATACTCAGGAAGTTGATGGCAGTATGAATTGCGTCGGTGAGTCCCATGCAGCACAAGATAGAATAAAGAGATTGTTAGTTCCTGAAACAGAATGAAGTGAATGAAAAAAGTGAAACATACCCACGTCGCCTTGGCCAGTGGAGCCAAGGCAACCAAAAGATGTAGTAAGCCAACCCATATGGGAGACGATCATGTATATGCAGCGCAATGATGTCGGGTCTAGTGCTCTGACAAAAGTAAAAGGAAAATAATTAGCGTAAGCAGCATAGAATAAAGTATGTAGGGAAAGATAAAATAGCGCGTACCCATGTTGCCCGTAGTCTGAGTGACCACGGGCAACAAAAAGTGAGCCAAGCCAACCCATGTGGGAGACAGAGCCGATACTACAGTCATGGCGGTCTAGGTCCATTACGAAAAGAATGACGGAAATATGGCATTGTTCTGTCCGCAATAATGATTCCTCTGAATGGAGAAGGTAAATCAGAGGTAGCAACATAGGGTGTAAGGTGTTGTGTAGAAAGAGCTAGGTGAGCAAGAAAATGAGCAGATTCATTAGTTTCTCTCGGCGTGTATAATATTGATATATCCCGCAGTCGCAGCAGAGACTGTAATCTGCATATGTCCTATGCCAACAAAGAGGATGAAATAGTGGTGAGGTGCACTAGCTCCGCGCAATCCACTTCTAATATAATGTCGTTACATTGAGGAAGATACTATATGAGGGCTATGAAAGCTGCTTGCGCCTCGACTCGCGAAGGTATGTCAAGTCGTAGCGGAAAAGAAATACCATGTATGAAATCACCGTTGGAGTTCCATAGAATTCCACCACCACTCGCATGTTGTTTCCTTACTGCAGCGTCCATGTTCAATTACAATTGGCCTGATGGGGGAGGCAACCATCGTACAATTCTTGGTCGATTAGAGCGCAAAGGGGGTGATAACCCGACAGCAACCAGTTGTGGAACTGTTGCAGCTATTTTTGTTCCAGACATAGATGTCGCCCAGGTGTATAAATCCATGCGGATGGAGCGAATAAGTGACCTTGGTGACCAAGCAAGGTCATCAAAGTGAATGGAGGTGTATGCTTTCCAGATATTCCAAAGTAAAATTCCTAGGTAAATGGATTTCATGGCCCCCATAAAATTGGTAGAGGCCGAACACCATATATATAACAAATATGAACGCCAAGATCCAGAGAAGTGCGGGAGATCCAACAAAATATTAAAATACATCCAAATAATACACACCTATGAGCAGACAAAAAATAGATGAAGTGTAGTAGCACTTGCCAGGCGGCAGAATGGGCAGATCGATGGATATACTGTGAAAAAACAGCAGAGGTTATCTAGAAATGGAAGTGAACGCTGATAGAATCGCCATAGAAATAATTGGATCGTAGGACGCTGCACACGATTCCAAATGTGCTCATAGGATGAAATATGTGGTTTCGAGGGTCGAACTGCAGCATATGCGTCCTTTAAGGCAAAGGCACCTGAAGGGGAAGGCCAAATGGGATTCGAATCAATTGTCGCAATGGTCGAACATGTAGAGTGTATAACACATATGCGTTTCCATCTGGGAGAGTCATATAATCTTGGTTGGAAGTCATTTCTAGCTCCATATCTTGCACGCATATATCGTCCCCATATGGAATCACTGCCGTGATAAAGATGCCATATTTTACATGAATATGCAGCCTTTATAGATGTTAAATCACGAACACCGATGCCTCCTTCTTCTGTAGGATAACATAACTTAGTCCAAGTGGACCAATGATAGCAACATGGACCCCAGAAAAACCTTGCAAATCGAGACTCTAATGATTTGATTACATTTTCGGTAGCCGGGTAGCAGCCATCAAATGTAATGGTAGTGACGACAGTACTGATTTTATGAGGACTATACGGCCTGCTATCCCCAGAAGTCTTGATTGCCAACTTGCCAATCGCTTATCCATATGAGATAACAGATCTAGACAATGAGAGGTTCGGGTAATTCCCTTATGTAGGTAAGAGCCCAGATATTTGAGTGGTAATGAAGAATGTCGCATGGGTAATTCCGTGAGGAGTTCCACCCGCCTTCGAGAAGAAATTGATTTGGAAAAGACAATTTTGCTTTTTTGATAGTTAATGGCCTGACCTGAAGATAATTCGTAGGACTGTAGGAAGTTCTTGACATGTCTCAAGTTCCGTCTGTCTGCAGCTACAAAGAGCTGGAGATCATCAGCATATGCCAAATGGGGATAGTAAGAGAGCTGCGGCCCAGTGGAAAATGTCTGATGTATCCATTGTGTATGTGAGAATGCAGAACTTGTGTAAAACCCTCTGCCACAATAATGAATAGCAAAGGAGATAATGGATCCCTTTGTTTCACTCCCCTGGTCGGTTGAAAAAATCCACTTGAAACACCATTGATTAAAATGGAGAAATGCGTGCTGCTAAGATGATTGTTGATTAATTTGATGAAGAAGGCCGAGAATCCAAAGCGTTCTGAGACCAGATCTAAAAACTGCCAATTAACCCAATCGAATGCTTTTTCTAGGTCTAGTTTTATTAAGCAATTTGATGATCACGGAGAGTGGTCTAACCAATGAATCATCTCATTCGCTAGTAGTACATGTTCAGCAATACCTTTACCTTTTTGAAAACCCGATTGTTCAGAAGAGATGATTCGCGGTAAAAATGTGCTTAGTCTAGTAGCCAATATTTGTGTCTGGATCTTGCTGAGAAAGTTGCAAAGCGCAATCAGACGATAGTCAGCAAAAGAAGTTGGTGATGTTCCTTTCGGTAGCAATATGATCATGGTGTGTGCTGCAGCTTTTGGTAAGGGGGAACCTAGAAAAATTCTTGTACCGCTTTATAAACATCCGAGTGAATGATATCCCAGCACGAGCGATAAAAACTTCCATTATATCCTGTGGACCGGCTGCGCTTTAGGGGTCTAACGCCCAAACTGCGTCTCGCACTTCATCTTCCGATGGCATTGCAGTTAAGAATGTATTGTCTGCTACTGATATAGATGTTGGAATCACATCAAGTAATGTAGTGTCTACTGGGTCGGCCGCTGTGAATAAGTGAGTGTAGAATTGAATAGCTGCCTGTTGAATATCATTCTGGGTATCACACAGAGTGCCATCATCTCTGTGAATCTGATTAATGAATTGCCGGCGATGTCGGTCTTTAACAATAGCATGATAGTACGCTGTATTAACATCACCCTCCTTTAGCCATTTTACACAAGCTTTTGATTGCCAATATTCTAGTTCTCTAGCACAGGCAGCTTTATACTCAGCCTGAGTGACAGTGTATGCAATCCGGTTCTCCTCTGTGGGTGAAGTATCATATGCCAATTCTGTACGTTGTACTTGTGTTTGCTTGTATTCAACCTTATTGAAGATATTATCGGTACCTCTTTGTTCCATGTTAAGAGGTTATGCTTTAGTAGACGCAATTTATGGCAGAACCCTCGCATTCCTCCTGTTGTGAGATATGATTCCCATTTATGGTGAGTATATGTAAGAAATTGAGGATGTGACGTCCACGCCATAAGAAAGCGAAATTGCTTTGAGACAACATGTGTTGATTGCTGGCAGTGTATCAATAACGGGCAGTAGTATGAAGTGACGCGAGGAAGATGGGTAAGTTTAATCTGCAAAAATATGTCATAGAATGAAGAATTGCAGAATACCCAGTCCAAACGGCGTCGAACTTGACCTAATCCTCGACCTCCCATCCATGTATAGCACATCCCATGATGTGGCACTGTGTGTAAGGATAAATGGTCAACAACGGTATTAAAATCATGTAGTGATGATAAGGTTGGACGAGAGCGCCCTTTTGTGATCATCTAGAGAAAGGAATGTATTAAAATCACATGTTATAAGCCATTGGGCGGATAAATCATCACCAAAAGAAGATAGAGCATCCCAAAGATGATGACGGTCTAAGATAGTATGGCGGCCATATACACAGGAGTGCCAATAGTCAACTTGAGAAGCAAGTATATGTAAGTGAAAATGAGTCACTTGATCATGAATCCTGACTTCATGGAGCAAAATAAAATCATATCGCCAAAAACACTAAACACGATCACTGCACACCAGAGACTAGAAGTAAATCCAAGTTGTATTTGAGTGCATTGTAATGTAGCCACCGGGTGTTGAGGCTCTATGACAACAAGGAAATTTATTGAATATTGTTGTAAAAGTAGGCGCAAGCGAGTTAATAAGGTACATAGTCCTCTAATATTCCAGACTAAAAAATGCATTATTATTGTTGAGAGGATGAGTGTGAGGCCCGAACATAACTTCGGGTGATAATTTGACGTGGAGGATGCACAATCTGAGATGCAAGCTTGCGATTTCTTTTCTTGACATGTACAATAAAACCATCATTGTCAATAGGGGGAGATGGATGGAGTATCTACTCTAATAATGTTTCATCTGATTGCGACTGGGCTAGGCCTGCCATTTGGCTAGCGATGTGAGATGAATCAACCTTATATTGTTCAACCATGACAGAGACAGCAGGAGGTTCTTGATGAATATTTGTAGGCATATAAATGTCAGTATCAGAATGACCATGTATAATTTCTTCAATTGTATATGTCTGTGCATGAGTATCATCAACAGCATTACCTGGCAACGTTAAATTTTGTGTTTCAGGGATTGGAGGAGCATCTTCCAATACTAAATTGTCAGGAGGCTAAATATGAGAATCAGGAGCCGTAGGTTGATTGGTTGTCAATATAATCTGGACTATATCATTGACAGTAGCAGTATCCGATGGTACAGTAGGGTTGGAGGTTGAGTCTGGTTGAGCAGTATGCGATTTTCTTTCTCTTTCCAAACCTTCAAAAGTCTGGGATGGTTTTGGGAGGTCCGTGACAGCGGGAGAGCAATTGCCCTTTTTATGTCCCAAAACACAACAAGTTGAGCAAAATAAGGGAATATCCTCATAAATCACTTGTTGAAAAAATTCATGATTTTTTACTTTGAATATGCAATTTGGAGGGCAGTTCTTTAGAGACGTCAATCTCCACACAAATGCGAGCCACTGACGGCCGCAATATGTTCTGCGTTGCGACATCTAAACGTATAGGAGTGCCAATCATTGAAACGATGGCAAAAACTGCCAATTGATGATGAAGATATACAGGGAGTGTAGGCAAAGAGATCCATACAGGAACAATGGGAGCATCAAACTTGAGATCAAAATCATGTGTATATTTAGTGACGCGGATAGGATATCCAAGAATACTCCACGTTCGATGACAGAAATATCAGGTGTAGTCTCGTTGTTGATCAAAGCGGATAAGAATGTGTGATTTGTCAATTAATCCCAAGTGCACTGCTCCTCTAAAACAGATCCGATTAAACGCTTTTTTCATCGTATCCATAGAGGGACGTCCATGCTAAAATGATCCAACGAGAGTGTGCTGAAACGGTGCAATCAAAGAATCCACTTCAGCGTCGGAGAAACGGATGGATGGGAAACCTTTATATTTATATTATTGTTTAGGTTGTATCAAGGGTGGAGAATTGTCCTGAAGGACATATGCGAACGAGGGAGATACAAAAACTGCTGCCGGCGGCAGCAGGGCCATCGAGGGTGACGATCGCTGCGAATAATAAAAGTGTAATTTGCTATATATATATATATATATATATATATATGTATATATATATTATCAAAAGACAGGCGGTACCGTCCGGTGTTTTATTAATATAAGCCCTCACTTATAGCAGAGGAATACCGTGGTTACATTTAAGAACCCTATCCAGGTACAGGCAGACTCGGTGAGATTCACTTTTCTTTGGTTTGCGGTTACTGTTTATGTTTCCTATTCATGCTTGACATATTATCATGTTTCACTTATACATGGATGGTATCACATCCTCCTTCCTTGGACAGAATTGGGCTTCCCTATCGTGCTTGGTACAATTGCACAACCCTCATCCCTGAGGTTATATGGATCATTTATGGCTTGTTGGGCGATGCAATGAATTGGCTTTCTCTCTTTTTCTCTGCCTGTACTTTGAAAAGTATAGGCAGACTCGGTATGATTTTCATTCACTTGCTCAGCTGCCTTTCTTATATTTCAGCTTCATATTTAATGCACCCTCGTGTTTTATTCATGCATGGACGGACTCACATCAACAACTTGCTTCGCATGCTGAGACGGATGATTTTTGCTATGGCTTGGTGATTACTGACTGAACAAGGGCACACCAACAGTGGACCTTTGCATGGCTTACATTCATTTTTCTAATTTTGTACTCTTTTTGGATTGTATATTATTTCATTTTTCACGGTAGCGCCTATCAACGTTCCATCTATATAAATATGTACGTTTTTCCCTTCGCCAAGGTTTTATCCACAAGGGTGGTTTTTCTTGGCAAGGTTTTAATGTGGCATATCATATACATTTGGATGTTGGTAACCATATACTGCTACTATCGTCATAATATTCTGATTTGTAATAAGGCTTTCCTTCGCCAGAAGTGAGGGATAATGCTAATAAAAATTTCCCTTTCAAATATATATATATATATATATATATATATTTAAATAAAGTTGCATGTATTATTCCACAAGTGAGGCATTGCATGAATAAATAAATTTCTTTTAAAAAAAAAGTTGCATGTATTATTAATACTCTTCCTCAGTTATGGCGGAGGAAAACCATATTACAGTAAAGCGTCGTATTCAAAAAGATAATGGAGCATTTACAGGATTGTCAGCCTCCAATCATACACGATATGCCGCATTAAAACTTTGCCAGGTAAAACCACCCTTGTGGATAAAACCCTGGCGAAGGAAAAAGCGTACATATTTGTATAATTGGTAATGCTGACATAGGAATCATGTTTACAAGATAAAGTAACAATAGCAGGAGCAGCATGTGTAACATTGAAGAAGTTTGTCATGGCCAAGAACTTGCGAGCAGCATGGGGATCCTTCCTTTTGAGTTCTGTAAAAGCCGCCTCTTGTAGTATAGTGTGATTATCCCATAATGCCCGTAACCAGATGGCCACGGGCAACTGTCGTTACATCATGCTGGCGAGAATATGTCGTTGGGATGATCCGAATTCCGTCCTTGTTGTGATGAATCCTCAGCCATAAAGAAAAACAGTGTAAGTTGAAAGCTAATACGTTAGCGGCCAAAATTGAGAGATAGCAAACATACCCAACCGCATGTATCCATAAGATACTGGCGGGACAATCATTGCCACTTGAAAAGATTTCTTTAGGCTCGGATATGAGGTGTATTAATATTTGGGAGTGAGCTACCGTGCACCAATGATGGCAGGCTGGAAGATAAAGAAAATATATCCATCTGTTGATGCATGAGTCCATGCTGGGACAAAAAGTGAGCTGGTGCATTAGCCTCTCTTGGAACATAACCACTTCTGCTCCCATGTATAGCAAAAATTGCTTGAGCCGAATATAATCGCTACCCAGCCGTCTAGAAAGTCTAGGAGAGCCAGAGAGTATGTCCACCAATACCAAGCACTCCGTTTCAACACATGTATTTCGATATCCGGCCATTAGGAGGTAGATAATCGACCATAACATAGCCTACAATTTTGCATGTAACGGCGTCAAGATGGGAAGTGAAAAGGAAACAACTAAAAGACATGATCCTTGATCATCACGTAAGATTGCACCCCCTGCAGCACCATGCTTTCCCACTGCTGCATCAACATTCAGCTTTAGTTTTCCCCTTGAGGGCAATTGCCATTTAACTATACGCACTCTCCTTGGCTTCAGAAATGGCAAATAGTTGACTGCTACTAATTTAGGAGTAGTCTCTGTGAACTTCTTTCCAGAAACAGATGCACACCGCGTATAGATATCCATTCGTAAATGCTCTTGTAGTCTATTGAAAGAAAAAGCTTCTTCACCAAAGGTGATCATTGCATACTCTTTCCAAATTACCGTAATTGCTAGGACTGGTACCACGACACTCAATTGTCCTTTCCTTGAGGTTACATTCGCGTGACACCACCAACTGCGCAAATGTTGTTTGATAGTTACTCTTCTAGGATAAGGGCCATCAAATAGCACAGATAAATGACCCCAAAGTGCGCAGATCATGTGACATTTATAGAAAATATGCGTCTTGGTGGCGTCGTTTGTTTGACAAAATGGACAACATATATATATATATACATATATATATATATGCATATATATATATATATGCTGACCCAGGGCAATAACTTGGTTTTATCTATTACCAGCGGTGGTCATTCAACAGATCTTCCATGCCAACGAGCCAACAATGTTTTTTATTATACAAAATTCTCTTCCATGTATTTATGTTTCAATAGCTTCAATATCAATGACAGTCGTATAAATATTTACACTTTTTCCTTCGCCAAGGTTTTATCCACAAGGGTGGTTTTTCTTGGCAAGGTTTTAATGCGGAATATCATATACAACTGGAGATATACAATTCTTAGCTCTTTAATTCACTTATTCACATACGATGAGCTTTGTAATATGGTTTTCCTCCGCCATAAGAGAGGGTGTTAAAATAAAAGTTTCTTTCGATAAAAAAACATATATATATATATATATATATATATATATTCAGCCCTTTCTTTTTTTCATATTAATATCAAAAAATTCACATCCATATATAAATATATATATACACGAACAAACATATATGCATCCAACTACACAATCAATTATACTTATGTATGATCCATCATTTTATATGAGAATATAATTACGGTTTTCATAAATTCATAATAAACACAAGAGGTACTTACATCGATCGTTTATACTATACCGATATCGAATTAGGGCTTTGTTTGGCAAAATTTCTCCACTCTCCCTCCTTGTTGGTGCTGGCCGAATTCAGTGCTGGTGGCTATAAGGGTGGCTGTCGATTTGCTATAGTGGAGTGTCCAGTCAGAATTGTGGGAAGATATGGCTATATATATGTGTGTGTGTGTGTGTATTGATGAAGGATGGGCAGTACCGTCAAGGATTTCATTAATATAATGCCCTCACGTATGACGAAGGAATACCGTGGTTACATTTGAGCCCTGTAGCTATGGGAGACTCTCCCAAAAACATAAAACATGATATACGAGAGTCCTTATATAACTTAAACAAAGCATATACCAATGCCTATAAACTAAAGGAAAAGATATCGTCTGATGATGCTGCGGTGCAAGACGTTCATGTAGTTTGTCGATGTGACCCTTATGTGGCAGTGAAACAAGAGAGGTTAAATTGTCATGACCTGAAAAAAAGGATATAATAGATAAAGCAATAAAAATGTACCCATGTTACCTTGGCCAAGGAGACCAAGGTAACTATCCAAAAAAGCAAGCCAACCCATATGGGAGTTTTCCAGCATGCCTCCTTATAGTCGCAGCTCCAAAACAAACAAAACAGAGGAATTAATAGTAAGAAATACAAATTTATGAGGAATGATCAGGGAGGAAATGAAATCATACCCACGTTGCCCGTAGTTGATGAGACTATGGGCAACCAATAGTAGTCATGGCCAACCCTTATGGGAGACAAATGCTGAATCGCAGCGTTATGGTGGCTGAGGTCCAGTATGTATAGCGTGATCATGGTGACAAAATGTCAGAAGTGATGCATCTGTCATGATGGCCCCCCTTAAGCATGATGGTAATGCCGACAGTGAAGCATAAACTGTAAAATCTGAGTGGAGACTGCAAGCTGAGCCATTTGATGTGCAGGCTGATTTATTTCTCGATGTGTATGTACTATGGACACAGATGTGATGGACAAGAGAGAACGGAGGCGAGCTAAATCAAGAGCTAGGAGTGATGTAGATAAGGCAGAGTATCGCAGCAATTCCGCACAATCAACTTCCAAAAGGACTGGCCCATAACGTGGGAGATAATGCAAAAGAGCAAGCACAGTAGCTTGAGCCTCCACTCTCAAGGGCATACCTAGGCGCAGTGGAAAAGATATTCCATGAAGGAAACTGCCTGCTGAGTCCCAAAGAATGGCTTTGCCACTAGCACGTATACGACCAACTACTGCATCCGTATTCAGTTTGAAGCGTCCCGACGGAGGTGCAGTCCAACGTAACAGAGGGGGACGATTCACTCTTAAAAGCGGTGATAGGAGAGCTGTAACTAACCTAGGAATCGTGGCTGCAACACGTGTGCCGGACATTGCAGATGCCCAAGAATAAATGTTTGTCTGGATGCATCGAATGAGAAACATAGGAGACCACATTTCCTCTCCAAAGGTGATGATGTATACATCTTCCATATGTTCCAAAGTATAACTCCTGGAAAAATAATATGCATAGCCCCTAAAAAGTTTGGTGGTGCCGAACACCAAATATGTACAAGATATGAGCGCCATGAGCCAACGCTTATAGGAAGTGGGTCAAGCAGAGAAGTAAAATAGGACCAAATAATGTAGACTTCTGCACAGTCAAAAAATAGATGTGGGGTGGATGCAGCGTCCGATCTGCAGAAGGGATAGATGGAAGGTAGTATCGACATAAAAGAACACATATTATCAGGCAGTGGGAGGGCCCTACGATATAATCACCATAAGAACAGCTGAAGAGAAGGTCGTTGCATGCGAGACCAAATATAATCATAAGAAAGTAATGATGCCTGCGCTGGTCTTATAATAGCGTAAGCTGCTTTCAACGTGAACTCGCCGGACGGAGTTGGCCATATGGGAACTGCTACGAGAGTAGTCTGAGCCGATCATAAAGGATGTGTAGAACATATTCACTTCCATCCAGGGGAATCATACAATCGGGGTCGAAATCTTGGCGAGAGCCATATCGTGCACGCATGTACCGGGCCCATAAGGAGCTGCTGCAGTTATATAAATGCCAAAGCTTACAGGAGTAAGCTTCCTGTATGGATGTTAAATCACGTATGCCTAATCCCACTTCAGAGGTGGGTAAACAAATCTTCTACCAAGTGAGCTAGTGATGATGGTCGGGACCCCATAAGAATCGCGAGAATCGCCGCTCTAAATCCCAAATGATGCTTCTCGTCAGCCTAGTGGCCGTCATTAAATGAATCGGAATAGAAGAGAGCACAGATTTAATTAAGATTAACCTGCCTACCATACCCAAAAGCACCTGCTGCCAACATTGTAAGAGTCGATCCACATGAGATAGAAGGTCAACACAATGAGACGTGCGTGTGATATCTTTGTGTAAATAGGATCCTAGATATTTGATGGAAAGAGATGATTGACGCATATTGAGCAGGCCAAGAAGCTCAGCCCGATGTGAGCTATGGATTGCCATAGAGAAGACCACTGTTCTCTTATGATAATTGATTGCTTGGCCAGAAGCTTGCTCATATGTGGTAAGAAAGTGCTTAACATGCCGTAAATTACGTCTGTCTGTCACAACAAATAAGAGAAGGTCATCTGCATAAGATAATTAGGAAATCTGCATGGGCAGACGGTCGAGTGGAAGAGGCCGAATATAACCAGACTGAATATGTACATGCAATGCCCGTGTGAATGCTTCAGCTACTATAATAAAAAGTAATGGCGAAAGGGGATCACCCTGCTTAACCGCGTGTGTGGGCTGGAAAAATCCGCTAGGAATTCTGTTAAGTAAAACGGAGAAATACGTACTGCTGAGATGGTTATATATTAGCTTACCAAAGAGCTCCGAAAATCCAAACTTGTTTAAAACCGAGTGCAAGAATGCCCAGAGTATTCTCAAATGCCTTACCAAGATCCTATTTAATCAAACAGTTAGACGACCAGACATGTGGTCAAGCCAGTGAATCATTTCGTTGGCTAACAAAACGTGCTCTGCAATACCTTTGGCTTTTTGAAAGCCTGCTTGTTCAGATGATATAATGGTAGGGAGTAATGTGCCGAAGTGTGTAGCAAGAATCTGAGTCTAAATTTTGCTTAGAAATGTACATAATGCAATAGGTCGATAATCGGCAAAAGTGGCTTGTGTGCTTCCTTTAGGAAGCAAAACAATCATGGTATGAGCAGATGCCTTAGGCAAAGGAAAGCTCAAGAAAAATTCCTACACAGCTTTATAAATATCAAGGTGAATTACACTCTAACATATGCGATAAAAGTATCCATTATAACCATCCGGACCGGCGGCACTGTGAGGGTCAAGCGACCAAACTGCCTCCTTTACCTCATCCTCGGTGGGCATAACTGTCAAGAAGGCTTTATCCTCCGTAGAAATGAGAGACGGAATAGAATCCAGTATCATCGGATGATGGTGAATATCTTGCGCCGTGAACATATCGGCATAATAATCGACTGTCGCCTGCTGGATATCATCATGTGCATCACATAAGGTGCCGTCGGGACGCTTGATCTGATGTATATGCTGTCGACGGTGACAATCACACACAAGGGCATGGAAATAAGCCGTGTTTGCCTCACCCTCTTTTATCCATTTTACCCTAGCCTTTTTACGCCAATAATCAGATTCTTGTTGGCAAGTGAGTCGAAAATCTTCCTGCGCCGCATGATATAGCTGTCGGCGCTCCTCAGTAGGCACTTGATCATAAAGAATTTCAACATGCTGCACCATTGACTCCGTGTAAGCCACCCTTTAGATCTAGTGGTTGAATAGCATTTATCATATTCTTGGGTCTCGGGTTCGATTCTCCTCCCCAATGTTTTTAATATATATACATACATATATATATATATACATATATATATATATATATATATATATATATATATATGTATGTATGCATAAAGTTTTCGCTCTGATGATGCCGGCTTCCCTAGCGGCGGCGCAATGATCGCCATCTTCAACCTGTGACTTCTGTTTTCCGATCGATATACATTGCTGTTGCTATGGATTTTCCATCGTCCGTACCAACTTTTGTAGGATCTGCAAGGCACCACTAGAAGGGGGGGGGGTTGAATAGTGGGTGCGGAAAATATGGTTTTTAAAATTAGTTTGAACCAAAAACCCAACTTCTGAAATTAGTTTCTGTTTTCAGATCCAGTTTTAAAACGTTTTTAAAACTAGGTTGTAGGTCTTCACAAATTCTAAAACTTTGAGAGAACTTAGCCTCAGATGTTATGAGTATCTCCTAAAACTTTCAAATTTAAATTCAACCTCTAACCCCTTCAAAAATCGTTGGTGGTCAGATTGCGCGAATCTGCCAGAAACGGTAGACTGTTTTGAAAAATTTATTCCTATTTGTATGTAACTCCAATTGCTCTGAAATTTTAACCACAAACTCCTTATATCCTACATTTCAATGGGTTGAAACAGTTTTGAAAAAGACTTTTGGGAACTTAGTCAAATACACTCAACGTCTCAACCTTTGCAAGCCTGAAAATCAGACTGCACTAGTCTCAGAACTTTAGATGTTTGATCGACTTATACTTGTCCAAAAGGGTTGAAACTTATGCCAAATTATCCATAAGACGTGTGCCTATGTTCCCTGAAAGTTTCGTGATTTTTGAAATTCGTTTACTATTTTTACGAGCGTGATTAAAAACAGTAAATAGTGCTGAAACAGAAAAATCAGTGCTGAAAGTAAATGACACCAAGAATTTTATACTGGTTCGGTTATCAACAACCTACTCCAGTCTTCGAGGAACACCTTCCTCGGTTCACACTAATCACACAACACAAATACACCTTACCACAGGGTTGATGGAGTTACACACCAACTCCAACCCTTTACAAACCTTGTACGATGAATGCAATTCGCACAAACACCACCACCTTGCAAGATTGAAGATTGATCATACCTTGATCAATCTTTTACAAAGATGTAGAATGTGTGGTGGTCTAAGATAGGCCTATTCAAGAATATGAATATAAGTACAATAGGCTTTCAAGAAAGAAGAAAGAAAGAGAGTGTAGAAGAAAGAGTGCTAAGCGTTTTTGATCACAAGAGTGTAATGCTTGTTCTTGTCACTTGTTTTGCTCTTCTCCTTTCCATTTATGCAAAATGGACGTCCCCCCCTAGGTGCTCTCCCCCTCTTGAAAATTGTCTTCTAAGTCCTTGGGAGAATGTGTGGCATCATTGTGACATGATCTTGCTTGTTTGGCACCTTCTCATTGGATGATCATTTAACCTTTGCTTACTTTGCACTACATGATTGGTTGAATGTTGTCATCATTTGATGGCTTAGAAAATCTGAAAATTCCACTCAAAGCTGTAGGATCTGCAAGGCACCACTAGAAGGGGGGGTTGAATAGATGGTGCGGAAAATATGGTTTTTAAAATTTCTTTAAACCTAACCAATTGAAGTTCTGAAAACAGATTCTGTTTTCAGGACCAGTATTAAAATGTTTTTAAAACTAGGTTAGAGGTCTCCAAAAATTATGAAATTTTGAGAGAACTTAGCCTCAGATGTTATGAGGGTCCCCTAAAAATTTCAAATTAAAATTCAACCTTTAACCCCTTCAAAAACCGTTGGTACTCAGATTGTGCAAATCTGCCAGAAACGGTAGATGGTTTTGAAAAATTATTTCCTATTTGTGTGAACGTCCAAATGATCTGCAAATTTGACCAATAACTCCTCACACACTATATTTAAATGGGTTGAAACATTTTTAGAAAATTCTTTTGGGAAGTAGGTCAAATACAACCAAAGTCTCAACCTTTGCAAGTCTGAAAATCAGACTGCACTAGTCTCAGAACTTTTGATGTTTGATTGACTTATACTTGTCCAAAAGGGTTGAAACTTGTGCCAAATTAACCCTAGAACGTGATAGTATGTTTCTGGAAATGTTTATGATTTTTGGAAATTGTTTACTATTTTTACGAACGTGAACAAACCGGATAAACAGTGCAGAAACTGAAAAGTAAATGCTGAAAGTAAATTGCACCGAGCTTTTTATACTGGTTCGGTTATAAACAACCTACTCCAGTCTTCAAGGAACACCTTCCTTGGTTCACACTAATCACACACAAGCAGTACACCTTACCGCAGGGTTGATAGAGTTACACCTAACTCCAACCCTTTACAAACCTTGTATGACGAGTACAATTCACACGAACACCACCACCTCGCTAGAATGAAGATTGATCACACCTTGATCAATCTTTTACAAAGATGTATGAATGGTGGTTTATATGAAGCCTATTCAAGATTGAAAGATGCAAAGTACAATAGGCTTTTTACAAGAAAAGAGAGAAAGAAAGTGTAGAAGAAAAGAAGCTTGGCAATTTGATCACTTTAGAATGCAATTCTTGGTCTTGTTTTTGTTTGCTCTTCTCTTCCTTCCTTATAGGAGTCCAGCCGTCCCCCTCTAGCCTCCTCTCCCCTCTTGAAAATTTCCTTTTAAGTGCTTGAGAGAGTGTAAGACATCATGGTGACAATGCTTTGCTTACTTGGCATCATTCCATTGGATCATCATTTAGTCTTTGCTTACTTGGCACCTCTTTATTGGTTCAATGTTTTCATCATTTGATGACTTGGAAACTCTGAAATAATCACTTAAAATTTGCCAAAAAATCAACCATTAAGTCATACCATAAATCACAAATTCCATCATAAATTGCAAGACAAGAAATCTCTCCTTTTCAAGCTCAAAAAATCGGCCATAAGTATCTTGCCATGCTGAATTTTTCAGCATGTGCATTATGGAATAAAATTCAGATTATTTACCATTTTTCTTTGAATTTTTATCATAAAAATGAATCAATCATATATGGTAAGTCTTGCTATCAATTGATGAATGAACTTGGACACAAAAAGGGTGAAGAGTTCGGCCACCACAACCTTCACACATGCTGAAAAATTTCAGCATGTGTGATATGTAGAATATCACACTTAATTACCTTTTGTAATATTCAAATCATTTCCATAACTTCTTCAATTAATCCTTTAATAAAAGATGACAAAAATATGTCACCTTAATGACAAAAAAATCGGCCAAGATATGTGTAGTATGCTGAAATTTTCAGCATGTGACATAAGAGAGGTATATGGTGAATACTTACCTTTTGTAGCTTCTCTCTTTGATTTCTCAACATTGTATGATTGATCCTTGACCAATCAATATGCCAACAAGGCTCCACATGTTCTCCATCTCAGCTGTATGTAACGTTGAAATGTGTATATACATGTGCTTAAATTTATTTTTGTTAACTTTGTAAAATAGTGCACATTTAATAATACACACATGTAATATTCCAATCAGCCCTTAATTTAATTTCCTAGAAAACATTAAGATGTATATCATATGTAAAAAGTGTCTAGATACGTGTCACATGATGTTCTAGAAAAACGTTCCTTGTTATGTGCGTAGAAAACCGAATTTTCGATATTTATCGATTACCCGATTTTTCTCTAATTTGAATTCCAACTTTTGCACATGATATATATATTATGTTATACATAATATATATAATATATACTTTAAATCTTAGCACTTGGCTGATTTAAAGTGGTACCATAAACATGTGACAAAATTAAAATTAGAATCTTCACATTTTGGCCTAAATGTGGGGTGATTTGTGTGTGCCAACATGGAAAATATTTTTGGCTGATCATACCATGTGTAGCACGAAATTTTCATCAATTTTTGATGTATATGGGCTGGCCATTTATTTATGGCAAGTACGTGACACGTTGACGAAGTTTCGGTATTCGCCCGATACGACAAATTTCGGTTTAGAACCTTTTATCGTGTCGTATTTAATTTATATCTTATATCATGTGATATAAGACCTGAATATACTCATAAACATGAGTTTAGTGGTGTGACGTTAACGTACGTACGTAAGATATATAACGTGTCGGTAGTACGTTGGAACACATGTGTATGTGCCTTTATTTAAAAAATCTGAAAATATATAGTGTATATATATATAAATGGCGTGTTTAATAAGATGGGGAGGAGGAGAGAACTTTCCTTCCTTGGCCTTGTTGCCTTTGTGTCTTTTCCAAATTAATCTTCCTTTAATGAACTACTTAGTTTATTAAACTAAGTACTTCACTTAATGAACTACTTTAGTTCATTAATGGTGGCACCTGAAAATAGTATAAACTCAACAAATGTTCGCCATATGATGTAATCTTTAATGCTTCATGGCTCGTTAGTACGGCAACATAATATATAAGCTAAATAAGGCAAGTAATGGCAAGTTATCATGCATACATGTACACTTATGCACGTTTGTATATATATATATATATTCAACGTTTATATATATATATATATATTCAAATTTCTTATTTTGAAATCACTCAAACCCTCTTATTTCTACAATCTCCCCCTTTTGATGATTTTCAAAATAACTAGTGTACATGATTTAAGTACTATCTCTCCCCCTTGAATTATGCACAGATTTGAAATTTGAATTTCGAATTTCAAATCCGGCTCCCCCTTGATTCATGCAATTAAGATCAATCAGTGCTCAATCAGTGTCTCTCTCCCCCTTAAATCATGCTTCTCTCTCCCCCTTTATTTTGGAAAGTTAATCAAAAGATTCCTGTCAAAAAGGAAAGTAAATCAAATAATATCAGATTAAATCACATCAACGGGAATCATGCCTAATTTAGAACGGAGAGATTCATATGTGGCTTGATTTTAGGCCTTTGTAAATATATCCGCTACTTGTGATTCTGTGCGTACGTGATCTATGACAATATTATCATTGTTAACGTGATCACGAAGAAAGTGATAGCGAACTTCTATATGCTTAGCCTTAGAGTGCAACACGGGGTTTTTAGACAAATTTATTGCACTCATACTATCACAATATATAGGAATTTTATTTACGGTAATTCCAAAATCCGAAAGTTGTTGTTTTATCCACAACAATTGTGTGCAACAAAGGCTAAGAGCCATATACTCAGCCTCAGTAGTGGACAAAGCAACAATTGCTTGCTTTTTGGAAAACCATGAAATAAGATAATTTCCTATAAATTGGCAAGTTCCGCTCCTGCTTTTTCTATCTATTTTGCAGCCACCATAATCTGCATCAGTGTAAGCATGTAAGTCAAATGTAGAATCCTTATCATACCAAATACCTAAGGTGGGCGGTTGCTTAATATAACGAAATATTCTTTTTACCGCATTTAAGTGTGACACCTTAGGTTGAATTTGAAAACGAGCACACATGCATACGCTAAACATGATGTCAGGCCTACTCGCAGTTAAATATAGTAAAGAACCTATCATAGATCGATATAATCTATTATCAACGTCTTTACCATGTTCGTCTTTGTCTAATTTAGTAGTAACACCCATAGGCGTGGGGGATGGTTTCAAATTTTCAAAATTGAACTTCTTGATCATGTCATTTACATACTTAGCTTGGCTTATATGAATTCCTTTACTCGTTTGCTTAATCTGCAAGCCAAGAAAATAATTAAGTTCACCAACCATAGACATTTCAAATTCAGCTTTCATACAATTTTCAAAATCTTTAACGAGTCTATGTGAGGTAGATCCGAAAATAATGTCATCTACGTAGATTTGAATAATAAGTAAATCTGATTTTTCTTGTTTCAAAAATAGTGTACTATCTATAGTACCACGTTTAAAATTATTTTCTAAAAGAAAGTAGCAAAACGATCATACCATGCTCTCGGCGCTTGCTTTAGGCCATATAGTGCCTTCTTTAGTTTGTACACGTGATCTGGATGTTTCAAATCTTCAAAACTGGGTGGTTGCTTCACGTATACTTCTTCTTGTATGAATCCGTTTAGAAAAGCACTTTTGACGTCCATTTGATACAATTTAAAATCTTTCATGCAATCTATAGCAAGTAAGAGTCGTATAGCTTCTAAACATGCTACGGGTGCAAATGTTTCATCGTAGTCTATTCCTTCTTCTTGATTATATCCTTGAGCTACGAGTCTTGCTTTATTTCTAACGACCTTTCCTTCTTCATTCATTTTATTCCTAAATACCCACTTTGTGCCTATTATTGTCTTATCTTGTGGTCGTGGCACTAAATCTCATACATCATTTCTAACGAATTGATTAAGTTCGTCATGCATAGCATTAATCCAAGATGAATCACTCAAAGCATCTTGCACATTTTTGGGCTCAATTTCAGAAATCATAGCATGAAATTCATTTATTTCATCCGAAGTGATTCTTCTACGTGGTCGCACACCGTGAGTGATGTCGCCTATGATGAGATCATGTGGGTGATCTCTATGCCATCTTGGTTGATTATTTTCTAAGTTATCATGCATTTCTATATGATCATGCATTTCTAGTGTCTCATTCATCTCATGCATATCAAAAGAATCATTATCTTCATCCAAAACGGGTTTCAATTCAAAATCATCGTCATATTCCTTATCTTAATCAATCTCTCCAAATTCATTGAATTTAACATGAATAGATTCTATGATTTGTCTAGTGAGAGGATCATAACATCTATATGCTTTTGAATTTATGGAATACCCAACAAAAATGCACTCAATTGATTTGGATTCAAATTTATCTAAATTATCTTTTGTATTCAAGACAAAGCATTTGCATCCAAACACACGAAAATAATCTATCTTAGGCATGCGATCATTCAAAATTTCGTAAGGCGTATTATTTATTTTCTTTCTTATAGATAGGCGATTTACAATATAGCATGCACAATTTACGGCTTCCGCCCACAGAAATCTAGGCAATTTATTTTCGCAAAGCATGGTTCTAGCAATTTCTTGTAGTGTGCGATTCTTTCTTTCTACTACTCCATTTAATTGTGGAGTTCTAGGTGGCGAAAACTCATGTTTAATTCCTTTTTCTTCACAAAACGAAATCATCTCTTTATTTTTAAACTCACCGCCTCTATCGCTTCTTATTCTTTTCACATTTACGCCGTATTGATTTTCAAGTTGTTTAATTAATTTAGCAATTTCTGTGGCGCTATCATCCTTATGTGCAAGAAATAAAGTCCAAGTATAACGAGAGAAGTCATCAACAATCACGCATGCATAGTGACGCCCACCAAGGCTTGTAGTGCGACTAGGACCAAACAAATCGATATGCAATAGTTCTAGTATTCTAGTCGTGCTTATCTCATTTTTAGGCTTAAGTGACTCACGTGTTTGTTTGCCTTTTATGCAAGATTCACACGACTGAAAGTTGTCTAAATCAAGCGTGGGCAATTTCCGTACTAGGTTCTTTCGTTGCAATTTTTCTAGTGTAGAAATACCTATGTGTCCTAAACGTCTATGCCATAAATTCACATTGGGTTCATTTGACATAAAACATTTAACTTTAGCGTCTACTACATCATCCATAGATAGTGTAAAGATATTTCCTTCTCGTTTTCCTTTTAAAACGGTTTCTCCATTTTTATTTATTATATTGCAATAAGGGTGAGTAAAACACACATTGAAGCCATTGTCAACAAATTGAGAAATACTAAGAAGATTGTAAGATAAGTTGCTTACCAAAAATACGTTGGAGATTTGAAGTGTATTCGGATTGCCAATCGTACCTTTTCCAATGATCTTGTCTTCATTGTTGTCTCCAAAGGTCACGGATCCGCCTTTTGTGACCTTCTTTAATTTGGAGAACAGGCTCGGGTTACCAGTCATGTGCCTCGAGAAACCACTGTCAAGGAACTACTTTATTGATGTATCTTTCGATGTGTGGTCTCCCTGCAATGTGAAAAGGTGATTTAGGTACCCTTTTAATTTTGGGTCCTTTCGAGTTAGTTAATCACCTTTTGGTAAAGGTACCTTTCGGTACCCATACTTGGGTGATCCTTCTCGGTCTATCAAATGGCAAGAATGTAGATGAATGTGTGATATAATATACATGTGGTGCATGTACTTTGGGTCTTTGCCCAAGGACTCCTCTATACTCATTGAATGAAGGACGCTTTTGATATGTCCTTGTGTGTGTGTGCGTAGTGCGTGGATGATATGTATTTCGTGTATGCATTGTTCTTTTCTTCTCATATCTATATGGTACAACGTTATATTTCACATGATATGAGGGAGTGGGGCGTGTGGAAGGGGCACTTTTTGCGTCATCTTAGACGCCACTTGATGCTTAGGGGTGTCTACTTTCTTAGACACAACAAACTTGGTTGGTTTGGTTGATACTTCGTTAGTATCAATGTATCCCAATCCAGTTTTGTCACTGTCATGCTTTTGTGATAATATGATGCGATGCAGCATGTTTGACCCTGTATCAAATTGTTTCATCATTTTCTCTAAATCTGTATTCCTTGATTTCAAATTTGAAATCTCGGATTTCATTTCATTATTTTGAGAAGTTAATGATGAGATCTCGGTTTTCAATGCAGTGATGACACATGAAGACCCTTTCTTTGAATTGCTTAATTGAGCGACAAGATTCTCGTTAGAAGATTCTAACAGTTTCTTGTCTTCAATTAAACGTTTCTTTTCTTTTGCGAGAGTCTTAGTAAATTTATGTAATTCAAGATACTGACTAAAAAGATCATCATAAGAAGGTTCAGAGTCAGAGTCAGAATCAGATGATACCTCATTAGATGCCTTTGAAGCAAAGCAAACTTGAGTGGTCTCCTCTTCGGTCTCAGTTTCAAAATCTGATGAGTCACTCCAGGTGGAGGCCTTTAGTGCACGTTTCCTTTGTTTAGGATTTGAGACGAGTCTATTTTTGTTCCTCTCCTTGTCAGGGTACTTATTAGTTTGCTTTTCTTTGTTTGGGCAGTGATATGATAAGTGTCTGAGTTTGCCGCATTCATAACATTTAATGTCCTTATCATTTGACTTGTTTTTATTTCTCTTTGATGTAGTGCCCTTGTTTTTATTTCTAAATGACTTTCTCATAAATCTTCTTAGTCCTTTAGCCGATAGGATTAAATCATCATTATCCGATTCGGAATCATTATCATCTACGTGATCGGAGGGAGGGGAGACGTATTCATTTGATTTAAAAGCAATTGTCTTACCTTATTTAGATGATTCCGATTTCCGAATAGTAAGTTTGTTTTCATAAACTTTGAGTGAGCCAATAAGTTCTTCCATTTTTATTGATTTAGTTTCCTTGCTTTCTTCTGTAGCAGACACTTTAGGATCCCATTCCGAAGGAAGGCTTCGTAGGACTTTCTGAACCTTTTCCTGCGTAGTAAAAGCCTTACCAAGAGACTCAAGAGAGTTATAGATGTTAGTTAGACGAAGATCCATATCTACAATTGACTCATTAGGCAACAATTTAAAAGACTCAAGAGTAGACATGAGCATATTAATTTTTGACTCTTTTACTTGACTCGTGCCTTCGTGTTTCATTTCTAGAATTCTCCACATTTCTTGTGCACTCGAACAATTTGACACATAACTAGACTCACTCTTACTCAATCCGTTTAAAAGCAATTGCATAGCCCTAGCATTCATACTAAGTTTCTTTTTATCATCACTCGTATATTCTTGTCTAGTTTTAATAACTTCTAAAGTAACTCTGTCTACAGTGGATACATTAGATGGGACATATGGACCATCTTCAATTATTGACCAAAGATCTATATCTATAGCCATAAGAAAAAGTTTCATCCTAAGTTTCCATTGAATAAAGGACTCACCGTCAAAAAGTGGAGAGGCATTTGGCTCGACATACCTTCTTGTTCGGTTTTGAGATTTGTGGATGACATCTCACTGAATCGTTGGATTCCTTGTAGTGAGTATTCCTGCGCTCTGATACCACTTGTAGGATCTGCAAGGCACCACTAGAAGGGGGGGTTGAATAGATGGTGCGGAAAATATGGTTTTTAAAATTTCTTTAAACCTAACCAATTCAAGTTCTGAAAACAGATTCTGTTTTCAGGACCAGTTTTAAAACATTTTTAAAACTATGTTAGAGGTCTCCAAAAATTATGAAATTTTGAGAGAACTTAGTCTCAGATGTTATGAGGGTCCCCTAAAAATTTCAAATTAAAATTCAACCTTTAACCCCTTCAAAAACCGTTGGTACTCAGATTATGCAAATCTGCCAGAAACGGTAGATGGTTTTGAAAAATTAATTCCTATTTGTGTGAACGTCCAAATGATCTGAAAATTTGACCAATAACTCCTCACACACTATATTTAAATATGTTGAAACAGTTTTGGAAAATTCTTTTGGGAAGTAGGTCAAATACAACCAAAGTCTCAACCTTTGTAAGTCTGAAAATCAGACTGCACTAGTCTCAGAACTTTTGATGTTTGATTGACTTATACTTGTCCAAAAGGGTTGAAACTTGTGCCAAATTAACCCTAGAACGTGCTAGTATGTTTCTAGAAATTTTTATAATTTTTGAAAATCGTTTACTATTTTTACGAACGTGAAAAAAACAGATAAACAGTGCAGAAACTGAAAAGTAAATGCTGAAAGTAAATTGCACCGAGATTTTTATACTGGTTCGGTTATAAACAACCTACTCCAGTCTTCAAGGAACACCTTTCTTGGTTCACACTAATCACACGCACGCAGTACACCTTACCGCAGGGTTGATAGAGTTACACCTAACTCCAACCCTTTACAAACCTTGTATGACGAGTACAATTCACACGAACACCACCACCTCGCTAGAATGAAGATTGATCACACCTTGATCAATCTTTTACAAAGATGTATGAATGGTGGTTTATATGAAGTCTATTCAAGACTGAAAGATGCAAAGTACAATAGGCTTTTTACAAGAAAAGAGAGAAAGAAAGTGTAGAAGAAAAGAAGCTTGGCAATTTGATCACTTTAGAATGCAATTCTTGGTCTTGTTTTTGTTTGCTCTTCACTTCCTTCCTTATAGGAGTCCAGCCGTCCCCCTTTTGCCTCCTCTCTCCTCTTGAAAATTTCCTTTTAAGTGCTTGAGAGAGTGTAAGACATCATGGTGACAATGCTTTGCTTACTTGGCATCATTCCATTGGATCATCATTTAGTCTTTGCTTACTTGGCACCTCTTTATTGGTTCAATGTTGTCATCATTTGATGACTTGGAAACTCTGAAATAATCACTTAAAATTTGCCAAAAAATCAACCATTAAGTCATACCATAAATCACAAATTCCATCATAAATTGCAAGACAAGAAATCTCTCCTTTTCAAGCTCAAAAAATCGGCCATAAGTATCTTGCCATGCTGAATTTTTCAGCATGTGCATTATGGAATAAAATTCAGATTATTTACCATTTTTCTTTGAATTTTAATCATAAAAATGAATCAATCATATATGGTAAGTCTTGCTATCAATTGATGAATGAACTTGGACACAAAAAGGGTGAAGAGTTCGGCCACCACAACCTTCACACATGCTGAAAAATTTCAGCATGTGTGATATGTAGAATATCACACTTAATTACCTTTTGTAATATTCAAATCATTTCCATAACTTCTTCAATTAATCCTTTAATAAAAGATGACAAAAATATGTCACCTTAATGACAAAAAAATCGGCCAAGATATGTGTAGTATGCTGAAATTTTCAGCATGTGACATAAGAGAGGTATATGGTGAATACTTACCTTTTGTGGCTTCTCTCTTTGATTTCTCAACATTGTATTATTGATCCTTGACCAATCAATATGCCAAAAAGGCTCCACATGTGCTCCATCTCAGCTGTATGTAACGTTGAAATGTGTGTATACATGTGCTGAAATTTATTTTTGTTAACTTTGTAAAATAGTGCACATTTAATAATACACACATGTAATATTCCAATCAGCCCTTAATTTAATTTCCTAGAAAACTTTAAGATGTATATCATATGTAAAAAGTGTCTAGATACGTGTCACATGATGTTCAAGAAAAACGTTCCATGTTATGTGCGTAGAAAACCGAATTTATGGCAAGTACGTGACACGTTGGCGAAGTTTCGGTATTCGCCCGATACGACAAATTTCGGTTTAGAACCTTTTATCGTGTCGTATTTAATTTTACATCACCATATCTTATATCATATGATATAAGACCTGAATATACTCATAAACATGAGTTAAGTATAGTGGTGTGACGTTAACGTACGTACGTAAGATATATAACGTGTCGGTAGTACGTTGGAACACATGTGTATGTGCCTTTATTTAAAAAATCTGAAAATATATAGTGTATATATATATAAATGGCGTGTTTAATAAGATGGGGAGGAGGAGAGAACTTTCCTTCCTTGGCCTTGTTGCCTTTGTGCCTTTTCCAAATGAATCTTCCTTTAATGAACTACTTAGTTTATTAAACTAAGTACTTCACTTAATGAACTACTTTAGTTCATTAATGGTGGCACCTGAAAATAGTATAAACTCAACAAATGTTCGCCATATGATGTAAGCTTTAATGCTTCATGGCTCGTTAGTACGGCAACATAATATATAAGCTAAATAAGGCAAGCAATGGCAAGTTATCATGCATACATGTACACTTATGCACGTTTGTATATATATATATATATATATATATATATATATTCAACGTTTATATATATATATATTCAAATTTCTTATTTTTAAATCACTCAAACCCTCTTATTTCTACAAAAGCATGTGCCAAAATCAACATAAATTAGTTGCCATAACTCATAAGATTATCATCCAAATCAAGCAAGACAAAATTTCTCCAAATAAGATAAAAATTTCGGCCATTAAGACTACTTGACATGCTGAAATTTCAGCATGTGTTACATGGTGATATAATTCAAATTCCTTCAAAATTTTCATTGATTTTTCTTTTAAAATAAATCATTAATTAGTAGCAAATATTCTTATCAAATTGGAAATGAAATTTGGACATCAACATGGCCATAAAAACGTTCAAGATACATTCCCACACATGCTGAAAAATTTCAGCATGTGTGATATTCAAGATATCACACTTTATGACTTTGTATTTTATTCAAATTACTTCCAATTCTTCTTCCAAATAACCATATGTTTCAAGACACAAAATATCTCTTCATGAATGCCAAAAATTGGCCAGCCTATCTTCCACATGCTGAAATTTTCAGCATGTGTTTCAAATGAGATAAAGTTTGAAACCTTACCTTTTGTAGCTTCTTTCTTTAAATCACCAACATTGTATGATTGATTCTTGACCAATCAATATGCCAACGAGGCTCCACATATGTTCCCTCTCAGCTGTAGGGGCGTGTATAATTGTATATACATGTGCTGAATTTTATTTTTGTAAATTTTGTAAAATAGTGCACATTTAATAATTCACACATGTTTTATTTCAGTCAGCCCTTAATTTAATTTTCTGGAACACTTTAAGATGTATGACATATTTAAAAAGTGTCGATACGTGTCGTATGATGTGCCAAAAATGTTCCATGTGTTGTGTACATAGAAAAACAAATTTTCGATGTTTATCGATTACCCGATTTTTCTCTAATTAGATTCCAACTTTTTGCACATGTTATATACATTATGTTACACATAATATATATAATATAAACTTTAATTCTCCGCACTTAGCTGGTCTAAAGTGGTACCATTAACATGTGACAAAATTAAAATTAGAATCTCCACAATTTGGCCTTAATGTGGGGTGACTTGTGTGTGCCAACATGGAATGATTTTATGGCTGAAAATATCATCATATGCACGAAAATAATAAGTATTTTTGAGGTGTAGGGGCTGGCCATCTATTTATGACAAGTACGTGACACGTTGGCGAAGTTTCGGTATTCGCCCGATACGACAATTTTCGGTTTAAAACCTTTTAACGTGTCGTATTTAATTTTTAATCACCATGACTTATATCATATGATATAAGACCTGAATATACTCATAAATATGATTTAAGTATGGTGGTGTGACGTTAACGTACGTAAAATATATAACGTGGCAGTAGTACGTTGGAATACATGTGTATGTGCCTTTTTCAAAAAAAATTTGAATATATATATATTTATACATGTATATGCCGTGTATATTGAGTGAAGAGAGGAGGAGAAGACTTTCCTTTCTTTGTCTTGTTGCCTTTGTGCCTTGTTCAAATGTAGCTTCCTTTAATGAACTACTTAGTTTAATTAACTAAGTACTTCACTTAATGAACTAGTTTAGTTCATTAATGGTGGCACCTGAAAATAGTATAAACATAACAAATGTTTGCCATTTGATGTAAGCTTTAAAGTTTCATGGCTCGTTAGTACGGCAACATAATATATGAATTATATAAGTCAAGTAATATGCAATATATCATGCACATTTATCTCATGCTCGTTTGTATGCTCATTTAAATCATGTATTTTGAAATCACTCAAACCCCTTTTTCTCTACAATCTCCCCCTTTTGATGATTTTCAAAATAACCTATGCACATGATTTAAATCCTATCGCTCCCCCTTCAATCATGCATAAATTCAAAATTTGAATTTTAAATTTCAAACCGCTCCCCCTTGATTTATGGAATCAGTATCAATTAGTATCTCTCTCTCCCTTAAATCATGCTTTCTCTCCCCCTTTATTTTGGAAGGTAAATCAAAAGATGCCTGTAAATAAGGAAAGAGCATGAAAAAAATCATGTATTTTAAATAGTCTCAGACGTGTGTTCGTAAGGGTTATTTATTCAACCCTTTTAAAATGTCTCTTTTGGTACCCAAATTTGGGTGACCCTTCTAGGTTTTCCAAAAGGTGAGAAAGGTGATGAAAGCACAACATAATATACTTTAGGTGCAACTGTATCTGGCCTTTGGCCAAGAACTCCTTTATACGCATTATATGTAGGACGTTTTCGATATGTCCTTGTGTTTGTGTGCGTAGTGCGTGGATGGAATGAATGCCGTGTATGCATTACTCTTTTCTTTTCATATCTATATAGTACAAAATTGTATTTCGCATGATATGATGAAGAAGTGGGGCGTGATGAGGGAAGTGGTCTTTGCGTCATCTTAGACGCCGTTTTTGGCTTTGGGGTGTCTACTTTCTCAGACACAACGAACTTAGTTGGTTTCGTGGATGCTTCATTTGTCTCAACGTATCCCAAACCTGTTTTATCACTATCATGCTTTTGTGATAAGATAATACGATGCAGCATGTTAGATCCCGTGTCAAATTGTTTCACCTTTTTCTCTACATCCGCATTCCTTGATTTCAAGTTTGAAATCTCGGATTTCAATTCAGTGTTCTCGGATGTCAATGATGAAATTTCAGACTTTAATTAATTTATAATGCATGACGACTCTTCTTTTGAATCGTTTAATTGAGACACAAGATCTTTGTTAGAAGATTCTAACAATTTCTTGTCTTCAATTAATCGTTTCTTTTCTTTTGCAAGAGTCTTTGAAAACTTATGCAATTCTAAATATTGACTAAATAAATCATCATAAGAACATTCAGAATCGGAATCAGAGTCGAAAAATACCTCATTTGATGCTTTAGATGTAAAGTATACTTGTGCCTGGTGTTCTTCCGTATCCTCAGTCTCAGAGTCGGATGTGTCACTCCAAGTGGAGGCTTTGAAGGCTCTTCTTCTTTGCTTAGGTTCTGAGACGTGTCTATTCTTGTTCTGATCCTTGTCAGGGTATTTGTTTGTATGCTTTTCTTTATTAGGGCAGTCATATGATAGATGTCCAAGTTTGCCGCGTTCATAGCACTTTATTTCCTTATTTTTATTTTTATGATCCTTAGATGTGGTAGACTTATGTTTAATCGATTTTCTCAAGATTTTTCTTAATCTTTTATCCATCGTGATTACGTCCTCATCATCGGAATCTATGTCACTATCATCTATGATGTATTCATTTGATTTAAATGCTATAGCCCTATCATTATTAGAAATAGACTCAGAATGTCTTAAGGCGAGTTTGTTTTCATATACCTTAAGTGATCCAATTAGTTCTTCCATCTTAATCGATTTAGTCTCTTTGCTTTCTTATATGGCCGTTACTTTAGAGTCCCACTCGGATGGAAGGCTTCGCAAGACCTTTTGTACCTTTTCCTGCATAGTAAAGGCTTTGCCACGAGACTCAAGAGAATTGTAGATGTTAGTCAAGCAAAGATCCATATCAACGATAGATTCATTAGGCAATAATTTAAATGACTCGAGTGTTGACATAAGCATGTTGATCTTGGACTTTTTTACTTGACTAGTGCCTTCATGTTTCATTTCAAGTATTCTCTACATTTCTTGTGCACTAGAACAATTTGAAACATAGCTTGATTTTCTTTTACTTAGTCCATTTAAAAGTAACTGCATAGCCCTAGCGTTCATGCTTAGTCTCTTTTTATCATCACTAGTGTACTCTTGCCTAGGCTTAACGACCTCTAATGTGACTCCATCTACAGTGGATAATTTTGATGGAACAAATGGACCATCTTCTATAATTGACCAGAGATCAATATCAATTGCCATAAAGAAAAGTTTCATTCTTACCTTCCATTGAACGAAACATTCACCGTCAAAGAGAGGAGGCCTTATGGTTGACATTCCTTCTTGCACTGTGTTATAGCTAGTGGATGCCATCTCACGTATATCGTTGGATCCTTTTATTGTGAGTGTTCCTGCGCTCTGATACCAAATTGTAGGATCTGCAAGGCACCACTAGAAGGGGGGTTGAATAGTGGATGCGAAAAATGTGGTTTTTAAAATTAGTTTGAACCAAAAACCCAACTTCTGAAAATAGTTTCTGTTTTCAGAACCAGTTTTAAAACGTTTTTAAAAACTAGGTTTTAGGTCTTCAAAAATTGTGAAATTTTGAGAGAACTTATCCTCAGATGTTATGAGTGTCTCCTAAAAATTTCAGATTTAAATTCAACCTCTAACCCCTTCAAAAATCATTGGTGGTCAGATTGCGCGAATCTGACAGAAACGGTAGACTGTTTTGAAAAATTTATTCCTATTTGTATGTAACTCCAATTGCTCTGAAATTTTAACCACTAACTCCTTATATCCTATATTTAAATGGGTTGAAACATTTTTGAAAAATTCTTTCGGAAAGTTAGTCAAATATACTCAAAGTCTCAACCTTTGCAAGCCTGAAAATCAGACTGTACTAGTCTCAGAACTTTGGATGTTTGATCAGCTTATACTTGTCCAAAAGGGTTGAAACTTGTGCCAAATTATCCCTAAGACGTGTGGCTATGTTCCCTGTAAGTTTCGTTATTTTTGAAATTCGTTTATGATTTTTACGAGCGTGATTAAAAACAGTAAACAGTTCTAAAACAGAAAAATCAGTGCTGAAAGTAAATGACACCAAGAATTTTATACTGGTTCAGTTATCAATAACCTACTCCAGTCTTCGAGGAACACCTTCCTCGGTTCACACTAATCACACAACACAAATACACCTTACCACAGGGTTGATGGAGTTACACACCAACTCCAACCCTTTACAAACCTTGTACGATGAATACAATTCGCACGAACACCACCACCTTGCAAGATTGAAGATTGATCACACCTTGATCAATCTTTTACAAAGATATAGAATGTGTGGTGGTCTAAGATAATCCTATTCAAGAATATGAATATAAGTACAATAGGCTTTCAAGAAAGAAGAAAGAAAGAGAGTGTAGAAGAAAGAGTGCTAGGCGTTTTTGATCACAAGAGTGTAATGCTTGTTCTTGTCACTTGTTTTGCTCTTCTCCTTTCCATTTATGCAAAATGACCGTCTCCCCCTAGGTGCTCTCACCTCTTGAAAATTGTCTTCTAAGTCCTTGGGAGAATGTGTGGCATCATTGTGACATGATCTTGCTTGCTTGGCACCTTCTCATTGGATGATCATTTAACCTTTGCTTACTTGACACTTCATGATTGGTTGAATGTTGTCATCTTTTGATGACTTGGAAAATCTGAAAATTCCACTAAAAGCATGTGCCAAAAACAACATAAATTAGTTGTCATAACTCATAAGATTATCATCCAAATCAAGCAAGACAAAATTTCTCCAAATAAGGTAAAAATTTTGGCCATTAAGACTACTTGACATGCTGAAATTTCAGCATGTGTTACATGGTGATATAATTCAAATTCCTTCCAAATTTTCATTGAATTTTCTTTTAAAATAAATAACCAATTAGTAGAAAATATTCTTACCAAATTGGAAATGAAATTTGGACACCAACATGGCCATATAAACGTTCAAGATACATTCCCACACATGCTGAAAAATTTCAGCATGTGTGATATTCAAGATATCACACTTTATGACTTTTTATCTTATTCAAATTACTTCCAATTCTTCTTCCAATTAACCACATGTTTCGAGACACAAAATATCTCTTCATGAATGCCAAAAATCGGCCAGCCTATCTTCCACATGCTGAAATTTTCAGCATGTGTTTCAAATGAGATAAAGTTTGAAACCTTACCTTTTGTAGCTTCTTTCTTTAAATCACCAACATTGTATGATTGATTCTTGACCAATGAATATGCCAACAAGGCTCCACATATGCTCCATCTCAGCTGTAGAGGCGTGTATAATTGTATATACATGTGCTGAATTTTATTTTTGATCACTTTTGAACGTGAATCGGATTACATCCGGTGTTTTGCGCGTCGATCATGGAATGTACTAGGTTTTCATATGCGCTTAACCAAATGGTCGTATGATTTTGATCCTAAAGTAGATGCACCGATTGTGCATGTTTGGGTATCGCTGCCAGGGCTATCAGTGTATTTGCATAAGCAGGAGGCACTTTTTGAGGTTGCAAGGTTAATTGGCTCTCCGTTGAAGGCAGATAATGCAACAACCAATTTGCTGCGACCGTCAGTGGCTAGGGTTTGTGTTGAAATAGATGTTTATGCGGAACTCCCTGCCTGCCTTTATATTCAAAGCCATGATTATGGCTTCTTTCAATCCGTGGTGTATGAAGACAAACCACATCATTGTTCAAAGTGTCGCACCTTGGGACATTTGCAGCAGGCTTGTACTAAAGACAAAGGACCAGTCCAGGACGATCTCAACCCTGTGCAAACAAAGGCTAAACAAAAGGAAGCTATTCCACATCCTCAGAGATGGACGCCAAAAAAAGACCATCCGCTTAAGCAACTCACAAAAGTGATTGCTCTAGAAACACATGAGCAGTCAGAGCAAGTGTTGCAGCCTCCACCTTTATCTCATAATGAGGAGCATTTAGACTTACTTACCCCGTGTACTCATGAAGATCTGTTACAATAAGGAGTTTCCAATATACAACAGCTTCATGATCCACAGCCGCAAGAAGCCACTGCTCAAGAAGAGCCAACAGACTGTGATCCTTTGGATATGTGAGACAATGATCTACACGGTCATGTCTCAGATACAGAGATTATAAAAGCCACAATCACCGCAGTTGGTCAAGATTTTCAGGAGGCTTCAGATGCAATAACTGGGCGAATGACTACAAGCGCTTTATCTGCTGAACAACTGGATGCACAAGGCTTAAATCCTCTTGAGGGGAATATTTTAGATTGCAGTACTAAGTGTCATCGTACATGGAAAAAGGACATGCCGCCTCCTCCTACAACACGGGTTACTAGATCTGCTTCAAGCTTGGATCTAAATATTTCTCAATGAATGCCTTATCGTGGAATGTTCAAGGAATTTGTACCTCCCTGAACCGAATAAAAACATTGGTATGTCAATATCATTTACATTTACTTATTATAATAGAGCCAACACAAAAACCACAAAAATTGGAATTTTATCGTTTAACTCTTGGATTTTCTGACGCCATTTCATCTTTGGATGCAAACATTTGGATATTTTGGATGAGCTCAATGCTGCAAAAAATTGATGTATATAATGGAGTTCAGCAGACCGCAATTAAATTTCGGCTGGTGCCAACTGGAATAAACTTCTGGTGGTCAACAGTTTATGGCAAACATACGGTTGCTTAACGTCATTTATCGTGGGCTGATTTATTATCCTTTGCACAGATGATTGATGATCCATTACTAGTTGGTGGGGATTTCAATACATTTCTGTCTCTAGATGAACATAAAGGTAGATCTACGCCATCTCTGATCTCATTGACAGACTTCAATAATTGGGTTCGACAATCATCATTATTGGAGGTTCCTTATCAAGGATCCAAGTATACATGGATTGACGGACGTGGTCTTGGACAAGTGTAGAGGCGATTGGATAGAATTTTTATCTCAGAATCCTTCTCTGATGTGTTTAGCAATCAGATCGTGCAACATTTGAATCGCACTTCGTCAGACCATGCACCTCTGCTATTGTCTTGCCGACAGTCAACCAATAATGGTCCAAGTTCTTTTCGTTTTCTAGATGTCTGGTTCTCTCATCCTGATTTCATGACATTTCTCAAACACACTTGGAGCAGTTACCCCACGTTTGGTGGAATGCGCGGTTTGTATCAAAAATTGTTCAATCTTAAGAAGGATCTGCGTCGGTAGAACAAGGATGTGTTTGGTAATATTTTTGATGCAGCATCGGATGCAGAAGCAAGAGTGGTATCTACTGAAGCATAATATGACAATAATCCAACAGAAGGAAATCGCGCAAATTATCATGAGGCAAAGGCAGTCTTACTTCAAGTTCAAAACCGCCCGTGTCAATACTGGAAGCAAAAGGCTAGGGTAAAATGGCTGCAAGAAGGAGAAGTAAATTCTTCATATTTTCATGCATTAGTAAAGGAATGGCGGCGCAGACAAAATATTTCTCGCATAATTTCACTTGATGGTGAGTGAGTGTGTGACGGAGGACGCCATTCAACGGGCTGCAGTACAATTCTACACAAATCTTTTTGCAGAGGAGCAAACAGAAAATCATGATGACATTCTCAAATTTATTCCACTTACTATCACAAACGAAGATAATGCCATGCTAATAGCTATGCCGCAATTGTCTGAAGTTAAGGCAGCAGTATGGAATCTAGATCCATCTAGTGTTGCAGGTCTGGATGGATTCCATGGAAAATTCTTTCGACAGTGTTGGGACATTGTATGCTTAGATGTGCTCAAAGCAATCCAGGAGTTCTTTATAGGTGTAAAAGTTCCACAAGATATGGAAGCATTGATGATTACTTTAATCCCAAAGACAAATAATCCGACATCTTATGCTGACTTTTGCCCAATTAGCCTGACGAATTTTGTGTCGAAAGTTGTTACTCGATTTATATCGACACGTATGGGACATGTTTTACCGAGGTTGATATCAAGAGAACAAGCCGGTTTTCTGCCAGGTCATGGTGTATCTGACTAAGTACTTTTAGCGAAGGAAATGGTGCATATCCTGGACAAGTCCAAACGAGGAGGTCGCATAATCATAAAATTGGACATGGTGAAGGCGTTTGACAGAGTTAGTTGGGACTATCTTCGCCGTCTGCTCTTATGCATGGGATTTAGTCCACTCTTTGTAGGCTTACTAATGAATACTTTGGAGGCAACAAAATGCTCAATCCTTGTCAATGGTAAGCCTTGTGGTTTTTTCAGCCCTAGACGTGAGGTAAAGCAAGGGGATCCGCTCTATTCTCTTCTTTTCATACTTGCTTCTGAAGGATTTAGCAGGGGCTTAAAAGCGCATGTATCATCAGGTTATATTCGAGGATTTGAAGAATCTAGACTGTCCACTCCATCTCATTTAGGTTTTGTAGATGACGTGTTTGTCTTTCTAACGTATTCAAGCCGTAACATGCATCGCTTCATGAATTTCTTGACTAGATATCAGCAAGTCTCTGGTCAGCAAGTTAATCTTAATAAAATTCAAGTGGTTGTAAGCAGTGGACTCTCGGGCGTAAGCATAGCAGCATCTCTTGGAATGAGGCTATCCATTTTACCAATTAAATATTTGGGTGTCCCTTTGCATCATGGTATTTGTCGAGTATCTCATTGTTAACTATTGCTGGATCACGTGAATAATAAACTGAATAACTTGTCAAATAGGCTTCTGAGCTCAGCAGGCAGATTAACTCTCATTCGTTCGGTTCTCATGTCAATACCACTCCACCTATTTTCAGTATCGAAGCTACCTGCTAGTGTTATTGCTGAGATCTAGCGTAAGCTTGTTGCTTTCTTTTAGGGCAATAAACATCACTGGAGATCATGGCAGATTCTTTGTAAAACAACAGATGAAGTGGGGCTTGGCATTCGACAACTGAAGTCAATTCAAAAGGCATATGATTGTAAGATGTGGTGGATATATCAACAGCATACCTCGCTTTGGGCGGATTTTATGCATTGTAAATATGGCCAAAGGGGTCATTTTAGAGATATGTTGTATGATTCTCCACAATGGAAGCGTATTTGTCGTATCTATAACTTTTGCATGACCCATGTAGAAGAGGATCGAGAAGGATTATCTTGGACGCCTGATAGCCAGGGGCAATTCTCCTTAAAAAGTGCTTGTAATGAGTGTCGCATTGCGGATGTGACATTAATCTCAAGCCGTTATATATGGTGGTCAGGAGTTCACCAATCCGCTAAGATGTTCATGTGGAAATTGTGGTATGGTGCATTGCCCATATCAGAGAACCTAGTTGGTTTTGCGAATGCTTTTCCAACTATATGCCCTTTTTGTAGGAGAGCTAGCGGTCTCATTGATCATATATTTATTCATTGTCTAATCATATCCTTTTTGTGGTGTAGATATGCTTTGCTGGTTAATGGGCCATTATCTTTTCGACCATCATTGAGATCTTATTTGATGAGTTAGTGGCTCAAGTCCTCTAACAGGACAATCCTGGGAAATTTAAAGGTGGTTATTACGCATCTCCTTTGTTGGAATATATGGAAAGAATATACTACAATAACAATTGGAGATGAAACTTTTAACCATCAGCGGCTAGAGGAAAGGATACACATGGATATATACACATGGTGTGCGGCAGCTTCTGGGAAGAAATATGATGCTTCCATTCCCTCGTTAATTAGTGCACATCATGCGCTAACAATTCGGACTGCAAGAGCTAGAGTGGTTAGATGGCTGACACCACCACCAGGAAGACGGAAAATAAATGTTGATGCAGCGGCTGGGAGACAGTCCGATGCAGCTGGAGCAATCGTACGGGATTCACAAGATAGGCTGCTTTTTGTAATTTTTTTTCCGTTGTCATGTCTATCCTCTTAACATGCTGAGATTCAAGTGGCGCTGTATGCTACGATTTTTTATGCTACAAGATATGATGGCTTCATCTTGGAGACAGATTGTTTGGAGTTAATTAATATGCTAGATAAGGGACACTCGGTTATGGGAGTCATGCGAGTAGATCTTGATCGGTTGCGCATGTTTTTACATCTCACACGATCAACCTGGAAATATACCCCACGTGAGACAAATTCGGTAGCACATCATCTAGCTTCAATGGGCTTGACGACAACATCCTTGTTAGAATACAAGCACCAAAACAGGCTCCTGCAGGTAGCTCGAGGATGTTGCAGCACAGACTTGCACACTCCATACTTACGGTTTTGACACAAATGCTATGCTTCGATGTTCCTGCTACATTATAATATGCAGGCAGGTTGGGTATGATTTTTTACATTTCCTTGTCGTTTTGGATTTACTCTTTCAGCATTCAATAAGCTCTTGGACTAACTACCACTCACATTTTCGTGCATGCTGTATTTTAGAACGTTGGAGGATGCTGCTCATTACAATCATCAACAAATTGGATTCCAAAAGTGATTGTTGGAGGATAAAGCTTTTTCAATTTCATTGTAAGGCTTCAGACTGGATAAATATGTACTCTTTTTCCTTCGTGCAGGATTTTATCCACAAGGGTGGTTTTGTCTGCCAAGGCTTTAATGAGGCGTATCATATTCAGTCTGAACATCACGTCCCCTTTTTGGCTATATCGATAGATTATAGGCCACACAGTTGTTATTTATTGTTATGCCGTGATTTGCTTTGTAATATGGTTTTCCTCCGTCAAAAGTGAGGTTTCCAATCAATAAAATCCAGGGACTGAGCCTGTTTATCTAATATATATATATATATATATATATATACACACATATATTATAAAAGCAATTTTATTAAGTAAAAGCCTCACTTATGGCGGAGGAATACCTTAGTACATGGGTATATCATACAAAAACCAAAAGTGTAGCGCGTACAAAATTGTCAACCTCCAATCATATATGATATGCCGCATTAAAACCTTGCCAAGTAAAACCACCCTTGTGGATAAAACCTTGGCGAATGAAAAAGCGTACATATTTATATCATTGGAGCGGAGACTCAATACAAAGAACAGTGTATAAAATGACAATGACTCTATAACATCATCTGAGTGAGTGTACTTCCAGCCTTGAGAGGGTAATGTTACGTGGCGTCCTGTGCAGTATTTTTGTAAAAATGCATAATGGCAGCAGCAACATTGATCCCCGTAAATAGTCCTCGGCAAAGAATAGAAATAGAGATATTAATATCCATGAAGGAGCATACGCAATATAGTCGAATGTAATGAATGTAGTCACATACCATCGTTGCCCATAGTCTAAAGACTGCGAGCAATAGAAAGAGTGTAGCGCCAACCCATGTGGGAGACTTAAAAAAGTTAAAGTGAAACATAGTTTGTGTAATAGTGCGTACCCAAGTTGCCTGCATCGTTTTGATACAGACAACACTCCAAGGAGTCCAATGTAGATAACTATGTCCGGATAACACCGGTGGTACAGTCTGTGTAGTAAAATCCACATGCCGTAGGAGGGAGCTGCCCAGCCGAAGAGTAAAGAGTTGTGGTTAGGAACATTCTCGCATGCTGGGCAAGATGATGAGCGACCATGTTTATTTCTCAAGGAACAAAGGCAATGTGGCTATCTGTTAGGCTGAGAAACATGTTGAAAAGAGAGTATTCTGGCAATAGTAAGAGTTGTGAGTCCCCTGCTTGAGTTGCTTGTAAACAGTCAGATTCAACCAATAAATGCCAATGTAAGCGTCCAAAGAACATTAAGTTGTAGGGGAGAGCTTGAATTTCTACTCGTAATGGTGAGAGACAAGGAAGCACAAAAGATACTGTTGTCACCAGGTGACCTTGTGAATCGCGGAGGATTGCTTCGGCTGAGGCAGTGTTGCGTCCCGCAGAAGCGTCAACATTTAACTTTAACTTCCCAGATGGCGGTAGTTCCCATTTTAACCGATTAACTGGCTTGATGCGAAGATGATGGGTAAAGCCTACTGAAATGAGCGATAGGATATACGCAGCAAGTGGTGTGCTTGATTGAAGTGAGGCCTAGTCATAACAAGATTGGCGCATAATACTAAAAATGTGAGCAGGTAAAAGATCGGTCTCACCATATATTTGATTTGTGTATACCTTCCATATCGCCCAACAAAGCATTATTGGCCCTACTATGCAAAAGTTTCCTTGTAGTGACCTAGCTGTGGAAGTCATCCACCATTGAAGCAAGAATGGCCGAATATGTGTTTCATGATGTATGGGACCATCTAGTAACCATGATAATTGCATCCAAGCTTCCTTAACATACAAGCAATGTAGAAATATGTGGTTGACGTTAGCGGATTGCATCTTACATAATGGACATATGGTGGGGCAAAATGTGCTGTAGCGAATCAAATTATCCTCCAATAGTAAAGCTTTGTGAAAGAGTCGCCACATAAACATGCTTACTGTTTTAGGGAGTTTATTCCACTAGATAAACTTGTGAGAATAAAATCGTGTCCGCGTAGGGTGCAGATCATTATATGCATGCTGAATTGAAAATATACCCAAAGGACTAAATGCCATAGGGGTTCCGGTGTACCTGTTGAGAGCTGTAAGCACAGAGGATGAATTGAGCAAATATGTTTCCAGCCCAGAGAGTCATATATTCGAGGTGTATAGTCCGCTCGAGTCCCATAACGATGATGCATATAATCTGACCAAATCGAGTGCTTAGTGTGGTAGTTCCACCAGAGCTTGCAATCATAAGCCTGTTGTATATACGATAAACTACGTATTCCAAGCCCTCCCTCATTTTCTGGATAACATAAATCCGTGAGTTTCTTCCAGTGGTAACGGTCTCCCCTGATGAATTGAGATATCTTCCAATTAATCGCAGATAGGACAATCTTGGGTAGCCGAGTTGCTGCTAGAAGGTGAAGGGGGATAGCCAGGAGCACCATTTTGAGTAGGACAAGTCTAGAGCCTGGAGTAAGTAGCTTACATGCCCAGCCAGTAAGCGTACTATCAAAGTGTTGGATCAGTTATGTGCAATAGATTGATCTATTTATCCCACGATAAAGGTAAGAACCCAAATATTTAATGGGCAATTCTGATGGTTTCATCTGTAGAGCCTGACCAATACGATGCAGATGCCGAGGAGTGACATATGCACTTGTTACAAATTGGCTTTTGTTATAATTGACCAATTGCCCCGATGCTTGTTGATAGGAGTGAAGAAATGATTGAAATATGGTCAAATTACCATGTGTCGCGTGTAAAAAGATAAGCAAGTCGTCAGCATATGCCAAGTGGGAAACAACCAGGACCCTTCCGCAAGCAAAGCCTTTTAGAGTTCCCAGTGTGAACAAGTGGTTTGAACCTCTGCTAAATCTTTCTGAGCTGATTATAAATAGTAACGGAGAGAGAGGATCACCTTGCTTGACTCCTCGGGTGGAGAGAAGAAACCATAGGTGGCTTCGTTAATCACGATTGAAATCTTTGAGTGCCGCATATTGTTCATAATGATGCGAATGAGGCGTTGGTGGAAACCAAATTTTTGCAGGATTGCCTGAAGGTAGGACCAATTGACTCTGTCGAAAGCCTTTGTCATATCTAGTTTTATCATAACATTAGCACCATGTGTTTTTCTATCAATCAAATGCAACATTTCGTTCGCCATCAGCACATGTTCACTAATGTCATGTCCCTTAAGAAAGCCAATTTTTTCTGAAGATATCACCTTTGTTAATAGTGTAGAGAGGCAAGTTGCAATAATTCTAGTGGTTACCTTGCTGACAAAGTTTGAAAGACATATAGGTCTGAAATCTGCATAGGTAGTGGGATTCAACATGATCAATGAAGATATCATCACTTGTGGAGGAGGCACCCCTAGAAAGAATTCTTGCACTGCAAGTGTGATGTCTATGTGTAATATGTCCCAACATGTGCGAAAGAAATGACCGTTAAATCCGTCTGGACCAGCTGCGCTATTTGGACTAAGGTCCCATACTACTTTTTTAACTTCCACTATGTCCGGTATGGCCAATAACATGTCATTACCGGATTGTGTGATCAATGAGGGGATGTGTTGTAAAAATGTATCGACCTTATGTACTTGTTCTTTTGAAAAGAGCTGTTGAAAATACTGCATCGCAGCATTACCTAATTCATCGTCATTCTGCAGATAGGTTCCCATGGAGTCTCGCAAGTCTTGAATGGTTTGTCTACGATGTCTATCTTTTACAAGGGCATGAAAATACGCGGTATATGCTTCTCCTTCCTCCATCTATTTAACCCGAGATTTTTGGCCCCAATATGAAGTCTGAGCTTTATTTGCTTGAAGTAGGCGGGCCTGAGCTAAAGATAAGACCGTTCTATTTTCTGGACTTGGATCATTATCATGTATCTTTTCAAGACGTGAATATTCTTGCTCTGCTGCTGCTACATTGCTAAATATATTTTCATAGACATCACGATTCTATTTTCGGAGATCTTTCTTTAGCATACGAAGTTTATTGTACAAACCTCTCATTCCTCCTATCATGGGATCGTGTTGCCATTCCGATGCAATAAACGAGAGATAATCAGAGTGTTGAGGCCAAGCATTGAGGTATCGGAATGGACGCGATGAATGCGATTGACTGAGAGTGCATTTCAATAACAAGGGGGCATGATCTGATGTGGCTCTGGGCAGATGATGGACCACCGTATCTAAGAATAGGTCGGTAAAAGAAGTAGTGCATAGATAGCAGTCTAGTTGTCTCATAACCCGTCCTGGACCATTCCCTCTAGCCCAAGTAAATGGTGATCCGATAAATGGGATTTCTTGCAGGTAGTATACCCCAACGCATGAATTAAAGTCTTCCAGTGATCGAAGAGAGGGAGTGGTGCGGCCACTATGCTCTTTCAACCATAAGAACGTATTAAAATCACCACCAATAATTCATGGCGTCGTGATTGTGTGGGATGTTTCAATCATTGATATCCAAAGGGGTTGCCTGTCTGCCTGTGTATATCGCCCATAAACTACATACCAAGAGAATGCATGTTGTGTTTGACGCAACACAAACGAGAATAAAGCGGTTTGGATGTCCTGGACAGTATTCACCAAGTTCAAAACCGAAGAGTTCGAAAACACCCATACATTTCCACTGCATGTGTCTACGGCATTAGAATAGCCTAACTTCAAACGATAGTCGGGTAACCTTGTGGCTCGTTGTTTAGGCTCGATGATGACTACAATGTCAATTCTTGTTTGACGTAATATGATGATTAGACGCTCCAAAGAGGTGCGAAGCCCTCCTACATTCCATGTTAAAGCATTCATCCTCGATGATCCAATTGGGAGGAGACCGTATGGATTGCACTTCGTGTTACTATATTAGTAGGTGGCCGTGGGGGTAGTTCTGTTCGACGCTTTCTTCTTCACTGGGGAGAAATTGGTAAAAAGCCTTCATTGTCAGGAAGATTATTGCTAAATTTTGCCTGAAGGATACCCTCATCATGAAGGCAGGCGGGTTGAGCGGAGAGACGTTTCTCTATATTATCTGCCACCTCCTTCATTTGTTGCTTAAAGTGAGAGCGAGAGTCAGCAACATAGTGTACTGTAACGTCCACTGAGTGACTGGGACTGGAACATTGTGATCGTCAGGTTTATCGTCTAGAACTGAGTGTTGCACCTCATGATCATCGTTGATGTCTGCATGAGGGGAGGATGGACGACGCAGCAATGTGTAGGGTTTCTGTTTGACGGGCCAGGAGGCTGAGTTCTTTTATGGGTCCAACGTGTCTGAGGTTTTTGAGACTTAGGTGGTAGCGGCTGTGGCGGCGGCTGATCTATACAGGAGGAAACTTCATGACTAGCCACCGGCATTCTGTGCAAAACGATGGGAGATCTTCATATATAAATTGTTGCTGGATGATTTTCTGCTTTCCTTGCAAGAACCATTTCCTGGGAAGATCTTTAGAGATGTCGGTTTCGATACAAATACGTGCTACAGATGGTCTTAATCCATATGCAGTAGCCACATCGAGTTTGATCGGATTTCCTACAACACGGGCAATTTCAAAAAGCGTTGATTTTTGATGAAAATGCAGAGGCAATCCCGGTAGAGCTATCCATACAGGAACGATTGGCACATCTGTTGCCGGATCAAAATCGACAGTCCATTTGGTGATTCTCATGGTGCAACTCACTATTGTCCATGATCGGCGATAAAAGCAGCATATGTAGTCAGGTTCGTGCATAAAGTGCAGAAGAACGTGGGATTGATCCAAAAGTGTAACCTTCACATCGGATTTAAAACCTATGCGTTTGAAAACATCCCGTATGACCTTCAATGGTGGCCGGCCGAACCAGAAAGTTCCGACTAGCACAAGGCAGTAGGGGCGTGGCCAATGCGTCAATCTCATCGTCCGTGAAAGAGAGCATGGGGTGTCCTTTGTATTTGCTAATCGGTTTCGGTGTGAGGGGGATCGGTGGTGGCACTGTAGCGGTAAGGACTGCACAAACGTGCGATCGCCGCCAACAGTATTCCCTGGAGAAGAAGACGCCATCTTTTCCACTCTTTTTAATATATATATATATATACAATATATTTATTAATCAGCCTCACTTCTGGTGGAGGAGAACCATATTACATAAGAATCCGTATAAGAAAATACATAATGTAGAAAGCTAATGAGTGTCAACCTCCAATCATATATGATATGCCGCATTAAAACCTTGCCAAGTAAAACCACCCTTGTGGATAAAACCTTGGCGAAGAAAAAAGCGTACATATTTATATGATCGAAGAGCTGACTTACATGTATGGTACGAAGAAAAAAATCAGTCATCGGAATTTTGGCTAGCGCAAGAAGAAGTGAAGATGTCGATGGCAGCAGCAGATGAGTTGATGGTATCCCGCTGTGTATAAACCAATGTCCCTCGAAAGAAAATATGCAAATGAGTGTTAGTAGTGTTTGCAGAAGATAATTGTTGAATATGTAAATTGTTTTAAACGTACCCTGCCACCTTGGATCCGAAGGGACCAAGGCGGCGTCCTATTGATGAATGGCCAAACGGTGGTAGAATCTTCACAGGATGTGCAGTAGCTTGCAGATTGAAGCTCCAGTCGCCATGCCCCGCGTATGAATGTCACCCACAGAGAACAACATGAGGATAAGCATAAGTCACATAAGAAAAGTAGCATGATGTAAAGATGAATAAGATATGTAAGACGCACTCGTGTTGCCTGTGTATATTTCCACAGGCAACCAGAGGAAGTAAACGCCAACACTGTGTGAGACATATTAGAGTCTGAAGGCAGGAAGTTGTTGCCGATCCATGTGAATTGCGCCAGGCACCTCACAAGGAAGTTCTCGTAAACTCGCATAAGTGCGCATCCCTTGTGTGTTTTTCGCATAAGTTGTTTTAATATATATATATATATTAATAAAATCCCGGACGGTAATACCCATCTTTCAACCAAATATATATATATATATATATATATATATATATATATAATTATGGTTGGTTGGAGCAATATTTTCTTTTCCTTCCTTGGAGGTAGCTGTTGGAATTTTGAAGGGTGTGGGGGGAGAAGTGGGAGCCAACTGGTGGGGGAGGGGGGTAATGTTATGCATAAATTTTAGTTTAGGGTTATACACACACACACATATAGGCATAGATAAATATAGGTAGAATTTGGTAATTTCCTAGTAGGTGTAGAATGTCATTCTTAAAGCAATCTCTTAATTTCCATCTCTATCATATATTTCTTATTCCTATCCAAATACCATATAATAATTTTATCCTATATTAGTATTTTCCTTTCTTCTATTATTGATATTTCATATCTCTTTTTATTTTTCCTTTATTCTTTTATTACTATTTCTTCCTTATGCCCCAGGTTACGGGGCGTAACAAAAATATTATCCGTGTGGAACATCCATGGATGCTAAAGCCGGTAGGAAATCAAGCTACTTGTTAGAATTAGACTAAGAATAAAGAATGATTTTCTTTTATTTATTGAATACTCTATTCTTGGGTCACTTTATAGTTACAAATCGAGCCTATCTATGGTAAGTTTGAATTTTACACAGGATAACCTTTACACAGGATATGATTGACCTTGTTTTGATGATCCCTATCAAATCTGCTGGATATCTCTTGATTATATTCTTCTCATTACTCCCCCTTAAGTTGATAATTGAGATCTCCGTGTTCAACTTGCCAATCGTTGAACCAAACACCTTTCTGGTTACTACTTTGGTGAGTATATCTGCCAGCTGATCTTCTGACCTTACAATGGAACCTTGATTACTCTATCCTCAAGCTTCTCTTTGATAAAGTGTCGGTCGATCTCTACATGTATAGTTCTATCATGCTGCACTGGATTTTTGAGTATGCTTACGGCTGCTTTGTTATCACACTTCACCTGAGTTGGCTGTGTCGGAGGAAAACATAATTCACACAATATCTTTCTTAACCATATAACTCCCATTACTCCTTTGGCAATCCCTCTAAATTCTGCTTTTATGCTAGATAACGCGACCACCTTTTGTTTTTTGCTCCTCCATGTAACTAGATTTCCTCCAACCAATGCAAAGTACCCAGACGTAGATCTTCTAACATTTGGATTTTCTGCTCAGTCTGCATTTGTATATACTTCTATATCCAAGTGCCCATGTCATAGAAATAGTATGCCATATTCTAGTGTTCCCTTTAGATACCTACAATGCGTAAGACTATGTCTAAATGTTCTTCTTGAGGCTTGTGCATGAAATGACTTACAACAGCAACTGCATAAGCAATATCTAGTCATGTGACAGACAAGTAGATTAATTTTCCTCCCAACCTCTTGTACTGCTCTCGGTAAATCAAAGGAGCCCCTCTTGTGAATTTTAGCTTCAAGTTTGTTACCATTGAAATCTCACTTGGTTAGCAATCCACCATCCTCACTTCGGGTAGCAAGTCCAATATATACTTCGGTTGTGTTATGAAAATGCCCTTCGGAGATCGTGACACTTCTATGTCCAAGAAATACTTTAGGTTTCTCAAATCCTTCATCTCGAACTCAGCAAATAGTCAAAGTTGTAGTTCCTTCATTTCCTCCTAATCACTTCCTCTAATAACCATGTCGTCTACATAGATAATTAGGCATGTTACCAGTTTGTCCCTACGCTTGTAAAACAAGGTGCGGTCGACATTGCTTTGTTTGTACCCACTTTCCTTAATGACTTTTGTGAACCTCCCAAACCATGCACGTGGAGGCTGCTTTAAACAGTAGAGTGCCCTTTAACCGACACACTTCATTCTCTTAGAACCCTTCTGAGAAACCTGGTTGTGCTCTTATGTAGACTTCTTCTTTTAGTTCTCCATGTAAGAAGTTGTTTTTCATGGCAAACTAAAGTAAAGGCCATTCTTTATTTACTGCTATGGAAAATAACACTTTGATCGTATCAATCTTTGTCTCAAGAGAGAATGTTTCAGAATAATTGATTCTATATGTTTGAATATATCATTTTGCCACTAGTTGCGCTTTATATCGTTCTACCTTTCCATCTGACTTATGTTTCATTGTGAAGACCCATCGACACCCTACGGGTTTTTTGCCTTTTGGTAGTATACTTTTCTCCCATGTCTCATTCTTTTCCAAGGCCTCCATCTTCACATTCATCGCATCCCTCCATTCCTGGACCTGGTTGGCTTCTTCAACTGATTTGGGAACGATGCCAATCATGCCATGGTGCTTCGGCCTGGTGCCTCTTCTTCTTACGTAGTGTGTACTGGATATCTTGCAGATCGAGACTTAAGTTTTAGTGACTATCCGCATGGTGGCACTCCTCTGTTGCCTCTAGGAGGAAGGACTCGTACCTGTACTTCAAGGGAGACAGCAATATTTTCTGGGTTAATTGAAGTTGAAAGTTACTAGAAGGGGATACTTCAATTACCTTGGCAGAGACATCTACTGTAGTTGGTTCAAGGGCTGACCCTGCCACTTTTGGGTGTTCTACTCGTTACAAGGTCTACTCGTTGACGCCACCTGCTTGTCCTTGTTGGGTAGTGTCTGGCATGTCCTGGTTATTTAACCAGTCAAATGGATCACCTGTTATGATCTCCCTGTGGGCCAAAGACGGGGAACAGTAGAAATATTCATACTCAAGGAAGACGCAGTCTATGGTGACATGGATGCATTGGGTAGAAGGGTGGTAACAACGATATCCTTTTTGGTGCATGGCGTATGTAGAGAAAAAGGGGTTTGAGTGATTTTCAAATACGTGATTTAAATGTGCACAAAAACGAGCATAAGATAAAACGTGCATAAGATATACATGTATGCATGATACATTGTTATTACTTGCCTTATTTAGCTTATATATTATGTTGCCGTACTAATGAGCCATGAAGCGTTAAAGCTTACATCATATGGAAAATATTTGTTGTGTTTATGCTTTTTTCAGGTGCCACCATTAATGAACTAAACTAGTTCATTAAGTGAAATACTTAGTTTATTAAACTAAGTAGTTCATTAAAGGAAGCCACATTTGGAAAAGGAACAAAGGCAACAAAGCTAAGGAAGGAAAGTTTTATCCTCCTCACCTCTTTAATGTGACACGCCATATACATATATATTACATATATTTTCAGATTTTTTGAAAAAGGCACATACACATGTATTCCAACGTACTACCGACACGTTATATATTTCACATACGTATGTTAACGTCACACCACTATACTTAACTCATATTTATGAGTATATTCAGGTCTTATATCATATGATACAAGATATGGTGATGACAAATTAAATACGACACGATAAAAGGTTCTAAACCGAAAATTGTCGTATCGGGCGAATACCGAAACTTCGCCAACGTGTCACGTACTTGCCATAAATAAATGGCCAGCCCCTATACTTCAAAAAGTGATAAAAATTTCGTGCACATGACCATATGTTCAGCCAAAAATACTTTCCATGTTGGCACACACATATCACCCCACATTAAGGCCAAAATGTGAAGATTCCAAGTTTAATTTTGTCGCATGTTAATGGTACCATTTTAGACCAGCCAAGTGCTGAGATTTAAAGTATATATTATATATATTATTATTAGCATAATATATATAACATGTGCAAAAGTTGGAATTTAAATTAGAGAAAAATCGGGTAATCGATAAATATCGAAAATTCGGTTTTCTACGTACACAACACATGGAACATTTTTGGTACATCATGTGACATGTATCTAGACACTTTTTACGTATGTTATACATCTTAAAGTGTTCTAGAAAATTAAATTAAGAGCTGATTGGAATATAACATGTGTGTATTATTAAATGTGCACTATTTTACAAAGTTTGCAAAAATAAATTCAGCACATGTATATGCCATATCACACGCCACTTCAGCCATGATGGAGCTTAGGTGGAGCTTATTTGACACTTATTTTTCATTTTAATTGGTGGAAAATAAGCTACACATGATGGGTGACTTTGAAGGGGGCAACACACAAGGAAAGATTTCAAAAATGCAACACGTGCTGAAAATTTTCAGCACATGTGAATAGTGGCCGAAAATTGCATCTTAATTGTGATATATTTGGCTCTTCATTTTCAAGGGATTGATATAATACTACTATGGAAATATTTTGAATATGTCTAGAATATTGCACATGCTGAAAATTTCAGCATGTGAAGGAATGAGTTGGCCGATTTTATGGTCATGAATGAGACCAATTTGTTATCCAAATTATGTGGGATTGATTGTGAGATAATTGGCAATGTTTTTATGATTGTTTTGGCACATGTTTTTAAGTGTTATTCTCAGATTTGTCTAGTCATCAAGTGATGATAACATCCAACCAATCAATGAGTGCCAAGTAAGCAAAAGCTTAAGTGATCATCCAATGAGAAGGTGACAAATAAGCAAGACCATGTCACAATGATGTCTGACATTCTCTCAAGGACTTAGAAGACAATTTTCAAGAGGGGGAAGAGCAATAGGGGTCGGCCATTGCATGTTAAAAAGGAAGGAAGAAGAGCAAAACAAGAACAAGAACAAGAGTTGCAAGTTCAAAGATCAAAAGTGTTCTAGCCTTCTTCTTCTACATTCTCTTTCTTTATTTCTTCTTGAAAGCCTATTGTATTCATATCTTTCTATCCTTGAATAGGCTTGTATTATACCACCACATACTCTTTATCTTTGTAAAAGATTGATCAAGGTGTGATCAATCTTCATTCTTGCGAGGTGGTGGTGTTCGTGCAAATTGTATTCACTATACAAAGTTTGTAAAGGATTGGAGTTAGGTGTAACTCTATCAACCCTGTGGTAAGGTGATTTTGAGTTGAGTGATTAGTATGAACCAAGGAAGGTGTTCCTTGAAGACTGGAGTAGGTTGTTGATAACCGAACCAGTATAAAATTCTTGGTGTCATTTACTTTCAGCACTGATTTTCTGTTTAGCACTGTTTACTGTTTTTAATCACGTCTATAAAAATAGTAAACGAATTTCAAAAATCACGAAACTTTCAGAAAATATAACCACACGTTCTAGGGTTCTTTTGGCGCAAGTTTCAACCCTTTTGGACAAGTATAAGTCATTCAAACGTCCAAAGTTCTGAGACTAGTGCAGTCTGATTTTCAGGCTTGCAAAGGTTGAGACTTTGATCGTATTTGACTTACTTCCCAAAAGAATTTTTCAAAACTGTTTCAATCCATTTAAATATTACATATAATGGGTTAGTGGTTAAATTTTCAGAGCATTTGGAGTTGTGTATAAATAGGAATTAATTTTTCAAATCAGTGTATTGGTTCTGGCAGATTTGCGCGATCTGACCACCAACAAATTTTCAAAGGGTTAGAGGTTGAATTTAAATCTGAAATTTTTAGGAGACACTCATAACATCTGAGGCTAAGTTCTCTCCAAATTTCAGAATTTGTGAAGACCTGAAACCTAGTTTTCAAAACGTTTTAAAACTGGTCCTAAAAACAGAAACTGTTTTCAGAAGTTGGGTTTTTGGTTCAAAGAAATTTTAAAAACCACATTTTCCGCACCCACTATTCAACCCCCCCTTCTAGTGGCGCCTTACAGATCCTACAATTGGTATCAGAGCAGGAACACTCACAACAAAAGGATCCAACGATCCTTGTGAGATGGCAACCACTAGCGACAAAACCGAGCAAGAAGGTATGTCAAGCCAAATGCCTCCACTATTTGGAATTGAGGTAAATTCTGATTCTTACTCGGATTCTGAACTATCTTATGATGATTTATATGTTGAATATCTTGAATTACATAAGTTTGCTAGAACTCTTACAAAACAAAAGAAGCGATTAATTGAAGACAAGAAGATGTTAGAATCTTCTAACGAAAATCTTGTCGCTCAATTAAACGATTCTAGAGAAGAGTCATCATGCATCATTAATTCACTAAGTCTGAGATTTCATCATTGACATCTGAGAACACTGAATTGAAATCCGAGATTTCAAACTGAAATCAAGGAATGCGGATGTAGAGAAAAAGGTGAAACAATTTGACACGAGAACAAACATGCTAGATCACATCAGTTCTTCTCAAAAGCATGATAGTGACAAAACCGGACTAGGATACGTTGAGAAAAGTAAGCCACAAAATAAACCAACCAAATTCATCCCATCTAAGAAAATAGATGCATCAAAGACATATGTGGCATCTGAGAAGACGCATAGGCATTTTCTTATGACATCTCAACGTGCTTCTTCTTCACATCATGCAAAATATAATTATGTGCCATATAGATATGAGAAGAAACAAATGATGCATACGTGACACTCATATCACAAAAATGCATCTAGATCACGTCCCGTGCATGCAAACCGAAATGCTTATCAAAACAGAAACCATACTACATGCATGATGGGATTCTTGGCCAAAGGCCAAACGCATTTGGCCCTAACATATATTATGTTGCGTTCTCATGACCTTTCTCACCTTTTGGAAGACCTAGAAATGTCACCCAAATTTGGGTACCAAAAGGGACATTTTCACAGGGTTGAATAAATAACCCTTACGAATGCACGTTATATGAAATGCATGTTTTTTTTCTTCTTCATCTTTACAGACATCTTTTGATTTACTTTTCAAAATAAAAGGGGAGAGATAGCATGATTTTAAGGGGGAGATAGATACTAATTGCATAAATTAAGGGGGAGCGACTCGGAATTTAAAATTCAAGTTTTGATTTTATGCATGATTGAAGGGGGAGCGATAGGATTTAAATCATGAGTATAGGTTATTTTGAAAATCATCAAAAAGGGGAGATTGTAGAGAAAAAGGGGTTTGAGTGATTTTCAAATACATGATTTAAATGTGCACAAAAACGAGCATAAGATAAACGTGCATAAGATATACATGTATGCATGATACATTGCTATACTTGCCTTATTTAGCTTATATATTATGTTGCCGTACTAATGAGCCATGAAGCGTTAAAGCTTACATCATATGGAAAATATTTGTTGTGTTATGCTATTTTCAGGTGCCACCATTAATGAACTAAACTAGTTCATTAAGTGAAGTACTAGTTTATTAAACTAAGTAGTTCATTAAAGGAAGCCACATTTGGAAAAGGCACAAAGGCAACAAAGCTAAGGAAGAAAAGTTTTATCCTCCTCCCCTCTTTAATGTGACACGCCATATACATATATATTACATATATTTTCAGATTTTTTGAAAAAGGCACATACACATGTATTCCAACGTACTACCGACACGTTATATATTTCACGTACGTATGTTAACGTCATACCACTATACTTAACTCATATTTATGAGTATATTCAGGTCTTATATCATATGATATAAGATATGGTGATGACAAATTAAATACGACACGATAAAAGGTTCTAAACCGAAAATTGTCGTATCGGGCGAATACCGAAACTTCGCCAACGTGTCACGTACTTGCCATAAATAAATGGCCAGCCCCTATACTTCAAAAGTGATAAAAATTTCGTGCACATGACCATATGTTCAGCCAAAATACTTTCCATGTTGGCACACACATATCACCCCACATTAAGGCCAAAATGTGAAGATTCCAAGTTTAATTTTGTCGCATGTTAATGGTACCATTTTAGACCAGCCAAGTGCTGAGATTTAAAGTATATATTATATATATTATTATTAGCATAATATATATAACATGTGCAAAAGTTGGAATTTAAATTAGAGAAAAAATCGGGGTAATCGATAAATATCGAAAATTCGGTTTTCTACGTACACAACACATGGAACATTTTTGGTACATCATGTGACATGTATTGTTGTACCCCAACAATGAGGTACGTAAAAACTATGAATATGAGATGGAATGAAAGCGACAATTTCTTTTAGAGCGTGTTACTTAAGTCCACGTAACTCTTTTTACTTAAATACTCTTGAGATAGTCCATGAAATATAGAGTGATATAAACCATACCAATATATATATGTATATGTGCGTATATATGATATATGTAGGGAAGGTATAAACACATGGTACACCTAGCGTGTACGTAATTGTATAGATACATATACTAATCTTGGAACAATAAAACATAGGAAACAATATGGCATATGGATTAAAATTACAAGGAATATCAAGATGCCTAAGAGGCCCAAAATTTCGGCCTATACATGGGAAATTCTAGAATCTCTAGCCAATTTTATTAGCTAAAATAATTACTTAATGTCTACTACATCATTTAGACAAGAAGTTATTATGCAAAGAGGAAAATAGAAAATAAAATAGACATGCATTTAAGGAACAAGTTGAGACAACTCATTAAGGAAGGAAAGTAGTATGGTTGAGGTCATAAAGACCCCAACCAAAGCCGCCCCCCCTTAATGTCTAGACATGGAGGATTTTAAATCCTACCATGGTTACTTTTCTCTAAACCAAGGTTAATGTAACCATGATTTAATAAAGTAACTTGTGTTAGCACAAAAGTAACTATAGTTTGAATAAAGTAACCAAGGTTATACTAACTTAACCTTGATTAACACACAAGAAAGCCCTAATCTCACCAAATCCCTCCAAAGAAACCGTCCCCCCCTAAGCCTCCAAACATAGTTCAATTCAACTCATTCTAGAGCATCTCTCTCATATTGTAAGACCAAGAACACTTAGCAAAATCTCCATCTTCCCTCATCAAGAGATTTCGGCCCTTCCATCTTGAGGGCTAGGACTTCACGTTCACTTCAAGACCTCAAGGAGACATCTAGGTAAGTGTTGTTCCTAATCTCCTTAAGAGAATTCTCACTTTTATGAGAATGAAACTCACATGCATTCTCTTGTTTTATGCTAAACCGTGGGTTCAAGGTGGGGATAGGGGAAAGCTACCCAACTTTCTTAGGAGGAGATACATTGAGGTGCTTGAATCTCCATTTCAAGATCATTTTGGTAAGATGCTCTAACTTTAAAAGATGACCTAGTTCCTCCATTTAAATAAAGAACTAACCTTTTCATTTCACTCCCTCAAAACCGTGTGCTCAAGGTGAAGAGGGTGAAGGATTTCATCACATCTCACTTCATACCAAGCAAAGGCAAGAGCTTTAGCTTGAAGAGGCAAGTATACTTTAACCCCTTACATATATGTGATTATGTGCATACTTGAATGTCTAGAAGCCTAAGATATGACTTTAGTGGAAAATAGCCTAAGGTTACCTTTTTCTTATATTTTGAATGTGTTGGACTATGGGACTGTTTTGTTGGAAGAATGAGAAGCCCATGTGAACGACTTTTGCATGCTAAAGGGGACTTGAACTAGTGTAGGGAAGCCTTATCATGTATATTGAATGACCATTAACTTGGATTATAGGCTAAAGAACAAAATTAGGTAAGGAAGGATATTTCTATGCATGTTGGCTGAAAACAGAATTCTGGACAGATTTTATGCAAATTGATGGACTTAGTTAAGGACCTTCTAAGCGTTGGATTGAGCTTATTTTTGGTATGGTCGTAGCTTATTATGTCTAGTTTAATGTGGCGTTTGGAATTTCTGGAAAATCCTTTGTGGATTGGCCAGAAATGAATTTTTAGTAACAGGATCAAAACAGCTTCTGGTCGTAGCACCTTAGGGAGAAAAATTATTTAAGTGCCTTAAACATCTTGGATTGACCTGAAATTTTTACAGGAAGTACTTAAGACCTAGGGCTAAATATCCATGTAAAGAAATTGATTTTATCTATTGATCTTGATATAAACCATTGAAGGAAAGTCGGTGTAACATTCTGGAAAACAGGACAGATTGACCCTTTGTGCTGTATGAATTGTATCGTATTTGTTTTAACCTGTTTTGGTGAAAGGGACATTTGAATATTGTTCACAAAGGAAATAGGAAGGATTTCCAGGTGCTAAGTGAGCCCCATAATGAGTTTATGGATGGAGACAAGGTAAGGAATGGAGTTGAGAGTGCAGCAGAATTTCTGTTGTACCCCTGTTGGGAATTATTTTTATTGAGGTATCTACGTTTGTCGAAATCGCATGAAATTTGTACAGAATGTAGTTAAGATCATGTGGTGCATGTCCATATTTTTATTTTCCGAAAAATAGGCTAAAAAGGTTGATTTTAAGGCCGGACAATACAGGACATGCTGCTGATTCATTGTCCAGCCCATGAAGAAAGTTGTTATGATGTTATAAGTGCATATTACCATGTTGCATCCCATGCACTTGCATTGACATGCTCATATGTTCCATGCTCATGACTTTATTGATGTTTTACATAAAGTTTCTGTTTTGAAAGAATTCCGTCCCTTCTGGCCAGCTTAACCCGTCACAGATCCGGGGTTAATTGATCTGAAAAGTTATAAGGACCGATCCAGGCCCGGTACAATAGGTCTGAAGATGATCACGATTATAAGGACCGATACAGGCCCGGTATAATAGGTCTGAAGATTTTAAGGACCGATCCAGGCCCGGTATAATAGGTCTGAAGATTTTAAGGACCGATCCAGGCCCGGTATAATAGGTCTGAAGAGTATAAGAACCGTGCCAGGTCCGGTATAATAGATCTGAAGGTGATCATGTTATAAGAACCGAGTCATGCCCGGTATAATAGGCTGACACACTCTCTTGTTTTACGATGAGCATGATTTGAAAGAAAGAAAGAAAGTTCAAGCATTTTTCATGAGCATGTCTAAATGAAAGAAAGAACGTTTTCCGTTGCATTTGCATCGCATTTACATTTTCATACGCATTACGCATGATACCTTTTCATAGAAGTTAGGGTTTGGCTATGGCATGTAGAATCTAACTAAGTGATGACACTTAGAATTTAGCTAAGTACCGATATGACTTTAAGTATGATGCTTCGGAAAGGTAATGGCAGGTATGTCCTAACTTAAGGAATTGGGGTTTGATTCTTGTATGCAGTTTTCTCTTTATTGTAAGGTGTTATTGTATACTTGCTGGCGACTCTGTCGCTCACCCATTTATTTTTCCCCCCAGAGCCAGGTAATGAAGTCGAGTGGGTGGATGATGAGCCAAGGATGCCATACCCGTAGGCCATTGAAATTGCCGTTAAGAGAATGATGATGAAAGCTTTTGATGAACCTTTGGGACATTTTGGGACTTAACTATTTTCGGATTCTCCTCGGATAATGTTTGTATAATTTCGCGATGTAGTTGCTATCGGTTCAGTTTGTATAATTTTGCTGTGTATTCGCGATTTGACGCTTTCGGATTAAGGTTCAAATTCTGCCGTATTTTATCTACCTGCTAAGATCGTGACTTTGTAATCCATGTTTATTCATGGGTTTTACGAGTTAAGTATCGACGCTTTGTACTTTTCCGAAAGGGAAGGTACGGCGGGTGCACCGTACGAGGGATAGCCGAGTACGGGGCGCTACATGTATCTAGACACTTTTTACATATGTTATACATCTTAAAGTGTTCTAGAAAATTAAATTAAGAGCTGATTGGAATATAACATGTGTGTATTATTAAATGTGCACTATTTTACAAAGTTTGCAAAAATAAATTCAGCACATGTATATGCCATATCACACGCCACTTCAGCCATGATGGAGCTTAGGTGGAGCTTATTTGACACTTATTTTTCATTTTAATTGGTGGAAAATAAGCTACACATGATGGGTGACTTTGAAGGGGGCAAACACACAAGGAAAGATTTCAAAAATGCAACACGTGCTGAAATTTTCAGCACATGTGAATAGTGGCCGAAATTGCATCTTAATTGTGATATATTTGGCTCTTCATTTTCAAGGGATTGATATAATACTACTATGGAAATATTTTGAATATGTCTAGAATATTGCACATGCTGAAAATTTCAGCATGGTGAAGGAATGAGTTGGCCGATTTTATGGTCATGAATGAGACCAATTTGTTATCCAAATTATGTGGGATTGATTGTGAGATAATTGGCAATGTTTTTATGATTGTTTTGGCACATGTTTTAAGTGTTATTCTCAGATTTGTCTAGTCATCAAGTGATGACAACATCCAACCAATCAATGAGTGCCAAGTAAGCAAAAGCTTAAGTGATCATCCAATGAGAAGGTGACAAATAAGCAAGACCATGTCACAATGATGTCCTGACATTCTCCCAAGGACTTAGAAGACAATTTTCAAGAGGGGGAAGAGCAATAGGGTCGGCCATTGCATGTTAAAAAGGAAGGAAGAAGAGCAAAACAAGAACAAGAACAAGAGTTGCAAGTTCAAAGATCAAAAGTGTTTCTAGTCTTCTTCTTCTACATTCTCTTTCTTTATTTCTTCTTGAAAGCCTATTGTATTCATATCTTTCTATCCTTGAATAGGCTTGTATTATACCACCACATACTCTTTATCTTTGTAAAAGATTGATCAAGGTGTGATCAATCTTCATTCTTGCGAGGTGGTGGTGTTCGTGCAAATTGTATTCACTATACAAAGTTTGTAAAGGATTGGAGTTAGGTGTAACTCTATCAACCCTGTGGTAAGGTGATTTTGAGTTGAGTGATTAGTATGAACCAAGGAAGGTGTTCCTTGAAGACTGGAGTAGGTTGTTGATAACCGAACCAGTATAAAATTCTTGGTGTCATTTACTTTCAGCACTGATTTTCTGTTTAGCACTGTTTACTGTTTTTAATCACGTTCGTAAAATAGTAAACGAATTTCAAAAATCACGAAACTTTCAGAAAATATAACCACACGTTCTAGGGTTATTGTGGCGCAAGTTTCAACCCTTTTGGACAAGTATAAGTCATTCAAACGTCCAAAGTTCTGAGACTAGTGCAGTCTGATTTTCAGGCTTGCAAAGGTTGAGACTTTGATCGTATTTGACTAACTTACCAAAAGTATTTTTCAAAACTGTTTCAACCCATTTAAATATAACATATAATGGGTTAGTGGTTAAATTTTCAGAGCATTTGGAGTTGTGTATAAATAGGAATTAATTTTCAAATCAGTGTATCGGTTCTTGCAGATTTGTGCGATCTTACCACCAACGAATTTTCAAGGGGTTAGAGGTTGAATTTAAATCTGAAATTTTTAGGAGACACTCATAACATCTGAGGCTAAGTGCTCTCCAAATTTCAGAATTTTTGAAGACCTGAAACCTAGTTTTCAAAACGTTTTAAAACTGGTCCTGAAAACAGAAACTGTTTTCAGAAGTTGGGTTTTTGGTTCAAAGAAATTTTAAAAACCACATTTTCCGCACCTACTATTCAACCCCCTCTTGTAGTGGTGCCTTGCAGATCCTACAGCGTAGCCCACAAAAACACATTTCTTTGCATAAGAATCAAATTTTGTACGTCGCTCTTGGGAGTATGGACAAAGACAGTGCAACCAAATACCCAGGGAGGAAGAGTGAGGATAGAGGGGATACTGACCTGAGTTGAGAGCCTGTGGAGAGGGGTATTATGCTGAAGTATTTTGATGGGCATACGGATCAGAAGATATGTTAAGGTGGCTATTGCTTCTAGCCAGAAATAAGTACAGACATCAGATTCGATCATTATAGCTCGAGTCCTTTCTAGGAGAAGCTGATTTTTCATTCGGCAATGCCATTCTGTTGAGGATTACAAGCACTTGACGTTTGGTGGATTATGCCGTTAGCCCGAAGAAATTGTTGAAAGGTGTTATACATGTATTCACTACCATTGTCCGATCGAAGTACACGAAGAGTCACATTATACTGGGTTTAATCTTGTGTAAGAAATCATGAAATCTATCATTAACTTTTGCTTTATGCTTAAGAATGTATACCCATGTCATACGAGTGCAGTCATCAACAAAAGTAACAAACACTAGAATCCTTGTGGAGTGGGTACTAAAGAAGGTCCCCACACGTCAGAGTGTATCAATGAAAAAATAGTATCCACACGAGTATTATTAGGTCTGAAAGTACTTTTGTACTATTAGCACAGATGCACGTTTCATAAGAGAAATCAACAGGACTAGTAAATAAATTAGGAACGAGGAATTTTAGATAACTGAAGGACGGGTGCCCCAATCGCCGATGCCATAACCAGATTTGCCGTTGGACCGTACCGTGGGCAAGCATGAACCGACCCGTTTGAGAGACCTCGTCCAAATAGTACAGTCCATCGTGCTCAGTGCCATGCCCAATAATCTCCTTCAAATGAATCTCCTGCAAAAGGCAAAAACAAGGATAGATTAGGACAATGCAATCAAGCTCTTTTGTTACTTGCCTGACATAAAGTAATTTGGAGAAAAGATCATGAACATAAAGACAATTTTGAAGTGTTAGTGGTGAAGAGAAAGAAATCGAGCCAGTGTCTTGAACCCGTGTGAATTCACCACTAACAATTTCAATTTGAGTTTTTTGAGGAATGGTGAGTGTAGAGAAATCACTAGGGTCACATGTCATGATATCAGTGGCCCCACACTCGAGGATCCATCGGGAGTGTTTTGGGTGACTGGAGGGACCTATGGGCCTTTTTGTGTAAGGGGGGACGCTGGCAAATAGTTTTAGTGGGTAGAATATTGTGGACATGTGCTGGCGGGTGCAGTAAAGGCGGATTTGATTTGGGTAAGAGATGTGGTTTGGGAACTGTTTGGGTCAGATGGCTATTTTTGTAATTATTTCTGGCAGTAAATTTGGTCGAAGTGGGTGGGCAGAAAGTAATTTTAGGGACTATAAGTGTAATTTCCACAGCTATGGAGGGTAAGGTGGTAATTTTTCTAGGACCAGGTTTGGGTTTTAAATACCCAACCCTATTATGTTTTCCTTGCCCGCCTCTGTCTGCTCCCATGTTGCCTTCCTGTCCCTTCTTCCTGCCTTCTTGCCTTCCTGGCCATGGCTGTTGTCAACCTATGCTGGTGCTCTTGGCTTCATCCTTGGCGCGTGCCGGTGGCTTCTCCACTGCTTACTGCGGTGGCGCCTCTGCCTGGGGGTGTGGGCTTCTTCTCGGGCTTTTTTCTGCTCGTGCTTCCCACCAGTCTGGGCAATCGACTAGTTGGAAGCATGTTTCTCTGGTATGTTTCTTCATACCGTAGTGGGTGCATCGCAGTTTTGCTCTATCCTCTTTGTTCCTGCTGTGCGATGAAATCTGAGAGCATGGTTGTCCCACCGAAGGTCCCTCCCAATCCCTGATGATGACATTGTTCTGAAGGGATGCCCCTTAAAATTCCCATCCTTGCCTTTTCTCTTCGGATGGCTCCATACACTGTCTCAAAGTAGGAAAGAGGGTCTCGATTCAAAAGATCCCTCTTTACTTCCTCAAATCTGTCACTGACCGCTGTCAAAAGTTGAAACAACTGTTGTTCTTGAAGTTTTCTGTTATATATGGTAATATCCTCGGGATCTTCAAAGGATTTGGGTCTCTCCCATCGATTGTCTTCCAAACGCCTTGGAGTCGAGTCCAACATTCTTCTAAACTCCCTTCTCCCTATGAATAGAGTTTGCCTTCCTTTGAAGGTCAAATACCTAGAGTGTGTCCCCTCCTGAGCCATAGGTGGTTGCAAGTGTTAGGAAATCATACGAGATCACTGCAAAAACACGCAGCGGAAAAACAAACTTGATCTCCGATTTCCTACCAAGGATCCATGTTATTCGTTTAATTCGACAAAAGAAATCAAAAACTACCTCCGTAGATTCGAAGTCTGCAGATGGAAGAGGTGCGAAATCACGAACACCCTCTGTCGGTATCCACACGAACGCTTCTGCCCCGGAGTGCTAGCTCTTCAAACGGCGCGGCTTGAAGAACTCGTTTTCTCAAAAACGATTCTAGGGTTTCGTTTCTGTTCTTTTCGTTTTTTTAATTGCTTGGTGTATCAGATACGCCAAGCTCCATACATATATATAGATACAAAATCCGATCGCAGATCGGATTTGTTAACGCTATCAAAATCCGTACCAGAAAAGGATTCTGTTAGGATTAGATAAACAAATCAAAATCCATATCAAATATGGATTCTCTGTTATTATCCGATGATATAAATATATACATAAAAAACGAAATTAATAATAATAATAATTAATATCCAATATTAATATTATTAATATTTAAAAAACGATAATAATAATAATAATTAATATCCAATATTAATATTATTAATATTATTAATCTCAGCCATACGCATTCTTGTGTGTGACCCGATAGGCCCATATTAATTGGCAGTTGATCAAATCTCTATTAAACCAACAAGTTGTAATTGGCCTCTAGCAAGGCATTACAACTACCCAATTAATACGAGTAAAGTCCAACTAGCCTAATAATAGTACATGCATTAATCCTTTTGTCACACGATATCTAGTTTGAACATAAGTCATGGTCAGCGTCATACTTATATTGTTCAAACATATGATTACTCGATCTCTAAGTAGACTGATAAAACAAATGACATTGATCACACTATCAATTCATTTGAGCACGGCCATGCATTTCACAGTCTACTAATCGATGGGCCCAAAGATATCTCTCTCAAAAGAGAGGGACAAATTCTATCTTGATTGTTCAATATCCTCTACATAATTTCTATCACATTCAATCATGACCTTTATTATTATCCAGTTACGGATAACGTTTGATCATGTCAAAATATAATAGTCCTTATGTTGGAAACTATGACATCTCAAGTCAAAGGATTAAAACATGACTATCATGAGATTTACTTATGACGCTAATCCATGTAGCAATCTCATGATGGGTCTATCCAATACACTATTCCCTAACAAGTATCTATGAGATTGATTCGTATCACCATACACATAATCAATCTTATGATCATCAAATCAATACTCATACTGATTATAAATTATTTTATCTCCATAACAATAATGAATCAGGGACATATATCAAAATTGTGTAACATACTAACCAACAATAATGATAATAAAACCTCTTTTATTAATATAAATGCATAACATAAATATCCAAATCATGGGCCTAGGGCACATACACTAACAGCAAGGTCGTCCCATATGGCTTTAGCGGTGGGGTACTGAGATACTTTGTTCACGAGGCTGGGTTCTATATTTTGAATCAACCAAGTAAACACCAAATGATCTTGATGTTCCCACTGAGGGAACTTCGGGTCTGTAGCAGTTGGTGGAGAAGGCACGTCTGTGATGTGTGCTGTCCTTCCTCGGCCACCAATTGCTTTCTTGATCAGCGTAGCCTACAGAGGGTAGTTTTGCTCCATTGAACTTGAAGCTCAATGATAAATCTTCAGAATTGATGACTGTTGTATGAGTACCAAGATTGTTTTTTAAGCCAATTCATCATTTTTGGTTTCTGAGGGTCCGGGTTCTGTCATTTTATGGTTGGTCTAACGGGGGTATAGGAACAATGATGATAAAGAATTCCTGTATTTTGGTCTCAGTCAATTGGTTGGGAAAGGTATAGAGCTGTGAGGAAAAAGACGTGTTTTTTCTTGAGTCCAATCTGCAGGTTTGTTTTTTTGTTGTCTGGATGTGCCTTAGTCGGCTGGAGAAAGGTGGAGGATGATGATGAGGGAAAGATCATCCTGCTAAGTTCGACGGATCAGAATTTTTTATGCTCTGATACTATGTAAGAATTAGACTAGGAATGAAGAACGATTTTCTTTCATTTATTGAATACTCTATTCTTGGGTCACTTTATATTTACAAATTGAGCCTATCTATGGTAAGTTTGAATTTTATATAGGATAAGATATACACGAGATATGGTTGATCTTGTAATGATGATCCCTATCAAATCTTCTAATCAAATCTCAAATCTTCTGAATATCTCTTGATTATCTTCTTTCCATCTCTACTTCTGAATACGGATGTAAAAGAACCAAACGATCCGAGTTTGGACAGGTTTGAACTTGGCTCGCCAGCGTTTACTGAACGAGCAGAACAGGCTCGGGATGTTCAACGAACGAGATTTACCCGTTCAAGCTCGGCTCGCTAAGGTAACGAACGAGCCGTGTAGGATCTGCAAGACACCACTAGAAGGGGGGTTGAATAGGTGGTGCGGAAAGTGTGGTTTTTAAAATTTGTTTAAAACTAAACAACTCAACTTCTAAAAACAGATTCTGTTTCGAGGACCAGTTTTAAAACGTTTTTAAAACCAGGTTATAGGTCTCCAAAAATTCTGAAATTTTCAGAGAACTTAGACTCATATTTTATGAGGGTCCCCTAAAATTTCAAATTAAGATTTCAACCTTTAACCCCTTAAAAACCGTTGATGTTCAGATTGCACGAATCTGCCAGAAACGGTAGACGGTTTTGAACAATTTATTCCTATTTGTGTGTAAGTCCAAATGCTCTGAAATTTTAATCACTAACTCCTTATATACTATATTTAAGTGGGTTGAAACAGTTTTGCAAAATTCTTTTGGGAAGTAGGTCAATTACAATCAAAGTCTCAAACCTTTGCAAGTCTGAGAATCAGACTACACTAGTCTCAGAACTTTTGATGTTTGATCGACTTATACTTATCCAAAAGGGTTGAAACTTATGCCAAATTAACCCTAGAACGTGTGACTATGTTTCTGGAAATTTTTGTGATATTGGAAAGTCGTTTACTATTTTTAAGGACGCCAACAAAAAGAGTAAACTGTGTAGTAACAGAAAGTAAATGCTGAAAGTAAATGGCACTAAGAATTTTATACTGGTTCGGTTATCAACAACCTACTCCAGTCTTCGAGGAACACCTTCCTTGGTTCACCACTAGTCACACAACACAAATACACCTTACCACAGGGTTGATGGAGTTACACACCAACTCCAACTCTTTACAAACCTGTACAATAAATACAATTCGCACGAACACCACCACCTTGCAAGATTGAAGATTGATCACACCTTGATAAATCTTTTACAAAGATATAGAATATGTGGTGGTCTAAGATAAGCCTATTCAAGAATATGAATGTAAGTACAATAGGCTTTTAGAAGAAACAAAGAAAGAGAGTGTAGAAGAAGAAGGCTAGAACAATTTTGATCCTTGAACTTGCAACTCTTGTTCTTGTTCTTGTTCTTGTTTTGCTCTTCTTTCTCTCCTTTTAATTTGTTTTGGCCGCCCCCTATAGTGCTATCCCCTCTTGAAAATTATCTTCTAAGTCCTTGGGAGAATGTAAGACATCATTGTGACATGGTCTTGCTTACTTGTCACATTCTCATTGGATGATCACTCAAGCTTTGCTTTGGCACTCATTGATAGGTTGAATGTCGTCATCACTTGATGACTAGGAAAATCTGAAATACCACTTAAAACATGTGCCAAAATCATCATAAAATAGTTCATAATTCACAAGATCATCACATAAATTAAGCAAGACAATTTTCTCCAAAATAGCTATAAGAAATCGGCCATTAACATTCTTGCACATGCTGAAATTTCAGCATGTGTTACATTCACTATTTGTTCAAAATATTGCCTATTTTGCATTGTTTTAATTCAAGAATTCAATCATCATTTAGTGCAAGACATCTTTATCAAATTTTGGGATAAAAATTTAGACATTAACAAGGCCACAAAAACGGCCTAGGTACATTACACACATGCTGAAATTTTGAGCATGTGTGATATTCAAGAATATCACTTTCTTTATTCTATAAAATATTTAAAACACTTCCAAATTATCTTCTAATTAATCCACCTTAATCAAGACACAAAATATGACTCATAAAGATGTCAAAATTGTCCAACCAATTAGCACATGCTGAAATTTTCAGCATTGTGTCACAATTGTGACAAAATTTGAAATATTGTCCGAAATACACTCTAGAGGGGGGTGAATAGAGTGTTTGGCACTTTAGCGGAATTTTCTTGTTTGGCTCAACTCAAAAGAGATTCAAAATCAAAGCAAGAATGAGAGATGAGAAGCAATGAATGTGTACACCGGATATAGAGTGGTTCGAATCGTAAATGATTCTACTCCACTACCACTTTGTTTCCAAAGTGGATTTTCAGGCTTCTTTCTTTAAGTCACCAACATTGTATGATTGATTCTTGACCAATCAATATGCCAATAAGGCTTCAAATAAGCTCTATCTTGGCTGTAATGTGCGTGTATGATGTATATACATATGCTGAAAATTGTTTTTGCTAACTTTGTAAAATAGTGCACATTTAATAATACACACATGTTATATTCCAATCATCACTTAATTTAATTTTCTAAAACACTTTAAGATGTATGACATATGTAAAAAGTGTCTAGATACGTGTCGTATGATGTGCCAAATATGTTCCATGTATTGTGTACGTAGAAAACCGAATTTTCGATGTTTATCGATTACCCGATTTTCTCTAATTAAATTCTAACTTTTTGCACATGTTATATATATTATGTTACACATAATATACATAATATATACTTTAATATTCAGCTTATAAGGCTGATTAAAGTGGTGGCTAGACATGTGACAAAATTGAAATTGGAATCTCCACAATTTGGCCTTAATGTGGGGTGATTTGTGTGTGCCAACATGGAATGATTTCATGGCTGAAAATAACAACATAGCCACGAAATTTATAAGTATTTTTGAAGTGTAGGGGCTGGCCATCTATTTATGGCAAGTACGTGACACGTTGGCGAAGTTTCGGTATTCGTCCGATACGACAATTTTCGGTTTAGAACCTTTTAACGTGTCGTATTTAATTTGTCATCACCATGACTTATATCATATGATATAAGAGCTGAATATACTCATAAATATGAGTTAAGTATGGTGGTGTGACATTAACGTACGTACGTAAAATATATAACGTGTCGGTAGTACGTTGGAATACATGTGTATGTGCCTTTTTCAAAAAATCTGAAAATATATTTATATATATGTGTATGGCCGTGTACAATGAGGAGAGGAGGAGGAGACTTTCCTTTCTTAGCCTTGTTGCCTTTGTGCCTTGTCCAAATGTTGCTTCTTTTAGTGAACTACTTAGTTTAATTAACTAAGTACTTCACTTAATGAACTAGTTTAGTTCATTAATGGTGGCACCTGAAAATAGTATAAACACAACAAATGTTTGCCATTTGATGTAAGCTTTAAAGCTTTATGGCTCGTTAGTACGGCAACATTATATATGAATTATATAAGGCAAGTAATATGCAATATATCATGCACATTTATCTCATGCTCGTTTTTATGCACATTTAAATCATATGTTTTGAAATCACTCAAACCCTTTTTTCTCTACAATCTCCCCCTTTTGATGATTTCCAAAATAACCTATGCACGTGATTTAAATCCAATCGCTCCCCCTTCAATCATGCATAAATTCAAAAATCTCTCCCTCTTGATTTATGCAATCAGTATCTCTCTCCCCCCTTAAATCATGCTATCTCTCCCCCTTTATTTTGGAAAGTAAATCAAAAGATGCTTGTAAAGATGAAGAAAATCATGCATTTCATATACGTGCGTTCGTAAGAGTTATTTATTCAAGCCTTGAAAATGTCCCTTTTGGTACCCAAATTTGGGTGACCCTTCTAAGTCTTCCAAAAGATGAGAAAGGTGATGAAAGCACAACATAATATACTTTATGTGCAACTGTATCTGGCCTTTGGCCAAGAACTCCTTTATACGCATTATATATAGGACGTTTTCGATATGTCCTTGTGTTTGTGTGCGTAGTGCATGGATGGAATGAATGCCGTGTATGCATCACTCTTTTCTTTTCATATCTATATGATACAAAATTGTATTTCGCATGATATGATGAAGAAGTGGGGCGTGATGAGGGAAGAGGTCTTTGCGTCATCTTAGACGCCGTTTTTGGCTTTGGGGTGTCTACTTTCTCAGACACAACGAACTTAGTTGGTTTGGTGGATGCTTCATTTGTCTCAACGTATCCCAAACCTGTTTTGTCACTATCATGCTTTTGTGATAAGATAATACGATGCAGCATGTTAGATCCTGTGTCATATTGTTTTTACCTTTTTCTCTACATCCGCATTCCTTGATTTCAAGTTTAAAATCTTGGATTTCAATTCAGTGTTCTCGGATGTCAATGATGAAATTTCAGACTTTAATGAATTTATAATGCATGACGACTCTTCTTTTGAATCGTTTAATGGAGACACAAGATCTTTGTTAGAAGATTCTAACAATTTCTTATCTTCAATTAATCGCTTCTTTTCTTTTGCAAGAGTCTTTGAAAAATTATGCAATTCTAAATATTGACTAAATAAATCATTATAAGAACATTCAGAATCGGAATCAGAGTCGGAAGATACCTTATTTGATGCTTTAGATGTAAAGCATACTTGTGCCTTGTGTTCTTCCGTATCATCAGTCTCATAGTCGGATGTGTCACTCCAAGTGGAGGCTTTGAAGGCTCTTCTCTTTTGCTTAGGTTCTGAGACGAGTCTATTCTTGTTCCGATCCTTGTCAGGGTATTTGTTTGTTTGTTTTTCTTTATTAGGGCAGTCATACGATAGATGTCCAAGTTTGCCGCATTCATAGCATTTTATTTCCTTATTTTTATTTTTATGATCCTTAGATGAGGTAGACTTATGTTTAATTGATTTTCTAAATATTTTTCTTAATCTTTAGCCATCGTGATTAAGTCCTCATCATCGGAATCTATGTCACTATCATCTACGACGTATTCATTTGATTTAAATATATAGCCCTATCATTATTAGAAATGGACTTAGAATGTCTTAAAGGAAGTTTGTTTTCATATATCTTAAGTGATCCAATTAGTTCTTCCATCTTAATCGATTTAGTCTCTTTGCTTTCTTCTATGGCCGTTACTTTAGAGTCCCACTCGGATGAAAGGCTTCGCAAGACTTTCTGTACTTTTTCCTGCATGGTAAAAGCTTTACCAAGAGACTCAAGAGAATTGTAGATGTTAGTCAAACGAAGATCCATATCAACAATAGATTCATTAGGCAATAGTTAAACGACTCAAGTGTGGACATAAGCATGCTTATCTTTGACTCTTTTACTTGACTCGTGCCTCTGTGTTTCATTTCGAGTATCCTCCACATTTCTTGTGCACTAGAGCAGTTTGAGACATAACTAGACTCACTCTTACTTAATCTATTTAAGAGCAATTGCATAGCCCTAGCATTCATGCTAAGTTTCTTTTTATCACCACTTGTATATTCTTGTCTAGATTTAACAACTTCTAGTGTGACTCCGTCTATGGTGGATAACTTAGATGGAACAAAAGGACCATCTTCTATAATCGACCAAAGATCAATATCTATTGCCATAAAAAAAGTTTCATTCTTACCTTCCATTGAACGAAAGACTCACCGTCAAAGAGAGGAGGCCTTATGGTTGACATTCCTTCTTGCACGGTGCTATAACTAGTGGATGCCATCTCACGTAGATCGTTGGATCCTTTTGTTGTGAGTGTTCCTGCGCTCTGATACCACTTGTAGGATCTGCAAGACACCACTAGAAGGGGGGTTGAATAGGTGGTGCGGAAAGTGTGGTTTTTAAAATTTGTTTAAAACTAAACAACTCAACTTCTGAAAACAGATTCTGTTTCGAGGACCAGTTTTAAAACGTTTTTAAAACCAGGTTATAGGTCTCCAAAAATTCTGAAATTTTCAGAGAACTTAGACTCATATTTTATGAGGGTCCCCTAAAAATTTTAAATTAAGATTCAACCTTTAACCCCTTAAAAACCGTTGATGTTCAGATTGCACGAATCTGCCAGAAACGGTAGACGGTTTTGAACAATTTATTCCTATTTGTGTGTAAGTCCAAATGTTCTGAAATTTTAATCACTAACTCCTTATATACTATATTTAAGTGGGTTGAAACAGTTTTGCAAAATTCTTTTGGGAAGTAGGTCAATTACAATCAAAGTCTCAACCTTTGCAAGTCTGAGAATCAGACTACACTAGTCTCAGAACTTTTGATGTTTGATCGACTTATACTTATCCAAAAGGGTTGAAACTTATGCCAAATTAACCCTAGAACGTGTGACTATGTTTCTGGAAATTTTTGTGATATTGGAAAGTCGTTTACTATTTTTAAGGACGCCAACAAAAAGAGTAAACTGTGTAGTAACAGAAAGTAAATGCTGAAAGTAAATGGCACTAAGAATTTTATACTGGTTCGGTTATCAACAACCTACTCCAGTCTTCGAGGAACACCTTCCTTGGTTCACACTAGTCACACAACACAAATACACCTTACCACAGGGTTGATGGAGTTACACACCAACTCCAACTCTTTACAAACCTTGTACAATGAATACAATTCGCACGAACACCACCACCTTGCAAGATTGAAGATTGATCAAACCTTGATAAATCTTTTACAAAGATATAGAATATGTGGTGGTCTAAGATAAGCCTATTCAAGAATATGAATGTAAGTACAATAGGCTTTTAGAAGAAAGAAAGAAAGAGAGTGTAGAAGAATAATGCTAGAACACTTTTGATCCTTGAACTGGCAATTCTTGTTCTTGTTCTTGTTTTGCACTTCTTTCTCTCCTTTTAATTTGTTTTGGCCGCCCCCCTGTAGTGCTATCCCCCTCTTGAAAATTATCTTCTAAGTCCTTGGGAGAATGTAAGACATCATTGTGATATGGTCTTGCTTACTTGCCACCTTCTCATTGGATGATCACTTAAGCTTTGCTTACTTGGCACTCATTGATAGGTTGAATGTTGTCATCACTTGATGACTAGGAAAATCTGAAATACCACTTAAAACATGTGCCAAAATCATCATAAAATAGTTGTCATAATTCACAAGATCATCACATAAATTAAGCAAGACAATTTTCTCCAAAATAGCTATAGGAAATCGGCCATTAACATTCTTGCACATGCTGAAATTTCAGCATGTGTTACATTCACTATTTGTTCAAAATATTGCCTATTTGCATTGTTTTAATTCAAGAATTCAATCATCATTTAGTGCAAGACATCTTTATCAAATTTTGGGATAAAAATTAGACATTAACAAGGCCACAAAAACGGCCTAGGTACATTACACACATGCTGAAATTTTCAGCATGTGTGATATTCAAGAATGTCACTTTCTTTATTCTATAAAATATTTAAAACACTTCCAAATTGTCTTCTAATTAATCCACCTTAATCAAGACACAAAATATGACTCATAAAGATGTCAAAATTGTCCAACCAATTAGCACATGCTGAAATTTTCAGCATGTGTCACAATTGTGACAAAATTTGAAATATTACCTTTTGTAGCTTCTTTCTTTAAGTCACCAACATTGTATGATTGATTCTTGACCAATCAATATGCCAACAAGGCTTCAAATAAGCTCTATCTTGGCTGTAATGTGCGTGTATGATGTATATACATATGCTGAAAATTGTTTTTGCTAACTTTGTAAAATAGTGCACATTTAATAACACACATGTTATATTCCAATCATCACTTAATTTAATTTTCTAGAAAACTTTAAGATGTATGACATATGTAAAAAGTGTCTATATACGTGTCGTATGATGTGTCAAAAATGTTCCATGTATTGTGTACGTAGAAAACCGAATTTTCGATGTTTATCGATTACCCGATTTTTCTCTAATTAAATTCCAACTTTTTGCACATGTTATATATATTGTGTTACACATAATATACATAATATATACTTTAATATTCAGCTTATAAGGCTGATTAAAGTGGCGGCTAGACATGTGACAAAATTGAAATTGGAATCTCCACAATTTGGCCTTAATGTGGGGGTGATTTGTGTGTGCCAACATGGAATGATTTCATGGCTGGAAATAATATCATAGCCACGAAATTTATAAGTATTTTTGAAGTGTAGGGGCTGGCCATCTATTTATGGCAAGTACGTGACACGTTGGCGAAGTTTTGGTATTCGTCCAATACGACAATTTTCGGTTTACAACCTTTTAACGTGTCGTATTTAATTTGTCATCACCATGACTTATATCAAATGATATAAGAGCTGAATATACTCATAAATATGAGTTAAGTATGGTGGTGTGACATTAACGTACGTACGTAAAATATACAACGTGTCGGTAGTATGTTGGAATACATGTGTATGTGCATTTTTCAAAAAATCTGAAAATATATTTATATATATGTGTATGGCCGTGTATAATGAGGAGAGGAGGAGTAAACTTTCCTTTCTTAGCCTTGTTGCCTTTGTGCCTTGTCTAAATGTTGCTTCTTTTAGTGAACGACTTAGTTTAATTAACTAAGTACTTCACTTAATGAACTAGTTTAGTTCATTAATGGTGGCACCTGAAAATAGTATAAACACAACAAATGTTTGTCATTTGATGTAAGCTTTAAAGCTTCATGGCTCGTTAGTACGGCAACATTATATATGAATTATATAAGGCAAGTAATATGTAATATATCATGCACATTTATCTCATGCTCGTTTTTATGCACATTTAAGTCATATATTTTGAAATCACTCAAACCCCTTTTTCTTTACAAGCCGAGCCCGTTCAGAACACCGAAGCTGTTCTTCACTCACCGAAGATGTATTTTGTGCATACTCTCTCCACTCACCGAAGCTGGAGCTCACAAATGCTTCAGCTTCCGTACACGACGCAAACTAAAGGAAGCTTGAATAGCAACTTGTGTAAAAAAGAAAAAGACTATTCTAGCAGATAGTGAAGGCAACAACAGCCTAGCAACAATTTTTGGCAACTTTTTTGTTCCCAGAAATGATTAATTTGAACCAAAATGTAGAACTTATTGACAATGCTATGCTGCCATCAAATTCCAAATGTATACAGCAGAGACATCCATAGCCTAGCATAGACATCAAATAAATAAGAATCACAGGTTAAATTGGTTTTCACACAAAACTACTATTCAGAAAGCATCAGGCAAAAGGAACAACAATGAGTTATGAGTGGTTGAATCTCTACGAAAACATTGTTCAGGAATAAGAAATTGATGAAGTTATGATGACACCCGAAGTATGAATAGCAACCAGCATTGCAAAGATTTTGTATTTGATACAATTGCTTTTCATCTGGAACCACCTGCCTCCAAACAACAACAACAATTAAAAGAAGAAGAAACAGAGAGAAGAGCGAATCTTCCAAACATCAGCTACAACAACCGGAGAAAAAGAAAAAACAGGGAGGCAGTGAGTCTGTCCATGGATCAAAGTAAAGCCAACAGATATGCACAATCAGTTTCACTTAGGTTAGTCATAAACAGCAAGCCTAGACATAGGCAAATGGCTGTGAGATTTACATGCTCAAAATAAAATGACAACCCATTCAGAGAGAAGGTATATTAAGGATGCAAAGGATTACTTCCAACCTATATACATTATAAAAGATCCAAAAGCTACTACAGAAGTTTTGGAACAATTACAATTACAAACAATGGAACAAAGTGCTTACAGTCAATCAGATAATATAATCTCCTCCCATACATTCTGATCATCTGTTTTCACCTAAAGAAATAAAGAACAATTAAAACAAGTATTATAAAATAATAAGTGAACTAATACAGTAAACTTACAAACAATAGTATAATTTACCTTCATTGCATTTCTCAATTGTCGTACCCAATCGTCCACACACAAGAGCATCTCCACAGTCTCCATTGATATACTGGATCGGTAATCATCTATGACGTGTACACCGGCGCTGAAGGTAGACTCAGAGGCAACAGTAATAACCGGAACGGACAGAAGATCACGAGCAACGCTTGAAAGAATACTAAAGCGCCCACTGTTTAGTGTCCACCACAACAACACATCCAAGTCTGGTGCGGCCTTTAATTTCTTTTCATTCAGATATATATCCACCTCTGAAAGAGTACTAGGTGTTTCATCATCGCTTATGTAACCCCCCCAGTCCTTCCCAGCACAGCCTAGATTTACCCTTGCTGGATGAAACAACATTCAAATTAACCTGTGACGATGAATGTGTTGATCCTCCACTTGTACTTGTATGGGTAACCCTGTATTCTACAAACAAGACCTTCAACAGTGCTACCATGTCATCTACATTGTTTTGATATACAGATGGGCCAAAAATTATTTTAAAACAATGTGTCACAATCTCCTTCTTCAACCTAGGATCAAGAAGGGCACCCAAAGAAAGCAACACATTACACTCCCCCCAGTACTTATCAAACGTCTCTAACATCACTTTAGCCATTGCCTTCATATCCTTATTAAAATCATTCTTCTTCTCATCCAACAACAATTTTATCCTAACCAATTCTACGAGAAATATATTCGAGGTAGGATATTTGACCACAGAAATAGTATTAGTGATGGAGTAGAAAAGCTTCAAAAATTCACAGACGCCACCAACTTTATCCCAATCAACCATGGATGGTGCAAACTTCTTAAATCCTTTATCTACATCACCATATCTCGTAAAGGCATGCTTCACCGGTAAAACAGCGGCCAACATCATGTAAAAGCTGTTCCATCGTGTTGGACAATCCAAAATAAGTTTCTTATCATAACCATTGTATTGCTTCGCAATGGTACCAAAACCTCAAAGACGGGACTCTGAACCATTCAAGTACTTCACCGCATCTCTAACTGTATCAATTATGTCCCCGATCTCCTTCAATCCATCTTAGACCAACAAATCGATTATGTGCGCACAGCAACGGACACGGAACAATCTACCACCAATGGGAAGGGCTTTCCGCTGCATGAAATGTTCCTTCAAATTTTTTATGTATTTGTCATTGTAAGAAGCATTATCTACCGTAATGCTAGAAATCTTATCATTAAAATTCCAATTACTTAAACACTTGGCCAAAGCTTCAACAATTAACTCCTCAGTATGTGTGGTGGCACATTGCAGAAGTTCAACACTCTTTTTCGTAACTTCCAATCGGAATCAATAAAATGTGTCATCACCACCATGTACTGTGACTTCTGGCATGATTTCCACAAGTCAGTAGTTATGCCAATCCTACCAACTTTCTTTAATTCAGCAACCATCTTACTTTTCTCCATATTGTAAACTGTGAAATAGTCTTCCATCGCTGAGCTCCTACTAATCTTTACAAACCAAGGACATGTAACCTTCATAATGTCGTCGAACCCTACATGCTCGACAATGTTGAAGGAATACTTATGCATAAGGATTGCACGAGCTACAGTCTCGGATACCTTAGTATGATCATACTTGAAATTTATAATACTAGCCTCCTCTTTCTTCCCTCCATCTCCAAATTACAAAATCTGTTGTTCCACCGCTAGATGCATCACCCGCATCCTTACTTTTATGAAACCTATTCAAATGCCGAGTATATTGTGTAGTAGTCCCGTCCTGATGCTTCGTCATTGTTTTCATGCAATGCTTGCATTGAACCATAGTGACGCCATTAATCATTACCTCTGACATGTGCTCACAAACTATAAACGCTTTCTTTCTCTTCTTCCTTTGAAATCCCTCATGACTCTCAGCATCAGCAGCTTTACCCTGACCCACCCTTTGGGGGTTGTTTACTTCTTCTTCTGTCATCACATCAGCGTTGTCAATTTCCAGCTCAACACTATCAACACTTTACACTTCATTGCTTGCATGATAATATAATATGTTATATAACAAATACACTATCAACACTTTACACTTCATCCCAATCATTGCATCAAATACATAATAGCATAACTAAACCAACAACAAGAAATCATGATTAAAGAAACAACTGCCCAACAGAAAACAATCCTAGAACAGAGAATTAGCATATAGCTAAAGATATAGCAATCCAGGCATATGCCACACACGAAGGATATCAAACAAGAAAGTCTAAAGTATCATAAAGTGACAGCCGATATTCTTGCCGTACCAATTAAAACTGACTTTTGTTTTAGAAAACTATAAGGGAGTCGCATCTTAAATACATCACATAGAAACACAAACATCTAAGGGCAAAACTGCAAAAGAGTCGACAGAATCTACCAAAATATCAAGGAAGCGAAAGTGGAAGTTCTAGCATTACAGAACAAATTCATTCTATTATTGTTCATCAAACAAGGAAATAAAATAACCAATTGAAGCAGAAAAACTAAAAATAAAGCAAACAATAACTGAATACACTAACATCAGCACTTGATACTTCGAAGGGAAAAACTGAAAGGTAAAGTCCTTGAAACACATTTGCAGGCGGCAGCTGCGTAAAGAGGGACGAGGATGGCGAATAAGAACAGAAAAAACATCTTTATTAAAAAGGCATTCTTTTGATGCAGATAAAGAATAAAAAAGTAATCACACAAATTTGAAATTTGCTAACAAATCCATTCACTCAGTCCCACATCCCAAAATATTTCAAATCCATTGACGAGCACATTATTCACAAAAGGCTACACAAATAGGATAAATATTTTTGGCTTCTTCTTTCTGAAACTTCATGGTTTCTCACCTTCCTCAATTATCATCATACCTTATATATACAATGAGCTATTTCGATTGATTTATTTCTTACAGATCTTACCTTAAATTCCATCTTTTTTGGGATAAAAATCTGACATGGGTTTTTCCTTAAAAGCTGTTTTCTTCTCTAATTTTCTGTTATCAGTAAAAGTTCTGGCTGAAATTGGAGAAACAGAGCATTATTCTATCAATGCAAGCAGCTCAAGGGGCAGAGAGCTTGCTGGTGGCTGCAATATTTTCAGAGGAAATTGGGTTTATGATGCTTCATATCCTCTCTATGATTATTCAAAATGCCCATTCATAGGTGATGGATTCAATTGCCTGAAGTATAATATGGCTGCATATATCAGAAATTTGTACTTATCAATTGCCTGAAGTATAATAGAGCTGCAAATAGGGCTGTAATTGAATCCGTCGCCTTTGCCTGAAATACAATAGGACTTCATAGTTACAGTCCTATCAGAAATTTTACAATAGGACTTCACAGTTATCTGCAGCCCTATTGTAAAAATCCATAGGTGAAACTGAAAAACTGAATATAAAGCAAACAATAACTGAAAACACTAAAATCGGCACTTACTACTTCGAAGGAAAAAACCGAAAGGTAAAGTCCTTAAAACACATTTGCAGGCTGCAGCTGCGTAAAGAGGGACGAGGATGGCAAAAAGAGAAGGAAACAGTGAAGAGAAAAACATGAAACAGATAGTGAGTTTTCACCTTTCTTAGATAGTAGTCATCAAAGGTAAAGTTGACAAGAAAAACAACAGAATGAACTCATGATGTCTAAATAAGATAGTAAAATCTTATTTAAAAAAATGCTAGACTCGAGAATCCGAGATGGAGAATTGTAGAATAGATAGGGTGAAGTTCGCCGTTCACCGGAGATGGAGACGGCAGGAGAGGTTACCGCGGCGCTTAAGGTTGAAACTTGAAAGAAGAATAGGCGGAATGAGAATGACGAAATAGAATTGGGAAAGAAAGAGAAAGGGAGGGGGACGGGGGTTAAAATTTGTTTAAATATTAATTTAAAAGTAACGAACCGAACAAATTTTCACCAACAATACTCGAGCTCGTTCATTTGATAAATGAACCACAATCATGGCTCGAAATCGGGTTCGATTAACTCTTACGGAGCCGATCTCGGGCCGAATCCGAGATGGGTGACCCGAGCCTGACGAGTAGCTCGGTTCAGTTACAGCCCTCCTGGTGAACAAGTAATTTGTGGTAGAGGAACTTGCATTGGAAGGAAGATGTGATCTCACATTTGCATTTCCCGTATATTGTGTCATACATATTGATATCTCCTTAGCTCCAAGAGTATTGCTTAGCACCACAATGTTAATGGTGTTTACACTCTGAGGTCTGGCTATAAGGCTGTAAGGTAACATCATGCATCTCTGTTACATAGTTCATCAAGTCCTTATTATGGAGATAAGTATTCTGGAACAACTTATGGTAGGTTAAAATCCTGCCAAAAATATAAACATTTTCATGCAAAGCGTCAAGCGATATTCTTCATGTGGAAATTTTCCTTCATCAGCTGATGAGTGTTCCTCCTGATTGACCGCTTTGTGAAGCTGAGGAATCAATAGTCCTCTGCTTGGTTGTTTGTAAATTGGCTCAAGATTGTTGGGATCATGCCATGTGTGACCTCCCAAACTCTCTCAATATGTCTTCCTCTTTTTCGGACATTTTACATGCTGTTATGTCCAATCACGATGATGCCTATGTGTCTCCATTTCATGCGGATGAGATTTGAGGAGGAAGAATATGAGGTAGAATATGAGGTCTCCAATCACGCGACGCCACGTGTACAAAAGGACTTTTTTAAAAAAAGAAAAAAAGTAAACAGCGAGCCCTTTTGTACACGTGGCGTCGCGTGATTGGAGGCCTCATATTCTACTTCATATTCTTCCTCCTCAGATCTCATCCGCATTTCCTGGGGATATTTGGCGGGCTAGATGCACATATGTTTTTGAAGTAAAGCATGCATTCGACTCATATTCTCCAAAAAGCGGATTCTTTCCTAATATCTCCGAATAAATTAAAGGAAAAATTACAAAAACATCCCATGTAGTTTTGGAAAATTACAAAAACCTCCCCGCTAGTTTGTTTTTAGCCAAAAACTTCCCCTGTGTTGTGGGCTAAAAACGCAATGGTTACTTTTCGGCAGTAACACGGGGGTTGTGAGATGCACGCGTTGTAAATCTGCTGTTTCCGGTGAAAGGTTTCGCGTGTGTAAGACAAGGGCTTTTTAAACGTGATGAAGTGACGATTACACCCCTGTCTTCGCCGTATAAACCCCCCTTCCTCCTTTTACTTTCATGCGTCTCCTTTTCTACGTTTCTCTCCTTATGCTCAGAGACAAAGCGGCGGTGGCGGCAAGAAGACTGCTTGGGAAGAACTGCAAACCTCCTAGCATCATATCAGGGTTTTTGGACAATCTTGCTTAAATTTCCATCAATTTTTCAAAAGATGTCAGTCGCATATTTTGGTTACGATGATATCAAGTTTTATAGACAAAGGAGGTACCTTGCCCCTTTGGTCTATCAAATTAATCTTTTAGCCTAATGAATTCTTCTATCGAGTAAGAATAATCCCCAGTTGATTATCTATGAATCAACAGGTAAATTTGTGTTCTTGCAGAAAGGTAATAATATTGTTATGTTGTGCTTTAGGTTTTTGGTTCTCCTTTGTTGATTTCTCGGTTTATACATGATCAGCAATTTAGTGGTTAACAACAGATGCAATGGATGTTGTTTGTCATTCAGAAATACCGAGCTCAAGCAGCAGTGGTGCTGGATGTAGAGATTTAAGGTTTCAAAATCAGAGATGTCACTGCGGAGTCAAAGTTTTACTGAATATTGTAGAATTTGCGCAGGAAACTTGTGGAATGCTGTATTTTGCTTGCGATCTCTGTGGTTATTGGAAATGGTGCTATCCAGTCTAAAGGGGTGGTGTGTATGAGCATGAGATCGCTGAGCAGTCAAGTTCAATAGGGCCAGATAATGTTGTTGATACAGTGGAAAGAGATCAGCTATTGCGTACTGTTATGCAAGTAATGGAGAAGATGAATAAGAAGTAGGAGGTAACGAGGATGATGGTGTTATGCACATGGGTCATTGTATTTGTCGGAGTGATAATGGTTATGTTCAAGTAGTTTCGATATAGTTTTGAGATTGAGTAATGTTCAATTAGTTGTTATGCACTTTGGTCATTGTTATTGTGTAATGCAATGTTTATGGGTTTCAAAGTACTTATATGACACTATTACGTTGAATGTTAGCATGATAGCAACAAGGAAGGTTTTTGTAATGTATTAGTGGTTTATGCCACAACATCATATCAGAATTTGCAAATCTCCTTTGTAATATATTAATCTCGTAAAATGCCAGATATAACAGTAAGTTTGTATATTGCACAGTAGTGGCATAAGGGGAAACGAAATTACAAATCAACTCATGATATAATAACCAACCTTCACTGTATGCGAATAACATCAGTTGTACAAAATGAGCTGCTTAATGTATCATTGTAGATTACATAGCTTCTTTTCGTTTCATCACATAGAAAGATGCGAAGTAATCCTCACCTAACTACTCCAAAATAAACCCAAAGTAAACCCAAAATATGTTGGCATATTCTAATTCACCTAACTGGAAATGGACATAAACATTTTACATCATACACAATTCCCAGCAAACTACATCAAAAGTGTTTTTACAACCACGGTAATACGCTTCCCTGGATTAACTGGAATTGATTTGTCTAGCTCCAACCATGCTTCTATTTTTTCTGGGACTTCTCATTTGCTGTTTCGGCATCACGTCATGGACTTTCTTTCTCACCTCCATATGGAAGAAGAACATGAAATCTATGCTGCAACAATATTCAAAATTTGGTAAACAATGGAAGAAGAACATAAAAAAGCAGTTTTTCCTCACAATATGATGGGCCGAAGTTGATGGTTCTGCTTGCTCAATGCAAGTTTCCATGCACCGGTTTTCTGGTTGGTTAGGCTGAGGTAAAGCATCATCCATACACTGTGATTGCGTAGGCTGAGGTAAAGCATCATCATCAATATGTATCACTCCTCTGAAAGGTTTCATCCATGGATACTGTTATTTATACAACAACCCATCAATTAAGTCTACACAATTACAATATCATATTGTGAACATCTAATACCATATTTTTTTTGCAAGAATATTTCAAGTGTTACCCTGTAAGAAACCATGGTAATTCGTTTATTGAAGACATTTGAAATCTTGTTTGGTTTTCGGACACTCCAGAAAAAAGGAAAGATCAGCAGCGTAACTATAGTTACATCCAAAAGTGAATGATAAAAATTTAAATTAACAGTACACTTACAAGTTTTTTTGGTCTGTCAGGTCGAACGCGTTCAGTAGCAGCAGCATCCAACTGAGTTGGTGCACTGCATGTTACTGAAAATGTACCTGATTTTCATTGTATTGGGCTGACCTACTTGTACTGCTTTCCATGCAACGGGTTTCCGCCGCTTAGGTAGGTTAACTTTTAGCATCATCCATTCTCTGTCATGGTTAGAATATGTTGAACAAAACATATGTATATGACAAGAATCGAGTTGCTATTGAATTAATGAGTATATTGTGAGGCTTACCTGATTTTCAACATGTGGGGCTGACATATTTGCATTGTTTCTATGTACTGGTTGTCCACTTGGTTAGGCTCTAAATAACCATCATCCATTCCCTGTGATTGTTATAGTTAGTTCAACAAAACACATGTTAATGTTGATAATCAAAATTTATGGTGAGGCTTACCTAATTTTCATTTTGTGGGGCTGATCTCCGTGAACAACTTCTTTTGTTATGGCCAAGTTGTTGCATATTTTGCACCTGACTGTGAACCCCCGCCTTGTTGATGTAATACATAGTCTTGGCTCATATGGGTTCCTCCTGCTCAGTCTTTTAGGCCTTCCTGGCATTTTTCACAAATGGTGGCCATATATCTCCAAGACCCATCTCCTCCCAAAAATCAATAGATGGCATTGGATAAACACTAAATGAGTATGCGCATACGTGTGACTCCCTCTTATACACATCATCAACATAGTCATACACTTCACCTCGGTCAAAGTTTATGGCTGCTATCGCATGTTCGCATGGGATGCCAAGTAGCTCAAACTTCCTGCAAGTGCAAGTCCTTAAATGAAGGTCCACAACATTGTAGCGCTCCGCTCCCGAGCCCTAACATCGGGAAAAATGCACCCACCATATCTCGCTAAGGCGAATACAATGCGTTGATACAAATCAACTACACGTCATCATAATAATGTAAATCGATGTCAGCGTAAGTCATTACTAAATTCCTCGATAAAACAATCATCATTATTAATACAATGTCTAAGAATTTCTAAATCAATACAATAGTCAAACGTATGCGAACACTAATCTCGAAAATACATAAACCTTGAATATCGAAATAACTGTCTCAACCAACCCTCACAGGCCTTTTCTGAATATCCTTAGTCTTGAAATCTCCCGTCTCGATCTTCCCCGGTATATTAACTCCTGTGTAAGCATACTCTAACTTCTCCTACCTGCAAAACTGGTGAGTGGTGGTGTGAGCCAAATCAACAGGCTCAGTAAGCAACCTACATGTACCTGTTATATAAATCATACATGTAGAAGAAAATACAAATAACCTTTGTAATTAACATACATGTCCGTAGTCCACAAATAGTTTTACTTAATTATCTTTAAAAGTTAACAATTCAAAAAAACCACAAAATAAGTACTTCATTAGCTCAATCTACGTTACCGTGATGCATGCTCTTCTCAAATATGACATACACAACAAACAAATAATCACATAAGCAAAGAAGAGAACAATGCATACTAATGAAGTAGATAAACTGCGGAAAGTAAGTCACTCCACATAATAATGCGCAACTTCATGATGCATGTTCCTTCTCACTATCGTGTCACGCGCAACAACATCATTATCACACACAAGATGTTCCTTTCTTTTCCATGATATGCTATGCATGACCCGGGTCCTACTCATCGCTCCGTAATATGGAGTCAGCGGACATCGCTCTGTAACGTAGAGTCAGCGGTCATCGTTCCGTAACGTGGAGTCATCAGTCATCGCTCCGTAACGTGGAGTCAGCAGTCATCGCTCCGTAACATAGAGTCAACGGACATCGCTCCGTAACATGGAGTCAATGGACATCGCTCCGCAACATGGAGTCAGCAGACATCGCTCTGTAACTTGGAGTCAGCAGACATCGCTCTGTAACGTGGAGTCAGCGGCCAGTGCTCTGTAACGTGGAGTCAGCAGACATCGCTCTATAACGTGGAGTCAGTGGACATCGCTCTGTAACGTGGAGTCAGCGGTCATCGCTCCGTAACGTGGAGTCAGCGGACATCGCTCCCTGACATGGAGTCAGCGGACATCGCTCCATAACGTGGAGTCAGCGCCTCCAAAGGATGCAATGCGATGCACGTGCCATGAATGCTCCACACACATAATCCAAGATCTGGCACATCCATGCTCCTATATATACTCGCGTCCATACATGTGCATATATACTTACATGTATACCACCGTTTTATTACGGTGTGTTCATACTCATATATATGCCTGCGTCCATACACGTGCATATATTCTTACATGTATACCCCCATTTTATTACGATGTATTCCTAGTCATATATATACCCGGTACATGTGTACATACATATCTCACATATACACATAACTCATATATAGAGAAAATCCAATTACAGATATGCAGCAAATAACATACCGATTCATGATAAACATAACAAGCACAAATAGACCACTTACCTCTGATGCATGACAGTATAATGAGCACAATTAGACCACTTACCTTTGATCAGACACTTAGCTTTCTTATTCTATGCTCGAACGTGAAGAAGGTTACCATAAAAGTCTCTGCTTCTACATGTCCAACTTATCCTCTGGAATCTTCAAAATTTGAACATGTTCGTTAATTATTTGTTTATTAACTTGTCTCTTCAAACCTTTACACCACAAATTCCTTTTTTTTTAATTACTCTTATTCTTTCCCTTTAAATTAATCATATTCTTCCATAACACTTCAATAACAACTCTCAGAATTTGGAATTACCGTAAATAGAATTCCTATATATTGTGATAGTATGAGTGCCATTAATTTGTCTAAGAACCCCGTGTTACACTCTAAGGCTAAGCATATAGAAGTACGCTATCACTTTCGTCGTGATCACATAAACAATGGTGATATCGTCATAGATCACGTACGCACAGAAGCACAAGTAGCGGTTATCTTTACAAAAGCCTTAAATCAAGCCACGTATGAATCTCTTCGTTCCAAATTAGGCATGATTCCAGTTGATATGATTTGATTTGACGTGATTTGATTTTGTTTCCTTATTTACAGGAATCTTTTGATTTACTTTCCAAAATAAAGGGGGAGAGAAAGCATGATTTAAGGGAGAGAGAGACACTAATTGATACTGATTGCACAAATCAAGGGAGAGCCGGATTTGAAATTTGAAATTCAAATTTCAAATTTATGCATGTTTGAAGGGGGAGCGATAGTATTTAAATCATGTGCATAAGTTATTTTGAAAATCATCAAAAGGGGGGAGATTGTAGAGAAAAGGGGGTTTGAGTGATTTCAAAATATGTGATTTAAATGAATGACATAAAACGTGCATGATATAAACAAACGTGTGCATGATATTGCTTATTACTTGCCTTATTTAGCTCATATGTAATGTTGCCGTACTAACGAGCCATGAAGCGTTAAAGCTTACATCATATGGCAAACATTTGTTGTGTTTATACTATTTTCAGGTGCCACCATTAATGAACTAAACTAGTTCATTAAGTGAAGTACTTAGTTAATTAAACTAAGTAATTCATTAAAGGAAGCTACATTTGGAAAAGGCACAAAGGCAACAAGGCTAAGGAAGGAAAGTCTTCTCCTCCTCCCCTCATTTATTAAACACGTCATATACATATATAAATACATATATTTTCAGATTTTTTTTAAAAGGCACATACACATGTATTCCAACGTACTACCAACACGTTATATATTTTACGTACGTACGTTAGCGTCACACCATCACATTTAACTCATATTTATGAGTATATTCAGGTCTTATATCATATGATATAAGTCATGGTGATGACAAATTAAATACGACACATTAAAAGGTTCTAAACCGAAAATTGTCGTATCGGGCGAATACCGAAACTTCGCCAACGTGTCACGTACTTGCCATAAATAAATGGCCTGCCCCTAAACTTCAAAAATGCTCAAAACTTTCGTGCATATGGCAATATTTTCAGCCAAAAATTCTTTCCATGTTGGCACACACAAATCACCCCACATTAAGGCCAAAATGTGAAGATTCCAATTTTAATTTTGTCACATGTTAATGGCGCCACTTTAGACCAGCCAAGTGCTGAGATTTAAAGTATATATTATATATATTATGTGTAACATAATATATATAACATGTGCATAAATTTGAAATTTAATTAGAGAAAAATCGGGTAATCGATAAATATCGAAAATTCGATTTTCTACATACACAATGCATGCATGGAACATTTTTGGCGCATCATATGACACGTATCTAGACACTTTTTACATATGTCATACATCTTAAAGTGTTCTAGAAAATTAAATTAAGGACTGATTGGAATATAACATGTGTGTATTATTAAATGTGCACTATTTTACAAAGTTAGCAAAAATAAATTTCAGCACATACATACACATTATCCAACGCCCCGACAGCTGAGATGGAGCTTATGTGGAGCCTTGTTGGCATATTGATTGGTCAAGAATCAATCATGCAATGTTGGTGAATTAAAGAAAGGAGCTACAAATGGTAAGGTTTCAAACTTTGTTACATATAAAGCACATGCTGAAAATTTCAGCATTATGAAATAGGCTGGCCGAATTTTGATGTTTTATGAGACATATTTTATCATCTTGAATTATGTGATTGATTGGAAGAAGAAATAGAAGCAATTTGAATATTTTTCAAAGTCATAAAGAGTGATATTTTATATATCACACATGCTGAAATTTTTCAGCATGTGTGTGACATGTCTTGGCCGAATGTGTGGTCATAAAGGTGTCCAAATTCATTTCCAATGTGATAGGGATATTTGCCATCAATTGGTGATTTATTTTAAAAAGAAAAATCAAAGAAAAATAGAAGTATTTTGAACTTTACCACCATGAATCACATGCTGAAAATTCAGCATAGTAATTACTCATCATGGCCGAATTTCATACCTTTTGTGGGAGGAATTTTGTCTTGCTAAATTGATGTGACAATCTTATGGATTATGGAAATTATTTTATGTTTATTTTGGCACATGTTTTGAGTGATATATTCAGATTTTCCAAGTCATCACATGATGACAACATCCAACCAATCATGAAGTGTCAAGTAAGCAAAACTTAAATGATCATCCAATAAGAAGATGCCAAGTAAGCAAAACCATGTCACAATGATGTCTTACATTCTCCCAAGCACTTAGAAGATAATTTTCAAGAGGGGGATAGCACAAGGGGGGACGGCTACATGGCAATAAAAGGAAAGAAGATGAGCAAAATCAAGACAAGCACAAGCATTGCAAAATCAAGTGATCAAAACGCCTAGCCTCTCTTCTTCTACACTCTATTTCTTTCTTCTTCTTGAAAGCCCATTGTATTCATATTTTCAATCTTGAATAGGCTTGTTATAGACCACCACATATTCTATATCTTTGTAAAAGATTGATTAAGGTGCGATCAATCTTCATTCTTGCGAGGTGGTGGTGTTCGTGCGAATTGTATTCATCGTACAAGGTTTGTAAAGGGTTGGAGTTGGTGTGTAACTCCATCAACCCTATGGTAAGGTGTATTGCATGTGTGTGACTAGTGTGAACCAAGAAAGGTGTTCCTTGAAGACTGGAGTAGGTTGTTTACAACCGAACCAGTATAATATTCTTGGTGCCATTTACTTTCAGCATTTAATTTCTGTTACTGCACAGTATAAAATAGTAAACGACTTTCAAAAATCATGAAAATTTTCAGAAACATAGCCACACGTTCTAGGGTTAATTTGGCACAAGTTTCAACCCTTTTGGATAAGTATAAGTCGATCAAACATCAAAAGTTTTGAGACTAGTGCAGTCTGATTTTCAGACTTGTAAAGGTTGAGACTTTGATTGTAATTGACCTATTTTCCAAAAGAATTTTTCAAAACTGTTTCAACCCACTTAAATATAGTTTATAAGGAGTTAGGGTTTAAATTTTCAGAGCATTTGGACTTACACACAAGTAGGAAAATATTTTTCAAAACCGTCTGCCGTTTCTGGCAGATTCGTGCAATCTGATCACCAACTGTTTTTTCAAGGGTTAAAGGTTGAATTTTAATTTGAAATTTTTAGGAGACCCTCATAACATCTGATTCTAAATTCTCTCAAAAGTTCATAATTTTTGGAGACCTATAACCTGGTTTTAAAAACGCTTTAAAACTGGTCCTGAAAACAGAAACTGTTTTCAGAAGTTGAGTTGTTTAGTTTTAAACAAATTTTAAAAACCACACTTTCCGCACCACCTATTCAACCCCCCTTCTAGTGGTGCCTTGCATATCCTACAATCGGTTCCAATGTCGACCATATTTGCATTGTTAACATTTTGGGAACTACCTCCCTGTTTTTGTTTCTTTTGAAACCAACAGTCCTTCTTGAAATGTCCTTTCTTGCCATAATTATAGCATCTCTTGCATTTCTTGGATTCTGCTTTGTCCATGGATTCAGAAAAATCGGAGTTCTTCCTTTTGTTTCCAACCGAACTTTTTGTTTTCCCTATGACATAATGCACTCTTGGTGCATCGTCAGAGACATGTCTCTTTACAAGACTTCATGTCTCTTCTTCAATTCGCAAATGCTTTTGAAGTTGTTCAATAGAAAAGGATTCAGTTGAATGTAGTAATTTCTTCCTGTAGTCATTCCAACTAGGGGGAAGCTTTGCAATTATTCCTCCTACTTGTAATGCCTCGGAAACTTCTACACCCAACTCTTTCAGTTTGGACACAATGACCTGCAACTCGTGCATTTGGTCCATGATTGACACATTTTCAACCATTATAAAATTAAAATATTTTGTCACCTAGAATTTGTCCGCGCCTTGTTTCTCGTTGTTGTATTTGAACTCCAAGGCATTCCATATCTCCTTTGGTGATGAAGTTGTCGTAAACAGATCGTAAATACGATCTGACAGATTATTGAGGATATGCCCTCGGCGCAACATGTTATCCTCATGTCTCTTTCTCCAAGCGGCCTTGACCTCCTCGGAGTCATCTTCTTGTGGGGTCGGCAAATCCTTCAGATTTGGGTCCAAACAATACTCAATCTGAAGAGCTGTCAGGAGGAACAACATCTTGTCCTTCCAGCGGAGATAGTTAGTACCATCGAATCGGTCCAACTTCATGCTCTCTTGATTCAGAAACGTCTTTGAATCCATCTCAAATATTCCTTACGATTGTTATAAAATAAGAAATCAAGAACAAAGAACAAGAGAGAATGAATGAGAAGAAGATTGGCTTGAGGCGTGAGAATCACTTTCCGTAAGAAATATTTGCCCCCACTAGTTGCTGTAGGGTTGTAAGCAAATTTCCTCCTAGGATACAACAACCAACAATCTCTTATTCTCAGCAAAAGAATAGAGATTCAATGAACTTTCAAAAACAAGAGTGATATTGAGTAGGATGAAGAATATAGAGTGCAAGTATGAATTAGATTGCAAGATATATTGAAAAATGGGTTGTAATAGCCTATTTATAGGCTCTCAAACTCCATTCAAACGTTTCTTGCAGTTGCATGGTGATAGAGTATCTCCCTTGGTGCATTAGTTGTGATTTTACATGAAAAATCACTTCTGCTGGGCATCGATCGATCGATGTGATCGATCGATGTCTACAGTTAGCTCCAACTTTTATCCTGTCTACTTCGATCTGTCACATCGATCGATCGAAGTCACTTCGATCGATCTATGTTGGACAGAAAGTTTCAACTTTGCATCCAGGGTACATCGATCGATCGATGTGATCAATCTATGTGACATCGATCGATCGATGTGATCGATCTATGTCCGGCAGAATACTCAACTTCATTTTCCAGCCATTTGGATCCATCCAAGTCATGAGTCAAGCTATTCTTGCTTATTCCAACACCAATTCATCTTCATTCTTCATCCAATTGCCTTTACAAACTATTATAACATTTATGGGTGAAACTCAATTCTAACTCTTCCGCCTTAAAATATGGGAATGCTACTTACAACATTTTCTACGAGAAGTATGGCAATCATCTTACACTGGGAGTTGTCGATGCATGAGTTTCAGGCATTTAAATTATCTCTATAATAAACGATCATTTTTAATGAATAAAATAGTAATTTGACGGATGATTTGAAAAGCACGCGAGGCTGCATTTACTTACCAAGATTGCAAAGGTCTTGCAACCTTGGTGAGCTAGTCTAACATTTGAAATAATAAATACTAATTAAAACTCAAACACTAATAATGAATCAAATCTTGAAAACTATCATCCGATTTTTTTTATCATCTCCACTCATTATCCTCATCAATATAAACGTACCCTCTCATATACAAAAAAGTAAGTGGTGGTGTGAGCAAAACAACATGCTCTGTAAATAATATAACTATCTTTTTGTGAGATCATACATGGCAGGAAACAACTTTTGAATAATAATAACTTTAATAAAATTAAAATCGAACAAAGCATCAAGTTTTCATATTTAAATACTACATATAACAATTTAAGAGGCTGGGTCTTGGAGCAACTAGAAAGGTTGTTGCTTTGTGACCTTGAGGTCACAGGTTCGCCGCAGAAATAGCATCTTGCACAAAATACAGGGTAAGGCTTCATACATCAGATTGCAAAGACATCCGGCCCCTCCCCAGGCCATATGCAAACGCGGGAGCTTGGTGTATCGAGAACACCCGTTATATAACACTTTTAACTTTTAGTTGTTAACTAACTTATACCATTGCCAGAGTACTCTGTCTAAAGTAACCTCTTCTAGATAGGCTCATAGATCCCCACCATGAGACGAGGGCATAAGCTAAACCCCTCCATGTTTTAGACGCTCTAGCAACTCGCTTGAGAACAGTGCTGGAACAATTATTTTATAACATAAACATTAATCATTTGACCAGTCATGCGACACCGGTATAATTCATTTAAGAGGACAAAAACTTTTTATTTTATAAACCACATATCATCAACAACTTTCACATAAAGTACATACTTCATAAAACACAACATACTTCTATGTGATCTAATTTAGTATCAAAATAGACATGTAAAATATAATTTCATAAAAACAAATACAAAAAAGAATCAGACCACTTACCTCGAATCCAACAATTAAATTTTCTTTTGTTCTCCACATTAACCTAACAATTTCATACAAAGAGTATCACTTAACAACCTCATCATTATATCTTACTTTAAATAAATCTATTTATTACTACTTAGAATACCTTTTTAAAAATATACTGCAATTTCTTTCTTTAATAATATTCCGTCCCTAAATTATACCAAAATTTTGCTTAACTAAACTAGTACTGCCCTCAGACCCTATTTAGCACCACCTGGGTTTAGATCCTAGCCTGGTCATTTTTTTTATTTCAGCACTAAAACTAACTACTTAATAAATAATGGTGCTGCATAATAACAAAATCCTTCTTAGTCCAGTGATCCGTCCCCTATTCTTATTGCTTGTCCACTTAGGTTCGAGTCTTAGGACAAGCAGTTTACTTCTTTTTTTCTTTTTCTTTTTTTTTCTTTCTCTCTCTGAGCGCTTTAGGGTGCCCTCAAGATATGTTTTCAGATACCGCTATCCAATTACAACCCGTTTTTGCCCAATGGATACAAAATACCCACGCTTTAGCACCGAGTTCGACGGCTCCCGGCGCAACAGCAAGCACCAGCTTAACTTGGGGGGGGTGGTGATTTAGTAGCAGTCGGTGGCAAGGTAGCTTTGTTACCTATTCCATTAGGAATGGCAGATTTTTTGGTCCATCACATTCACGCATTTACGATTCATGTGACGGTATTGATACTACTGAAGGGTGTTTTATTTGCTCGTAGCTCCCGTTTGATACCGGATAAAGCAAATCTTGGTTTTCGTTTTCCTTGTGATGGACCTGGAAGAGGAGGTACATGTCAAGTATCAGCTCGGTCAGCCTTTTTTTTCTTCTTCCCCCTTCTTCTTAGTCAGCCCTTTTTTTCTTCTTTTTTTGTCTTTCTCCCTTCCTTCTCTTGGCCAGCTCCTTCTCTCTCTCTCTCTCTCTCTCTCTCTGAAAGCAACCCCCCTCTTTTTTTCTTTTTCTTTTTATAATCCAAAAAATTGATCCAAAAGAATTCAGCCTATGCAACTTTTATATCACTGTCTATTATACACAATTGCTTAATAGATATTTCACATACTTGATTCAAAACATCCGTGGAACTACAAGGATTCAAAATCCATCTTCAATTCCTGATTCTGACAATGTTTGATTGCCCAAATTGATAACTGAAGAAAATGAATTTTTTTCCTTCTTCCTATATACATTCTTCTTCTTTTATTTGTTATGGGCTTGGGGTCTCATCCCCTATATATAGATTATTTTCTTCTTAGGTTGTTGATTTTTACTAGGATCCTTCTTCTAATCTTGATTAATCCTTTTTCGAATATGAATATATCTATATATGTATCATTCCCACTCCTAATATATATCTATCTCTTTTCATAAATATTATCCAAGAAGTTTATGCATTTTAATCATCTATCTCATTTATTTTTCTTTTATTATCCTTTTATTTTTTTCATGGGGTATAATACCTTGACTAGAAACTATGTTTAATAAGATTGTAAATACACGTTTTTGGAAGACTAGTCAATCTATTGGCAGAATAGAACAATAATCTTTGAAAGAATGAATGACTAACTTTTCCTTGCTCAAATTCGATGATCCTTATTGAAGATGAAAGCTAACAATTTGAAGTTTATTGTCACCGAAAATCAAGGATTTTAAAGACATTTTGCTACTTTAAACTATCATGTAAAGTTAAGTATTGAAGCTGTCAAAAATGGGATGAAAAGTAAAGAAAAGAAGAACACAAAGCGTTTTCCTGGTTTGGTCAATGTTACCTACTCTAGTCTCATAAAACACTTTTCTTTGGACTTTCACTATCAAATAATCACCTTACACCTTACAAAGTACTTGATTTTTAGGTTATACACCAACTGTAATCAAGACTTGATCACAGCACCTTAGCAACACAAGTAAACGTCTCACCACCTATTGATATAGCCTTATAGAATGACTAATCAATTACAACTTTTATGAACAAAAGAGGTGTAATTGCAACAAAATGATTACTCAAACCAATACAACTCAGCTGCAAGAATGAAGAACAAGAATGGAGAAGAAGACGAAGTAAGGAAGGAAGAAGAGAGTCCAAGATGCATCTTATGTTTCTTCAATTCTGTAGGACCTGCAAGGCACCACTAGAAGGAGGGGGGGGGAGGGGTTGAATAGTGGGTACGGAAAATCTGGTTTTTAAAATTGTTTTAAACCAAAAACCCAACTTCTGAAAATAGTTTCTGTTTTAAGTACCTGTTTTGCAATGTTTTAAAAACTAGATTACAGGTCTTAAAAAATTCTGAAATTTGGATAGATCTTAGTCTCAGATGTTCCGAGTATCTCCTAAATATTTCAGATTAAAATTCAACCTTTAACCCCTTCAAAAATCGTTGATGGTCAGATTGCGCAAATCTACCAGAAACGGTAGTATGAATTGAAAAATTAATTCCGATTAAACCGTGGCTCCAAATGGTCTGAAACTTTAATGAAAAACCCCTTATTATGTGTATTTAATTGGGTTGAAACAGTTTTGAAAAATTCCTTTGGGAAGTTAGTCAAATACGTTCAAACTCTCAACCTTTGCAAGCCAGAAAAACAGACTGCACTAGTATCAGAAGTTTTGACGTTTGGATGACTTATAATTATCCAAAAGGGTTGAAACTTGCGCCAAATGAAACTTAAAACGTGTGGTTATGTTTCTGGAAATTTTCATGCTTTTTGAAATTCGTTTGGTATTTTTAAGATCGTGACGAATATGATGCATTGTGCTGGAAACTGAAAGTAAGTGATGAAAAGTAAAGAACACAAGGAATTTTATACTGGTTCGGTTAAATCAACATACTCCAGTCTTCGAGGACACCTTCCTCGGTTATCACTAATCACACAATAACAAAAAAAACCTTACCACACAGGGTTGATGGAGTTACACACCAACTCCAACCCTTTACAAACCTTGTAAGCTATTACAATGATCACGAACACCACCACCGAACGGATGCAAGATTGATCACACCTTGATCAATCTTTTACAACAATATAGCGTGTATGGTGGTTTATATGAAGCCTATTCAATATGTATGAATATGAATACAATAGGCTTTAAGAGAGAAGAAAGAAAGAAAGGTAGAAGAAAGAGATGTAGGAAACGTTTCTAGCTCTTGGAATTGTAAGACTCGTCTTGTATTTTGTTTGATCTCCTTCTCTCCTTTTTATCAAAAGTGTGGCCGCCCCCTTTGCCTTTCTTCCCCTTGAAATTATCTTTTAAGTCCTTGGAAGAATATCTTGCATCATTGTGACATTCATTTGCTTACTTGACAACACTCCATTGGATGATCATTATAGCCTTGCTTACTTGGAAGTCATTGATTGGATGAAAGTTGTCATCATTTGATGACTGTATAAATCTGAATATAACACTTAAAAACATGTGTCAATTAGTCATAAAAATGTTGTCATAAGTCACATAAAAATTCCATAAAATTTGCAAGACAATTCATCACCATTAACCACCATAAAATCGGCCAACTCACTTTAACACATGCTGAAATTTTCAGCATGTGCACTATCCAAGACTCATTCAAATTGTTGCCATGTTATTATTAGATTAATCCCTTGAGAATAAAGAATCAAATATGTTAAATTCCAAGGCCTAAATTTCGGCCATATACATTCAACACATGCTGACATTTTCAGCATGTGTGATATTTCAAATATCATCACAATATTTCCATAACATCTTCAAATTAATCCATTAATATTGAAGAGACAAATAAATCATCATTTATGTTAAAAATTTCGGCCAGCTCAAGTGCACACATGCTGAAATTTTCAGCATCTGTTACAAATGTGACATAGTTAGAAATATTATCTTGTGTAGCTACTTTCTTTATGTCACCAACCTTGTATACTTCATTCTTGGCCAATCAAGATGTCTACTAGTCTCCACATATGCTCCATTAAGCTGATCTAGGCGTGTGATGTAGCTTGTACATGTGCTGAATTTTGTAAAATAGTGCACAATAATTATACACATATGGTATATTCCAATCAGCCCTAAATTGATTTTTATAGAATACTTTAGAATGTATAGAGTATGTAGAAAGTGTCTAGATACATGTTATATGTCATGCCAAAAACGTTCCATGTGTCGTGTTCGTAGAAACCGAATTTTTGACTTTTGTCGATTGCGTGATTTTTCTCCGATTGAATTCAAAACTTTTGCACATATTATATATATTATGTCACACATAATATACATAGAATAACTTGAATATTCAGCTCTAAAGGCTGAAGTAAGTGGCGCCCCATGTGCTTAAAAAGTTGAATTTGAAATCTCCATAATTTGGCCTTAATTGGGGTTATTTGTGTGTGTCATCATGGAATGATTTTATGGCTGAATATACCATGTAAGCCACGAAATTTGTGGCCATTTTTCAAGTGTAGGGGCTGGCCATCTATATATGGCAAGTATGTAACACGCTGGCGAAGTTTCGGTATTCACCCGATACGACAATTTTTGGTTTAGAACCTTGTAACGTGTCGTAATAATTTTGTCATCACCATGACTTATACCATATGATATAAGACCTTAATATAATCATAAATATGAGGTAAATATAGTGGTGTGACGTTAACGTACGTTTGTAAAATATATAACGTGTCGGTAATACGTTGGAATATATGTGTATAGTGCCTTTAAAAAAATCTGAATATATATATATATATATATGTGTGTGTGTGTAAAAGGCGTGGAGAGGAAAACTTTCCATCCTTCAATTTGTTGCCTTTGTGCCTTCTCCAAATATATCACCATTTAATGAACTACTTAGTTCATTTAACTAAGTACTTCACTTAATAAACTAGTTTAGTTCATTAATGGTGGCACCTGAAAATAACACAACAAATGTTCGTCATTTGATGTAAGCTTTAAAGCTTCATGGCTCGTTAGTATGTCAACATTATATATGAACTATATAAGGCAGGTTTCATGCAAAAATGTGTCATGCATTTCTTATACACGTTATTTAAATCATGCATTTTGTAATCACTCAAACTCCTTTTTCTCAACAATCTCCCCTTTTTGATGATTTATAAAATAATCCTAGTACATGATTTAAATTGGATTGCTCCCCCTCCAATTATGCACAAATTCAAATTTTGAATTTCAAATTTTGAATTTTCTCCCCCTTGATTTGTCCAATCACTCTTAATCAAATCTCAATCAATCTCTCTCTCCCCCTGAAATCATGCACTCTCTCCCCCTTTATTTTAGAAATGCAATCAAAAGTGCATGTAAAGATGGAAAGAAATATCAAATCAAATCAGCAGAAATCATGCCTAATTTAGAACAAAGATTTTCATACGTGACTTGATTTAGTGTTTTTGTGAAGATGTCAGCTACTTGTTCCTTAGTGTGTACGTGATCTATGACAATATCACCATTATTTACGTGGTCACGAAGAAAATGATAGCGTACTTCTATATGCTTTGCCTTAGAATGTAGAACTGGGTGCTTAGATAAGTTTATGGCACTCATACTATCACAATAAATTGAAATTTGATTTACTGTAATCCCAAAGTCAGAAATTTGTTGTTTTAGCCATAGTAATTTTGTGCAACAAAGACTAAGTGCCATGTATTCAGCTTCAGTGGTGGATAAGGCTACGCTTGCTTGCTTTTTAGACAACCATGAAATAAGTGAATTTCCTACAAATTGACAAGTGCCACTCGTGCTTTTTCTATCTATTTTACATCCATCATAATCTGCGTCAGTATAGTCATGAAAGTTAAATTCACAATCTTTATCATACAAAATGCCTAAAGTGGGTGTGTGCTTAATATATCGAAATATTCTTTTCATGGCATTATAGTGAGACACTTTAGGTTGACTTTGAAAACGTGCACACATACATACACTAAACATGATATCAGGTCTACTAGCAATAAGATAGAGTAAAGAGCCAATCATAGACTGATACAAAGCATTATCAAAGTCCTTTCCATGTTCATTTTTATCTAGTTTAGTGGTGACGCTCATAGGGGTGAGAGACGGTTTTAGATTCTCAAAATTGAACTTTTTAATCATGTCATTTATGTATTTAACTTTGCATATATGTATACCTTTACTCGTTTATTTAATTTGCAAGCCAAGAAAATAATTCAATTCACCAACAATAGACATTTCAAATTCGGATTTCATGCAAGTTTCGAAATCTTCAACAAGTTTATGAGAGGTGGAGCCAAAAATGATGTCATCAACATAAGTTTGAATGATTAGTAAATCCGATTTATCTTGTTTTAAGAATAGAGTACTATCTAGAGTGCCTCTTTTAAAACCATTTTCTAAAAGGAAAGTAGCAAAACGATCATAACACACCCTAGGTGCTTGCTATAAACCATATAGTGCCTTCTTTAGTTTGTATACGTGATCGGGTGTTTCCAAATCTTAAACCGGGTGGCTGTTTCACGTATACTTCTTCTTTTATAAAGCCATTTAAAAATGTACTTTACACGTCCATTTGATAAAGTTTAAAACCTTTCATGCAAGCAATAGCAAGTAAAAGTCATATGGCTTCTAAACGTGCTACGGGTGCAAATGTTTCATCATAATCTATTCCTTCTTCTTGACTATAACCTTGTGCTACAACTCTAGTTTTGTTTCTAACAACTTTTCCTTCTTCATTTATTTTATTTCTAAACACCCACTTTGTGCCTATTATAGTCTTATCTTGTGGTCGTGGCACTAAATTTCATACATCATTTCTTACGAATTGATTAAGTTCATCATGCATATCATCAATCCAAGAAGAATCATTCAAGGAATCAAACACATTTTTAGGTTCAATTTCGAATATCATGGCATGGAATTGGTTTATTTCTTCCGGATTTATTCTTCTATGCGGTCGCACATTGTGAGTGATATCGCCTATAATGAGATCGTGTGGGTGATCTCTATGCCATCTTGGTTGATTATTTTCTACGTTCTCATGCATTTCTAGGTGATCATGCATTTCTAGTGTGTCATCATGTGTGCCATCATCATCATTCAACACGGGTTTTAATTCAAAATCATCGTCATATTCTTTATCTTTATCAATTTTACCAAATTCATTAAACTTCACATGAATTGATTCTAGAATTTGTCTAGTGATAGGATCATAACATCTATATGCTTTTGAATTCACAGAATATCCAACAAAGATGCATTCAATTGATTTAGATTCAAACTTATCTAAATTATCTTTCGTATTTAAAACAAAGCATTTGCAACCAAACACACGAAAGTAATCAATTTTAGGCATACGATCATTTAATATCTCATAAGGCGTTTTATTTATTTTCTTTCTAATAGACAAGCGGTTAACTATATAACATGCACAATTTACGGCTTCCGCCCACAAAAATCCAGGCAATTTATTTCCACACAAAATGGTTCTAGTGATTTCTTGTAATGTCTTATTCTTTCTTTCTACTACTCCATATAGTTGAGGAGTTCTAGGTGGCCAAAACGCGTGTTTGATTCCTTTTTTCTTCGCAAAATGCAATCATGTCCTTGTTTTTAAATTCACCGCCTCTATTGCTTCTAATCTTTTTCACATTTAAACCATATTGATTTTCAAGTTGTTTTATTAGTTTTTCAATCTCAATGGCACTATCATCTTTATTTGCAAGAAATAACGTCCAAGTATAACGAGAAAAATCATCAAAAATAACACATGCATAATGACGTCCACCAAGACTCGTAGTACGACTAGGACCAAACAAATCAATGTGTAATAATTCTAAAACTCTAGTCGTACTTATTTCATTTTGAGGTTTAAGTGACTTGCGTGTTTGTTTGCCTTTAATACAAGATTCACACAACTGAAAGTTGTCTAAATCGAGTTTAGGCAATCATTGTATTAAATTCTTTCGTTGAAGTTTTTCAAGTGTAGAAATGCCGATGTGTCCTAAATGTCTATGACACAGATTTACGTTAGGTTCATTTGATATAAAACACTTAATCTTAGCGTCTAACATATCATCCATGGAAAGTGTGAAAATATTTCCTTCCCTTTTTCCTTTTAAAACCTTTCTCCATCTTTATTTATTATATTACAATATGGATGAGTAAATCATACATCAAACCCGTTGTCAATAAATTGTGATATGCTAAGAAGATTATAGGATAGATTACTTACTAGGAAAACGTTGGAGATTTTGACGGGTACTTGGACTTCCGATTGTACCTTTTCCAATGATTTTGCCTTCATTGTTGTCTCCAAAGGTCACGGATCCACCTTTTGTGACCTTCTTCAATTTTGTGAACAAGCTCGGGTCACCCGTCATGTGCCTCGAGCAACCACTGTCAAGGAACCATTTCATAGATATGTCTTTTGATGTGTGGGTTCCCTGTAATGTATAACAATGATTTAGGTACCCTTTCATTTTGGGTCCTTACAAGTTAGTTATTCACCTCTTAGTAAACGTACGTTTCGGTACTCATACTTGGATGATCCTTCTCGGTCTAGCAAATGATAAGAATGTAGATGAAGGAGCAATGTAGTAGACATGTGGTGAGTAGACTTTAGGCCTTTGGCCGAGAATCCCTTTATGCGCATCATATGGTGTGCGTTTTTGATATGTTCTCGTGTTGGTGTGCATAGTGCATGATCTAGATGGATGGAATAAATGTCATGTATGCATCACTTGTTTTTTCTCATATTTATACGGCACATAATTATATTTCGTATGATATGAGAAGAGATATGACGAGATGAGGGGAGAGGGGGTCTTTGCGTTACTTTAGGTGCTATGTATGCCTTTGATGTGTCTACTTTCTTAAACAAACAAATTTGGTTGGTTTAGTTGATGCTTAGTTTGTCTCAATGTATCCTAATCTAGTTTTATAACTATCATGTTTTTGTGATAGAATAATGCGATCTAGCATGTTAGATCCCATATCAAACTATTACATCATTTTATCTAAATCCGTGTTCCTTGATTTCAAATTTGAAATCTCGGATTTCATTTCATTATTATGTGTTGACAATGATGTGATTTCTGATTTTAATGCATTTATGATGCATGACGAATCTTCTTTTGAATCGTTTAATTGAGCAACAAGATTCGTGTTAGAAGATTCTAACAACTTCTTGTCTTCAATTAATCGCTTCTTTTCTTTTGAGAGGGTCTTAGTAAATTTATGCAATTCTAAATATTGACTGAAAAGATCATCATATGAAGGATCGGAGTCAGAATCAGAGTCAGAAGATATCTCATTTGGTGCTTTGGATACAAAGCATACTTGTGCAGTCTCCTCTTCTGTATCAGTCTCAGAATCAGATGTGTCACTCCAAGTCGAGGCCTTGAGAGCTATTCTCCTTTGCTTAGGTTCTGAGACGAATTTATTTTTGGTCCGATCCTTGTCAAGGTGTTTGTTTGTTTGCTTGTCCTTGTTAGGACAATTATATGATAGATGTCCAAGTTCACCGCCATTCGTAGCATTTAACGTCCTTGTCATTTGTTTTGTTCTTATTTCTTTTAGTGGAAGTAGCCTTAGGTTTGTTTTTAAATGACTTTCTCATGAATTTTCTCAAGCCTTTAGCCAATAAAATTAAGTCATCGTTGTCTGATTCAGAATCACTATCATCTATGTGATCGGAAGAAGTAGAGACGTATTCATTTGATTTAAAAGCAATAGTCTTACCTAGTTTTGATGATGATTTATATTTCCTTATAGTGAGTTTGTTTTCATATAACTTAAGTGATCCGTTAGTTCCTCCATTTTAATATTTGGTTTCTTTGCTCTCCTCTATAGCCGTCACTTTAGGGTCCCATTCGGATGGAAGGCTTCTTAATACCTTTTGGACCTTTTACTGCTTAAAGAAGGCTTTGCCAAGATACTCAAGAGAATTGTAAATGTTAGTCAAGTATAGATCCATATCAACGATAGACTCATTTGGCAATAATTTAAATGACTCAAGTGTGGACATGAGCATGTTAATTTTGGACTCTTTTACTTGACTAGTCCTTCGTGTTTCATCTCAAGAATTCTCCACATTTCTTGAGCACTAGAGCAATTAGACACATAACTAGATTCACTTTTACTTAGCCCATTTAGAAGTAATTGCATGGCTCTAGCATTCATGCTTAGTCTCTTTTTATCATCACTAGTATACTATCGTTTTGGCTTAACAACCTCTAGTGTGACACCATCTACAGTAGATAATTTTGAAGGAACAAATGGACCGTCTTCTATAATAGACCATAAATATCAATAGCCATAAGGAAAAGTTTCATTCTTAACTTCCATTGAATAAAAGACTCACCGTTAAAAAGAGGAGGCCTTTCACTAGACATACCTTCTTGCTCGGTTTTGAAGTTTGTGGTTGTCATCTCACTTAAATCGTTGGATCTTTTTGTTGTGAGTGTTTCTGCGCTCTGATACCACTTGTAGGACCTGCAAGGCACCACTAGAAGGGGGGTTGAATAGTGGGTGTGGAAAATCTAGTTCTTAAAATTGTTTTAAACCAAAAACCCAACTTCTGAAAACAGTTTCTATATTCAGGACCTGTTTTGAAATGTTTCAAAAACTAGGTTACAAGTCTTCAAAAATTCTGAAATTTGGAGAAATCTTAGTCTCAAATGTTCTGAGTATCTCCTAAAAATTTCAGATTAAAATGCAACCTTTAACCCTTCAAAAATCGTTGATGGTCAGATTGCGCAAATCTGCCAAAAACGATAGTCTGATTTGAAACTTAATTCTGATTAAACCATGCCTCCAAATGGTCTGAAAATTTAATGACAAACCCCTTATTATGTGTATTTAATTGCGTTGAAACAGTTTTGAAAAATTCCTTTGGAAAGTTAGTCAAATACGTTTAAAGTCTCAATCTTTGCAAACCTGAAAATCAGACTGCACTAGTCTGAGATCATTTGACTTTTGGATGACTTATACTTGTCCAAAAGGGTTGCAACTTGAGACAAATGAAACTTAAAACATGTGGTTATGTGTCTGGAAATTTTCATGATTTTTGAAATTCGTTTGGTATTTTTAAGATCGGGACAAAAATGATGCACTCTGCTGGAAACTTAAAGTAAGTGCTGAAAAGTAAAGAACACAAGAAATTTTATACTGGTTCGGTTAAATCAACCTACTCCAGTCTTCGAGGATACCTTCCTCGGTCATCACTAATCACACAATAACAAAAAACACCTTACCACACAGGGTTGATGGAGTTACACACCAACTCCAACCCTTTACAAACCTTGTAAGCTATTACAATGATCACGAACACCATCACCGAGCGGATGCAAGATTGATCACACCTTGATCAATCTTTTACAACAATATAGCGTGTATGGTGGTTTATATGAAGCCTATTCAATATGTATGAATATGAATACAATAGGCTTTAAGAGAGAAGAAAGAAAGAAAGGTAGAAGAAAGAGATGTAGGAAACGTTTCTAGCTCTTGGAATTGTAAGACTCGTCTTGTATTTTGTTTGATCTCCTTCTCTCCTTTTTAACTAAGTACTTCACTTAATGAACTAGTTTAGTTCATTAATGGTGGCACCTGAAAATAACACAACAAATGTTCGTCATTTGATGTAAGCTTTAAAGCTTCATGGCTCGTTAGTATGGCAACATTATATATGAACTATATAAGGCAGATTTCATGCAAAAACGTGTCATGCATTTCTTATACACGTTATTTAAATCATGCATTTTGTAATCACTCAAACTCCTTTTTCTCAACAAATTCTACTTCTATTTATAGGTGTACGCAGCCTCTTATGATGATTAGGACACCCACATGTCACCTTCAATGTCATCAATTTCATTTGATTAGATGTACACCTCACCACCTTGCACAGTTGGTACCTTTAAGACATTTGATTGGAGCATCTTAAATTCAGCAAGTGATAGCTGAAATTTTCAGCAACATGACATGGAAAATAAGTCTTCAATTGATAATATCTTTTACTCACATTCTTCTTCAACTTCGTATCCACTTAGTTAGAATATGAGCTGACCATTTTAGTCCATTTTATCTTCCAAGAAACGGAATTTATGTCGCCTCAGATTCCAAGTGTGTAACTGTTTGCCACCAAGTCATCTTATTGTGTTTTTGTTGGTCCACACTTGTCCACCTCAAACCTGCATATATGAACATTTTTTATGTTCAAAAATGAGTGTAAATCTGACTTTATGAATGAGAAAGATTGGATAATAGTGAGGATAGATTGCATAGTAAACATGACCATTTGATCCAAACTACTTTCCCTTTTCTTTCCTTCACGTGTGACCGGTTCTTCTTCAAGATATGTCTAATATTCTGTCAAAATTAATAGTAGAGAAGCCAATAATAATGTGTATAAGAATACCATGAAGATCATATTGTATGGCAAAATAAATGTCACACTTTGACAATAATAATTCTAAGAATACCATAGTCCGTATAAAATATGGTTGATATAAATATGAAGAGCATGAACACCATGAAGACCATGAATACTATATATGAGAAGTCCATATAGTAAATATTTTAGCATTACACAAAAAATAAGCTAGTGTAAATAACCAAAATATCCTTGTCTTCAAAACGACAATGCCCTTGAAAACTAATTATGTCAATAAACATGTAATGATACTCCGTCTATATATCCTTCTTAAAATATAACCCTACAAAAACTCAAAAGTATTCTTTTGCCCTTGTGGTAACTTGTCAAAACTTCTATGGCAAGTTTGTAACACAACATTATATCAAGTTTAAGCTTCCAATCATTATAAGCATAGATGAGGTGTTACAGAGACTTATCATATATAAAGAAATAACTATACCAAAGATGTTTACACACTTATCACATATTAAAGAAATTATGTCAAATTATACTGACATCAATCAATCTATACCTCAAATTTAGAGACAGATGTATACATCGACCGATCGATGTTGCTTTTTTTTTGAGAGGTTGATATCTAACAGTGTGATTTTAGTTTTAATATGTCTTGCATCGATCGATCTATGTAGGGTATAATGTGTACTACGATTGATCCATGTAGGGCATGATGGGACATTGATCGATCTATGTGTTTCAGGTTGAGAGATCGATGTCTTCCAGCAGGCTTTATGTTTTGATCTCGCATACATCGATCGATCTATGTCTCTGTTGAGAGACTGATGTACACATCAATCAATCAATGTATTCCAATTTATATCTTTTGTTGTTTTCATGATATAAAGTAGCTTTTTACTTTTTAACACTTAAGCACTCGGCAAAATCATGATTTTGAAATCATTCGCCTTATACATAACAAAAAGTTTCAATGCTTTAAGTTGATAGAAGGTCTTGTTTCTGAAAATGAAAAATAAAAACCAGGACCTTCCACGATCAAGATCATGTTTCTTTAATATTTTGTTTCTTCGAGGGACACTGTACTGCGACAGTTGAGAAAAGGTTCATATAGAAGATGAATAAATTTTGCCATTGGAGTGATTATATACTCTGTAGACCAGATATAATGAAGACAATAGCGGAATTCTGTTCAACCGAAATCCAGCTTTCTATGATACTGTTGAAATATTCTTTTAAATGTTCTATTACATTGTGTATTGCATCGTTCATTGAAATATATTACTATTTATGCATAATTGAACAATCAATAAGTAATTGTAAGATTCTTTTTTTTTAATGTTAGTAAATGTAACATTCAACATATGAAACAAAAGTCATACAAATGTGCAGTTAAAGAACTGCTCAGCATTTTTAAAAAGAAAAAGAACTGCTCAGTTAGAAAAATGGTCTCATACTATTAAGACTAAAGGCAACAAAAATTTTGTAACAACACCTTGTCGACTGTTAAAAAGGAATTAAGTGGAAAGGAGGGCAACATCATATGGATTTCTTCGAAACAACGTAGTCCCTCTCCCCTCGGAATCTTGGATCCGATGCAAAGAGTGTCAGATCCATCATTTTTTTAGGAAAAATGAATTTCAGAACATTGTCGTACTTAGGGGAGAAAAAGAATGAAAAATCACCTTTTGCCCATGTGCTTTGACTATTCATTCTTTTGCGCTTCTGGTGTTTAAAATTACATATTTAACCCCATGTCCTTTTGGACTGATGAAAAAATGGTATTTTTGTAATTTTTTTTGCGCTGGACGTGCTGTAAAGACAAAAATACCCCTGTCACCAACGTATCTCAAAAAACGAGGGAAAGATTACATTTGAGGTAATCAATCTTCACAAAAACTAACAAATATAAGGCAGACACTCATTCCGTTTGAACCTACCTAACACACATAAGGAGAAGCTTTGATAGAAAAAGAATTCAACTAAGCTTAAACTTGCGTTTTAGTTGTGTTTGTAAGCAAGAGAAGTTGTTACTGCAGTCGTAGAAGGAACAGAGAGCCATTTTTCTTCCAGAAACAGAGAAGTTGCTGCTGATTCTTGAAGAAACTGTTATGCCCCGCACCCTCCGTAGGATATTTAAAAGTCAAAGAAGGAATTAAACGGAGTTTAATGATAGTCAACGGGAATTAATGACGGTCAATCATAACTAAATACGAATTAAATGATACGATTAATGAGAATTAATTGAAGGGATAAATATTAGAAATTAATTTGTATTTAATATTTTTGAATTAAATATTAGGATTTATCCTTTAAGAAAAATAGAAAAATAAGATATAATTTAGAAACACCAAACTTTTCCCTACCCATATAAAAAACTGACAAAGCGTCAGTTTTTCCCTTTTTACAGAAAACATCGACGCTCCTGTCCTCCCTGCCCTAGCCGTTTCTATAGAGGAAGAAGATAGTTTCTGGGAACCGATCCAACATTCGTTTGTTTTCCAATCCGTCTCCGAGTAATCAAAGGCAAGTAATCTACTTATAAGTTCTTATGATTTGTGAAAGATAAACGGCCTATTTTGATATCAACTTGGATCACCATGCAGTAGATTCGTTCTTTGATTATTTGCATATTATCTATGTGTTTTGTTTTTGAGATTTGGCCAATGTATATGAAAAGGCATTTGTTGTTGTGGTTGATTATGTGAAATCATGCAAATCCCTAGCCCTTGAATCCCTTCTTGATGTGATTGTGTGGTTGCGTGTGCTGAGGGAGAAAGATGGAATCTTTGGGGTGATGCAGTGGGAAAAGGTGTGTGACAGGTTTGGATCCCGTTTGCTCGGAGCATAGTGTTGGATCTATAGTTTAAGCATGAACTATAGCAGGGATTAGGGGTGGAGTGATTGGAGATGACGTTTGGATATATGGGGTTTTTAGTTCTGCGGTGGTTGCAGAAAACGCAGAGAAAATTTGGGGAGAGCGCAGACATCGATCGATCGATGTCAGAGATCGATGTCCCCAGAAGGACATCGATCGATCAATGTATAGGTTGCTGAGAGATCGATGTCCCCAGAAGGACATCGATCGATCTATGTGCATGTGGTCTGAGAGATCGATGTCCCCAGACGGACATCGATCGATCGATGTAGGTACAGGCTGAGAGATCGATGTCCCCAGTTGGACATCGATCGATCGAAGTGGAGAGATCGATGTCCCCAGCTGGACATCGATTGATCGAAGTATAGGGGATGAAGTCCGTCAGTTTTGTGGAAAAATAGAGGAAGAAAGAGGGAAGTTCGGGGAGTCTTCGGGTGACCTTAGAGACTTCTTAAGACCTGATTAAAGGTAGTCTAAGTCTCGGGAACACGAGTTAGGAAGGTGAATCAACTTGATGATTTCAATGGGTTCACGAACCGAGTTTCGACGTGAATGACTTAGGAGGATTAGGAAATGAACGTCCCAGGTGTCTTAGAGCTCAATGAAGGAAAGATAGGGATACTCTAGTTGGGTCGTGAACTTTAGAACCAAGGTTGAGCGTTGATGAGCTAGATGAAGTTCAAGTGTTGATGAATAAGCGGGTGAACTCTTGTGTGTTACTTGTACTTGCGCATGTGAATGTGAATTGCTTATGTGACCGAGAAATGTGATTGAAAGAAGGAGTCTTGCATCATGGCACGTGCACTGCATAAGGTTTTGGAAAAAAAAAGATGTGCTTCGGCACAGATTTGCGAAGGTGAAATGCAATGTTAACCAGGATGGAAATTTAAGCCGGGGTGCATTGCAGGACACAAAAGACTGTAACGTTAACTGGGATGGAAATATAAGCCGGGGTGCGTTACAGGGTATAAAGTCCTCTACAATGTTAGTCGGGATGGAAATTTAAGCCGAGGTGCATTGTAGAGTTTTACGAGATCTGTGATGTTAATCGGGATGGAAATATAAGCCGAGGTGCATCACAGAGCATACGAGCTTGTAACGTTAACCGGGATGGAAATATAAGTCGGGGTGCGTTACAAGGAAATGAGTTAGGAACCGGACATTGTGACATGCATTGCATTGATTTGAAAAGAGAAAGTGTTCATGCATATGTGATTGTGTAGTGTAGTGCATATTTTGACACGCATCACGAGAGTCGTTGTGAAACGAATGCTCATGTTAATTGATTGATATTGATTTGTTAATTGCGTTTCGAATTGCTGTACTTGCTATTACGTGGCTCATTTCTATATTTGAAAGTTTACAAGACATGTGCCCCACAATTCCCCCGAATTACCTATTACTCATGTCTTGCCATGTGTTGATCCCGTATGTCTTATAAGCGGGTTACTTGCTAGCGTTTTTTTCGCTAAGGGTACTACTTTTGTCATTGAAGATGAGCCTAGTTACGACATGATCTTTATTGAGGACGACGGCGAGTGGGCTGAATGGGATATCTAGACCATGTTTGTGGAGCTGGATTAACTAGTGAAACTGTTTTCCTTTATTTCAGTTAGTTGTGGTTCATTTGAGGTTTTAGATGGTTGCGACCACATCCATTTGATTATTCGCGTTGTCTTTGACGTATTAATTCGATGTTTTAGATTGACATGATATGTTTCCGCGCTTATTTCTCTTACGTCATTGATGAGGTGTATTCGAGAGATGAGACGTCTTGTAGTCTTCTCAGTAAGCTACGACGGGTGAACCGGTTCGGATTCTGCTGTCCGGGTCGGGGCGCTACAGGTGGTATCAGAGCCTAGGCTTCAGATCTACCTCGGAGACCTAGGTTATGACATGTAGAGTCTTAAGATATGATCTTCACCTTAAGTTGATCTTTAAGTCTAAGTATGTAATCTTAGATTTAAGTTTGACAGGGATGGGTGAGTGTACAAGCGCGATTAAGTGTAAGCGATAAATGTTAATTATCTTAGTTCGTAAACTCCGCCTTGTACACATTTTGGATTCCAAGCACTGATTTATTTCTAAACTGCTAGATACTAATAAGCGTGACCTTGCAGAAAATGCCTCCTAGACGTGACAACCAAGGAAATGGTGGCAATGGGAACAATGACCCACCACCACCACCTCCAGTTTTAGTACTCCAAGCACTGATTGATGCTATCACAGTGATAACACAAGGGGTTGCTCAGCAGCAGCAACAACCACAACAACCTCCTCCACCACCTCCCCAACAAGGCATCAGGTACTATATTGGGGAGATGCGCAAGATGCATGCCCCCAATTTTGAAGGGACCACAGACCCAGAGGTGGCTGGGTTTTGGCTGGATGAAGTAGAAAAATGCTTCAGACTGGTGCAAGTGCCTGAAGAACTCAAGGTGGATGTGGCCACACCATTTTTGATTGGCAGGGCCAATGCCTGGTGGAACGGCATGTTACCAAAGATGACTCTTCCCATTCAATGGAGACAATTTGTACAGGCATACAAAGATTACTATGTGCCTGAGACTGCCATTTTGGAGAAAATGAGGCAGTTTGACAAGTTTGAACAAGGAAGGATGACTGTTTCAGACTATGCGGACAGATTCCATGCCTTGGGCAAGTTCACACCCTTGGTTTTGGAAAACAACAGGATGAAGATGTTGAAGTTTGAAGAAGGGTTGAACCCCCGCATACGGACTGCAATAGCGGGGTCGAGCTTGAAAACCTTTGAGGAGATGTTGGACGCATGTTACCGAGTGGAGAGTGACATGCGACGATCACAGAACAGAGAGGCTCGTGAAGAATCGAGCAAGAGGCTGAGGGTTGAGCAAAGTGGGAGTAGGCCCGGACATTGGGTCAAGATCCCTAGAAAGGGGCAAGCGGGGCCAGCTCAAAGGGCACCGCAACAGAACCAGCAGAATCATCAAGCACCGGCAGAGTGCCCACACTACCAGAAAAGACATGTGGGCGAATGTTGGAAAATTAGCAGTGCATGTTTCAAATGTGGAAAGATGGGACATAGGATCAGGGACTGCCCTGAATGGAACCCTAAGCCTCAAGCTGCAGGACCAGGGCCGGCTCCACAGCAGAGAGGTAGGTCCAATGCGAGAGTCCACGCGATGACGGACGCTGAGGTCCAAGAGGATGCGAACGTGGTGACAGGTACGACCTAAGTTAAATAATCGTGGTTTAAGTTGGATTTTAGTTTTCTAAGTTGATAATTGAATTCGTGCTTTATGTGAAACTTTATGTGTTACCCTTTGGTGAATAGGTGTGATCTTAGTTAACAACGTGCCTGCAAACGTGTTATTTGATAGTGGAGCAAGCCACTCCTTCATTTCTAAGCGTTTCACTAAAGGACTCGACTGTTTACCCGAATGGCTTGAGAACCCATTTAGGGTACAGGCAGCAGGAGAACAAGTACTGGTTTCTCACCACCAGTACAAAGATTGTGAGTTGGAGTTGGACGGAAAAGTATTTTCGGTGACCTTAGTCCCAATTCCAATGAAGGACTTTGATGTAATATTGGGCATGGATTGGCTGACCAAGAATCATGCCAACATCGACTGTGAACTCAATCAAGTGACCCTTAAAGACCCTGAGATGAATGACATCACGGTGCAAGGAAACATCAAGATAACCAAAGCTCCTAAGAAAATATACCTAACGGCGATTAAGGCTTTTAAAGCCCTATAGAAGGGAGCAGAGGGATATATGGTGTATACGGTAGATGCCCAACAAGAAATTCCCTCTATGAATCAAATACCGGTAATCAATGAGTTCAAGGACGTATTTCCGGACGACCTACCGGGAGTACCACCAACGAGAGAAGTGGAGTTCGAGATCAACTTGATCCCTGGAGCCGAGCCTATATCTAAGGCACCCTACAGAATGGCTCCAGCTGAACTTAAGGAGCTGAAGGGGCAACTTCAGGAATTGTTGGACAAGAAATTAATTCGCCCCAGCGTATCACCGTGGGGAGCCCCAGTATTGTTCGTAAAGAAGAAAGATGGCAGTATGAGGTTGTGCATTGATTACCGAGAACTGAATAAGATTACCATAAAGAACAAATATCCTTTGCCAAGGATAGAGGACTTATTTGACCAACTAAAAGGAGCCCGATGGTTTTCAAAGGTCAACCTTCGTCAAGGATACCATCAATTGCTTGTGAAAGCGGGAGACGTCCCTAAGACCGCTTTTCGGACTCGCTATGGGCATTATGAATTTTTGGTAATGCCGTTTGGGCTAACTAATGCCCCAGCAGCTTTCATAGATTTGATGAACACAGTATTCCGAGAACAGTTGGATCAATTTGTAGTAGTGTTCATCGATGACATTTTGGTCTATTCCCCAGACGAACAAGCTCATGCTGAACACTTAAGAGTGGTATTGCAAATTCTAAGGCAACAGCAGCTCTATGCCAAATTCAGCAAGTGTGAATTTTGGCTAAGAAGTGTAGCCTTCCTCGGTCACGTGATTTCGGAAGATGGAATCTCTGTGGATCCTAAGAAGATAGAAGCCATCACGGAATGGCCAAGACCCACAAATGTGACCGAAGTCAGAAGCTTTCTAGGCTTGGCAGGCTACTATAAGAAGTTTGTGGAGGGATTCTCAACGATAGCAGTACCATTGAGTCGACTTACGCAGAAGAAGGCTAAATTCGAATGGACTGCTGAATGCGAACAAAGCTTCACCGAGCTCAAGAAGAGATTGACCACAGCCCCGGTGTTGGGACAACCCTCCGGCACCGACGGTTTTGTGATCTATAGCGACGCGTCCAAGAAAGGACTAGGTATGTACATCATTACGATTAATGCATTGTATATACTCATGTTAGTCCTGAATTAACTTTCTGTTTATAGGTTGCGTCTTGATGCAAAATGAACGAGTCATATCATACGCGTCAAGACAATTGAAACCATATGAACAGAATTACCCGACGCATGACTTGGAGCTCGCAGCCGTGGTATTTTCTCTTAAGATCTGGAGACACTATCTATATGGAGAGAAGTGTGCAGTATTCACTGATCACAAGAGCTTGAAATACCTATTCTCGCAGAAGGAGTTGAATATGAGACAAAGAAGATGGTTAGAATTACTCAAAGATTATGACTTGACCATCAACTACCATCCGGGTAAAGCCAATAGAGTGGCGGACGTGTTGAGCAGAAAGTCTAGCCACGCGAGACAATCCCCGTTAGAAAGAGAAATCGAGGAGTTTGATCTCGAATTGGTGGATTCAGTGGCAAACGTCCTTACAGCGCTGTCTATCAGTCCAGACTTGGTAGACAGAATTAAAGAAGAGCAGTACGAGGACTCAACACTGAAAGAAATCCGCGACAAATTATCCACGGGGCCAGTAAAAGATTTCCAGTTGTGAGGAGATGGAAGTCTATGGTTTCAGAATCGGTTATGCGTGCCAGGTAAAGACGAACTCTGAACGGGATTGCTCCAAGAAGCGCATAACTCAAGGATGTCTATACACCCCGGGAGCACTAAGATGTACAAAGATCTCAAAGAAAACTATTGGTGGATAGGGATGAAGAGATCTATAGCAGAGTATGTTGAAAGGTGTTTGGTTTGCCAACAAGTCAAAGCGAACATCAACGACCTGGTGGTTTGATGAAGCCGCTAGAGATTCCAGAATGGAAATGGGAACATGTGACGATGGATTTCGTAATGGGACTACCCAAGACCCGCAATGGAAATGAAATGATTTGGGCGATTGTAGACCGTTTGACAAAGACAGCTCACTTTATAGCAATGCCACATGGTACGTCTTATGAGAAACTTTCCAATATATATGTGGATAACATTGTGAGCCTACATAGAGTCCCAGTCAGCATTGTGTCAGACCGTGATCCCAAGTTCACCTCTATGTTCTGGAGGGCATTTCAGAAGGCGATGGGTACCGAACTGAGAATGAGTACCGCGTACCACCCACAAACGGATGGACAATCTGAGAGAACCATCCAAACCTTGGAAGATATGCTATGAGCGTGCGCCTTAGATTTTAAAGGAAACTGGGATAGCATGTTGAAGTTGATGGAGTTTTCATACAATAATAGCTATCACAGTGCAATTGGCATGGCGCCATTTGAAGCCCTATATGGATGTAAGTGCAGGTCCCCGGTTTGTTGGGATGAAGTAGGAGAAAGGACAATCACTGTACCAGAATTGGTTGAGCAAACAGTTGAAAAGGTGAAAGTGATAAGAGAGAAACTAAAAGTGGCTCAGGATCGCAGTAAGAGTTGGGCTGACACAAAGAGGCGACCTTTGGAGTTCGAGGAAGGTGAAAAGGTCTATCTACGGGTCTCACCCACCAAAGGGGTTGCAAGATTCGGAATGAAGGGCAAGTTAAGTTCAAGATATATTGGACCTTACGAAATACTTAGCAAAGTGGGCGAAGGAGCATACCGCCTAGCCTTACCTCCGAGTTTTTTCCAAGTCCATAACGTGTTTCATGTGTCTCAACTAAGGAAATACGTATCGGATCCAAGCCATATCCTTGAAGCTCAACCGTTGGAGGTGAAAGAGGATATCACTTACGAAGAGCATCCTATAAAGATTGTGGATAGAAAGGATCAAGTCCTACGCCGACGCGTCATTCCGTATGTCAAAGTTTAGTGGAGTAACCATACGGAGCACGAAGCCACGTGGGAACTTGAGGAGCAAATGCAGGAGCTATATCCACATCTCTTCCAATAAGGTACGTCAGTTTCGAGGACGAAACTTTTTGTAAGGGGGGTAGAATGTTATGCCCCGCACCCTCCGTAGGATATTTAAAAGTCAAAGAAGGAATTAAACGGAGTTTAATGATAGTCAACGGGAATTAATGACGGTCAATCATAACTAAATACGAATTAAATGATAGGATTAATGAGAATTAATTGAAGGGATAAATATTAGAAATTAATTTGTATTTAATTTTTTTGAATTAAATATTAGGATTTATCCTTTAAGAAAAATAGGAAAATAAGATATAATTTAGAAACACCAAACCTTTCCCTACCCATATAAAAAACTGACAAAGCGTCAGTTTTTCCCTTTTTACAGAAAACATCGACGCTCCTGTCCTCCCTGCCCTAGCCGTTTCTATAGAGGAAGAAGATAGTTTCCGGGAACCGATCCAACATTCGTTTCTTTTCCAATCAGTCTCCGAGTAATCAAAGGCAAGTAATCTACTTATAAGTTCTTACGATTTGTGAAAGATAAACGGCCTATTTTGATATCAACTTGGATCACCATGCAGTAGATTCGTTCTTTGATTATTTGCATATTATCTATGTGTTTTGTTTTCGAGATTTGGCCAATGTATATGAAAAGGCATTTGTTGTTGTGGTTGATTATGTGAAATCATGCAAATCCCTAGCCCTTGAATCCCTTCTTGATGTGATTGCGTGGTTGCGTGGGCTGAGGGACAAAGATGGAATCTTTGGGGTGATGTAGTGGGAAAAGGTGTGTGAGAGGTTTGGATCCCGTTTGCTCGGAGCATAGTGTTGGATCTATAGTTTAAGCATGAACTATAGCAGGGATTAGGGGTGGAGTGATTGGGGATGAAGTTTGGATATATGTTGTTTTTAGTTCTGCGGTGGTTGCAGAAAACGCAGAGCAAATTTAGGGAGAGCACAGACATCGATCGATCGATGTATAGGTTGCTGAGAGATCGATGTCCCTAGAAGGACATCGATCGATCTATGTGCATGTGGTCTGAGAGATCGATGTCCCAAGATGGAAATCGATCGATCGATGTAGGTACAGGCTGAGAGATCGATGTCTCCAGTTGGACATCGATCGATCGAAGTGGAGAGATCAATGTCCCCAGCTGGACATCGATCGATCGAAGTATAGGGGATGAAGTCCGTCAGTTTTGTGGAAAAATAGAGGAAGAAAGAGGGAAGTTCGGGGAGTCTTCGGGTGACCTTAGAGACTTCTTAACACCTGATTAAAGGTAGTCTAAGTCTCGGGAACACGAGTTAGGAAGGTGAATCAACTTGATGATTTCAATGGGTTCACGAACCGAGTTTCGACGTGAATGACTTAGGAGGGTTAGGAAATGAACGTCCCAGGTGTCGTAGAGCTCAATGAAGGAAAGATAGGGATACTCTAGTTGGGTTGTGAACTTTAGAACCAAGGTTGAGCGTTGATGAGCTAGATGAAGTTCAAGTGTTGATGAATAAGCGGGTGAACTCTTGTGTGTTACTTGTACTTCCGCATGTGAATGTGAATTGCTTATGTGACCGAGAAGTGTGATTGAAAGAAGGAGTCTTGCATCATGGCACGTGCACTGCATAAGGTTTTGGAAAAAAAAGATGTGCTTCGGCACAGATTTGCGAAGGTGAAATGCAATGTTAACCGGGATGGAAATTTAAGCCGGGGTGCATTGCAGGACACAAAAGACTGTAACGTTAACCGGGATGGAAATATAAGCCCGGGTGCGTTACAGGGTATAAAGTCCTCTACAATGTTAATCGGGATGGAAATTTAAGCCGAGGTGCATTGTAGAGTTTAACGAGATCTGTGATGTTAATCGGGATGGAAATATAAGCCGAGGTGCATCACAGAGCATACGAGCTTGTAACGTTAACCGGGATGGAAATATAAGCCGGGGTGCGTTACAAGGAAATGAGTTAGAAACCGGACATTGTGACATGCATTGCATTGATTTGAAAAGAGAAAGTGTTCATGCATATGTGATTGTGTAGTGTAGTGCATATTTTGACACGCATCACGAGAGTCGTTGTGAAACGAATGCTCATGTTAATTGATTGATATTGATTTGTTAATTGCGTTTCGAATTGCTGTACTTGCTATTACGTGGCTCATTTCTATATTTGAAAGTTTACAAGACATGTGCCCCACAATTCCCCCGAATTACCTATTACTCATGTCTTGCCATGTGTTGATCCCTTATGTCTTATAAGCGGGTTACTTGCTAGCGTTTTTTTCGCTAAGGGTACTACTTTTGTCATTGCAGATGAGCCTAGTTACGACATGATCTTTATTGATGACGACGGCGAGTGGGCTGAATGGGATATCTAGACCATGTTTGTGGAGCTGGATTAACTAGTGAAACTGTTTTCCTTTATTTCAGTTAGTTGTGGTTCATTTGAGGTTTTAGATGGTTGCGACCACATCCATTTGATTATTCGCGTTGTCTTGACGTATTAATTCGATGTTTTAGATTGACATGATATGTTTCCGCACTTATTTCTCTTACGTCATTGATGAGGTGTATTCGAGAGATGAGACGTCTTGTAGTCTTCTCAGTAAGCTACGACGGGTGAACCGGTTCGGATTCCGCTGTCCGGGTCGGGGCGCTACAGAAAATAGTGTCTATCAGTAACATGTTAGTTAAAAACAGAGATCTCATGATGTTTACTTCGCACTGTGTCATTTTTTTGGTTTGTCGATGGTAGGTCATTTGTGTATGGATTCATGTGTGCGTGTGAAAATTGCATTGATGTTGTTGTTGTGTATTCTGTTACTGCAGGAATACGTGTACATAAATAGATTTGCATGGATGTTGTTGTTTTGTACGTAGATGGATTTGTTAGTCAATGTGCAGTGTAAATGAAATAACTTTAAGTTGATTTCATGTTAGAGTAATGTGTTGAATGGATGTATATGCAGTAAGCATTAACAACAGTGACAAAATGGAGACAAGGAAGGAATTAAGTATCTGTGGGATGACTGGAGGTAATAAAGACAGCAGGGTAATAGATGGTAGAAAAATAACCCCCACGAAGAGGGGAAAAACCTTTTATACAATGACAAAAGGGTCAATGTGCACCCAAGTAGAATTGACCTGCACAAGACTCTACAAATGTTGCAGCTATAGCCCCAAGGGAATCATCTTCACATTCAGAAGCATTGTTGGCTGTAGAACAAAGGGAACATATTCAATGCACAAGTGTTGAACCTGGTGTAGAATCTGAGAGAGTTCAAGGAGATGCAGATCCAGTTGATATCTTTGAGGGTCTAGATTACATTCTAGATGATGACATCTTCTAGGATTTTGCTTTTAGACAGATCCTAGAACTCACTCGTTCTGGTGAATCTGAAGCACAAAGAAATGATGTACCCGTTGAAGATCCAGGTAACGATCTTGTTAATTTAGTGGTGTGATCCTAATTAGTTACTGTTTATTGTTTAGCATAAGTATGTGCATTGTACATGTATTTTACTGTTTTTCCATGAATTTGAAGTACAAATCTGTGAAGTTATACTACATGATGATACTGGAGGCATAGAGTTTGGTGACTGGAATGAACAAGTGGAAGATGAACTGGTACTGTTGCACAGGACTGAAGAAGATGTGGTGAATGGATACTGTGATTTTGATTTTGAGGAAGAATTTAGTAAGACAACGTTTGAATTGAGGGTTGTGCAGAAAATTGCATATGCTAAGAAGTTTAGAGAGGCACTTATTGAGTGGAATATAAAGGATGGGTATGAAGTAAAGTATCAAAAAAAATGAAGGGACAAGGGTGACAGCTTCATTTGCTAGGGGTGTACATGGAGGATTCATGGTTTTAAGATTGGGAAGGAGTCAACCTTTATGATTAAGAGATTGAAAGGTGAACATAGTTGTGGACAGGACTACACCAACAAACATTGTACATCAAGGTACTTAAGCAAAAAAATACAAGCAACACTTCATAGACCACCCTGATGCGCACAGTAAAAGTCTTAAAAACCAAGTGAGAAGAGAATTGATGGTTGATGTGAGTCGAGCACAGGTGTACAAGGCAAAACACAAGGCGAAGGAGGACATTGAAGGTTTGGAGATGGAACAGTTTGCACAATTAGGGGACTATGCTGAGATGATTAGAAGGACTAATCCGGGAAGTGAAGTAAGGATTAAAAACACTGTATTGGATGAGAGGTCACCTCCAAAGTTTGAGAGGTTATTTGTGTGTTTCAATGCTTGCAGGATGGTTTCTTAATGGTCGTAGACCTATATTTGGTCTTGATGGATGTTTCTTGAAAGGTAGCTTAAAGGGTCAGGTGCTTAGTTCTATTGGAAGAAATGGAAATGACAATATGTTCCCAATTGCCTTTTGTGTATGTGAAGCAGAGAACTTTAACAGTTGGAAATGTTTCTTGGAGCATCTGCCAGAGTGTATTGGTGAAAGGCTAGACGGCCAACAATACACAATTATAAGTGATAGGCAAAAGGGACTGGTGCATGCTGTTAACACAGTTTTTCTATCATGTAAGCAAAGGTTCTGTGTTAGGCATATGTACCAAAACTTTAAGCAAAGGTTTAGTGGTAAGGAAGTGGGTAATCTTCTATGGGCATGTGCTGTTGCCTCACATCCAGGTGATTTCAATATGCACATGGTAGCTCTAACAACTTTAAATGAGGATGCTGCAAAGTGGTTGCAGAACATTCCATCCAATCTGTGGTCAAATGCTTTTTTCTCTACTTCAAGTAAGTGTGATGTTCTGGTTAACAACTTATCTGAGTCATTTAATGCGAGCATTCTCGAAGCTAGATAAATGCCAGTTATACATATGATTGAGTTCATCAGAAAGCATACAATGTCAAGGATGAATTGCAAGAGGAATGGGATCAATTCTTATGAGGGTTCAGTGTGCTCGAATTTTGTTGCAAAGATTGAGAAAATAAAGGCTAGTAGCAGAAACTTCGTTGCCATAATGGCTGCAAGAAAGATATTTGAAGTTTCAAGTGGAGCAGAAACATATGTTGTTAATCTACATACAAAGGAGTGCACATGCAGGTTGTTTCAGCTAGTTGGGCATCCCTGTAGACATGTAATTGCTGCAATTCAGACTGAAAGGGGGTCACTTTTTAATTACGTGCATTCGTACTACTCCAAGGACATGTATGTATAGGCTTACGTACCAGTGTTGTATCCCATACCATCTGCATCTACTGGGTTCATACCAACTTAGCACCCATCCTTCCACCTGATGCAAGGAAACAAGCAGGCAGGCCGAAGAAGCAAAGGATTGTACATCATGACGAACCAAGGAAGCACTCGGACCGGGCAACCAGGAAGGGTCTTGCCAGTCATTGTAGCAAGGGTAAGCAGAAAGGGCACAATGCGAGATCATGCGTCAGTCCTGTACATCCTTCTGCAAACATGAACAAGGTATTTGTATTTTTGTTTTTTAACATTTTATCAAGATCAGCGTGAATGTTGATATGTTACTGATTTATTCAGCATTTGTTTAATGCAGAGACAGAGGACAACAAATGTTTCAGCCAGTGGAGCAGCTAGTTCATCACAAGTATCAGCTGAATGGTCAACCCCTAGTGAACTGAACCTTTGCCTGAGAACACAGTTGTAACCACAGGAGACTTTGTTGATATGTAATAGGCATTTGTCTATGTATCTAAGGATAGAATAAGGATTTTTGCTGTATTTTAGCAGAACCAAATGCCTTAGTTGATGAGAATTATGTCAGGAAATCCGACAAGATCACTGCAAAACGCGTAGCGGAAAAACAAAACTTGATCTCCGATTTCCTACCAAGGATCCATGTTGTACGTTTAATTGATGAAAGAAACGTAAAAAAAATACCTCCAAAGATTCGAAATCCGCAGGTGGAAGAGGTGCGAAATCACGAACACTATCTGTCGGTATCCACACGAATGCTTCCGCCCGGAGTGCTAGCTCTTGAACGGCGCGGCTGAGAGAACTCGCTTTTCTCCAAAAACGGCTCTAGGGTTTTCTGTTATTTTCGTGTGTCTTCTCTATACGAGATACACAATATATATATACACATATATTGACGTCAAAATCCGAGTCCTAATCGGATTAGTCAATGCCAATCAAAAATCCATATCAAATATGGATTCTATCAGGATATTCAAAATTCATATAAGATATGGATTCTGTCATTATTATCCGATAACATATATATATATACACATTTAACCATAAAACGAAAATAATAATAATAATAATAATTAATATCCAATATTAATATTATTAATATTAAAAAAGATAATAATAATAATAATTAATATGTATTATTAATCTCAGCCATACGCATTCTTGTTTGTGACCCAATAGGCCTATATTAATTGGCAGTTGATTAAATCTCTATTAAACCAACAAGTCGTAATTGGCCTCTAGCAAGGCATTACGACTACCCAATTAATACGAGTAAAGTCCAACTAGCCTAATAATTGTACATGCATTAATCCCTTTGTCACACGATATCTAGTTTGAACATAAGTCATGGTCAGCGTCATACTTATATTGTTCAAACATATGATTACTCGATCTCTAAGTAGACTGATAAAACAAATGATACTGATCACACTATCAATTCATTTGAGCACGACCATGCATTTCACAGTCTCACTAATCGAGGGGCCCAAAGATATCTCTCTCAAAAGAGAGGGACAAATTCTATCTTGATTGTTCAATATCTTCTACATAATTTCTATCACATTCAATCATGACCTTTATTATTATCCAGTTATGGATAACGTTTGATCATGTCAAAATATAATAGTCCTTATGTTGGAAACTATGACAATCTCAAGTCAAAGGATTAAAACATGACTATCATGAGATTTACTTATGACGCTAATCTATGTAGTAATCTCATGATGGGTCTATCCAATACACTGTTCTCTAACAAGTATCTATGAAATTGATTTGTATCACCATACACATAATCGTCTCATGATTACCAAATCAATACTCATACTGATTATAAATTATTTTATCTCTATAACAATAATAAATCAGGGACATATATCAAAATTATGTAACATACTAACCAACAATAATGATAATAAAACCTCTTTTATTAATAATAAATGTATAACATAAATATCCAAATCATGGCCTAGGGCACATACACTAACAAATCACTCTTTTGAAATTTTGGTATTATAAGTGAGGTTTTTGCTGGTGCACTATGATGCAGTTTCAGTTTTACAATAGCATTTTTACTTGGTTACTCTGATTCATTCTGTGTGTCAACGCATCAAACATCATCAACATTGTTTCGGTTATGTGTGTGTTGATGCACACTGTGCTGCCATTCATTGCATCAAACACATTCAATATTTTAATAATTGCTTGGTAAAAATGTAAAAAATAAACACAAACCAATATGGTGATGGCAAATATAAAAGGCATATGTTCCGTTCCATTCTATTCCATAAAATATTACAAAAATAAAAATATCACCATTCAGTTGTTGTTCGACCATTTTTCCAGAACCTAAACAAAATTCATCATCATTAACAAGAAAGAACCAAAAATCAGTAGCAACAAAATCAGGACCAGTCAGATAGCAAAAATCAGTAGCAAGAACAAACACAACAGCAGCAGTAGCAGAGAGCAAAAAGCATGACCATAACAACCAGAAAGAACCAAAAACCATGACCAAAAAAGAACCAAGCACATCATCCTTCACGCATCTTCATCATCAGAAGAAAAAACAGCCCCCAAGGCCTTCAACTTTACCTTCATCTTCGCGTACTTCTCAGTCATTCTCCTCAGCCTGGCATCCACCTCTTCCACTCTTGAAGCATTATCATCTTGCTTTTCACACATATAGTAGTAATTATCTCAGAGCTTCCCGATCTCAACTTGTTCATCATATAAAATCCTCTTAACTCCCCTTCTGGGAGATACAACAGATTCTTCCACAAGCTCATTTGGATTTTGTATTTTTCTTGGTTTCCTGGGTGCACTTGGACCTCACCGGGATTTATTTTCTGTTTCTTCACCGGATGAGGCTGAGGGTTCTTGGAAGCCATTTTTCCTTTTTGTACAAGGCAGCTGGAAAAGCAAAGAAAAAAAATACAAGCAATATGAATAAAAACTTGAAGGGCTTGCATATTTATAACCAGTACAGGGAGGTTACCCATTCACGAACAAAACTTTTGGTACTCTCAAGAAGATTTTTGGCATTCTCAAAAATCTGTTTAAGAGAAAGGAGAATGCATGTCTTCATACAAACAGTCTATTCTTCTCAAACAATGCACCATCATTACTAACATCGGGATAGACATCAGACCATTCCATTGCATTTTGTAACAGCTCAAACAAATGCAATTAAACATCATCTCATTGCACACACCACCAAATAACCTTCAATTCCCCCAATGCAAATCATTACACCAAATTAATGTGCACCTTGCTGACACTCAGCACGCGAACCACATCTGTTACACATCATCATGCTTGCACGCAACAACACTACATAATCATCTCAAATACATAGAACAACTAGGAAAATCATAGCTACACCTATAGACACACACATCATCATCTTCATTTGCGTGATGCTTTTCTTTATCAGCATTACTTCAAAATCAGTTCCTCTTGAACTGTTCATCTCCTCAATGTCTACATTGCGTGTAAAATCTGATTGCACAACACCTTCTATGCCTATTGGGTTGCACCATTTCCAGAAATCATATTTACCTACCTCACATACGAAATACATCCTGCCTTTTGAAGGTCTTTCCATCCTCACAATCCTGATATCAACATCTATTCCATATTTGTATCTCATATGAACATACCTCGGATACTTACATCCACCACCCACGTATCCACCATAGTTGTTACAAGAAGATCTGTCCATTGTAGCTTCAATCTGAGTATGAAGTATAATTTTAACACCTTCAGTCTGCAGAAGAAATGCAGAGAGAAATCATGAACGGTCGAGGGGTTGTATTTATTGAGACTTAGGTGATTTAGTTAATCAGTTTAACATGACCGTTATATTGGAGAGGGGTATATTTGTACAAGATTAAGCAAGATTAAATGACATTCTAAAATACCCACTTAACGGACGCGTGTGCAGCACGTCCAACGCAAAAAATTACCAAAATGCTATTTTTTCATCAATCCAAAAGCACAGGGGGGTTAAGTATGTAATTTTAAACACCAAAGGGGCAAAGGAATGAATAGCCAAAACACAGAGGGCAAAAGGTGATTTTTTCTAAAAAGAAATAAAAAAGCCATAAATTCCCACAAAACTAACATGTAAAAGCATCACATGGAGTTCTTATTTTTTATACAAAAGGTAAGTCGGAAATGGCCTCCCCTTTTGATAAAGTAAAGGTGGGAAGCGACTCAATCAAAATTCGAGACATATCTTCTTTTCAAATAAATTTTTCTTAAGCCACTCTATAGTTTAAAATGATCCATTTCTCATTTAATAGCTTGTCTCGCTTTTTTTAACTTGAAATAGCTAAAAGGAGGAAATGGTTTTTTTAAGGATACTTCCAAAAACTTATTCACTCGAGATAAGGTGGAGCCTGTAGCTCGAAAGATTAGAGCAAAAAAACTTCATAATGTTTTTATACAAAGCAACATTTTTTTGGTTCCCAAAGTTTTTAGACAAGTCTAATTACTTCAAGAACATTGTTATAACAACCCAAAAAATAGATAAATTACCAACCAATTCGATTTGAAAATTTTGAATTGTGTAAGTGATAACTTATTGGAGAAGAATGTTACAACCTGTGTTTCCTGGTCAGTAGAAAATGAAATAAGATAATGGAAAATAGAACGCAAATGCGATGTCGATAAAATTTCAGTGGAATTTAAGTTTTTATTTAGGATTAATAAAGATATCGACATTTTATATCGAGGCTAGAAACACTCGGAAAAAATAACCGAACGATAAGTTATCAGATATAGCGAGGCTTGACGGGACTAGATAACGAACTTTTCGGACATACGATACGATTTAAATAAATTAGTTGGTAGCAACCTAAGTCGGTAGATATAAATCAAACCAAATAAAAAAACAATTCCAATACACACTTTTATCACATTTTCTCCGGCACAAAAGACAAACTTTCTCCCTCCTCAAACCCTATGGCCACCCCTGCCCCTGCCCCCTCTCACAAGTCAACATCTCTTTTTCTTTTTCTTACATCTCTCTTACACACATCACTTCTCACTTTACACCTAATACCATCAAAACCACTATTTCTTCTATTCTCCCTTCTCCATTTCATTCGAAACTACCCCCTTTTCCCTCCCATATTAGCCGAAACTTTCAAGGAAAAAGAGGAAAAAGTCTTACACTCTAACCTCTTCTTCATTTTCAACCACACAACCCTCCTCTTTCCTCCAAACAAATTTTCTCTCTTTCTTCCTCATTCCTTGCATTCTGTCAAGACACAAAGGGAAGAATACCCTTTTGTTTTCTTTCCTTTCACACTCTAAATTTTTCTCACATCTCATCCATACTTCTTCTCTTTCTTCTAAAGAAAAAACCAAGTCTCTAAACTCTCTTTTCTCCTCTATATGTCGTGAGTTATAAACAAGCAAAGGAGGAAGGTTTTCAAGCCAAGTCTTAAAATCCTCCTTCATCTTTCAAGCAAGAAAACAAATATTCCGAAGCTCCATTTTTGGGTGTTTGGCCGAAAGTTTAAAGGGCAGAAGCCAAGGTGTAGAAGGGTAAGAACACCATCTAAGTTCAACTATTTTCTTCCAATTATCCATTTATATAAGTTGTACACTAACTCTCCATTTTTGAGGTTCAAAACCGTGTATATTAGGGAGGTGGAAGGAGGTATTTTTCTTCCAAAACTAAGTGAAGAAACAACACTTTAAAGTGTAAGAAAAAGTGTTGAAGACAAGTACTTTTACTAGGTCCTTCATGGATTTTCAAAGGCTAAGTTTATGTTTATACCAAAGATTGTATCATCATGTAGTATTTCCTTAGTTTTTGGAAGATCTATGTATAAGCAATATATACATATATGTGTACTATTAAGATATATATATATATACATGTATATATGGTATGCCATATATATATTTGCGGCCTAATGACTTTGTTTTTATGAAAAAAGTATATTTAAATGATTTATGACATGATATATATACATATATGTCTATTATTAAGAAAAATATACATATATATATGGGGTATATATATATATGTTTCAGCCATATATATATTTGTGGTCTAATGACTTTATTTTTATGAAAAGTATATTTAAATGACTTATGACATGATATATATACATATATGTGTATTATTAAGAAAAATACACACATATATATATGGTGTGTGTGTCTATATATATACATATATCGGCTATATATATATTTTTGGCCTAATGACTTTATTTTTATGAAAAGCATATAAAAATAATATTGTATATATATATATATGTACGGATAGTGGGGGTATTTTGGAGATGCCAAGACTTTATTGTGGAGTATTCATATGTATAATGTATAACATGAACATATAGATGTCTATACATTCATATGTATATACGGACAAAAGAGATATTTTTATAGCAAAAATAGTTTTATCTAGTATTACTAAAATATATATGTACAAGTTACAAAAATGTATTTTCATGTAGGTGTATGTATGTACAAATGACACTAAAGAAGTTTTTATAACAAATGTGACTTTATATTATGTTATAATTACATATAAGTCTAATGTACAAAAATATCTATATGTAAATACATATACTCACAAATTTCGGTCTTAGGCCTTTATTTGGTGAAAATGTATTAAGTATATTCTTAAATACATATATGTATAGTATATAAGTTAAAATATGAAAAATGGTTATTTCAACTGTTATAGAAATATACATTTAAAGTATATAAAAATTTATACAAGTGTATATACATAAATGTGTTATTTCTGCTATTATACTTTTATTTGAAGAAAATGGATTAAATACGCTTTATGAATACATATATGTATAGTATGTAAACTAAGATATGAAAAAGGGTTATTTCAAGGATTATGGATATATACACATATATATGTAAAGTGTATAAAAATTTATACAAATATATATTCATATTTGAATTCGGCCAACATGCTTTTTATGGGGAAAAATGTTTTAAATACACTTATGTACATACATACGTATTGTAAACATGTTAAGGTATGAAGGTTACTCATTTGTATGCAGTATTTAACATGTCATAAAATGAATATAGTTTTGTATTCATTAATACAAATTCGGCTTATGACCTTACCCGAAATAAATTGGCATATTATGTTTCAAGTGTATATATGTACATATATAAATACATATATACGGTCAAACAAGACTTTTATGATATATATGATTTTACTTCATGTTATGTAGGTTATGTGAAATATGAGATTATATAGTAAAGTATGTTAAATTAGGATTTTTGGATTTCTTACTTGAGAGTAAGATGGATATGTTAAGAATACATTGTGGAATAGAAATTGTATGAAAGTGGCCAGGTTGGCCCAAGGATAGAAAAGAGAAATAGATGATGACTATCATAACTCAAGTATTGGATTAAGTATATATGTATATATAGACTGGTTTAAGAATATGATGATATAAGTATGATCGGAGTATTTATACATGTGACCTGGAATATAGACGGATTCATTTGCATACATGTTGCATCATATGAAATGATTAAAAAGTTGTGACTTTGCTGTGTACAGACAGTTTATAGTGTTAGTGTTATTTACTGTGTATGGACAGTTCATGACATTATGTGATAGTACTGTGTACGGACAGTTTATGACATCACAACATGTTTTCAAACGATTTTTACGACATGTTTCAGAAAGAATAGATTTCATATAACAAACCGTATCAACGGGACGGAAGACTCCAAGAGACACAGCTTATGTTTACATTTATGAGTCGTGTGAGTACCTCGTGAGCAGACTTGGACTCCTCGACGATTTTATATGCGGAGGCCGGCATGGTACCACTGCGTTTGGACCGTGGACATAGTTATGTTAAGATGAGATGCACCGTCATGACACCGAAGTCGGAGAGACCGGTTCTATGGGGCATAGTATACGTTATGCGCTGTATGTTCATCAGGCGAGCGATCCTGAGATCATCGGCCATACGAGTCACCATTAGATACATAGACCTACGATGAGTGTATTAGTAGTATATGTGACTATTTAGGGAATCTCACCGGTCATCGTTGATATTGTTTTTCTTACGTAGGATGGCGATCACCTATTTTACAATTTACAATTATATTTTTCTTTTCAAGTTAAATAGCTATATAACTTAGCATCAGAATCATAAGAATTAACATCGCATCCTTTACACTGGAGATAGGATGGATGTGCGGTATAGAATGAGAATCGAGAGAATAAGTTGTAGACCTAGACGAGTCTTAAGAAGGTTAAGTAGATGTCCAGTATAACTTTCTGAAGCTTCATATTCTTGTCTACGAGTTAAATTATGTGATTGACGCCAGTACTTGCAAACCAGATCTTAGGATATGGTTAGAATATCTGGACGTTTATTGTCCTTAAGTTGATTGCGAAAGACTATTTATGAAGTTGTAACGGCTATAAGATATGACCTCAGTATAATATGGATTAGAACGTTAGTATGGACAGGTATGTAGGAATGGGATGACGTAGACAGCTATGATTTCTATGATACGATGTAAAATTTCATGTTCGATTCTATATTCGTATCATGCCTCTTTTAATTATAATGGAGACGCGTTTTATTATGTTCATTGTCATATTATCATTATTTTGTACCCCGTCTCCCCATGTATGATCTACATAACGTATCTAGTAGGATTACTTGTTGTGCGATTAAAAGTTGGCTATCTCTCATACTTGCCTTATCATTTTACAGATAACAGGTACCACTGTACATGCTTGTTGAGGACAGGCCCATATAGACCACTGAGAGCAAGGAAGTGTACTCAGAGCAATGAAGTGTACTGAGAGGTTATATAAAAGATGTTATTTATGAGATTATCATGTATCCAGAGTAATTCAGTGTATATCATCTAATGATTTGTACCGAAGTGTAATGTATAGTGATGCATGTCGATTGTAAGTGTTCATGTTTATGTTGCTTCCGCTTATTGATTCATTATTCATGTCGACATACACATGTATAGTATCGACATCTTGTACTACTCGTAGTAGCGTACGATAGGTACACCGGGCCGAAATCTTAGTTTCGGGCGGGCCGCTAGAAGAAAAGTTCTTCTGATCCTGCTTTTCGATTCTGTTAAGAAAAAACGGAGTAGTTCCAAATTAGGAGGGGATTTGGCGAGGAAAAGCGCAGAGGAGATTTTATGTTGCCCAACATTTCCATTTAAGGTAGATTTTAATTTTGTGATTTAAGTCAAAATGATTAATCATTATATTGAAGCAATATTTTAATCGAAATATATTTCTAAAAACTTTTAACTTAGCTTTGTCCTATGTCGAAAGAGATAAGTCAAAGTATCCTTACCTAAATGATCAAACATGAAACTTGTCGCCGCGACAAGACCTCAGGTTGATAAATTCCTCCTCGTCAAATTCGAAGGTTTATTGGGAACAAAACTCTCCTGCATATATTAGTTTTGTTTCTTGCTTTATTAGCTAGCATTAACGAGAAATCAGCGCAGATTTTCATTTTAAAAAGTTCCAAATTTTCTTTTTCATAGATTGTTGGAAATTTTTTAAAGGACATATGAAAAAAAAAATTTAAAAGGAATCTTGGGTAGATTGCTCAACCGTTTGCAGGTCATGGTTTCATATTATCTATTTTTATTTTACTTCCTTCCTATATCTTCCTCTTTTTTTTTTTTCTTTTTTCCCCGAACTCCTACAAAAAAAATGTCACACGAGGATGACAACCAACATCCGATGAAGCGTTGAATTATAGAGTTCAAACAAACTGCGGTACCAAATTAAAAGAAAAGGTCAAATAAGTTAGGGGAAAAATGCTTTTATTTAACAACCTGAGAAAGAAAAGGCCACCTCCCTATTAAAAAGGGAAAGTCCAAAATTCAAAACACTAACAGAAAAATCCAAAACAAACTACCACAGAATCCGTGGCAGCAAAGGAAATCGCTTCTAGCCCCTACTGCTTTATTTTACCTCAAAAAATAATCAATTCTTAGGTTTGAGATTAATAGTGAAAGGGAAGGTAGATATCCATGTACCAAGAATAATGGTGTGTTGCCCAGCAGGCAAAACTTTGTAACCAGCATAATCCACTATTCCCAAATCCCTGCATGCATTCAAACGGAAAGGAACCATTTGAGTCTTCCCAGCTTCTACAAACACTTTCTTGAATCCAACCATCTGCCTAATTGGAGCCCCAACAGTCCCCTTTGGTGCAGCCGAGAAAACCATAACTACTTTACTGCCATCTACTTTGCCAGTATTTATCACATCCACATTGAATTCAAAGTATGTGTCCTCACAATTTATATCATCGACATGGACTGAAGGGCACATGCTTCGGGCAGGTTCGGTCGAGTTAATCGCGCGACAATGTTGGAATTTGTTTAATGAAATGTCAATTGACCTCTTTGGTGCAACTGGCCTAAAGTCCCAACCAGTGTAGCTAAGTCCAAATCCAAACGTATACACGGTTGGTCCTTGGAAAAACTTGTATGTCCTGCCTGGATATCCCATGCTTTCCACTGGTCTCAGTGGCATAGATGTCATAGGTTCAGTGGCATAGATGTCATAGGTATTTGATTAATATAACTATTTTCGTGCCATGTTAGTGGTAGCCTTCCACCTACAAAGTCATCAGCGCAATTTAGTTATAGCTCACATATAAAATAAATGCGATATATATGTGTTACTAGGAAAGTTGACACATATAATAAATTACTTGGATTGTATTTGCCAAAGATAACATCCGCAATTCCTGTCCCTCCTTCTTGCCCTGGGTATCCAGCCCAAAGTATGGCTCTGATTTTAGGATTGTTCTTGGCAAAAGTAATATCTAAACCCCCTGCAGACATCAGAACAAGAATAACAGGACCCTTGGACGTCTCGGCTACTTGATTAATCATCTGAGTTTGGTAACCAGGAAGGAGAAGATCCACTCTATCCCGACTTTCTGCCTCAATTCCAAGATTGATTCCAGCCACTATGACAGTAGCATCAGAATTTTTGGCCGCCTCCATAGCCGGAAAAATCAATTTGTCATCTACACAGAAAACATCTTTGCAACCTGGTTGGTAATTCACCTTCTTAACTTCCTTGCTCAAGGTATCAATTGGCCTAGTGTATCGACATGGGACTCCTATACATGAAAATAAACTTGTTAAGACTATATAGAATGGCATATAAAAGGGTGTTCCCGGTGCACTAGCTCCCGCATTTGCGCAGGGTCTAGAAAGAGACTGAATTGCTTCGCGATCTGATGTACACATAAACGTTTATTGTAACTAGTATTCGTACCTGCATAGTTTCCGATCATTACATCAGTAGCGTCAGCATGTGGTCCAATCACAGCTAAGGTTTTTATCTGTTTAGAGTTCAAAGGCAAAGTGTTGCCTTCATTCTTGAGGAGAACGACTCCTTCTCTGGCTGCTTGAGCCGCCAAATGGACATGTTCTGGAGAACATATACTCTTTCTTCCAAGTTTGTTGAACTCAGGGTGCCCATCAAAAAACCCCACTCTCATAAGAACTGTATAAAGATTTGTCAATGCGCGGTCCACTTCTGCCTCCTTCACTAGCCCCTGCTTGATTGCACTACCACCATGTTTGCCATAAGTGTCGCCGCAATCCAAATCCAAACCTACATTTATTGTGCAAGCGTAAGAAAAATTGAATTAGTTAGTACTCAAGCATACCCGCCATAGACAAGAGTATAAGGCGATGTGGGTAATGTTGTCGTTCTACTCAAGCATGATCGTGTTTATTATTATTGTTGTTATTGAAAGAAGAGAACAAGCCTGCTTTAAGTGATTGTGCAACAGCATCCTCCATGGAGTCAGAGAGCCAGTGATGTCTATCCACCATCACCTCAACAGAATCGCAGTCGGAGACAATATAACTACACAAAAAATTGCTCAAAATTAAATAGTAAACAAAGTAAAATGGGAAACAATAAAATCATGATATCATAATATAAAAATACATAATTGAGTTCATATAATTTACCCGTGAAGATCCCATTCTCCTCTAATGGTGTCTTTGAGTAGCTTGGGGTCAGCACAAGCTGGGATGCCATTGACACGATTGTATGAACACATAACACTTGCAACATCACCCTCTTTGACACACATTTCAAATGGTTGCACGAAGGTTTCTGCCATGTCTTGTTCAGTAACCTTTGTTTACATTTCACAAAGGGGAGACAATCAATCTTCATCATGTTGGATCTTTTATTAAATAAACGAGATGAGTTGTTGAATATTAAGGTGAATAATTTATAACAAGGATTCCGACATTTTCCTACTACAAACATAAGGCATATTCAAGTCCTCCATTTAATTAATGTAAATTCCATGTACAGTAAAAAAATTAGTATTGATGGCACGAGACAAGAATTAATATTAAATGGGGTTTGTAGAAAAATTACCCTTGCATCATAAGTTTCACGAACAACTCCAAGCCAATTATCAACATCATAGGCAGCATAGTGCTTGCAACAGGCAGCAACCTTTAGAGGTCGATTGTTAGGATCGGTAGAGTTCTCTTTGCCTTCAATGTCTTGCAGTCCCCTAACGTAGTTGACTGCATATTCACCAACAGTGAAAGGATCCTCTCCTGGTGTCTCCACTGCTCTTCCCCATCTTGGATCTCTCACTACGTTAATATTTGGACTCCAAAATGTTAATCCGGCTCGACCCAAATTGTACATCGCCCTTGCCTCAGTTGACACAGCCTGCACAATTCAATTTCAACCACAAAAGGATACAGAATTTAAACAATAAATTATAACAGTAATACTAATAGTACATGTGAAAATCCCACGAAACGTTGAACAAAAGCAGGGGCTTCACGAAATTTCTGTATGAAATTTGGTTCATTGTACAATTTCTTCATTACTCGGTCACTAAAATTTTTACAAAATTTAAATGCAGTTGATCTACTAATTGGTTGACATGCACATATAAGTCTTGTTAGTTAATGACAAGCCTTTGATTTTAAGTTGTAGACAATGTATGTGCTTAAGAGCCCGACTACATAAACCGCAATACGATTACGATAAATCACACTAGTATATATAAATAACCATCTATCTACGGAAATGTCACAAATTTTTCTGTACATGATTGATTATTTACCTGGCCAATTAATCTCCAGAGGGATTCATTGAAAGTCGAAGCAGTTGTGATAGGGGTTGGGAAACTTGTGGCAGAAGGCACAACACTATCAAAAAACGTTGCATGTCGTCCAACGTTGGACACACCATGCAAAGCCTCGGACCACCACTCATACCTAGGTAATCCGATTCTTTCAACACCAGGGGTGGTGTCCCAAATCTGTTGTACCTTTTCCTCCATGGTCATTCGATCGATCAAATCCTTAACACGAACATCATATGGAAGCGATGCATCGCAGTATGCGAAATCTTTGATGTTCAATCCCATATCAGAAAACCTATGCGGATGGCAAACATAGAGGTAATCTCTAGATTTTGAAGGTGTGTCAACAGTGTTTGGCTGGACTTTTCGAGACGCCGAAGCCAAATAAAAGAATGAGAGGAAAAAAATTGCCAGGGTTAGCAACTTCATGGCTTCGATAAAGAATGGAAAAGAATTCAAAGACTAAAGAATATTAATGGATGATTGAAGATTGGCGATTGATGCTTAGAGGTTTATATAATGACTGAGAAAAGAGTATATGCCGAGTTTAATATCTGTCAAATGTTGGATTTGATTCTGTCTAACTGAAAATTTGATTTGGATAGGGTTGTCATTTTTTATAATTATCTTTTAATCGCTCTCTTCTTTTTGGATAATCTTTCAACCATACTTAATCCAGCATAATGAAAGGCTCACCAGTCTCCCTTTTTATTTGAAAACTTATCCATGTACTTAATGTAACAAAAGTATATAATATTTTATTCATACACTAATATATCAAATTATAAGATGATAGACACTTGTTAATTTTTCTTTTAAAAATGATAGATACTTTGCCACTAATTACGACTGATAAGATTTTATCCACGCACAAATTATATAATAAATCATTAATTAATGATAAATAACTTACTTCTAATAATATATCCATACACTAAGTTGATGATAGATTATGAATTTTATCATAACATCCTCCCATATTCATGTGAGACTCTGACAATGCATGCAATTGGACATTCATGACCAATGCTTATTATTCTACATGTCAAATCATTTTAGAAAATTTGCAAAACCGTTTTCAAGATTATTTTGTAAGCCTGTGCATTCATTTTATTTTGAAGTTCTTTACATTCTCAAATTCCACGCCTCCTAACGGACTAGGAAATAAAAATCACCAACAAAAATTGATACATAAAATCAAGGGCTAAATCATTGTTCATTTATAACCTTTTTTGTTTTAGTTTTTTTTTTCTCGAAAAATTCTTTTATTGTCCTGCGTCGTTTAAGGATTAAAACTATAGCCATACGATTTGAAGTCTTGACATACAAATTTCGTTTATTTAAAAGTTCTATAGAATTGGAGAAATGATTTACTGACTTGACTTGATATTCGAAGTGTTATTAAGGTTAATGGGATTACTCAAGTTAACATTGCTGTTGGGATGGACAATTTGAAACGCGTAGAATTCTCCTCAAATATTACAGAAAGGGGCCCTTTGTTTTTTTTTTCTTTTTGCCTAAGAACCACATAAAGAAGTATACTACCGAACATAAAATGTATGCCTTGCATTGCACGTGTATTTTGTGTTCTTTTTTTTTTTTAAATACATAGTTTTACAATTTATTGATAACTAGAAAATTGTTACCTTAGAAGTTAACCTCACCCAAAATAATGGTTGGTCCGCATTTAAAATACAACAAAGAGCATAAATCAGAAAACAAAAATAAATAATAACTAGAATTAATTTGCAGAAAAAAAGAAGGAAATAAATTAAACCGAGGAAAAGGAAAAAGGCACAAGCTCTATAAGATTGGAAAAACAGAACTTGTTTCATTTGAAACCCTAATAGAATTGAAAAATGATTTGGACTTGATATACAAAATTTATTAAGGACTTGACACTACCGTAACTAACCACTAAAGTTAATACTTTCAGTTGCAAGCATTGAGTTGGTATATTCAATTTGAATTCTGTAGAATTCTCCCCCAAAGATAACAAAAAGATATTAAAAAGGAAAAAGAAAAAAACGCACCATATAAAATGATGATTGGTCCTCGTTCAACGTAAGACAAAGAACAAGAAATAACTAGTATTAAGTTGCACCAAAAAAAAGTAAAGAAAGAAATTAAATAGAAGAAAAATGGAAAATATAAAAGGAACGTTTGCCACGACTTGTGTGGGTGGTCTATGGCAACTGAACATATCCAAATAGATATCTCTATTTGTGCGTGTCATTCTTGTGTTAGGACATGTTAATCTTCTGTATATCGTTCCAATTTTATCGGATATCTCTAAAAGAACATATCTAAACACATATCTAGTAACGTATCTTGATTTTAGTCTATGCATATCCAAACATAAAATTTTAGAGTTTCAAACCCGTTGTATGACAATGCAATTGAATTACTATCATAAATTTATGGAATTCACTTTGAAACAGAAATATTCAAACCAAAGGAGGCTACAAGTAAGATGGTGACCTGGCCCTAAGTTAGTAAGTAATTTTTTTATAATAGTAAAAGAATGATGTTGAAATAATTTCATAATGTTACTCTTATTGTGAAATAAATATGTTAAATTTTCTTAAGTAAAGTAAATCTAAAAAATATGTCGAACACAGGGTTTGGTTCAATGGTTGGGGTGTATAATGTTTTCATTAATTTTTATCGAAAGAATCTTTCTCTAATCTTACTATTTTGTTATTGTTTCATGAGAAGCCTTCTTCATTCTCAATTTTTTTTTTCTTCTTTTTCTTTCTCTTTGTTTTTGGGGGAGGGGTTTTTTCCTCCCAATTTCTGTTCATTGATTTTCAGACAACCACCTTCTTTTTAAAAACTTACCTAATATTTTTTAAAAAAAATCATATTTCATCCCCTCATTGGATGGTCGCCTATGTTTTAGGCGGGGAAAAAAATTCTTTATACTGTAAAAATGAATGTAAAAAGTGCTATTGGTTTTTATTTTGCATACCATAAATGTTATATATTCATATTTTTTTAAATGCCATAGTAAAACTGTAGCGGTACTTTGGATTTTTTTACTTTTCCATACATTATATGCATAGATTTTTGTAAATGTCATGATAGAATTATAGTTATCTTTTAATAAAATCTTAATGCTCACATATGTTTGTAGTTTATGCCTTATTATATATTTTTGATTCATGACAAATATTTCTCAAAACTATTCAAAGGCACATGATGCAGAAGAAAAGAAACACGAATAAAAGGTTTGTCAAAATAATACATACATATATTTTTATATTCATATACAAGAAAACCCGTGAATACAATTTCCTCATGTATTTTGTTTTTCACTTTTGCGATTATTCCAAACATATTTTGTAGGACCTGTATAGCATCACTAGAAGAGCGTTGAATAGTGTGTGGAAAATTTGGTTTTCAAAAGCTTTTTAACCAAAAAGCTCACTTTTGAAAACAGTTTCTGTTTTCAGATCCTGATTTGAAATAATTAAATGACCTAGTTGTAGACCTCCAAAAATTATGCAATTTGGTGAGATTCTACTCCCAGATGTTTTGAGTATCTCATAAAAATTTCAAATCAAAATTTAACTCCTAACCCTTTGAAAATATGTTTTTGGCCATATTGCGCAAATCTGTCACGAACAGTACTCCGATTTGAAAAATTTATTCTGATTAATTGGTAATTTCAAATGGTCTGAAACTTAAATGAAAGACCCCTTAAGATATGTATTGTAATGGGTTGAAACATTTTCTCAAAATTCCTTTTGGAAATATGTCAACCACGTTGATGTTTTCAACCTTTGCAAATCTGAAAATCAGATTGCACTAGTCTCAGAACTAATGAAGTTTGACTGACTTATACTTAACCAAATGAGTTGCAACTTGCGCCAAATGAAAGCTAGGATATGTGGCTATGTTTCTGTAAAGTTTTGTAATTTTTGAAAATTGTTTACTATTTTTACAATTGTAACGAATTCAACACAGAAACTAAAAACTGAAAGTAAAGTGCAGTAAAGTAAGAACACCAAGAATTTTATACTAGTTCGGTTAACACAACCTACTCCAGTCTTCGAGGACACCTTCTTCGGTTATCACTAAACACCGAAAACACCTTACCACAAGGGTGACTGAAGTTACACACCAACTCCACCCCTTTACAAATAATACAACTGAGCAAACGAATCACGGACACCACCACCGATCAAATGAAGGTTTGATCACACCTTGATCAACCTTTTACAACAATGAAAGAGTGTGGGTGGTATATTCAAATCCTATACAGTATTTAGAATATATGAGCAATAGGCTTGATAGAAGAGGAAGAAAGAAAGAAAAGAAGAAGAAAGTAGTAGAGCCTCTTGCACGAGTGAGAATATAAGTAGTAGTCTTGGCTTCACTTTGCACTACTTCTCTTCCTTTTAAACGGACTTGGCCGCCCCTAGGGTATCTTCCCTTCTTGAGAATTCTCTTTAATGCCCTTTGAAGATTGCCTTGTGTAGATATACACCATCTTGCTAACTTGGCACACTATGATTGGAGGAATGACTTGGCCTTGCTTACTTGGCACTTGATGATTGGTCCAACTTGTCATCACTTAGTGTGCTGTAAAAATCTTACTAAAACTCATAAAATATGTGCCAATTAGTAGTCAAAAGATTACCAAACAATCACCATTCAATCCCTTCAATTTTGGGATGCACATTAAACACCAAAAACAGTCCGAAAATTCGGCCAGCATATAGTACATGTGCTAAAAATTTCAGCATTTGTAGCAGTTGAGATCTTTTGAATTGTTACCTTGTGTAGCTCCCTCTTTTATGTTACTAACCTTATGTGGTACATTCTCCACCAATTGAGATGCCATTAAGCTCCACATAGGCTCCATTTACATGTAGTAGGTGTGTGACTACTTGTTCATGTGCTGAAATTTCACTTTAGTAAGTTTGGTCAAATAATGCATAATAATTACACATGTATGGTAGATTGTAATCAACTATAATTCGAATATTCTAGTACACTTTAACATGTGTTGAATATATAAAAAGTGTCTGGATACATGTTACAACTCATGCCAAAAATGTTACATGCGTTGTGTGTTAGTGTATGTGCCCTAGGCCATGATTTGGATATTTATGTTATGCATTTATTATTAATAAAAGAGGTTTTACTATCATTATTGTTGGTTAGTATGTTACACAATTTTGATATATGTCCCTGATTCATTATTGTTATGGAGATAAAATAATTTATAATCAGTATGAGTATTGATTTGATAATCATGAGATGATTATGTGTATGGTGATACGAATCAATCTCATAGATACTTGTTAGAGAACAGTGTATTGGATAGACCCATCATGAGATTGCTACATGGATTAGCGTCATAAGTAAATCTCATGATAGTCATGTTGTAATCCTTTGACTTGAGATTGTCATAGTTTCCAACATAAGGACTATTATATTTTGACATGATCAAACGTTATCCGTAACTGGATAATAATAAAGGTCATGATTGAATGTGATAGAAATTATGTAGAGGATATTGAACAATCAAGATAGAATTTGTCCCTCTCTTTTGAGAGAGATATCTTTGGGCCCCTCGATTAGTGAGACTGTGAAATGCATGGCCGTGCTCAAATGAATTGATAGTGTGATCAATATCATTTGCTTTATCAGTCTACTTAGAGATCGAGTAATCATATGTTTGAACTATATAAGTATGACGCTGACCATGACTTATGTTCAAACTAGATATCGTGTGACAAAGGGATTAATGCATGTACTATTATTAGGCTAGTTGGACTTTACTCGTATTAATTGGGTAATTGTAATGCCTTGCTAGAGGCCAATTACGACTTGTTGGTTTAATAGAGATTTAATCAACTGCCAATTAATATGGGCCTATCGGGTCACACACAAGAATGCGTAAGGCTGAGATTAATAATATTAATAATATTAATATTGGATATTAATTATTAGTATTATTATTATCGTTTTTAATATTAATAATATTAATATTGGATATTAATTATTATTATTATTATTTTCGGGTTTTTGGTGATTATATATACATGTGTATTATCGGATAATAACGAGAGAATCCATATCTGATATGGATTTTGAATATCTTGATAGAATCCGTATCTGATATGGATTTTGATTGGCATCCACTAATCCGATTAGGACTCGGATTCTGATGTCTACGTATGTGCATATATACTTGTGTATCTCGTATACACAAGACACACGAAAAATACACAGAGTCATAAAAAAAACCCTAGAGCCGTTTTTGTGAAAAACGAGTTCTTCAGCCGCGCCGTTTGAAGAGCTAGCACTCCGGGCGGAAGCATTCGTGTGGATACCGACAGAGGGTGTTCGTGATTTCGCACCTCTTCCATCTGCAGACTTCGAATCTACAGAGGTAGTTCTTGATTTCTTTTGTCGAATTAAATGAACAACATGGATCCTTGGTAGGAAATCGGAGATCAAGTTTTTGTTTTCCGCTGCGCGTTTTGCAGTGATCTCGGTTGATTTCCTAACATTGTGCTCGTAGAACACCGAATTTTCGACTTTCGTCGATTATGCGATTTTTCTCCGATTAAATTAAAACTTTTTGTACATGTAATATATATTATGTCACACATAATATACATAAAATAAATTAGATATTCAACTTTAATGGCTGACTTAAAGAGGTGCCCCATGTGCCTTAAAACTTTGAATTCGAAATCTCCACAATTTGGCCTAAATTGTGGGTGATTTGTGTGTGCCAACATGGAATGATTTCATGGCTGATCGGAACATGTGAGCCACTAAAGTTTTTGATATTTTTAAAGTATATGGGCAGGCCATATTTATATGGCTAGTACGTGACACGTTGGCAAAGTTTCGGTAGTCACCCGATACAACAATTTTCGGTTTATAACCTTGTAACATGTCGTTATAATTTTGTCATCACCATGACTTATATCATATGATATAAGACCTGAATATACTCATAAATATGAGATGAATATAGTGGTGTGATGTTGACGTACGTTTGTAATATATGTAACGTGTCGGTAGTACGTCGGAATATATGTGTATTGTGCTTTTTTGATAAAAATATGAATATATAAATATAATATGTATAAATGGTGTGTAGATGGAATGAATGATGAGACTTTCCATTTTCAATTTTGTTGACATCAAGCCTTCTCTAAATATGTCTCCATTTAATGAACTAGTTAGTTCATTAACTTAAGTACTTCACTTAATGAACTAGTTTAGTTCATTAATAGTGGCACCTGAAAATAGTTCAAAGACAACAAATGTTTGCCATGTGATGTAAGCTTTAATGCTTCATGGGTTGTTAGTACGTCAATAATATATATAAAGCATATGATGCATGTATATCACGAAAACGTGTCAAGTAATAAGTTTTTCATGTATTTCGTAAACTTATAGTATTAAATCATGCATTTGTAAATCATTCAAACACTTTTTCTCAACAATCTCTCCCTTTTGATGATTTACAAAATAACACTGGTTCATGATTTAAACATAATTGCTTCCCCTCCAATTAGGCACAAATTCGAATTTTGAATTTTGAATTTTATAGTATCGTTGTATCCCTCTTAAATTGTGCAATCATGCTCTCTCTCCCTCTTAAATCATGCACTTTCTCTCCCTTTTATTATGTAAATAATATCAAAATTACATGTAAAGATGGAAAGGAATATCAGTTTATAACATATAGAAATCATGGATTTCAGGTGTGTTCTTAAGGGTTATTTTTTCAACCCTTTGCAAATGTACTTTTTGGTACACAAACTTGGATGACCTTCCTAGGTCTTCCAAAAGGTGAGAAAACAGATGAAGACACAACATAATAGTCGTTATGTGGGTATGTGTTTGGCCTTTAGCCGAGAATCCCATCATGTACATAGTATGATCTTTGTTTTTGATATGCATTTATGTTCGTGTGCATACTGCGTGATCTAGATGTATTTGTGTTGAATGAATGTCGTGTATGCATCAATGATTTCTTTCATATTTATATGGCACATAATTACACCTTGTATGATATGAAGAAGAAGCACGATGAGATAAAGTAGGAGGTGATCTAGGCGTCTTTTTGGATGCTACGGCTGTGTTAAATGCATGTTTTTCTTAGATGAAGATAGGATGAATTTGGTTGACTTATTCTTTGTTTCGTTTTTCTCAATGTATCCTAATCCGGTTTTGTCGCTATCATGCTTTTGTGAAGAGATGATGTGATCTAGCATGTTTGTACCCGAATCGAATGGTTTTACGGTGTTTTCTAAATCCGCATTTCGTGATTTCAAATTTGAAATCTCGGATTTCATTTCATTATTTTCTGCCGTTAATGATGAGATCTCTGATTTCAATGCATTAATTGTGCATGACGACTCTTCTTTTGAATCGCTTAATTTAGATACAAGATTCAAGTTAGAAGATTTTAACAATTCCTTGTCTTCAATTAAGCGTTTCTTTTCTTTTGCAAGAGCATTAGAAAACTTATGCAACTCAAGATATTAACAGAATAAATCATCATAAGAAATCTCAGAATCAGAATCAGGGTCAAAAGATACCTCATTTGATGCCTTATATGTAAAGCATACTTGTGCCATTTGTTCTTCGGTATCATCAGTCTCAGAGTCAGATGAGTCACTTCATGTGGAGGCTTTGAGAGCTCTTCTTGAATTTCTTTGTCTAGGTTCTGAGACGAGTCTATTTTTGTTCCAGTCTTTGTGACTGTTTTTGTTTGTTTATTTGTCCTTGTTCGGGCAGTCATATGACAAGTGTCCAAGTTTTCCACATTCATAGCACTTTATGTCCTTATTATTTTTATTTCTATGATTCTTAAATGAAGTAGGCTTATGTTTGTTTTTAACCAATTTTCTTAGGATCTTTCTTAATCTTTTAGCCAACGTGATTAAATCTTCATCATCGGAATTTGTGTCACTATCATGTACGTAATCATAAGAAGTAGAGACGTATTCATTTGATTTAAACGCTATAACCTTATCTTGTTTAGAAGTAGATTTAGTATTTCTTAGAGTAAGTTTGTTTCCGTATACCTTTAAAGATCCGATTAGTTCCTCCATCTTTATTGATTTAGTATCCTTACTTTCTTCAATTGCAATGACTTTTGAATCCCATTCGGATGGGAGACTTCTTAGCACCTTTTGAACCTTTTCCCGTGAAAAAAAAGCTTTGCCAAGAGACCCAAGAGAATTTTAGATGTTAATCAATCGTAAGTCCATATCAACGATAGATTCATTAGGCAATAATTTAAAAGACTCAAGAGTAGACATAAGCATATTTATTTTAGACTCTTTGACTTGACTAGTCCCTTCATGTTTCGTCTCATGAATTCTCCACATCTCTTGGTCACTAGAGCAGTTAGACACATAACTCGATTCGCTTTTACTCAACCCGTTTAAAAGAAGTTGCATTGCTCTAGCATTCATACTTAATCTCTTTTTGTCATCACTAGTGTATTCTTGTTTTGGTTTTATGACTTCTAGTGTGGCACCATCAACAGTAAATAACTTAGAAGGAACGAAATGACAGTCTTCTATAATAGACCATAAATCAATATCAATAGCCATAAAGAAAAGTTTCATTCTAAGTTTCCATTGTATAAAAGACTCACCATCAAAAAGAGGAGGCCTTACGGTTGACATTCTTTCTTGCTCGGTTTTGTAACTAGTGGTTGCCATCTCACAAAGATCGTTGGATCCTCTTGTTGTGAGTGAACCTTCTCTGATACTACTTGTAGGACCTATATAGAACCACTAGAAGGGGGTGTTGAATAGTGGGTGCAGAAAATTTTGTTTTTAAAAACTTTTTAACCAAAAATCTCACTACTGAAAATGGTTTCTGTTTTCAGATCCTGATTTGAAATAATTAAAAGACCTAGTTGTAGACCTCCAAAAATTATTAAATTTGGTGAGATTCTACTCTCAAATGTTCTAAGTGTATCATAAAAATTTCAAATCAAAATTCAATTCCTAACCCTTTAAAAATATGTTTTTAGTCAGATTGCGCAAATATTCCAGAAACAGTACTCAAACTTGAAAAATTTATTCTGATTAATTGGTAACTCCAAATGATCTGAAACTTTAGTTACAAACCCCTTAAGATATGTATTATAATGGGTTGAAACAGTTTTTCAAAATTCCTTTAGAAAGTATGTCAACCACGTTGATGTTCTCAACCTTTGCAAATCTGAAAATCAGATTGCACTAGTCTCAGAATTAATAAAGTTTGACTGACTTATACTTAACCAAATGAGTTGAAACTTGCACCAAATGCAATCCATGATATGTGGCTATGTTTCTGCAAATTTTTGTAATTTGTGAAAATCGTTTACTATTTTTACGATTGCAACGAAGTCAACGCAGAAACTGAAGATTGAAAGTGAAGTGTAGTAAAGTAAGAACACCAAGAATTTTATACTGGTTCGGTTAACACAACCTACTCCAGTCTTCGAGGACACTTTTCTCGGTTATCACTAAACACCAAAAACACCTTACCACAAGGGTGATTGGAGTTACATACTAACTCTACCCTTTTACAAACAATACAACCGAGCAAATGAATCACGAACACTATCACCGATCAAATGAAGGTTTGATCACAACTTGATCAACCTTTTAAAACAACGAAAGAGTGTGTGTGGTATATTAAACGCCTATACAATATTTAGAATATATGAGCAATAGGCTTGAGAGAAGAGGAAGAAAGAAAGAAAAGAAGGAAGAAAGTAGTAGAGCCTCTTGCACTTGTGAGAATATAAGTTGTAGTCTTGGCTTCACTCTGACTACTTCCCTTCCTTTTAAACAGCCTTGGCCGCCCCCTATGGTATCTTCCCTTCTTGAGAATTCTCTTTAATGCCCTTTGAAGATTTTCTTGTGTAGATATGACACCATCTTGCTAAATTGGCACACCATGATTGGAGGAATGACTTGGTCTTGCTTACTTGGCACTTGATGATTGGTCCAACTTGTCATCACTTAGTGTGCTGTAAAAACCTTACTAAAACTCATAAAATATGTGCCAATTAGTAGTCAAAAGGTTACCAAACAATCACCATTCAATCCCTTCAATTTTGGGATGCACACTAAACAACAAAAACAGTCCAAAAATTTGGCCAGCATATAGTATATGTGCTGAAAATTTCAGCATGTGTAGTAGTTGAAATCTTTTGAATTGTTACCTTGTGTAACTCCCTCTTTTATGTCACTAACCTTGTGTGGCACATTCTCTACCAATTCAGATGCCAACTAAGCTCCACATAGGATCCATTTACATGTAGTAGGCGTGTGACTACTTGTCCATGTGCTGAAATTTCACTTTAGTAAGTTTGGTCAAATAATGCACAATAATTAAACATGTATGGTAAATTGTAATCAGCCCTAATTTGAATATTCTAGTACACTTTAACATGTCTTGAATGTGTAAAAAGTGTCTAGATACATGTTACTACTCATGCCAAAAACGTTACATGTGTTCTGTTCGTAGAAAACTGAATTTTCGAATTTCGTCGATTATGCGATTTTTTCCCGATTAAATTCAAACTTTTTGCACATGTTATATATATTATGTCACACATAGTATACATAAAATAAATTAGATATTCAGATCTAATGGCTGACTTAAAGAGGCACCCCATGTGCCTTAAAATTTTGAATTTGAAATCTCCACAATTTGGCCTAAATTGTTGGTGATTTGTGTGTGCCAACATGGAATGATTTCATGGCTGATTTGAACATGTGAGCCACGAAATTTTTGGCTATTTTTAAATTAAATAGGCTGTCCATATTTATATGGCTAGTACGTGACACGTTGGCAAAGTTTTGGCGGTCACCCGATACGGCAAGTTTTTCGTTTGTAACCTTGTAATGTGTTGTTATAATTTTGTCATCACCATGACTTATATCATATGATATAAGACCTGAATATACTCATAAATATGAGGAGAATATAGTGGTGTGACATTGACGTACGTTTGTAATATATGTAACGTGTCGGTAGTACGTCAGAATGTATGCGTATTGTGCCTTTTTAATGAAAATTTGAATACATATATAATATATATAAATGGCATGTAGATGGAATGAATGAGGAGACTTTCCATTTTTAATTTTGTTGTCATCAACCCTTCTCCAAATATGTCTCCATTTAATGAACTAGTTAGTTCATTAACTTAAGTACTTCACTTAATGAACTAGTTTAGTTCATTAATGGTGGCACCTGAAAATAGTTCAAAGACAACAAATGTTTTGTCATATGATGTAAGCTTTAACGCTTCATAGCTTGTTAGTACGGCAACAATATATATAAAGCATATGATGCATGTGTATCACAAAAACTTGTCAAGTAATAATTTTGTCATGCATTTCGTAAACTTGAACTATTTAAATCATGCATTTGTAAATCATTCAAACACTTTTTTTCAACATATTTATCCCTTTCTCTTTTATTAAATTAATTACAATATATGTAGCTTCATTAATTTATATTTTTTAAGGCAAATATTTTATTATCGACGAATAAAAGGAGTGTTTTACACATATTCTTACAAAATGAGGTAGGTCATGTAATGTTTGAAACAGGCTAAACGATGCGTTCATCTGACCAAAATAAGCTAAATAGTAAGCTGCAGCATTTGTCTCTCTGTTGGTAACACCAAAAGACACCCGTTTAAATGTAAGAAAAGCTTAAGCCATTTCATTTCTTTCATTTGTCCAAAATTCTTTCCCTCACTTTTGCCTTCTTGGTCGCTGACCAAAACCACACAATCCATCTCCAATTGAAGGTGCTCAAATCGGATGGAGTAAAAGATTATGCTGAGTAATGCAGCTTGAAACTCCGCCCGAAATGGGTCGGTAACATGCAGCTGTACCACTTTGTTGAAAGGAAACCATGATAGTTGTAGCGTCCCGCTCCAGACTAGGGTCTCGACATAATGCATCCGCCGTACTCTGCTACGAGAAGTACAAGGTGTCGATACCATATATGCGCATGTCGATATAATCATGGTTCGATATAGCGAAAGCAACATAAACATAAACAATTTACAATCGACATGTATTACATTACATTATTAATCTGTACAAGTCATAATGTACTAAGTCATGAAATCTTCTGAATACATTATGATCAAATGTCTAACATCTCTAAAAGATAAACTCTTGGCATACTTTGTCGATCACAGGTAACCTATCTGGACTCATCTTCAATAAACATGTACCGTGGTCCCTGTTCTCTGCAATGTGATAAGACAAGTATGAGTGATAACACTAATCGTCCAGCAAGTAGTCCGTCTAGATACGTCATGTGGATCATACATGGAGAGACGGGGTAATAAAATAATAATGAGTGAATAACAACATAACATGCCACGTCTCCATTTTAATAAATAAAGTGCATAACATAAATGTAACCAAGTAACACATAACACATATATAATTAACATCATCATTAAAGTAAACATTCATCTACCATCAAGTCTATAGAACGCCATCTATACATGTCCATCCTTAATATCCAAATCAGTGTATAAGATAATCATCATACTTATTCTTATTCTCAGTATACATCAAGTCTCTCTATGAACCATGTAAATGTCATACTCTTATGATGCTATGCCTCTTAAAAACAGTGTCATAGAATTTCGATACGATGAAAAATCAAAATGATGCCATATCCATTTTCCATAACATGTTGATACATATCATTTCCATAAACATTTAAAACATGACATTTTATATGATGCCTATAGCATTTATCAACGTAAGAACGATACCGCACAACATGCCGAATGACTCCCTATATAGTCATCATGCACATATATGAATCCCAGTATACCAAATACGGTGTTACATCATATGTACATGGCATCCAATGGCGACGTTGATTGGGTGGAGATTCCTTGTTCTAGACAAGGTGTTACACTCGGCCAACATAAGGGTAAGGTACTATATACCCGTGACACCAACCTCTCCTAGGTTTTAGTGCCATGCCGGCCTTCGGTCATTAATAACATACAGTATGCCCATGACACCAGCACGCCGGTCGGTGTCATATTGGTGCTCCATGATCATAAACATAACATATCATAACATGTGTCGATGGAATCAATCGTCTCGTCGGTATGGTTTGTTCGTATGAAACTTTCAAAAACATTTCATGAGATGCAAAAATTGTATGCACATGCCTCGATTTCTAGTCCATTCAACATCTATATATTCTCAAATATCCTCATATCATCATGTCATGAAAACTCCATACCCATGCACATAATGTTAGAACCCGCACTGCCGGTTAGTTCGCATAGAGAATTGAATATACTACGAAAGAATTTAGACGCGATCGTCGTACCGCGCCACACAGAGTAGATAAAACTTTCTTACAAGATTAAAGCTGAAAAACTAAAAACTTTAGGTTATGCTCAAGTTAGGAGAATAAATGAATAAAAGTTCCAAATGATACATAAACCAACACAAATCAATTTAAATTAAAGAAAGAGAAAAGCAATGCATAAGAAATGAGAAGGGGGATAAAATGTTAAACTGCCACAACACCCCACACCCTTAGCCTTCCGCCCCCTACGTGTAAGGCAATTCGTCTTACTTAAACTACCTTCCCACTCTACATCATATCACTCTTACAATTTTGTACTATTTCCTACAACCATCCTTTTCTCACTTTCTCCCAAAACACCCCATAATGTAACTACTATTACTCTCTCTCTCTCCAACTCTCGGTCATTCCAAGTAAAGAAAAACCCCCATTTGCATATTCTCCCAATCTCTCACCTCACTATTATTTCAGTTCTTACACTTTTTTCTCTCTTTCCTCTTCCCTAAACCGCTACAAGACAAATTTATTTTCCTCCCTCACCATTAAACTTGGCCTCATAAGGAAGGGGTAAGAAGACATTTTTACTCCCTTAACACACCACCTCTTACACACTTTCTACTTTACTCTTACACCCATCTTTTCCCCCACTCTTCCCCACCAAAGTACAAAACATCATTTCCCACCCTTTTTTTTCCCAAACCACGGTTAACCCAAGGAAGAAAAGGGAGAATCATCTTTTACCACATTCCATCCTTCATAACACCCTTTATTTTGTCCAATTAGAATTCATGAAAGATACACTCTCTTCCTCCTTTTCTCCCCTACCTTACCTGCCCACCCTACAACCATTTTCCCCAAAATTTTTGCCATCTTCTTCCCTCTTTTACTCCCTCATCATGTCACCCTTCTTACACACTCTAAATGCCAACCAATACCATTTCATGCAAATTCTTTTCCTTCCCCACTAACTCACCAAACCAAGGAACTCCATCATTTCTTAACCCATGCTCATAGAATTTCGGCCAAGGCATGCAAACAAGCCATAAGACCATTCTATTCCTCAATTCAATTTCATTCTCATTCAACCCACTATCTCTCTCAAATTCTCTAAACCACACACTTCTTTCTCTTCCTACAAAGAGAGAAAAATCAAACTCTTGCATCCTCCAAACTCTTCCACCTGTGAGCCCCTAGCAAGGAAGAAGTAAGTTTCTTCAACTCTCAAGTAAGGAATCAAGTGCTCAAAATACTTACTCCTCAAGGTAAAGACTTTTTCATTCTCGTATGCATCTTTTCACTACCCATTTTTCACAAAACACAGGCTCCAAACCGAGAGCACTCTCAAAGAAATCGGAAGAATTGCTAGGTGAATCAAGAAAGAATCCTTCAAGGTGAGTCTCTTAAGATTTGATCTTAGACATCTATTAAACATTAGATTTCAAAAAAAAGTGTCTCATCTTTCTTTCATTTTGGCCATTAGGCCGAGAGTCGCCAAGAAAAAAGGAAAGAAGAAGTCCTTACCTCCTAAGGTGTAAAACTCAAAGAAAAGGCAAGTATCTCTTCCTAGTTTCTTCATGAATGTTAAAAATGGAGTCTTTTATGCTAAAATCTAAGGATGGATCATGCATGCATAAGATTAAATGATGTAAGTATTAAGAACATAAAGAAAGTGCCTTGCATGTTCATCATCTTATGATCTTGATAACGTTGTTTCTCATATGTACACTTAGAATCATGATGAAGATGGAAAGTGACTTGTATGTACATTCAAAGGGTAAATAGGTGTTATGTACATGTGTGGGTGTATCCATCATGGTCATCGTCATAATAAAAGTCTTCATCTTCACTTTTATGTTAATTGTCAACATGCATGACATTGGTGGTGATGTAATTGGAAATGTGTGTTGGACCGTGTACCTGCAATAAAAACTACTAGAGGGGGGGATGAATAGTGGTTCGCGGAAATTACACTACAACCCTTTGTAAAAATCCCCTTTGAAAACAAAATCTGAGACCACCTCATATTTAGAACCCGTTTGTGAAAAATTCAAAACTAATTGTACACAACTCCAAAAATTATGAAACTTTTCAGAATATAACTTCAATATGCTAACAAGAATCTATCCAAACATCAGACAAAAATAAGATCGTTTGGCCCTTCAAACAAATAAAAAGATTCAGATGGTCAAACTAGACAGAATTGGACAGAATGTTGCTGATTTTGAAAATAGTGTTTCTCTTTGAATACTCAACCAAAAGGTTGATCGTTATATCAAAACACTCATTAGGATGTGTAGATAAAGTTTCCAAAAGGCCCCGAACTTACAAAATTCTTGATAAATACAGAATTTAAGTTTTCTCAAAACTGGTCAGATTACAGCCATATTGGAGCAGTTATCTTTCAAGGACTGAAAGACTAACATTCCCTTGCTCAAAACAAGTGATTCTTGTTGCAAATAAACGCTAACAGTCTGAAGTATAACTCCACCAAAAATCACGAATTTTGAAAATGTTTAGCTATTTTTTCAAATTGTAAGAAGTTGTGTGAAAACTGCAGTAAAAAGGGGCAGAAAACAGAAATGAAGAAACAAGACAAGAACACCGAGGATTTATCCTGGTTCGGTCAATGTGACCTGCTCTAGTCCCAAGGAACACCTTTCCTTGGATTTCACTATCAAATGAATCACCTTACAACAAGAACCAAGCTTGATCCTTGGGTTATACACCAACCCTGTTCAAGACTTGGATAATCACCTTCTATGGAACACTTAGTTGCAACACCTCTACCACCTATTGATATAGCCTTATACGAATGGCTAATCAATCTTACAAATGAAGCTCAAGAGGCTTGTAGCACAACAAAAACAACAAGAACACCTTTGCCACAAAGAATGAAACAATAACAACAAGAAGATGAAGATGAAAGCTAGACAATTCAACAAATGCTTGTGAGCTTCAAGTGTTTTTCATCTTCTTCACCATTGCCTCTATTTATAGTGTGATTTGAGCCTTGGAGATAAGAACTCCAATATGTCACCATGTTCATCATCAAATTCAAATGTCTTCTCATCATTGGTTGGCCTTGTACACTTGGAAAAATAAGACAACATAATTGGTCCACCTTGGCAACTTCTTGTTGGCCGAAAATTCCATTTGGAATTGTCTTGAAAATATGAAGATAATACCCAAAGATAATAGCTGTAACAACTCCATTATCTTCTCAACTCTTTTGAAAGATAATAGGCATGTGGGCATTTGACAAATTCAAATAAAAACTCAAAAATCATCTCAAAATTTCAGTTTAGTAGCCGTTGGCTACTTAACTCAATTTTTTCAAAAAAAAATACTTTTGATTATCCTTTGTAAAATGAGGATAATAAGCAAGGATAATACCACCAAAATATCCTCAACTCCAAGCACAATAATAGGGCATGTGAGAGCTTAATTTTGACTCAAAAATCGGATCACAACCTCAGCTCCTAGCCGTTATATTCAAATGGGAAATTCCAAGTTGACAATTTTTGCCAACTAGCTTCTTTTTGGTTGGTCCACTTGTCACCAAGCCATAAAATGAGTACACCATCATATCCATCTGAATATACACGTTTGTGAACTATATCCTATATGGTTTATGACTATATCCTCATTTCAAACATGATCTTGAAGAAAGTGGTATCGCACCTCAATGTCTTTGGCCTTATAATGAAGCACCGGATTCTGAGAAAGATTGATTGCACTTGTGCTATCATAGAAAATTACAATCTTTTTCATTTTAATGCCAAAATCACTAAGTTACTATTTAAGCCAAAATATATAGGTAGTACATAAACTCAAAGCAATATACTCGGCTTCAGTGGTAGAAAGAGCTACACTACCTTGCTTTTTAGAAAACCAAGAGATCAAGTTGGTTCCTATGAATTGGCATGTACCGCTAGTGGATTTTCTATCTAATTTACAATCACCGTAATCAGCATCACTATATGTGTATAGTTCCAACTTAGCGTTTCTATCATACTAAAGTCCTAAGTGAGGTGTATGCTTAAAATATCTAAAGATCTTTTTCACCACATTGTAATGTGATACCTTGGGACAAGATTGAAACCTAGCACACATGCACACACTAAACATGATATTAGGTCTTGATGCAGTTAAGTATAACAATGAGCCAATCATAGACCTATAAAGTGTGTCATCAAAAGGTTTACCATTTTCATCCTTATCAAGTTTGGTGCTAACACTCATGGGTGTAGGTGTTGGTTTCAAATCTTCAAAGCCAAACTTCTTAATCATATCATTGACATACTTAAGTTGGCTAATGTGAATTCCTTGTGAGGTTCGTTTGATTTGAAGTCCTAAGAAATAAATTCAACTCTCCTACCATTGACATTTCAAATTCTGACTTCATACACTCTTTGAAGTCTTTGACTAAAGTAGGGTTAGTTGAACCAAAGATAATATCGTCTACATATATTTGAACTATTAACAAATCATTATCTTTTCTTCTTAAAAATAATATGTTGTCGATGGTCCCCCTTTGATAATTATTTGCAATAAGAAAGTTTGCAAGTCTATCATACCAAGCTCTTGGAGCTTGTTTCAAGACATATAAAGCTTTCTTAAGCTTATAAACATGGTTAGGATTCTTTAGATCTTCGAATCCAGGGGGTTATTTGACAAAGACCTCTTCATGGATGCATCCATTCAAGAATGCACTCTTGACATCCATTTGGAAGAGTTTAATGTTGCTTAGACTTGCAATCGCAAGTAACAATCTAATTGCTTCCAGTTGAGCAACGGGTGCAAAGGTTTCTTCATAATCTATTCCTTCTTGTTGATTATAACCTTGTGCGACTAGCCTAGCCTTATTTCATGTGATTTTTCCTTGTTCATCCATTTTATTCCTAAAGACCCATTTAGTTCCTATTATAGACTTATCTTCAGGTTTAGGTACTAAGTCCCACACGTTGTTCCTTGTAAATTGATTTAACTCCTCACACATAGCTTCTATCCATGATATGTCACCTAAGGCTTCCTTAGCATTCTTAGGTTCTATGTGTGAGACTAAGTTATGTCCTTCAAGTTGACTTATGTTTCTACGTGTTCTAACCCCAACACTTGGATCCCCAATGATTAGTTCTTTAGGATGCTACCAATTCCTAGATTGACTAGGTTCACCCTCATCTTGTTCAAATGTTTCATTAGTGTGAACATTATCATATGAATTGGATCATTAGTTGTATTATCTTCTAAATGCAGAGTTTCTTCATTTATTTCATCTAAGGGTTCATGCATGTCTTGTTCAGGGGGAGTTGGTTCTAGATGATCAAGTACAAGCTCAAGTAATACATCATCATCAAACATATTTTCAACATTATTCTCAGGTTTATGTTGAGTTTTATCACTAACTTCAAAGAATGCATTTTCATTGAATTTTACATGTACAGATTCAATTATTTTTCTAGATGCGGGATTATAACACCTACATGCTCTTGAGTTAGTTGAATACCCAACAAATATGCATTCAATAGACTTTTGTTCAAATTTATCTAGATTATCCTTAGTGGTCAGCACAAAACATTTACATCCAAATACTTTAAGATAATCTATCTTAGGTTGTCTATTGTTTAGCAATTCATAAGGCGTTTTATTTTTAATTTCTTTCTAATAGTAAGCCTATTTATAATATAGCATGCACAACTAACAGCTTCAGCCTATAAATATTCAGGTAATTTATTTTCCCAAAGCATTGTCCTAGCAACTTCTTGAATTGTTCTATTTTTACGTTCAACAACTCCATTGAGTTGTGGTGTTCTATGCGGTGAGAATTCATGTTTAATTCCATGTAGTTCACAAAATTTGATTACATCTTTGTTTTTAAATTCTCCACCTCTATCACTTCTAATCCTTTTAACATTTTCTTTGTAAATGTTTTCAAGTTGCTTAATAAGAGTTTTTCAATTGCTAATGGAGCATCGTATTTGTGTGTTAAGAACAATGTCCATGTATAGCGTGAGTAATCATCTACTATGACACACACATAGTAGTGTCCACCTAGACTTCTTTCCCAACTTGGACCAAATAAGTCTAAGTGAAGCAATTCTACTACATGACTAGTACTCACTTCATGTTTCGGTTTTAAGGTTTCTTTAATGTGTTTTTCTTTAATACATGTTTCACATATTTGAAAATTATCTAAGTCTAACTTAGGCATTCCTCTAATTAAATTCTTCTTAGACAATTTCTTAATGGTTGAAATTCCTATATGGCCTAATCTTCTATGCCATAAATTTACATCTAAGTCATGTGATATTAGACACTTAACCTTAGCATCTAACATATTATCTAAGGTAAGAGTATAAATGCTACCATCTCTATTTCCTTTTAAAACTATTTCTCCTTTTTCATTTATTATATCACACGAAGTAGGAAGAAAAGAGACATTATAACCACAATCTATGAGTTGAGAAATACTAAGTAAATTATACGAGAGATTGCTTACTAACAACACATTTCGTATTTGAAATGTGTTAGGGTCCCCAATTGTTCATTTTCCAACAACTTGTCTTTTGTTGTTGTCACCGAATGTTACTTTTCCACCATTCTTGATATGTTCCAATTCGATGAATAGTTTGGGATTTCCCGTCATATGTCTCGAACATCAACTATCTAAAAACCATTTGGTTTTTAGATTCTTTGACTTTGCCTCCTTCTTGCATTCCGTATGTTTTTCCTACAATGGAGACAAAGTTTTAGGTACCCTTTATTTGGGTCCTTGAATGTTAGAGGTACTATTCTTGTTCAGATATCCCTTAGGTATCCAAACTTGAACATACCTTCTAGGCACATTTTTAGCATCGTTATAATTTGTAAAATAAGAAGAATTAGTATATAGATGATCATTCCACATACGTGAAGATGCATTGTTGTACATGTTACGCCATGGTTGGTAATCATTATATGATGGCCGATTTTTATAATGTGTATAAGGCATGTGATTTTGTTTCTTGAATGGCGCTATATAAGTGTGTTCATAGGCATTTCGATAAGACTTATAAGAGTGTTGCCTATACTTAGGTTCATAATAAGTTGGATGCATTTTATTATGTCTAGTTGCATTTGTATACATATAGGCATAATTTCTAGGTTGTCTAGATGGAAAGTTTGGCCTATATGTATGTTTATGCGTGTGTGCTTTTATGGGTGTATGTTGCATTTTTGCCTTAGAATAAACAGAAGAAGGAGTAGAAGAAGATTTAGCAGGCAAAGTTATTTTTATATCTTTATAAGGTTGTTTAGTAGTTGAAGATACAAACTTAGTCTTTCTACTTATTTTGTCATCTTCTTCTTTATAGCCTAAGCTGGTTTTATCATTTCTATATTTTTGTGATGAGATTAGTGTATCTAACATATTAGCACCCGATTTAAATTGTTCTAACATTTTTTCTACGTTAAGTTTAGAAGACTTAAGTTGTATTATTTCATGTTCACAACTTTCCAACTTGGACTTTAACATATTATTTTCCGTTTTTATCTTTTGTTCCTCTTTCCTATATGATTCTATTTTATTCTCTAAAGAATCAAGAGTATTAGTAGACTCTTGTTTAAGAGATTCTAATTGATCAGAAAATTCCAAGTTGGACGTCTTCAACTTGTTATTTTCTTTAATTAGTTTCTTCTTTTCTTTAGAGAGCCTCTTACAGTGAGCATGTATTCTTAAGAACTCTTCATACATTTCATCAAATGTCATGTCACTATCAGAATCACTATCAGATGAAAAACATACCTCGTTGGATACGAAGCAGACTTGAGCTTCCTCAATTTCAGATTCTGAGTCGGATGAGTCGCTCCATGTGCTCAACTTCATTGCTCGTTTCCCTTTCCTTGCCTTAGACTCCTTTGGCTTTGTCATTTGTGTCTCCTTGTCCTTGGCTTGTTTATTATTGTTGTTATTATTTCTATTTTTCTTCGTTGGACAATCGTATGAAATATGTCCTTTTTGACAGCATTCATAACACTTTAATTCTTTATTATACCATTTGTTTGTGTTATTTTTCCTAGGAGGAGAAGAAGAAGAAGAAGAACATTGTCTATTCTTATTAGGACGTTTGAAAAACTTTCTAAGTTTTCTTGCTATTAATATAAAGTCATCATCTAATTCAGTATCACTATTACTGTCATCATTATTTGCATGTGTTTCAGTTGTTTTGAAAGCTATTGACATACTTGATGATTTAGATGACTCAGACTTCCGTTGGTTTAGTTTTACCTCATAGACTTTAAGAGACCCGATCAATTCATCCATCTTAGTGATTGACTTTGTCTCCTCGATTGCAATCACCTTTGGATCCCATTCAGTAGGAAGGCTTCGTAACACTTTTTGAACCTTTTCATTATTCGAAAATGACTTCCCTAAAGCTTCAAGGGCATTCAAAATATTAGTAATCCTCAAATCCATTGATGTTATAGATTCGTTTGGCAATATTTTGAAAGTCTCTAATCAGTCATAAGCATGTTTATTTTTGACTCTTTAACATCACTAGTACCTTCATGCTTTAATACAAGTGATTTCCACATGTCGTGTGCGCTTGTGCAATTTGAAACATATCCTACTTCAGAAGTTGTAAGTCCATTCAAAAGTAATTGCATAGCTTTAGCATTCATGGACATTTTTTTATCTTCCGATGTCCATTCACTTTTATATTTTTCAACTTCTTGAGTGACTCCACTAACTTGTACAGCTTTCATTGGAATGTACGGCCTATCTTCAACTATAGACCATAAATCGATGTCTATAGCCATTAAGAATAACCTCATTCTTAGTTTCCAATGAACAAAATTATTGCCATCAAAAAGTGAAGGGCATTGAGTGGACATACCTTCCAACTCACCTTTGTGAGAAACTATTGCCATAGTATGTACCTTTAATCTGAGATAAGCAAGCTACAAAGAGTAATTGTTTCTTGGCTTTGTATTGATTGTACGATGTTGAATCTTGCTTCTTTGAGTGGTGTAAACCTTGCTCTGATACCAATTGTTGGACCGTACACCTGCAATAAAAACCACTAGAGGGGAGGTTGAATAGTGGTTAGCGGAAAATACACTACAACCCTTTGTAAAAATCCCGTTTGAAAACAAAATCTGAGACCACCTCGGATTTAGAACCCTTTTTGAAAAATTCAAAACTAATTGTACACAACTCCAAAAATTATGAAACTTTCCAGAATATAACTTCAATGTGTTAGCAAGACTCTATCCAAAACTCAGACAAAAATAAGATCGTTCGTCTCTTCAAACAAATAAAAAGATTCATATGGTCAATCTGGACAGAATTGGACAGAATGTTGCTGATTTTGAAAATAGTGTTTCTCTTTGAATACTCAACCAAAAAGATTGATATTTATATCCAAACACTTCTTAGGATGTGTAGATGAAGTTTCCAAAAGGAACTGACCTTAAAAAATTCTTGATAAATACAGAATTTAAGTTTTCTCAAAACTTGTCAGATTACAGCCAGATTGGAGCAGTTATCTTGCAAAGGTTGAAAGACTAACTTTCCCTTGCTCAAATCAAGTGATTTTTGTTGCAAATGAAAGATAACAATCTGAAGTATAACTCCACCAAAAATCACGAATTTTGACAATGTTTAGATATTTTTTCAAACTGTGAGAAGTTGTGTGAAAATTGCAGTAAAAACGGGCAGAAAACAGAAATAAAGAAACAAGACAAGAACACCGAGGATTCATCCTAGTTCGGTCAATGTGACCTACTCCAGTCCAAGGAACACCTTTCTTTGGATTTCACTATCAAATGAGTCACCTTACAACAAGAACCAAGCTTGATCCTTGGGTTATACACCAACCCTATTCAAGACTTGGATAATCACCTTCTATGCAACACTTAGTTGCAACACCTCTACCACCTATTGATATAGCCTTATAAGAATGGCTAATCAATCTTACAAATGAAGCTCAAGAGGCTTGTAGCACAACAAAAACAATAAGAACACCTTTGCTACTAAGAATGAAACAATAACAACAAGAAGATGAAGATGAAAGCTAGACAATTCAACAAATGCTTGTGAGCTTCAAGTGTTTTTCATCTTCTTCATCATTTCCTCTATTTATAGTGTGATTTGAGCCTTGGAGATAAGAACTCCAATGTGTCACCATCTTCATCATCAAATCCAAATGTCTTCTCATCATTTGTTGGCCTTGTACACTTGGCAAAATAAGACAACATAATTGGCCCACCTTGGCAACTTCTTGTTGGCCGAAAATTCCGTTTGGAATTGTCTTGAAAATGTGAAGATAATACCCAAAGATAATAGCCATAACAACTCCATTATCTTCTCAACTCTTTGGCAAGATACTAGGCATGTAGGCATCTGACAAATTCAAATAAAAACTCAAAAATCATCTCAAAATTTAGCTTAGTAGCCGTTGACTACTTAACTTAATTTTTCCAAAAAACATACTTTTGATTATCCTTTGTAAAATGAGGATAATAAACAAGGATAATACCATCAAAATATCCTCAACTCCAAGAACAATAATAGGGCATGTGAGAGCTTAATTTTGACTCAAAAATCTGATCACAACCTCAGCTCCTAGCCGTTATATTCAAATGGGAAATTCCAAGTTGACAATTTTTGCCAACTAGCTTCTTTTTGGTTGGTCCACTTGTCACCAAGCCATAAAATGAGTACACCATCATATCCATCTGAATATACACGTTTTTGAACTTACCAATATGTGTAGCAACTCAGATTTTTGAAGAAAAAATAAATAGATAATAGTTGACAAGATTATGTCAACGTGTAACACAGAAATTCTCAATATTTCTTATTATATGTTGAGATCATTTCCACACCTTTGACACCTTTAATATCTCTGAATAATGATGATAAATTTGCTCTTATAACATATATAAGAGTGTCTTCAAGAAAAAATAGAATGTGACATCTCAAATCGTCATATATCCAGCTATAGTCAATAATATCATCATGTGACAGAAAGAGATAAAGAATCACCATATTATCTTCAAGTCAATAATAAATCAGCTCCAGAATGAAGATAATAATATGCTCAAGAGATTCCTTGAGTGAAAATAACAAAAATACCCTCGGGGTAAAATTACCAAAATACCCCTGGTATATGAAAACTCCAAAAATGACTTGGATGGTCAGAAATAATCATGATATCACCTTTGTCATGATAAATATAATGAGAATACATCCTTGAAATATTTTCACCATGTGATGTTCCCACAAAACTCAAAATACCAATTTTGCCCTTTTTGGTAAGTCGTAGAAACTTCCAAGGCACGTTAGTCACAATACATTTAAAATCATCAAAATCACATAAGATTCACATAATGAGCATGTATAAATCATATACAAATGAAAACAACCATTTTAACACCTTTTAGAAAAATATTTCTAAAAACCCTAAACATTCTGTGAGACGTGGATCGATCCATGTGAGAGGCTGACGTACGTCGATCGATCCACATGAGGGGTTGGCGTACGTCGATCGTTCCACGTGAGAGATCGACGTCTTATAGTAAGTTTTTGGTTCTTCTCAGTCCAACATCGATCGATCCATGTTAGGGGATGACGTACATCAATCGATCCATGTGTCTCTGCCTGAGAGATCCACGTCATTTTTCTTCATTTTTCATCCTTTAATCACTTATAACATCATATGTGACATTTCTAAGTATTCACCACTTAAAATCATGACATTTGAAAATTATCCAAACATATTTATCAACAATGCGTGTATAAGCATATAAATACTCATCTTTTTAGGACCTGTATAGCACAACTAGAAGGGGGGTTGAATAGTGGATGTGGAAAATTTAGGTTTTAAAAAGTTTTGAACCAAAAACTCACTTTTGAAAACAGTTTCTGTTTTCAGATCCTGATTTGAAATATTTGAAAGACCTAGTTGCAGACCTCCACAAATTATGAAATTTGGAGAGATTCTACTCTCAGATGTTCTGATTATCTCCTAAAAATTTCTGATCAAAATTCAACTCCTAACCCTTTGAAAATATGTTTGCGGTCAGATTGTGCAAATATGCCAGAAACAGTACTGTGATTTGAAAATTTTATTCTGACTAATTCATGAATCCAAATGGTCTGCAAATTTAATGACAAACCCCTTAATATATTTATTGTAATGGGTTGAAACAGTTTTGCAAAATTTATTTGGTAAGTATATCAAATACGTTGATGTTCTCAACCTTTGCAAGTCTGAAAATCAGATTGCACTAGCCTCAGAACTATTAACGTTTGATGGACTTATACTTATCCAAATGGGTTCAAACTTGCACCAAATGAAGGCTAAGAGGTGTGGATATGTTTCTGAAAAATGTTACTAATTTTGAAATTTGTTTGCTATTTTCAAGATTGCAACAAAATGGATGTAAAAACTGAAAACTGAAAGTAAAGTGCTGAAAAGTAAGAACACCAAGAATTTCATACTCGTTCGGTTAACACAACCTACTCCAGTCTTCAATGACACCTTCCTCGGTTATCACTAAACACCAAAAAAACACCTTACCACTAGGGTTGCTGGAGTTACACACCAACTCCACCATTTCACAAACAATACAATCAATCACATGAATCACGAACACCACCACCGAACGGATGAAGGTTTGATCACACCTTGATCAACCTTTTACAAAAAATGTGTATGGTGGTCTAATCAAAGCCTATTCAATATAATGAATATAAGAACGATAGGCTTGAGAGAAGAAGAAGAAGAAAGAAATGTAGAAGAAGAGAGTAGAAGACACTTTTTGCACTTATGAGATTATGAAAATTGTCTTGCTTTTGTTTGGCTCTCTTCTCTTCTTTTTAAGCATGAGTTGACCACCCCTTAGGGCTTCTCTTCCAGCTTGAGAATTCTATTTTATGTCCTTGGAAGATTTCCTTGTGTATATGTGACACCATCTTGCTTACTTGGCACAACTTGATTGGATGAATGTCTTGGCTTTGCTTACTTGGCACTTCATGATTGATCCAACCTTGTCACCATTTAGTAGCTTTAAAAATCTGAGATTAACATCTAAAACATGTGACAATTAAGGTTTAAAACATTTCCAAATATTCAACAATTAATCTCCACAAATTTGGAAGCAAATTTGTCTATATTCAAGACCATAAAATTTCCCAACTAATTGTCTCACATGTTGAATTTTCAGCATGTGTTATATTCTCAAGATTTTGAAATGTTACCTTGTGTAACACCCTCCTTTATGTCACTAACCTTGTGTGGCTTATTCTCCACCAATTGAAATACCAACTAAGCTCCACATAAGCTCCACCAAGGTTGAGATAGGCGTGTAACATGTCTTGAACATGTGCTGAATTTTACTTTTGTAAACTTTGTCAAATATTGCACAATAATTACACATATATGGTATATTCTAATCAACCCTACTTTGAATATTCTAGTATACTTTAACATGTCTTGAATATGTAAAAAGTGTCTAGATACATGTTACATGTCATGCCAAAAACGTTCCATGTGTTGTTTTCGTAGAAAACCGAATTTTCGACTTTTGTCGATTACACGATTTTTCTCCGATTAAATTCAAACTTTTTGCACATGTTATATATATTATGTCACACATAATATACATAAAATAAATTAAATATTCTGCTCATAAGGTGTTTAAAATTGGCGCCCACATGTGCTTAAAAGATGAATTTAGAATTTCCACAATTTGGCCTTAATTGGGGGTGATTTGTGTGTGCCAACATGGAATGATTTTATGGATGAATACACCATATGAGCCACGAAAGTTTTGTCTCTTTTTAATGTATATGGGCTGACCATCTATTTATGGCAAGTACGTGACACGTTGGTGAAGTTTCGGTAGTCATCCGATACGACAATTTTTGGTTTACAACCTTGTAACGTGTCATAATAATTTTGTCATCACCATGACTTATATCATATGATATAAGACCTGAATATACTCATAAATATGAGGTAAGTATAGTGGTGTGACGTTGACGTACGTTTGTAATATATGTAACGTGTCGGTAGTACGTCAGAATATATGTATATTGTGCTCTTTTAAAAAAATCTCTCTCTATATATATATAATATATATATATATAATATATATATATAATATATATATATAAAAACATGTCATGAGTAGTGGGAGGAGACTTTCCATTTCCATGTCTGTTGCCATCATGCCTTCTCCAAATATATCTCTATTTAATGAACTGCTTAGTTCATTAACTAAGTACTTCACTTAATGAACTAGTTTAGTTCATTAATGGTGGCACCTGAAAATAATTCAAACACAACAAATGTTTGCCATTTGATGTAAGCTTTAAAGCTTCATGGCTTGTTAGTACGACAACATTATATATAAAATATATAAGGCAAGTTTATCACAAACACGTGTCAAGTAATGAATTTTCTCATCCATTTCTTAAACACGTATTTAAATCATGTATTCGTAAATTACTTAAACCCTTTTCCTCAACAATCTTGCATGTACTTTCATATGGATGAAAAATTATGTATGCACATGCTAAGAAATTCGGGACATGCTTATGTAGGTGTTCCATAGGTACATAAAACATGTGTATCATATAGTTGATGAAATGAGTAGAAGAGATGAGATCAACTTGCATTTAGAATAACAAGATGAAATGAATATATGTGCATGTGTGCATGGGGTGAGTCACTGCCAAGTGTCTATAAATGTTGTTATAAGAATGTTTCTTTAGTTTATACATGTATCTTGCATGAATAATGTAGCCAACAATTTTTCCACGTTCATAAGTGTGGAAATGCCCAAACTTTTGGCAAAGTGGCTAACAGAAAGGCCAGGGTGATGATTTAAATAATTATTTGAGTGTGCTTGCATTTGTACTTTGCATATACTAATGTATGATTAATTTTCAATGTGTGTGTGCATATTGGTCATGGCCAAGTGGCCACAAAAGGGTGCCATTCTTACACATGAGTATGTTTATGATTGTGATGAAAAGAAGAAAGGTGTCTTGCATGTTAGCCCCGTGATTGTATGTGCGTTATATGTACATATGCATGTATAGGTGTTGCAGTCCGCTCCCGGGCTGGGCCATGCTATCAAGCCTACATCCGCAAAACAAAGGAAATATAACAACCATCACCCCATAAATGGCTGCTTCTCACTTATCATGAGGAGGAAATAAAGGCAGTTGTTGAACCAACCCTGATCAACAAAAAATTTCTAGTAGTGAGAAAACAAATATTACAAACTTTAGAAATTTTAATTATGTTGTAATGACTAATCCCATTTTAACCCTCCCAAGTATAACTGTAATTTTTCTAATTAGTATAAAATAGGTGATGACTATAAACGGAAATTTTAACTAACACCAAATCTATGTTTTACATATTTTAAAAAGGTAAATTTTATTTAACCAAAGCCTTATAAAAGAAATAATACTAGAACCAAATAAAATAGCATTAGGACATCAAGAAGGGAGGAAAGTGGCCAAAATACCCCCTTAAGGGCCAGACACTTTCCCTCCCAAAATGACCTCATAAGTCTTGAATCTCTAGAAGAATTCCCTCCTTAAATATTTTGGAGAAAAAAAGCTTCCACTGACCTAATCCCTTCCCAAAAAGCTTTTCCATAACAACTACCATCCTAATTACTACTTTTCTTCCATGCATGCAAGACAAGCCATCAAAGTATTAACTTTACTTACTAGACTGGCCGCCCACCCTTCCATGAATCCTAATTAAACCCAAGATAACTCCTTAAACACTTAGCCATACTCCCTCTCACCTCTCAAACTATCTTCCATTTCCTCCCAAAGCTCCACCACTTTCGGCCATAGAGAAATACCAAGGGGCGATTCAACCAAGCCATTGCAAAAGCCACTCCATCACCATCTAAGGTAAGCATCTAACCTCTTGATGTAATCCCCTTTCTCCAAGGCTTAAAAACTAGTTGAATCATTTTCTCCTACCTAACCCTCTATACTGTGTTTCTTCCCCAAAGTTTCGTCCACTAGCAAGAACACCAAGAATTCGTTGATCCAAGACCTCTCAAGATTAGCTCTTTAACTATTAAGGTATGAACATAGCTTCAAGAATTACATCCTCTATTCTTTAAGGCTTTGTATTGAGTTTAAGCTAAGATTTTTCCTAACCAAAAACCTCCCTAACCTGTGACCTATATTCATCACCATAGGAGGATTTCAAACTCAAGAGGTTCTAGGAGGTGTAGGACATCAAGAACTCCATCAAGGTACGACCCTCTCGTACATTCTGAGAATCTAATTCTTTCATCAAGAAATTCTAATCACCATCCCCATGTGTGTGCCAACCGTGTATCAAGGAGGAGGAAGGTGATTCTCAAAGACTTTTAGGAAGACCAAGTATCAAAGACACCATCTTTGAACAAAAGAGGCAAGTATCCTTTAATTCTTCCTTGAGATATTCAAGAGCTTTAAATAAGATGTCTAGATATTATTAAGTCTTTAATATTGCCCATGTTAATACTCATGTGACCACTAAAGCATGCTTAAATTTGTAAGGATTACTATGATGGTTCTTGTGAAGCATATGTATGAATCTAAGAAAATATTTTAACATCTAGGCTAATGGTCTACCTTATGTGATGCAATAAGATAGGAAATCTAATAATTTCTCACCGTCTAACCACGTCCCTGAGGAGGTTTTGGCAGAATGGGATGAGTCACTTTAATGTGTTACTAGAACAATTTAGATAACATATGAAGGTTAATTGTTACTTGAATACTATAAGAGAAAGGGGCTATTTTGTGTGCTATGGCCATGACACATGTATGGCTAAGGAGTATTATTTAGTATGTTAAACATGTCTACAAAGACCAATGGTTGACGGGATAATTACTTGGAGGGATAAACAATAAAGTTAAGGGGAAAAAGAAGCCATCATAGAAGGCATATTCTCCTCCCAACCCACAGTTTATTCGGTAAATATATAGGGAGGAAGAATCCAATTATTACCATGTATTAAGGGTGATTGGGAGATTATTTTTACACCTAACTTTAACTAAAATTAACTATTACGGGACTTTTTTGGTGGATGACCTTAATTGATAAGTTTTAAAGGTCTTAAGGTGCTTGTTATGACGAAATATGAGCATTGATGGGACTGTTTTGTGCACTTCCTTTTATTGAACATATTTATGTGATTCTAACATTTGGATATGTTTATTTTAAGCTATTGAAGATGTGATTAAAGGTGTAACCACTAGGAGTGGTTAGAGGACTCAAAGAAAAGCTCGAAACCACCGAGAATAAAGTGGGTTACGTTCAATAGGTTGTCATAGGAGCTCAGTTGAAATGTATGGTTGTATTCATGATTTAATTAACAAACAAGTAAGTTAAGAGCTGAGTAAATCAAACTTTAAGATTAATAGAGGCTGTTATGGGTAAAAGAAGACATGAGAATAATTTTGGAGCGCCGTTTATAGGCTTAGGGCCGAAACAAGGGGGATGATTCGACGCGTTAAAGAAAAGTATTGTCTTGTTTTTATAACAACTTAACACCATTTTTAATAAATGGATAAATGATAATAGATCTAATTTAATAAAACCGAGAAAGAATTTCGGTAAGTAAACCTATTTTATGGTTAAGCTAGAGGGTTAAGATGTCACGGTACGAAGCTAACATTTTCATCTTTGCATTGTGAATAAGTTATGACCTGGAATCGTTTGGCTATGGTTGCAAGGATGCTTGAGAATCCTAGTATCCATTGCATACTGCATTATGCATCATATGCATGACATGACACATTTTTTTAAGGAAAATTCTGTTTTTTAAGGAAAGGCAAAATGGTTCTTAGAACCCGTAATGAACGTTCGGTCCTTGCGATTGATTCTGGTTATGTTCTGTTCTGCCCGGTTATTCCATTAGGGTAGCTGATAGACCCCTAAGAGGTGTACATTCTGTTCTACTTGGCTATTGCATTAGGATTGCCGATAGACCCTTATGGGTATACTTTCTGTTCTGCCCGGTTGTCCCGTCGTGGTGGCTAGTAGACCCATGTGAGGTTTATGTTCTGTTCTGCCCAGATGCTCATTGTGGTAGCTGGTAAACCCTTCGGGGTATATGATCTATTCTGACTCGCATGTGATATTATTCTGTTCTGACTCATACGGGGTGTTATTCTGACGGAATCACTCATAGTAGACGCTCGGTTTATACAGAGAAAAGCAAAGGCCATGGCTATACTGTTCTATTCTATTCTGATCTGTTCCGTTATGTTCTGTTCTATTCTGTTCTGTCACGCATAGTTCTTTTCTGTCGATTCTGCAGGTCTTCATACTGCATTGCATTGCATGAACCTCAGCTCGTAGAAGGGTGGTATGTTATAGATGATGAATTTATCAGCATAGATTTTTTCCGACGGGTATGACATTTAAGTTAAATCCTTACATTTGGGGGTTTATGGTATTATTTATTGTTCTGATATGTTTCGGTAGAATGATGGGTTACTTGCTGGGTGATTTTTTCACTCATACCTTATTTATCATTTTTCAGAGCCTTAAGAGTCGGAGATAGAATATGTTGAGGATGAGCCGCAGGTGTCCTACCCCTGAGAGACGCTGTAGACTAAGACTTGATGTTATGTTTCCGATTTAAGGGCTTTTTGGAACATTTTGGGGATTTGATTTTATGTGTTGTAATATGTAAGACGCTATGGATGGTGTATGTTTAATGTTTTTAATTCTGCTAATTATTGACCCTGTTTGATGTTTTCCATGGCGTGATCACAGGATAATACTAGAATCGCATCGACGCCTTGTACTTTCCTTAGCAAAGTACGGCGGGTGCACCGTACGTGGGTATAGCCCGGGTACAAGGCGGTACAGGTGGTATCAGAGCCTAGGCTCTAGATTCGTGGCAGAACGTAAGAAACTAAGTGCTGATCTTAGAGCCCTATGTTATGATCTTAGCAGGAGAGAGGGCCTTAGTCTAGGAAACATAGCAAGGATTCAGAGAAACCGTTCCCTTCGATTCCTAGCTAAACGATAGGTGTAAATAACTTTGGATAGAGTAAACTTAATATTAACATTAAGCTTACTCCTCCCCGAATATAAATAGAACCCTTCGAGTAAATATTTTTTAGGTGAAGGACGGGCGATACTGTCCAGGTATTTTATTGATATTAACCCTCACTTGTGGCAGAGGAATACCATGGTTACATTCAAGTCTATATCTACGGAGGGAGACTCTCCCAAACTAAGCAATCGCCAAATACAAGCAAAGAGTGAAGTACATATAAAACGGAAGACTATATGACTAGCTTTAGGCCGACAAGGAATATCTCCCGATGAATTGCTCCTAGCATTGTGACAGCATCCCAGTGCATGATTTTTTCCAACGCCAAAAGATGCACCTCAACAGGTCAGTGAAAACAGCGGTCATGCAGACGATAAACCATAAAACACTATAGTGTGAATGTAATCGTAAGGAAGAGGCTAAGAATGTACCCAGGTTGCCCGCCACTATCTGACTAGATTTAGGCCGACAAGGAATATCTCCCGATGAATTGCTCCTAGCATTGCGACAGCATCCCAGTGCATGATTTTTTCCAGCACCGAAAGATGCTCCTCAACAAGTTAGTGAAAACAACGGATGAATGTAATCGTAAAGAAGAGGCTAAGAATGTACCCAGGTTGCCCGCCACCAAAAATGGTAGGGTAACAATGAGAGTATACAAGCCCGGAGACGATCAACTGTTGAATCCTCCCTTGAACAAAAATATGTACCTTGGCAAAACAACATAGCGCATAGTTACGTAATGTGCAAACTCTTCAAGTAAATATTATATATATATATATATATGGAAAATTGGCATATACCGTGTATAGGATTTTCTCTATAGCGATTGATGCAAGCGCTTAAGCCGATGCCGCCATCCACGCTCCTCATGATCCTGCTGTAACTCCTGTGTCTGATTTTTGTCGGTGATCCATGTCATCGGCAGCCCGCCGTCCTTTGCAGCTGTAGTCTCCAATGCCACTACGATGGCTATCTACCGCAAAACAATTTCACGATACAAAGGTATTCCTATGATCTTCTTCTCCAATGATGAAATTGAAGCATTAGCCGTCCTTTTTTGTTTTTCGTTAGTGGGTACCTTTTGGTACAGCCGGCCTCCGCTGAAAGCCATTGGGGATGTGTTTGAGCAAATTGGTTTTTGTAATCATCTGTGTATCACGTTGATTGATCAATCTCATGTTCTTCTCAATTTTCGTCATGAGCCAGACTGCATTCGTTGTTTTTATCATCTTGGAGTATTTCAGGGGTGTCATATGAGGGTTACTAAATGGACTATTGACTTTGATCCATCCGCTGATGTGCCAATTGTTCTGATATGGGTTGCGTTACCTGGCTTACCCATCCATCTTCATCAAAAGTCAGCACTTTTTGAGATTGTTCGCCCCATTGGGACTTCGATAAAATTTGATATTGCTACATCGGATGGCTTGCGCCCATTGATGGTTCGTGTGTGCGTCGAGGTCGACGTATCACAGGAGCTACCCACAAAAATATATTTGCAGGCAAAGCAAAAAATGATTTTACAGCAAGTAGTTTATGAAAATTTGCCGTTATTTTGTACGACCTGTCGCGGACTTGGCCATACAACAGGAGACTGTGTGAAATCATCGGCTCCGCCAGCTCCTCCGCAGCGTCAACAAACACAATGGACGCCTAAGAAAACAGCCCATTCACGCAATCCGGATGCCCCAACTGTACCGGTTATCATTTTGACAAGGTCATGCGAAAATGCACCATTGCCAGCTGCTTCCTCTCCTTATGATGCACCATTACCAACCCCCAGTCATGTGCAGGATATTTCACGATTGGGTTCGGATGCTGAATATCCTCTTGTACAGGAAGTTATTGACGACCAAGAGCTTGGTCACTCTTCGGATACGGAGTTGCACGTGGAGCCTCCCAGTCTGCCACCTGTCTTAGAGGATATTACACGCAAAATAAGTTTGCTGCCAGCCTCACCGTTAGAGGAGATTTTGCTTGCCCGACTTCAAGATTCTTCAGCTGATGAGGGTTTTATACTAGTGGTTCCTCGCCGCCAACGGCGAACACGCAAAGAATTACCTCCGTTGCCACCCTCTACTATTCTGACTCGTAGTGCTGTGCATTCTTCAAAAGAGAGTGGCATCACCCATTTTCAATGAATATAATGGTATGGAATATTTGAGGTTTCCGAACCTCATTTGCATGTTTGCATCATTTGGTACATTTGCATAAACTGAATCTTTTAGCAATCATTGAGCCAAAGCACTCATTTGACTGCATCACTCGGTAGGGTATGGATCTCAGTTTCCCCAACTCTCACGCCTCCTCTTCGGGTAAAATATGGGTTTATTGGCATCCTACGATTTTTCAACTTGTGGCCACTCAAGATGATGATCTAGTCCTGCATCTCCAGTTTCGTTATATACCATTAAATTTATTGTTTGCCTGCTCGGTTGTTTATGCAAATCACACTATCATGCTTTGGAGACAAATTTGGCAATCTTTAAGAAATTATTTTCTGCAGACGACATTCCCGTGGTTAGTATGTGGTGGCTTTAACACTTTTCGATCCCTAGATGATCATCAAGGGCAATCTTAGCCCACAATATTGGCTTTACATGATTTCAATGATTGTATCGAGAACTGCGCATTGATGAGCCCACGATTTCATGGTTCACGGTATACTTAGGTTGATGGTCGTGGTCAGTAACAGGTTCAGCTTCTCCTTGTTGGGTCTTTATAAATTCTTCATTTCAGGATGCTTTCTATGACTTATGTCTTACATATTTACCTTGTATTTCATCAGACCATACACCTCTCTTATTCATATGTGGCATATCACATGCTCCAGGCCGACGGCCTTTCCAGTTTTTAGATGCTTGGTTATCTCATTTGGATTTTCATTCTTATGTAGAGGAAGCATGGTTATCATACCTAACATCTGGTGGAATGTATGGGTTTTATAAGAAACTATCGTGATTGAAACAAGATATACAACGCTGGAGCACTACCATTTGTGGGAACATACTTAATCAAGTGGAGCTGGCCGAGGCCGAAGTTAAACGGGCTGAAAATGCATGGGATCAGGAGCCAACGGAGGTGAATCGTAGTTTCTATCATCAAGCAAAAGACACCTACATCCAAGCGACAAAGTATGAATTTTAGTTCTGGAAGCAGAAAGCTCGAGTCTGTTGGCTTCAAGATGGAGACTCCAACAGGAATTACTTTCATTCGGTGGTTAAGGGTCGTCAGAGACAACTTTGAATTCAACAAATATACACTTCATCTGAGGTGTTATGCGACACTCAGGAGGCTATTCAGGATGAAGCAGTTTCCTTTTATACGTCTTCATTTGTGAAGGAACCCACGGGCGATTATGATGCTATATTGCAGTACATTCCTCCACTGGTCTCCAAAGAAGAGAATTTGTTACTTATCCGTCTTCCGTAGGCTACTGAGATAAAGGAGGCTGTCTAGCATCTTGATCCACAAAGTGCAGCAGGACCTGATGGGTTTAACGGTAATTTATTTCGTTCATGTTGGCATATTATACAAAAGGATGTGAATTTAGCAGTGCAGGAATTTTTTCTTGGCATCCCGTAACCTTCTGTTATGGCTAGCACTTTGATTGCAATACTTCCGAAAGTCGAAGCGCTCCATACATTCAGCGATTTCAGGCCGATATGTTTGACCAACTTTCTAAGTAAGGTATGTACTCGTATAATAGCAACACGGCTGAGTACTTTTCTACCAAAACTAATATCGCTAAAGCAGACAAGTTTTTTAAAAGGCTATGATATCTCTTTGCAAGTCTTGTTAGCTCAAGAAATGATACATCTGCTGGATAAGAGGGGCAGTCAACTATGTCTTAAAATTGATATGATGAAAGCTTTCGATCGGGTCAGTTGGAAAAACTTAGAATTACTCCTTGCAAAATTTGGCTTCTCACTATTTTTGTCGGATAATATTAAATCACTTGAGCAGTACGTGACTTTCTATTCTGATAAATGGCATTCCTTCTGGCTATTTTCAGCCTGATCGAGGGGTGAAACAAGGTGATCCTATATCCCCGTTATTATTCATTCTTTCTTCGGAGGGTTTAAGTAGGGAGTTAAAGGCTCTGGTGGCAGCAAATGCATTGCATCCTTTTTGCTTAGGCCGAATACCATTTCATGTTACACATCTTGCATATGCTGATGATTTATTGATATTCCTGCGAGGCACTATTACATCTTTACATGCGTTTAAGACCTTTTTGACTTCTTACGAGACAGCCTCTGGCCAAAAAGTTAACTATCACAAAAGCAGATTTATCCCCTCATCCAACATCTATTTGCGGCATCAGATGCCTATCATAGATATACTAGGGATGCATCTGACACCTTTACCTTTCTGCTCTCTTGGATCTGCTTTACATAAAGGTATCAGTCGAGCTCGTTATTGTACATCACTTTTGGAGCACATTGATACCCGCCTGAATGGCTGGCATCATAAACTTCTTTCATAGGCAGAACGACTGGTTTTATTACGGTATGTTATTTCTTCCATTCCATTGCATATTATGGCAGCAGGTGGCCTGCAAAAGTCAGTGATAAAATTTATAGAACGGAAAATGGCTCATTTTTATTGGGGACAAAAGCGGCATTGGGTATCCTGGGCCACCATTCGAGCCCCTTGCTCAGAGGGCAGATTGGAGCTAAGGGATCTTCGTGTCTTACAAGAAGAATATTTTTGTCGTATATGGTGGCAGTATCCGCAACATAATACTCTCTGGAGTAAGTTCCTACACGCTAAATATTGTCTTCGGGGAGATTATCATTCCCAATTACCAGATTCTCCAATTTGGAAACTTATTTGTCGATATCATGAATTTTGCCAAACACATAGTCAGTATGATGGTTTGCATTTGCTCTGAAACCTAACTTCATTGGGGGTGTTTACTTTGAGCTCAGCTTATGACTTATGCCGCCTATCGCATCCGACCATTATTTCAGCCCATTTTATTTGGCACAAGCATCACCGTCCGGTTATCTGCAATTTCCTTTGGCGCCTATATCATCGTGCCCTCCCACTGGAAGATTATATTGGCCAGTACATAGTTATGAGGCCTACTAGATGTCCATTTTGTAAGTAGGCGTCCGCTGAGGTGGATCACATTTTTTTGCATTGCCCTCCTATTCAACCCCTATGGGTTTATTACTCGACAGCGGTGGACGGCCCATCTCCTGCCGTTCGATGGTTGTGGCCTTACTTACTTTCTTGGTGGTTCCAAGGTTCGTCATCTACTCTTTTAGGTGTTTTGCGGGTAGTTATTCTAGGTATTGTTATCTTCAAAGTCTGGCGAGTTTATGCATCCATTGTCTATAGTGTTACAACATTTTCCACCACAGAATCACTCATGGCCGTTATCCGCTCTGATATTTATCTCTGGGCTAAAACTATTGACAACACAAAACTTGGGTCGGGATATCAATCAGTCCAACGTTTGAATATACTACTGCCTCTTCGTCCAACATGAGCACATATGGTTCGATGGTTTGTCCCCCGTATTGGTCGTTTAAAACTAAACACTGATGATGCGGTTGGGAGATCCTTTGCAGCTGGGGTGCTATTCTACGGGATGGTTCAGATGCATGTGTTGCAGCCCTTTCATTTTGCCTACCAATAAGTACACCATTTTTGGCATAAATATAAGTAGCTTTATTTAGCCTGCTATACTTTTTGCCTCTATCTCGTGAAATTATTCTAGAAACTGATTGTCTTAGGTTGGTTCATGAGCTTGGCCAGACTCCTAATGCTGCAGTACAGTTCCAGTTTCAGATTCTACATTCTTTGTTACATCAAACCAAAAACATTGTCCAACATGCATTTCGAGAAGATAACATGGTAGCTCATTATTTAGCGCAGCAAGGGTTACAATCACCTCAGACGGGCTATTACACTCCATCCACTTTTTCGATTTTTGTTCGAAGTTGCGTCAAACTGGATGTTACAACAGGACAGCTTCGACATGCAGGATAATATGACTAAATATCAGGATGTCTTCTATATGGATCGGCCATCACACATATGCCCTGCTTGCATTCCAAGGGATGCATGCAGGTTGGGTATCATTATTTCATTGGCTTTGCATATATTATGCCTTTGCTTGTTATATATAGCTACTTATTGGCTTAATATTTGGTTTTGTATGGACTCTTATGGACACACATGCGGCTGCTCGTGGCAAATGTTCTCGATCGCTACCTTTTGGCCGGCTCATTTGCGCTCTATTGTGTGTTTTAAATGGAGTAAATATGTACTCTTTTTCCTTCGTGCAAGATTTTATCCACAAGGGTGGTTTTGCTTGCCAAAGTTTTAATAAGGCATATTATACACTATTTGAACACTACTTTTTCCATTGTAGCCACATATGTATTTCGGCCTTCTAGCTCAAACATTATGTTATGTTATGACTTTCTTAGTAACAATGGTATTCCTCCTTCACAAGTGAGGGCGACAAAGTAATACAACTGGAGACGCTGTACTCCTTCACTTAATATATATATATATAAATATATATATATATATATATATATATATAAATATATATATATATTTTCAGTAATTATATAATAAAAAATGCTGCCCTCCCTAGCTCTCCAATGGCGATCGGCGTAGCTGCCGTCGCCACCATCATCCTCGATCTCCGCCAGCGCCACCATCATCCTCGATCTCCGCGATTGCCCCCCTTCTGATTTCATCACACTCATCTGCCGTTGCATGGCGGCCTCATCAGCTGCGGTACCGCCAGTTGCCGCGGTAGCTGCACATCAACCCTCTCATACGCGATCTTTCGCATCATTATTCAGAAGCGAGATGACACCAGTCCAACCGAAGGAAATCCAGAAATATAAGTGAAGTCCCATGATCACCTTCACCGATGAAGAAATTCGCTCATTAGCCGCCCCATATTGATTCACATTGGTTGGCACTTTTTGGTATGGACAGCCACCCCTAGCAACGATCCGCTCCACCATTGATCGGATTGGATTTACAGGAGCGGTAAAGGTCGGCCTTTTGGACCCTACGCACATTGTTCTTCATTTTGATTAAGATCAAGACTACATCCGATGTTTTTCAAGAAGATGTTGGATTATCGCCGGAAAGCAAATGAGAATCACCAAGTGGACACCGGATCACGACCCTAAGATCGAAGTGCCAGTTGTTCCTATATGGGTATCATTCCCGGGTCTTCCCCTACACATGCATCGTAAAGATGCCCTCTTTCAAGTGGCATCTATGTTAGGAGAACCGCTGAAATTAGACACAGCCACAACCACGATGAACCGTCCGTCTGTAGCACGTGTATGCATTGAACTGGATGTATCTAAAGAGCTTCCTCAACGAGTGTTCATTGAGACGTCCTCTCGAGTAATAATGCAGAATGTTGAGTACGAGGATCTGCCACATTATTGCGAAACCTGTTATCGGCTGGGCCATGTCGCAGTTGACTGCGGTAAGAACACTGCAAACCCTAACAAATCGACTGCCCTCGCTGATAAGCCGATGGATATACCCAGGCCAAATCCAATGGACAAAAATAAAAAGCAATGTTGGACACCAAAAAAGATGGGACCCTCGATAGACACACCACAAACTGCAGTATCTGAGCCACATGCAGACGTACAGTTGCCTTCATTGCAGCCCATGGAAGAAACGCATGATGTACTGCCCCCACCATCACTGGACATGGCTGTAGTTCCGGAGGTTTCGGATGTTCAGGACATCTCTAGGCTTAAAAGGGTCGACCATTGCATAATGGGAGATATACCGGACAAAACAATCAATGACTCTCATTCAGACACTGAATTAGATCCTCCTTTACATGCGAGCAGACTTGATGAGTTTGATCAGAGCTGTGCACAGAATATTGCGCATATGATGGAGGCCACCTACGTTGATACTCACGCTACTGAGCAAGAGCCAGCTATTCCTCCTGATCCGCAGCCGTCTCAGAGGCCCAGGCTCTTACGAAGGAATCAGGATAATCCCGTGTCTCCTCGACTAACAAGGTTACGTACCGCCCACCTCTCAAACTCTTTTGATGTTTTGTCACAATGAAGATACTATTATGGAACGTTCGTGGCATTCACACATCTTTTAATCGATTGTTATCTCTCACCCAAAAATATAACATACATGTTTTAATTATCATTGAGCCAAAGATTAGACCCGCTGCCCTATTATCTTATCAACTGCAACTGGGTTTCTCAAAATAGATTTCAGATTGTAATGATCAAATTTGGTTTTTTAGGAAGGAATCAATCATGAGTTGGGAAGCAGAACAACATGGACACCAACATCATTCAATAAAATTTTGGTGGCTTGCCACTGGTGGCTGCTTCTGGATGACAGCTGTATATGGCCGCCACTCTAATTTAGAGCGGCGGATATTGTGGGAAGAATTGGAGCAGTTTCACGCACAAAATACAATACCATGGATACTCGGAGGAGACTAACAATACTTTTAGAACACTGGAAGAACATTAGGGCCGATCGCAACCTTCGATGTGCACTCTGCAGGATTTCAATGATTTTATCCAGCGATGTCATTTGCAGGAGGCTCCTTATCAAGGCTCATGTTTCACTTGGTCAGATGGGCGTGGTTTAGGATGTGTCTGGCGTCGTCTTGATCGTTTTCTGACATCAATATCCTTTTCTGATTTATTTCCAATTGCGCAAGTTCAACATATCTCAAGAGCTACTTCTGATCATGCTCCACTATTTTTAACATGCGACATGGAAGGTCCTAGAGCTCCATCGGTATTTCACTATCTAGATGTTTGGGAAACTCATGCATACTTCCACGATTTTGTCGCCGATAGATGGCAATCATATCCAACTGTTGGAGGCATGTGGGGGCTCCATAAAAAATTATCTCTTTTACAGGGTGATCTAAAACAGTGAAATAAGGATACATTTGGCAATATTTTCGATGCAGTATCCCATGCAGAAGCACTGGTGAAAGCCACGGAAATCCAGCATGATCAGGCTTCCACGGACGTCACGCAAACCATTTATCACCAAAGAATCGCAGAGCTCAAAATAGCTCAAACTCGAGCCTTTCTCTTCTGGAAGCAGAAAGCAAACATTAAGTGGTTGAAAGAAGGCGACGCAAATACCTCATTCTTCCACCATACACTCAAAGATAAACGATGCAAGCAGCACACCTGTCAAATCTTAATGCCGAAGGGGACCGAATGCACCCAGCCGAATGATATTGCAGATGAGGCCATTCGATACTTTTCAGAACTATTTGCGGAAGAATCAATCACAGACTGCAATGCCATACTGCAGTACATACCAGCATTGATCGACGAAGAGGATAATTGTATGCTACAAGCGATTCCATCGCTAGCAGAGGTGAAGACGGCGGTCTGGGATCTCAGTCCTACAAGTGCAGCGGGACCGGATGGTTACCCTGGGTCATTTTATCGAACATTTTGGCATATCATCCAGCATGATGTTCACAAGGTAGTCCAAGAATTTTACCTATGAATCCGAATGCCAAAGCCCACAGCAGCAGCCACAATTATACTTATACCAAAAGTCGGCAACCCTCAAACATTTGCTGACTATCGCCCAATATGTCTCACTAACTTTATTTCTAAAGTTATTAAAAGATTACTTGCATCCAGACTCGCAAACATTCTGCCAAGATTAATCTCTCCGGAACAAGCAGGTTTCATGAAAGACCGTGGTATCACAGAACAAGTATTACTTGCACAAGAAATGGTTCATGTTCTGGATAAACATACGAGAGGAGGGAAAATCATTGTTAAGTTGGATATGGCCAAGGCATTTGATCGTGTAAGTTGGCAATATTTGAGGCTACTATTACGGAAAATGGGCATGCATGAACGCCTTGTGCGGATCTTAATAAAAAATTTAAGCGCGACCCACTGCTCTATTCTTTTAAATGGTAGCTTGACGGATTCTTTTGCTCTTGGATGAGGAGTAAAACAGGGTGATCCTTTATCGCCGTTGTTATTTATATTGTCTTCTGAGGGCTTCTCAAGAGGTCTCAAACATCTCTTTCAGACGGGGGTTATTTCTGGATTCAACATAGGCCGCGTGCAATGTGTCTCGCATTTGGGCTTTGCGAATGATTTATTGATTTTCTTAAACGGTGCTCATTGTAACTTAAGCAGGTTTCGAAAATTTCTGGACACATACCTGAAGGCGTCGGGACAACTGGTAAACTACAATAAAAGTCAGTTTGTGCTGGGTCAAGGAGTTTCATCCAATAATGCATTACAAGCTTTGGGCATGCGGTCAACATCATTGCCCATTAAATATTTAGGATCATATTTGTACAAGGGAATCAACAAAGCCAGGTACTGTATTCCCCTACTTAATCACTTCGATGCTAAGCTGTCTGCATGGTCGACGAAATTACTTTCAACGGCAGGTCGACTTGTTCTTATCAAATATGTGCTCAACACGATTCCAACTCATCTCATAGCCAGCTCCAAGCTCCCAAAATGGGTGATTGGTATCCTAAATCGCAAAATGGCAGTTTTTCTCTGGAAAGGAAGGCATCATTGGAAATCTTGGCCCTCAGTATGACGTGATGTTGAATTTCGTGGACTTGGAATTCGAAGCCTTTCAAGTGTTCAAAAAGCATATGATTGTCAACTTTGGTGGAAATACTTCCATTCAAATACGCTATGGTCGGAATTCATCAGAGCTAAATACGGCCAACGTTCCTCCACATATTCACAGCAGTGTTCAAAAATAAGGCCGCTTTGGGTAGATATGTCAATAACATTCTCAGGTCCCATGCCACAATCGCGCACAATAAAAGCGCATCTACTACGTTGGTGGAACGCTTCTTTGTCAAGAACTATGAGGGGCCAACTACAAGTAATTGTGCCATCGATTGTGATTGGGAGATATGGAAATCATACGCTGCATGTAGATTTGGGGAAGAGCATTTCAGCCTTCATCGACTATATAGAAAGGTAAAGACTGCTATCTACATATGGTGCGCTGTAGTGAGTGGAAAAAAATTTTCAATGTTTATACCTCACCTGGTTCAACAGCAATATTCGCCACCCATCCGATCAAGGCAACTAACAATTGTCCGTTGGCGATTTCCACAATCTGGAAAGCTTAAACTAAATATTGATGCATCAGTTGGACAAAGACTAGTAGCAGGAGCAGCGATTTTAAGATCGGCCCGTGGTCAATTCATATCGGCTATTTGTTTTGCATTACCTTTGGTGATTCCCCTGCAAGCGGAACTGCAAACAATGACATATGCACTGATCTATTATGCACAGCAATATGACAATATTATCATAGAAACTGATTGCCAAATGATGGTGGCACTACTAGCGGAAACTCGGTCTTTAACAGGATTGTTATCCACGGAGATAGCGCGTGCTAAACATTTTCTCAGCCTCAACCATACAACCCTGCAGTACTGCCCCCGGGAAGCAAACTCTGCAGCACACAGATTAGCACGACATGGTTACAGAACGGAGGGTCTACGGACTTATATCTCCCATCAATCACTTCCATGTGAAGTTCGTGGAGCTTTACTCATGGATCTTCAGCTGCCGGCCTTTCGTCATTAACAAATGTCGAACACTACATCAGCTATATTCCCTTGTCGTTGCCTATGTTTAAGCACACAGGCAATGCTGGTGCGTTTTCTTTGTATATGTTGTTTCATTATATCTGTGCCACTCAGAGTACTCAATTCCTATGCATCCTTTTATCTAACATCTGTGTATCGTTTGTTATGGTTGGCGACAATGCACATATCATTGGCGAGGAAATTCACAAGCCACACAGACTCATGCCAGTACCGCCAGAATGTAATAATCGGGGGCAGACAAAAGCTGTCGTCGCCTTGGCTTGAATTCAGCCAGGGCGACTCGGGTACGCGATTGGTTATTCCACATGTTATCATATATTATTTCACTGCCATTGGGATAACTGCTTCCTTGTTTTTTCATGAGGTACAAGTCAGCATGGATCCAACTCGACCAAATCCATATCCATTCCCAACTTCAAGTATTCGCCGACTACATCGGGGCAGTGACGTCTTCTATGCCACAATTGAGATGATGCATTCATATTTCACTAGCTTTGGTATCAATGACAGCCGTATAAATATGTACGCTTTTTCCTTCGCCAAGGTTTTATCCACAAGGGCGGTTTTACTTGGCAAGTTTTTAATGCGGCATATCATATACGACTGGAGATACACCATTATACGATCACTATTTCACTTATTCTCATACGATGACGCTTGTAACTGACGCTTGTAATATGGTTTTCCTCCGCCATAAGTGAGGCTTTTAATAAAAATATATATGTTTTCCTTAAAAATATATATATATATATTCAGTAATTGTCTTTCACTAAAAAAAATACTCAGTAATTGCATCAGCCTCCCTGTTACAAATAGGTTGGTCATTGCAATCCAGAAGTTAGGCAGTATCATTTTCACCCCCCTGGAAGCAGCGGATTCTACTACCAGAAGCTAGTAAGGGAACATATTCCAAGCTTTGGCAAGGAACCTAATCTAAAAGTGTCGGAAAGATGGTTAAATGAAGTCGAGAGTAACTTTCTGCTGATACGAGTGCCTGACAAGATAAAGACGCAGATTGTTCGGCCTTTTCTGGTCGGCAAAGCCAGCCGCTGGTGGAGGACTTAAATCCAACCACTGCCTCGGCCGATAACTTTGGAAACATTACTAGAAGAATTTTGCAGATTTTTCCTCTCCCCGGTCTTGATCATTCAGAGGATTGGGGAGTTTGACACGCTAAGGCAGGAGCCAGGCGAAACCGTCTCAGAATATGTTCTTCGCTTTATCACCTTGGGCCGATATGTCCTTTCGATAATGGAGGATGAAAAGCTTAACGTGATCAGGTTTATGCGTGGTCTAGACGCCTGGATCAGGATTTCGTTAGTCAATGCATATTCAAGAACTTTTGAGGAGTACTGGATGACTGCTACAGAGTGAAACATGTCATTTCACTAACGAAGAGCCGAAACAGGAAATCTCAAGAGTGTACTCAGGAATGATGTAGGAGGTGAGACCCGTATCCACAATAGACTAACGAAAGGACAGGCAAGGAACGACAACCCATATCAGAGGATGTTTGATCCAGAGATTTCTGAAGCATCGAATACAGATATGTCTAATTACGCAATTTAAATATGAAGCACCGGTGTTCAAATTTGTTGGCTAAATATGAATGAACTAACTCAGTGGGTAAAGATCCCGATAGTTGGATCGTCAAAGTCCAGATAAAAGCCCGTAAGCTGTGATTCTAGAGAAGCATGTCCAAGCCCTAATTTAATACATCGGAAAATTTTCAGGAGATGTGATAGATGTGGAGTCAGTAGAGTAACGTTAAGAAGTGGATTACGACTAATTGTACAAGTTTCGAGGACGAAACTTACTATAAGGGGGAGGATTGTTGCAGCCTGCTCTCGGGCTAGGCTGTGCTATCAAGCATGCATCCGTAAAACAAGGAAATGTAATAGCCATCACCCCATAAATGGCTACTTCTCACTTATCATGAGGAGGAAATAAAGGCAGTTGTTGAACCCACCCTGATCGACAAAGAATTTCTAGTAGTGAGAAAACAAATATTATAAACTTTAGAAATTTTAATTTTGTTGTAATGACTAATCCTGTTGCAACCCTCCCAAATATAACTGTAATTTTTATAGTTAGTATAAAAAAGGTGATGACAATAAAAAAAAATTTAACTAACAATAAATCTATGTTTTACATATTTTAAAAAGGTAAACTTTATTTAACCAAAGCCTTATAAAAGAAATAATACTAGAACCAAATAAAATAGCATTAGGACATCAAGAAGGGAGGAAAGTGGCCAAAACACGCCCTTAAGGGACGGACACTTTCCCTCCCAAAATGACCTCACAAGTCTTGAATCTCTAGAAGAATTCCCTCCTTAAATATTTTGGAGACAAAAAGCTTCCACTGACCTTATCCCTTCCCAAAAAGATTTTCCATAATAACTACCATCCTAATTACTACTTTGCTTTTATGCATGCAAGACAAGCCATCAATGTATTTACTTTCCTTACTAGACCGGCCGCCCTCCCTTCCATGAATCCTAATTAAACCCAAGATAACTCCTTAAACACTTAGCCATACTCCCTCTCACCTCTCAAACTATGTTCCATTTCCCTCCCAAAGCTCCACCACTTTTGGCCATAGAGAAACACCAAGGGGAAATTCAACCAAGCCATTGCAAAAGCCACTCCATCACCATCTAAAGTAAGCATCTAACCTCTTGATGTAATCCCCTTTCTCCAAGGTTTAAAAACTAGTTGAATAATTTTCTCCTCCCTAACCCTCTATGCCATGTTTCTTCCCCAAAGTTTCGGCCACTAGCGAGAACACCAAGAATTAGTTGATCCAAGACCTCTCAAGGTTAGCTTTTCAACTATTAAGGTATGATCATAGCTTCAAGAATTACATCCTCTATTCTTTAAGGCTTTGTATTGAGTTTAAGCTAAGATTGAGCAGGAGATGACATCAATCGACAAAGTAGCCATGGTCATAGAATTTCCAGATGTTTTTCCACACGATTTTCCAGACCTACCTCCAGACCGAGTAGTGGAGTTTAAGATAAATGTTCTTCCAGGAGCAGAACCCATTTCTAAAGTAAAGTACAGAATGGCCCCCGCAGAGCTAAAAGAATTCAAGGTGCAGTTATAGGAGCTGATCAATAAGAAATTTGTACACCCCAATGTCTCTCCGTGGGGAGCCCAGTTCTATTTGTAAAGAAGAAAGACGGTAACATGCGGTTGTGCATTGAGTATCAGGAGTTTAATAGGATTACAATCAAAAACAAGTATCTCCTGCAAAGAATTGACGACTTGTTCGATCAATTACAAGTAAGTACCTTCTTTTTACCAACTTCGCTAGTAGCACCAATATGTGTAGAACCAAAAACCTCCCCAACCCGCGACCTATATTCATCACCATATGAAGATTTCAAGCTCAAGAGGTTCTAGGAGGTGTAGGACATCAAGAACTCCATCAAGGTAAGACCCTCTCACACATTCTAAGCATCTAATTCTTTCATCATGGAATTCTAATCACCATCCCCATGTGTGTGCCAACAGTGTGTCATCAAGGAGGAGGAATGTGATTCTCAAAGACTTTTAGGAAGACTAAGTATCAATGACACCACCTTTGAATAAAAGAGGCAAGTATACCTTGATTCTTCCTTGAGATGTTGAAGAGCTTTAAATAAGATGTCTAGATATTATTATGCCTTTAATCTTGCCCTTGTTAAGACTAATGTGACCACTAAAGCATGCTGAAATTTGTAAGGATTACTAAGATGGTTCTTGTGAAGCATATGTATGAATCTAAGAAAATAGTTTAACATCAAGGCTAATGGTCTACCTTGTGTGATGCAATAAGATAGAAAATCTAAGAATTTCTCACCGTCTAACCACATCCCTGAGGAGGTTTCAGCAGAATGGGACGGGTCACCTTAATGTGTTGCTAGAACAATTTAGATAACACATGAAGGGTTAAGTGTTACTTGAATACTATAAGAAAAAGGGGCTATTTTGTGTGCTTTGGCCGTGACACATGTATGGCTAAGGAGTATTATTTAGTATGTTAAACATGTCTACAAAGACAAATGGTTAAGGGGATAAGTACTTGGACGGATAAAAATAAAGTTAAGGGAAAAAGAAACCATCTTAGAAGGCATATTCTCCTCCCCACCAACAGTTTATTCGGTTAATATATGGGAAGGAAGAATCCAATTATTACCATGGATTAAGGTGATTTGGAGATTATTTTGACACCTAGATTTGATTAAAATTAACTATTAAGGGACTGTTTTGGTGGATGACATTAATTGATAAGTTTTAAGGGTCTTAAGTTGCTTGTTATAACGAAATATGAGCATTGATGGGACAGTTTTGTGCACTTCCTTTTATTTAACATATTTATGTGATTCTAACATTTGGATATGTTTATTTTAAACTATTGAAGATGTGATTAAAGGTGTAACCACTAGCAGTGGTTAGAGGACTCAAAGAAAAGCTCGAAACCACCGAGAACGAAGTGGGTTACGTTCAATAGGTTGTCATATGAGCTTAGTTGACATGTATGGTTGTATTCATGATTTTATTAATAAACAAGTAAGTTAAGAGCCGAGTAAATCAAACTTTAGGATTAATAGAAGCTTTTTTGGGTAAAAGAAGACATGAGAATAATTTTAGAGAGCCGTTTATAGGCTTAGGGCCAAAACAAGGGGGCTGATTCGGCACGTTATGAAAAACAGTCTTGTCTGTCTTTTATAACCACTTAACACCATTTTTAATAAAAGGATAAATGATAATAGACCTAAGCTAATAATACAGAGAAAGAATTTCGGTAAGTAAACCTATTTTGTGGTTAAGCAGAGGGCTAAGATGTCATGGTACGAAGCTAACATTTTTAGCTTTGCATTGTGAATAAGTTATGACCCGGAATCGTTTGGCTATGGTTGCAAGGAAGCTTGAGAATCCTAATACCCACTTCATATTGCATTATGCATCATATGCACGACATGACACATTTTTTTAAGGAAAATTCTGCTTTTTTAAGGAAGGGTAAAAACCATTCTTAAAACCCATAATGGACGTTCGGTCCTTGCGATTTATTTTGGTTATGTTTTGTTCTGCCCGGTTATTCCATTAGAGTAGCTGGTAGACCCCTATGAGGTGTACGTTCTGTTCTGCATGGCTATTGCATTAAGATTGCCAGTAAACCCTTATGGGTATACTTCCTGTTCTGCCCGGTTGTCCCGTCGTGGTGGCCAGTAGACCCAGGTGAGGTATATGTTCTGTTCTGCCCAAATGCTCATTGCGGTAGTTGGTAGGCCCTTTGGGGTATATGATTTATTCTGACTCACATGTGGTATTATTCTGTTCTGACTCATATGGGGTGTTATTCAAATGGAATCACTCATAGTAGATGCTCAGTTTAGACGAGAAAAGCAAAGGCCATGGCTATACTGTTCTATTCTGTTCTGTTCTGTTCCGTTCTGTTCTGTTCTGATCTGTCATGCATATTTCTTTCTTGTTTGTTCTGCATGTCTTCATGCTGCATTGCATTGCACGAACCTCAGCTCGTAGAATGGTGGTATATTATAGATGATGAATTTATCAGCATATATTTTTTCCGATAGGTATGACATACATTTAAGTTAAATCCTTACATTTGGGGCTTTATGGTATTATTTATTGTTCTGATATGTATCGGTATAATGATGGGTTATTTTCTGGGTGATTTTTTCACTCATACCTTATTTATCATTTTTCAGAGTCTCAGGAGCCAGAGATAGAATATGTTGAGGATGAGCCGCAGGTGTTCTACCCTGAGAGACGCTGGAGACTAGGACTTGATATTTTGTTTCCGATTTAATGACTATTTGGAACATTTTGTGACTTTGATTTTATGGGTTATAATATGTAAGACGCTATGGATTGTGCATGTTTAATGTTTTTAATTCTGCTAATTATTGCCCCTGTTTGATGTTTTCCATGGCGGGATCATGGGATAATACTAATATCGCATCGACATCTTGTACTTTCCTTAGCAAAGTACGACGGGTGAACTGTACATGGGTATAGCCCGTGTACGGGGCGCTACAAGTGGTATCAGAGCCTAGGCTCTAGATTAGTGGAAGAAGGTAGGAAACTAAGTGCTGATCTTAGAGCCCTATGTTATGATCTTAGAAGGAGAGAGTGCCTTAGTCTAGGAAACGTAGCATGGATTTAGAGAAACCGTTCCCTTCGATTCCCGGCTAAAGAAATAGGTGTAAATAACTTTGGATAGAGTAAACTTAATCTTAACATTAAGCTTACTCCTCCCCGAATATAAATAGAACCCTTCGAGTAAATATTTCTTAGGTGAAGGACGGGTGGTACCGTCCGGGTATTTTATTGATATTAACCCTCACTTGTGGTGGAGGATTACCGTGTCAAGTCCATATCTACGGAGGGAGACTAGAACCAAATAAAATAGCATTAGGACATCAAGAAGGGAGGAAAGTGACCAAAATACCCCCTTAAGGCCCGAACACTTTCCCTCCCAAAATGACCTCACAAGTCTTGAATCTCTAGAAGAATTCTCTCCTTAAATATTTTGGAGACAAAAAGCTTCCACTAACCTAATCCATTCCCAAAAAGCTTTTCCATAATAACTACCATCCTAATTACTACTTTTCTTCCATGCATGCAAGACAAACCATCAATGTATTTACTTTCTTTACTAGACCGGCGGCCCTCCCTTCCATGAATCCCAATTAAACCCAAGATAACTCCTTAAACACTTAGCCATACTCCCTCTCACCTCTCAAACTATATTCCATTTCCCTCCCAAAGCTCCACCACTTTTGTCCATAGAGAAACACCAAGGGGAAATTCAACCAAGCCATTGCAAAAGCCACTCCATCACCATCTAAGATAAGCATCTAACCTCTTGATGTAATCCCCTTTCTCCAAGGTTTAAAAACTAGTTGAATCATTTTCTCCTCCCTAACCCTCTATGCCGTGTTTCTTCCCCAAAGTTTCGGCCACTAGCGAGAACACCAAGAATTAGTTGATCCAAGACCTCTCAAGGTTAGCTTTTCAACTATTAAGGTATGAACATAGCTTCAAGAATTACATCCTCTATTCTTTAAGGCTTTGTATTGAGTTTAAGCTAAGATTCTTCCTAACCAAAAACCTGCCAACCCGTTACCTATATTGATCACCATAGGAGGATTTCAAACTCAAGAGGTTCTAGGAGGTGTAGGACATCAAGAACTCCATCAAGGTAAGACCCTCTCACACATTTTAAGAATCTAATTCTTTCATCAAGGAACTCTAATCACCATCCCCATGTGTGTGCCAACCATGTCATCAAGGAGGAGGAAGGTTATTCTCAAAGACTTTTAGGAAGACCAAGTATCAAGACACCACCTTTGAACAAAAGAGGCAAGTATCCCTTGATTCTTCCTTGAGATGTTGAAGAGCTTTAAATAAGATGTCAAGATATTATTAAGTCTTTAATCTTGCCCTTGTTAAGACTCTTGTGACAACTAAAGCATGCTGAAATTTGCAAGGATTACTAAGTTGGTTCTTGTTAAGCATATGTATGAATCTAAGAAAATATTTTAACATCTAGGCTAATAGTCTACCTTGTGTGATGCAATAAGATAGGATCTGGACTAAGATACGTTATGGATCGACGCTTGGTACTCTCCGTAGTGAAGTACGGTGAGTGCACCGTATCTGGCTGGGCTAGTGTGCGGGGCGCTACACCACCGGTGGCCTGGGAATTGTGTGGAATGGAAATACTATCTAGCTTACTAGGTATTGCCGAATCGGTTCACTTCAGACCTTCATAATGTTTCATCATTAGGTTATGTCACAAGCGACATTGATGGATACATCTTCATTGATCTTAAGAATTATCAATGAGGCGTTATTTTCTTGATATTGAGAATTTCAGTGGCATCTCAAAGTTTGAAGCAAATGCAAGGGTTTAACCAGGCGTATGTCTGGATATGTCTGGATGCATACGTTACGATCAAACATAAATCTTCATGTTAATTGATAAACTGCAATGGTATATAGAACCATAAGGATACACATCTTAGCAAATGTATGGCTTTGATGTGATCCCCTTAAAGTGTGGCAATCATATCATCACATGTGCATTTATTAAGTATGTGACAGGCGTGTATGTGTTTCGCACAGCTATAGGTTGGCCCAAAGGAAGATGTAGTTGTCGAAGTCACATATATCACATTGTAGTAATTGAAACAGTCCGGCGATAATAAAGAAATACATGACTGGTACATCGGCTCAAAGGAAGGTGACTATTTTATGTATAGTGTATGTTGCATCAATTTCTACACCCTAATTGTTGGACAATGTTAAGGAGGATCCAAAGAGCACTTAACATTGAAAGAATTTTTGGGAGATAAATGTTCCATACTTGATTTGAACTTAAGTTTTGTTGCAGTTGATATTCCGATGTTGAACAGTTCAAACTTTAAAGCTTGGAAAGATCATTCCAATGTTGAACAGTTCAAACTTTAAGGCTTGGAAAGATCAATTTGAGATCTTTCTGGGGTTAGCCGATCTGGACATTGCGCTTTAGATGGATCGACCAGCAGTGCTACATGATGATAGTACTAGTGAGCAGAAGGATACTATGGCTCGCTGGTTGAAGTCCAATCGTATATGTTTGAGGATCATGCAGAAGACCATTCCTGAGGCATTCAGGGGGTCAGTTTCAAAATAAACCACAGCTAAAGAATTTTCAACTGAGGTTGAGCAAAGATCCATGAGGAATGAGAAAACCAAAATGGGTAATCTCTTGAAGAAATTTTGTTCAAACCAGTGTCATGGTGATGGTGGCGTTCAGGAGTACATCATGGAGATGTCTCATATGGTTTCTTAAGTTGAGGAGCATGACACTAGACATGTCTGATGACATGCTGGTGGTAATGGTCCTTAACAAATAACAACCGGAGTTCGTCTAAGTCGAAACACATAGACATTAAGTATCTGGTTATTAAAGAGATAATTTAGAATGGTCTGATTTGAATTGAGCACATAGGCACAGATCTTATAGTGGCTGATCCTTGACCAAAGGGGTAATACCTATGGTGTTTCACGAGCATTTGGCACGTATAAAGAATGTTGTTTTTCAGACATTCATTATAATGTACATTACATTTTCAGTTGTACTACAGTTTTTAGGATTGTACATTATTTGCGACTTTCATTCGGAATTCTGTCGATCTCATTAAGTAGGACCAAGTTGGAAATTGGCATGTATGATCACATAGCATGTAATTTCCCCACTACACATCCATTCTAGCATCCATGTCATTAAGTTAATATTGATATCATATGTGGCGCCCCGCACCCTAGCCCCGCCGGAGTCGGTGCACCCGCCGTACTTCACTAAGGAGAGTACTAGGCGTCGTCTAATACGTATCATGATCCATGGTATAATGCATGGATTTTCGCGCTTACACGCATATAAGTATGCGAAACCGTGGCAGAATTTAAAACTTTAAATTAAAAACATCCACTAGATCATTCTTTGTTTTACAACCCAAATCAAAGTATCGAAATTCTCAAAAGTAGATGTTTTCCATCACAACTACATAATCAGTCATCAGTCATAATCGTCAAGTCACGTCTCTTAATCTGCCCATTCTTCACTGCACTCACGGGTAGGGGCTCTAGGTCCATCCTCAATCCATTCTACCTTGTTCCCTGCAGCCTCTGGGAGGAAAAATAGGGGGTGAGTGACAAAGTCACCAGCAAGTATACCATAAACAATCATGCATTAACTAGAAAGTACATACAACAACCGAACCCCCAAAATTCTATTTAGAACATACCTAACCTTCCATTAAATACTCGTGAGAAGTCAACACAAGGTATATCCAAGGTCATAGCTTAACAGAGATTGAAACTTAACAGAGATCATAGCTTATGAAAGGATCGTCATTCAATAAAGATCATGACATACAAATGGTCACCACTGAATAAAGATCAAAACCTAGGAACTACCAATTCATAACAACTTGACCTAAATGTTCCGAATAAGATCATAGCTTATGTATCAACAGTAGTGAAATCGTAACTTAGGTAACGAGAGATAGGAGAATCATAAGATATGTAACATTACCTTTAGCATTTGGCTAGCATCTCATCCCTTCAATCAATAGTCGTTAAGACAATAAAATCATAACTTAGTCACGAAGCAATTAATGACACAGCCTAGTGCAAATAGACTCAACATTATGCTTATGACCATATGCAATGCGTATGAATATGCAAAAGTAGCGCATAATGCCCTCCATCAAATACTCGATAGGGACCATCACTTAAGTTAGGAAGATCATAACCTAACCAAAGATCGTCTCTTAATGCAGAATATAATAGTAATGACTGTAACTCACATCCATTTGTAACATAAAAAGGATCATCACTTAAGGAAGTCACACTGAGGTTCTACGAGTTCATGACAACTTAGTCTAATTATCATGCGATACTACACAATGACTCCATAAACATAACATGAATGCATATGTACATGTGATGCATCAAGATGAAAATGGAAATATGATCTTTCATGCTCTTCTATTAAATCATCATCGTCGTAAAACAATAGAGTGTTCAGATCTATCTTCCCGGATCTGAGGCGGTAATGTCTCCTCTTCGAATCTATTATTCCCGGATTCGAAACGGTAACGTCATCTACTGGTGTTCAGATCTATCTTCCCGTATCTGAGGCGGTAACGTCTCCCCTTCGAATCTATTATTCCCGGATTCGGAACGGTAACGTCATCTACTGGTGTTCAGATCTATTCTCCCAGATCTGAGGCGGTAACGTCTCCCCTTCGAATCTATTATTCCCGGATTCGGAACGGTAACGTCATCATACTGGCTAAGTTAATACTCACACACGGTACCGGTGGGGAATCATTCTTTGCAAAACAAAATCATCTTTTGAAAACGCTTTTCATCTTTCTTTCACATAAAAATCATGCTGTAAATCATGTACGTGACGATGATGCAATGTATGACATGCATTATGCGACTCGTGAACAAATGCATCATAATCATGCATGCACGGACTTGTCTTTTAAACTGGAAAAATTGTCCAGCAATCATATTCTGTTCATACAGCCTCGTGCTCATCAATTCATGCTCATATTCATAAACCCATGCCATACATATGCATAATAAAGGCTTAGACACGTGCTATTAAAATTTCGTAACATTCCGAAATGTCTAACTACCTCAAAACATCGTACTATCATCAAAGGTACTGCTGAAATCAGCAGGGCAGTACCGCCTTACCTCAGTTTCGTGGGTCATAAAACTTTATTCATTTTGATCCATCACCTGGAAAACATAGCTAATTCATCAAAGAACAGTATTCATAAGGCTAAACATCACATTCAAGCCTAAATGATCAAGATCGAAGCCTTACAACTTAAGACATTAAACTGTCCTATTTCCAGTTTACACCACTAATTCCAACTCAGTTGTTAACCATCAAAATGGTAGTTTTAGGCTGGTTTCTTTACACGAAAATGCACATCTATGCCTTAAGTAATTACCATAAAATTTCCAAGGCAATTCAATAAGTTTAAGGGAGCCATCTAATTACTTTCCCAAATTGGGTACATGCAGAGACTGGATTGACCAGTTGTATCACGAAATAAATTGTGACCAAACCACAACTCCCTTTACCACAATTCCAACTCACAGATGTCATAAACACATCCAACTATCATCATACCAAAAATAAGCTCTTTTGTTCCTAAGGTGCATTTTCAAGCCACACAACTTACTACTCAAAACTGTCCTGTTCCAGCAACTCTGTTTGAGCAGTTTCACCAACAATTTCATTAATAATAATTCACAACTCCTTTCATCAAAATTCCACCTCTCACATTTCATATACACATAAGGCTATCACCATACCAAAAATTAGATAATTTTAACACTCCTAAGATTCATGTTCAGGTCGTTCAACATAACACATAAATCTGTCCAGTTCCAGTACTTCTGTTTGACCACTTCTTACTAAAAACTTCATTAAGGACAAACCACAACTCCTTTTATTGAAATTCCAACTCACACATTTCATATACATATGAGGCTAACATAAAACCAAAAATTATCCAATTTCAATACTCCTATGATTCATTTTCAGGTCATGCAACACGTCACACTGTTCTTCCCAGTAATTTCTTCTTGAGCAGTTTTACCAAAAGATTTATTAAAAATAAACCATAACTCTTTTTACTGCAATTCCAACTCTCACTTGTACTAAACACACAGAGTTAGTGTCATGTCAAAATTTAGCTTAATAGAAGACTTCTAAGGTTCGTTCTCAAGTCACACAATCAGCAACACAAATCTGCCAGCTCCAGTAGTTTCAGCACTTCTTCACCTTTTTATTGTTCAAGCATCCTTCAACCAACTTCATTTATTAAGATGACTTATTATACATCAAATACACATTTTAACATAGTTATTTCAAGTCTCATAACTCATTTTAGGCTACACATGACTCATACCAACAGTCTTGCCATTTACGCTTAGAACATATCACTTTTCATACCAACACTTTTCTTTACATCAACTAAGTTCATGTCTTGTTCTTAGAATCTCCAACAAAGATTCATAACTTAAAAATGGCTAGTCATTCAAGCATGCACTTCACAAATAAGGCAAGATTGGCTAGAGTATACTTGCCTCCTTGATCCTTAGAGATTTTCCTTAGCTTGAACCTTGATTGATATGTAGTGAAGTCTTCCTCCAACTTCATCATGTAGTGCACGTTTTTGAGAGGAAGAAAGGATGAATCATTAGCTACCTTCTTAATGAAGAAATAACTACATTGAGGTTATGATTCTCTTACCAAAATGAAGCTTGAAACTGGATTCAAACCATCAAGATGTTAGCTTCTCCTTAGTAGCTTGGAGAATCTTCTCCTAGTGACCTCATGAAAGTCACGTTTTTGTGCAAGGAGAAAGGGGTACTAGGTGAGTTTCATCCTTTGAAATATAGAACTCACTTAGAAGTTTAACATTCAACTTACCTAGATGAGTTCTTGGAGGTTAAAGATGGAGTTTGTCTTGACACTCCTAAGCTTCCACATGACCGAAAATTGATGATGATGTTAGAGGAGTTGCCTAAGTGTTCAATGAGTCCTCCATGGCTTGTTTAGGTGAGTTCTTGAGGGTGTTCAAGACTTAGATGATGGAGCTTCTTAGTATGAATTTAGATAAAACTCCATGGATGAAGTTAAGCTCCTTCATGACTTGAAGAAGTCTTCATGGAGAAGACAACGGGAGGGGGGGGGGCGTGCCTTAGGGAGGGGAAGGGAGACATGGAGGATTTCCAAGAATGCCTAGAAAGAGGAAGTTTCTTGTGTCTTGCATTGGGCTGCCCTTTTGTCCCCCACGCTTGCAATTCTTTTGTTTTGTTTTATTTTATTCCAAGACAACTTGTCTTGTCTTTCCTTTTGTTTATTTTATTTTATTTCTTAAATAAGAGATTGTTATTTTAGTTCAACTATAGTTACTTTATGCCAACTATAGTTACTTTATGTCAACTATAGTTACTTTATGCCAACTATAGTTACTTTATGTCAACTATAGTTACTTTATGGCCAACCATGGTTACTTTATGGCCAACCTTGGTTACTTTACCCAACTAGAGTTACCTTGTAGTAAATATTAAGTAACCATGGTAATTTTTCTTGGTCAACTAGGAGGGCCGATTTCTAGGCTTGGTTGACCCCTTTACCATGCTTAATTTTTCTTGTTCCAAGACAACCTATTTTATTGTAGTCTTACTAATTACATAATTGTGATAATAAGGAAAATTCTAGACTCCTCCAAGGCCCTTATGGCCGAATTTTACATAATGTTGGAAGGGTAGTTTGTCATTTCACTTGTGTCGTGCGGCACACTTACATAATTATATTAGATTTCCTATAATATTTACTTTAAGAAAATTCTATCGGAGAATGTCAAATTAATGTAGTTACATTTAAATAATGTAACCGGTTGACTAATTCTTAGTGACTCATCTCATAAGAGTCGGCGGTATAGACGAATTCCTTTGGGGTATAACATTATTCCCTCCTTAAACCGCTTTATATGATTCTTAGTATATACCGATTTTCGCGGGGTACGACATTCTTCCCCCCTTAATAAAAGTTTCGTCCTCGAAACTTCAGGCTAGTCAACACAATGGGGCGTCTACTCCTCATGTTGCCTTCCGTTTCCCATGTGGTTTCTTCTTTTGGGTAAATAAGATCGCATAAAACGTCTGTTTAGTTCCTTCAGAACTGCTTTGTTCTTTTTCATCTTAGAGGTTTCACCAGAACTTATCCTTATTCTCTAGAGGTGTTGTCGTAACCTATCTCATATCTAGCACTTGCAACCTTGATACTATGTACTTGATAACGAAATCCATCATGATCATAGTAGGCTTATAATTTCCTTTTTCATAAAATAAAAAAAACTTGGCAGAGATCATTAACTCTGGGATATAGACCTTTAGCTCTTTTATGTAAACATCCTCTCAGTGATCATGTGACGGTCATCCACATAAACTAGCCTTACATGGATACGGTTTCCAACCTCTACCTCGTTTGCTTGTTAATTCGTTTCATTCATTCTTTCATTCCCTTACTATCGCATTCCGCTCTGTAGCGGTCCTTCAATACTTAGCCTAATTTGATCTGGGGGTCTAGACCGCGCACCAGTCTGATCTCCTTAAACCTTTCATCTCTCTTAATCAAAGGAACATACTGTTCCAAAGTAATGAATGAGTACAGAGATACCTGACCCTTCTCGTGGCTAAGTCATGAGAGGAAGAACTCACAAAACTCCTCTTAGAACTTTGCTCTCATTCTATCCAGTACCAGTATCAGCATGGAGTTACTTTCAACTTTACTTAATCATCTTTCTGCCTACTATGAACTAAATTCCCTGCCAAAGCTTGGAATACGTGTTCTTACTAACTATTGCTAGTAATGTTTACTGCCTCCTGGGGTGACAGTGATGATGTCATCTTACTGAATTTTTGTGCCATCCGCACCACGAAGTGTTGGAGGCTTACTTAAGGTATAAATATTCAGAATAAGCGACACCATTTTATTCGTAATCCATATACGATCTTATGGTCATGCAATCAGGCACGATTACATTCTATAGGTGGCCATCGACTAGGGCTTTATCATTTGGTCAAAACCCTAATTTCCAGTCTAAATCATCCTAGTCTAGGGTCAACTCTCATCTAAGATCAGAACTTAGGTCTAAGATCAAACTTAGTTGACTATAATCATAACTTAGTTCTACATTCTGCCCGGATCTGGAGCCTTAGCTCTGATACCACCTGTGGCGCCCCGCACCCCGGCCCCGCCGGAGTCGGTGCACCTGCCGTACTTCACTAAGGAGAGTACTAGGCGTCGTCTCATACGTATCATGATCCATGGTATAATGCATGGATTTTCGCGCTTACATGCAGATAAGTATGCTAAACCATGGCAGAATTTAAAACTTTAAATTAAAAACATCCACTAGATCATTCTTTGTTTTACAACCCAAATCAAAGAATCGAAATTCTCAAAAGTAGATGTTTCCCATCACAAGTACATAATCAGTCATCAGTCATAATCGTCAAGTCACGTGTCCTAATCTGCCTATTCTTTGCTGCACTCACGTGTAGGGGCTCTAGGTCCATCCTCAATCCATTCTACCTTGTTCCCTGCAGCCTCTGGGAGGAAAAATAGGGGGTGAGTGACAAAGTCACCAGCAAATATACCATAAACAATCATGCATTAACTGGAAAGTACATACAAGAACCAAACCCCCAAAATTCGGTTTAGAACATACCTGACCTTCCATTAAATACTCGTGAGAAGTCAACACAAGGTATATCCAAGGTCATAGCTTAACAGAGATTGAAACTTAACAGAGATCATAGCTTATGAAAGGATCGTCATTCAATAAAGATCATGACATACAAATGGTCACCACTCAATAAAGATCATAACCTAGGAACTACCAATTCATAACAACTTGACCTAAATGTTCTAAATAAGATCATATCTTAAGTATCAACAGTAGTGAAATCGTAACTTAGGTAACGAGAGATAGGAGAATCATAACCTATGTAACATTACCTTTAGCATTTGGCAGCATCTCATTCCTTCAATCAACAGTCGTTAAGGCAATAAAATCATAACTTACTCACAAAGCAATTAATGACACAGCCTAGTGCAAATAGACTCAACATTATGCTCATGACCATATGCAATGCGTATGAATATGCAAAAGTAGCGCATAATGCCCTCCATCCAATACTCGATAGGGACCATCACTTAAGGTAGGAAGATCATAACCTAACCAAAGATCGTCTCTTAATGCAGAATATAATAGTAATGACTGTAACTCACATCCATTCGTAACATAACAAGGATCATCACTTAAGGAAGTCACACTGAGGTTCTACGAGTTCATGACAACTTAGTCTAATTATCATGCGATACTACACAATGACTCCATAAACATAACACGCATGCATATGTACATGTGACGCATCAAGATGAAAATGGAAATATGATCTTTCATGCTCTTCTTTTAAATCATCATCGTCGTAAAACAATAGAGTGTTCAGATCTATCTTCCCGGATCTGAGGCGGTAACGTCTCCCCTTCGAATCTATTATTCCCGGATTCGGAACGGTAACGTCATCTACTGGTGTTCAGATCTATCTTTCCGGATCTAAGACGGTAACGTCTCCCCTTCGAAAATATATTATTCCTGGATTCGGAACGGTAACATCATCTACTGGTGTTTAGATCTATCTTCCTGGATATGAGGCGGTAACGTCTCCCCTTCGAATCTATTATTCCCGGATTCGGAACGGTAGCGTCATCTACTGGTGTTCAGATCTATTCTCCCGGATCTGAGGCGGTAATGTCTCCCCTTCGAATCTATTATTCCCAGATTCGGAACGGTAACGTCATCATACTAGCCAAGTTCATACTCACACACGGTACCGGTGGGGAATCATTCTTTGCAAAACAAAATCATCTTTTGAAAACGCTTTTCATCTTTCTTTCATATAAAAATCATGCTGTAAATCATGTACGTGACGATGATGCAATGTATGACATGCATTATGCGACTCGTGAACAAATGCATCATAATCATGCATGCACGTGCTTGTCTTTTAAACTGGAAAAACTGTCCAGCAATCACATTCTGTTCATACAGCCTCGTGCTCATCAATTCGTGCTCATATTCATAAACCCATGCCATACATATGCATAATGAAGGCTTAGACACGTTCTATTAAAATTTCGTAACATTCCGAAATGTCTAACTACCTCAAAACATCGTACTATCATCAAAGGTACTGCTGAAATCAGCAGGGCAGTACCGCCTTACCTCAGTTTCGTGGGTCATAAAACTTTATTCATTTTGATCCATCACCTGGAAAACATAGCTAATTCACCAAGGAACAGTATTCATAAGGCTAAATATCACATTCAAGCCTAAATGATCAAGATCGAAGCCTTACAACTTAAGACATTAAACTGTCCTATTTCCAGTTTGTACCACTAACTTCAACTCAGTTGTTAACCATCAAAATGGTGGTTTTAGGCTGTTTTATTTACATGAACATGCACATCTATGCCCTAAGTAATTACCATTAAATTTCCAAGGAAATTCAATAAGTTTAAGGGAGTCATCTAATTACTTTCCCAAATTGGGTACATGCAGAGACTGGATTGACCAGTTGTATCACGAAATAAATTGTGACCAAACCACAACTCCTTTAACCAAAATTCTAACTCACAGATGTCATAAACACATCAAACTATCATCATACCAAAAATCAGCTCATTTGCATATTCCTAAGGTGCATTTTCAAGCCATACAACTTACTACTCAAAACTGTCCTGTTCCAGCAACTCTGTTTGAGCAGTTTCACCAAAAATTTCATTAATAATAATTCACAACTCCTTTCATCAAAATTCCACCTCTCACATTTCATTTACACATAAGGATATCACCATACCAAATATTAGCTAATTTTAACACTCCTAAGATTCATGTTCAGGTCGTTCAACATAACACATAAATCTGTCCAGTTCCAGTACTTCTGTTTGACCACTTCTTACTAAAAACTTCATTAAGGACAAACCACAATTCCTTTTATTGAAATTCCAACTCACACATTTCATATACATATGAGGCTAACATAACACCAAAAATTAGCCAATTTGAATACTCCTAAGATTCATTTTTAGGTCATGCAACACGTCACACGGTTCTTCCCAGTTCCAGTAATTTCTTCTTGAGCAGTTTTACCAAAAGATTTATTAAAAATAAACCATAACTCTTTTTACTTCAATTCCAACTCTCACTTGTACTAAACACCCAGAGTTAGTGTCATGTTAAAATGTAGCTTACTAGAACACTTCTAAGGTTCGTTCTCAATTCATACAATCAGCAACACAAATCTGCCAGCTCCAGTAGTTTCAGCACTTCTTCACCTTTTTATTGTTCAAGCATCCTTCAACCAACTTCATTTATTAAGATGACTTATTATACATCAAATACATATTGGTTTACCTGATCAACGACTATCTTGAAGTGTTGGTCTTGCTCGTTTGATCCACACGTTTGTATCACTAAGGAAGCAAGGGGAAGTCTTATTCCTTGTGCCTAACCCTTTGTGAAGGACATTTGGAAGGTGGAATTGTTGGAGCCCACGTCTAGCACGCATAATCAAGGACCTCAAGTAGCTCACACACCTGTTTAGGAGACACCTGAAGCTGCTCTCTAGACTAGTGAAATTACAAAGGAGACATTGGCTTCAACTTGCCAAACTGATGCGGTCCAAGGTGTGCAAAATACAAGACAAAGTTGTCTTAGTCTTAGGTTGCATTCCATGCATCACTTTTCATGCATATAGGAGTATTTCAATAAAATAAACAAATGTATGTCTTGTTTTCTTGGGATCCTTGCTTCCTTGTGTTTTCTTTGTAGGAAATTAGGTACATGGAAGTTCCAAGCCAAAGAGAGGTCCAAAATGGAATGTAGGCGTGTGTGTCTACAAAGGGAGACAAAAGGAATGTTGTCTTGAGAAGAATGCTTGTCTCACCAAAGACAACTCTAACATGGCATTTTTCAAGTTCAAAGTAGCTCAAAATTATCTTCAATTAACAAGGATAAGGGCGGCCACAAAGTAGACAATATGAAAGATCAATTTGAAGTCAAACTTGAATTTAAATCCAACCATGATTTGAATTTCAAGTCTCAACCAATTGGAGACTTAAATTTGAAGAAGCTTCTGATGATCCCCAAATCCACCTGCTTGGATAAAGACAAGACTCAAGTTGGTCAATAGCGGTCAACTTAAGGCCACCTCAGGCAGTTGACTGGTCAACCTCGGCTCCCATCATTCTCGGCCAGAGGCCGAAATCCTTCACGGTTGGTCTCGGCCAGGTCTCATCTCAGCCACAATGAGGCTGAAGTCAGGCCTCAGCTCGGTCTCAGCACCTCGGCCAAAGAAGAGCTCGGCAGCAGAACAAGTGCCAAAATGGCATCTCAGCACCTTTAACATCAGGCCTCAAAAGCAGATGTCGGCCCTCAGCTCCTTTCTCAGGCTGAGGTCAGGCTTCAGCTCGGCCTCATCTCGGCCTCAGCCCGGCCCCAGTGATTCTCGGCCTGGGGATCTCGGCCAAAAGAAGAAAGCCCCTTTGCAAAATTCGATTGTGCACATTTTAATATAAACAATTCAATGGCATTTGAAATGTGCATCTCAGCTAACGATTTCGGCCACACTATGGAGCTCGGCTAGTCTACTACTTGGTTACAAGGGTTCTCAGCCCTATACAGCCACAATACTCCTTGTCACGTGGCCTACATGCAGACGAAGACTGTTAGACGTCATAGTCATATATCTCCATCTGTCAACCATACAAGGGAGTGTTGCCAGCACAGCAACCCCCAGCTGCCACACGGCTATCATGCAAGCCCGCCAGACGTCGTCATCTCACCCCCTTGGGACACTCAGCTCCCAGCTTCGCCAATTATAAAAGAGCTTCCTCAACAATAAGAAGCTCAAGTCTTTGGTGAGTCATCAGCAGACTTCATCTCAGCTCGGCCTACAGCTTGGCCGACCCCAAACAGGTTTTATACAGCCTTTATTCCAGCATAAGCTCTACGCTAAAAACTGCCCCGAACTGACTTAAGCGTCGGAGGGTTTTCCCGGGGCAGCGCCCTGGGACCTCTAACGTTTCTCTTCCTTCTCAGGTTCCAGCGACGGAGTTAGACGGAAGAGTAACGGCACTCTACCCGGATCGTCTCCGATCCACCCGACGAGCAAATCCGGTCTCGTCATTTGGCGCTAGAAGGAGGGCCTAACCTCCGTTCATGAATACCCACTACACCATCACGGAGCTGACATGTTACCGAATGCTTGAACATGAGCTTCGGCCAAATATCTACAGTCAGCAAATTTAGCAGAGTGAGGATTCCTGTCTAATTTTGAGCTACAAACAAGATCATCCTTGCTCTCAACTGACCCAGAGACATGGAAATTATTTGAAGAAAAACCATGGAAAGAAGATGAGATCAAAAGGGGAAAATCTGTGCAGGAGTGGGGTTTACAACAAAAATTCTCTTATTTTGTCTCAGCACAAAGGAGGATTGTTGGTTAGAAGCCCCTCCTGCTTTACTGCCATTGCTTGGGGCTTGAATTACGCCCTTATCCATACCTGAATGAGTAGCCTTCGACATCTCATCGTCAAGAGAAAAATCAACCACCTTATTTTCATCCGGCATGGTTGAAGATATGGCAGAAGCAAATGTTAAACTGTCAGGGACCTCGGCGATCACATCCGGCGGCATGTTGAAGTCGGTGAAGGAAAACGATAAACCTGAGATGGCACTTGAAGCTCGGCTTAGAGCGGCGCCGCTGCTGACGTCATCCACATCGAATTTCAGTTAACTGCTCCACTTGCGGAGGTGACTGTCCTTCCCGCTGGAGCCGCTCCGGTTGACGACGCCATTGTCAGCCTTCTGCTTGACAACTCGGCCATTATGGGAGATGAAAACGAGGCACTCTCTAAATCTCTAGCTCAGTAAAGATGCTATGGGAAAAGCTGCACAGCATGCCCAACCAGCTACAAACCTGGCCACTAAAGAGAGAGTCCGAGTTTCCATCTCAGCTGGATACAAGATCTCGAAGTCGTGCTACATGGCACAGACCTACCCCAGATAGGTTTGTTCCAAGAATAGTTTCTTTCGCGGTAAACGCAAGCAGAGACGATCTTTCTGGTATGGAGACTCAAGGCTCTAGTCAAAGACCTCCAGAGCACTTCCCTGGATGTGCAAAGAAACGTCGGTTTGCTTCATTCAACGGGCAGCTCAATACAAGAAAATGCTGTTACCGTGCTTTTCAATTTATCTATCAATGGCAACAACAAAAGTGCAATTGCAAATGCAGACGCAATTGAACCTCTGATTCATGTATTTCAGACTGGTAGCCCCGAGGCAAAAGAAAGCTCTGCTGCTACTTTTTTCAGCCTCAGATTAACGAGGAGAACAAGGCCGAGGTCATTCAATGACAATCATCAAATTGCCACTATGGCATCTCAGCCCGGCCCCAATGTTCTCGGCCACAATGCAGCCCCGTGGAGTGTTCAATATCACGCCTTAGCCCTTTCATCAAATTTTGAGAGCTTCAATTTGGCATATTATTTCCGCTGGTTAAGGGAACTGATTAGGGATGGCCCTCACTTCAATTACAAGAGAGTTCTCGGCTATGGGTTTTTCCAGCCGTTGAAACTCGGTTGTGGGCTTCGGCCAAAAGTATCTCAGCCAAAATGATTTTTGGCCATTGGTTCTCGGTAGCCCGGCCATAGTGATCTGAGCCAAATTGGATTATACAGCATCCGTGATCAATTTTGATTCTTTTGTCATTATCTGGCCCAGCGTCTCTTAATCGGCAACAATGCCTAGAACAATTAATGGGGGCAGCGATATTCCCCAGCTCGGCCTTATATTATTAAAAGGGGTATCTCTGATCAGAGCTCTGGCTCAGCTCAGTTAGGCCTCATATTATCCGAAGATCGATCTCATCCAAACTTCACGGGACAGATTTCCCTAAAAGACCTCGCAGGTTCGAGGCAAATGCCCGCTAAAGGGTATCTTAAGACCTCAGCAGGCCTGAGGCTAAAGACCTCGCAGGTTCGAGGCAAATGCCCGCTAAAGGGTATCTTAAGACCTCAGCAGGCCTGAGGCAAAAGACCTCGCAGGTTCGAGGCAAATGCCCGCTAAAGGGTATCTTAAGACCTCAGCAGGCCTGAGGCAAAAGACCTCGCAAGTTCGAGGCAAATGCCCGCTAAAGGGTATCTCAAGACCTCGGCAGGTCCGAGGCAAAAACCCGCCAGAGGGTAAACTTATATGAGCAGGCTTTCATAAATCCTCCGATGCGGGGGGCAGAGGTAAAGTGTCACAGTGTACATGCACCTCTTTAAGCTGCACCAAAGTACAACACTTCAAGCTTTTCGAAGCTCAGCTAAAGCAGTGCAAGATTCATGCTTTATCTATTTTGATTCAGCTCGGCAGAATAACAGGTTTATTCTACATTTCAAAGCTTAAACAGTTTATTTTTATAAAAACTGTCTGCATGTGTAAAAATTGTCAAGTACAAAGCAGAGCAGCAGTAAAATTCCTGGCCTCGGCAAATAAGAAGTCGGCCAGGCCTCAGCCCGGCTGGAATGAATCTCAGCTAGGCTTCAGCCTGGCCAAAGCACCTCGGCCAAAGTACCTCGGGCAGGCCTCAGCATAAGGCCTTTGTCAAATGTTTAGTATAAGGCCTTACTTTTTATCAAATTGGCCATAAACTTTCGGCCATCATGATTGGACCTCGCCCTTGGATCTCGGCCACTGGTTCTCGGCCAGGCCCCGGACGACCACAGTGCATCTCAGCCACTGTTTTGTTCTGGGTTAACTTCCGAACTACGATCTCGGCAACTGAATAGATTAGTCTGCCCTTCCTGCTCGGCTCGGCCAGACTAATCTGGGGGCATAATGATGATCCCCAAATCCACATGCTTGGATAAAGACAAGACTCAAGTTGGTCAATAGCGGTCAACTTAAGGCCACCTCAGGCAGTTGACTGGTCAACCTCGGCTCCCATCATTCTTGGCCAGAGGCCGAAAACCTTCACGGTTGGTCTCGGCCAGGTCTCATCTCAGCCACAATGAGGCTGAAGTCAGGCCTCAGCTCGGTCTCAGCACCTCGGCCAAAGAAGAGCTCGGCAGCAGAACAAGTGCCAAAATGGCATCTCAGCACCTTTAACATCAGGCCTCAAAAGCAGATGTCGGCCCTCAGCTCCTTTCTCAGGCTGAGGTCAGGCTTCAGCTCGGCCTCATCTCGGCCTCAGCCCGGCCCCAGTGATTCTCGGCCTGGGGATCTCGGCCAAAAGAAGAAAGCCCCTTTGCAAAATTCGATTGTGCACATTTTAATATAAACAATTCAATGGCATTTGAAATGTGCATCTCAGCTAACGATTTCGGCCACACTATGGAGCTCGGCTAGTCTACTACTTAGTTACAAGGGTTCTCAGCCCTATACAGCCACAATACTCCTTGTCACGTGGCCTACATGCAGACGAAGACTGTTAGACGTCATAGTCATATATCTCCATCTGTCAACCATACAAGGGAGTGTTGCCAGCACAGCAACCCCCAGCTGCCACACGGCTATCATGCAAGCCCGCCAGACGTCGTCATCTCACCCCCTTGGGACACTCAGCTCCCAGCTTCGCCAATTATAAAAGAGCTTCCTCAACAATAAGAAGCTCAAGTCTTTGGTGAGTCATCAGCAGACTTCATCTCAGCTCGGCCTACACCTTGGCCGACCCCAAACAGGTTTTATACAGCCTTTATTCCAGCATAAGCTCTACGCTAAAAACTGCCCCGAACTGACTTAAGCGTCGGAGGGTTTTCCCGGGGCAGCGCCCTGGGACCTCTAACGTTTCTCTTCCTTCTCAGGTTCCAGCGACGGAGTTAGACGGAAGAGTAACGGCACTCTACCCGGATCGTCTCCGATCCACCCGACGAGCAAATCCGGTCTCGTCATTTGGGTAAACGCAAGCAGAGACGATCTTTCTGGTATGGAGACTCAAGGCTCTAGTCAAAGACCTCCAGAGCACTTCCCTGGATGTGCAAAGAAACGTCGGTTTGCTTCATTCAACGGGCAGCTCAATACAAGAAAATGCTGTTACCGTGCTTTTCAATTTATCTATCAATGGCAACAACAAAAGTGCAATTGCAAATGCAGACGCAATTGAACCTCTGATTCATGTATTTCAGACTGGTAGCCCCGAGGCAAAAGAAAGCTCTGCTGCTACTTTTTTCAGCCTCAGATTAACGAGGAGAACAAGGCCGAGGTCATTCAATGACAATCATCAAATTGCCACTATGGCATCTCAGCCCGGCCCCAATGTTCTCGGCCATAATGCAGCCCCGTGGAGTGTTCAATATCACGCCTTAGCCCTTTCATCAAATTTTGAGAGCTTCAATTTGGCATATTATTTCCGCTGGTTAAGGGAACTGATTAGGGATGGCCCTCACTTCAATTACAAGAGAGTTCTCGGCTATGGGTTTTTCCAGCCGTTGAAACTCGGTTGTGGGCTTCGGCCAAAAGTATCTCAGCCAAAATGATTTTTGGCCATTGGTTCTCGGTAGCCCGGCCATAGTGATCTGAGCCAAATTGGATTATACAGCATCCGTGATCAATTTTGATTCTTTTGTCATTATCTGGCCCAGCGTCTCTTAATCGGCAACAATGCCTAGAACAATTAATGGGGGCAGCGATATTCCCCAGCTCGGCCTTATATTATTAAAAGGGGTATCTCTGATCAGAGCTCTGGCTCAGCTCAGTTAGGCCTCATATTATCCGAAGATCGATCTCATCCAAACTTCACGGGACAGGTTTCCCTAAAAGACCTCGCAGGTTCGAGGCAAATGCCCGCTAAAGGGTATCTTAAGACCTCAGCAGGCCTGAGGCAAAAGACCTCGCAGGTTCGAGGCAAATGCCCGCTAAAGGGTATCTTAAGACCTCAGCAGGCCTGAGGCAAAAGACCTCGCAGGTTCGAGGTAAATGCCCGCTAAAGGGTATCTTAAGACCTCAGCAGGCCTGAGGCAAAAGACCTCACAAGTTCGAGGCAAATGCCCGCTAAAGGATATCTCAAGACCTCGGCAGGTCCGAGGCAAAAACCCGCCAGAGGGTAAACTTATATGAGCAGGCTTTCATAAATCCTCCGATGCGGGGGGCAGAGGTAAAGTGTCACAGTGTACATGCACCTCTTTAAGCTGCACCAAAGTACAACACTTCAAGCTTTTCGAAGCTCAGCTAAAGCAGTGCAAGATTCATGCTTTATCTATTTTGATTCAGCTCGGCAGAATAACAGGTTTATTCTACATTTCAAAGCTTAAACAGTTTATTTTTATAAAAACTGTCTGCATGTGTAAAAATTGTCAAGGCCAGGAATTTTACTGCTGCTCTGCTTTGTACTTGACAATTTTTACACATGCAGACAGTTTTTATAAAAATAAACTGTTTAAGCTTTGAAATGTAGAATAAACCTGTTATTCTGCCGAGCTGAATCAAAATAGATAAAGCATGAATCTTGCACTGCTTTAGCTGAGCTTCGAAAAGCTTGAAGTGTTGTACTTTGGTGCAGCTTAAAGAGGTGCATGTACACTGTGACACTTTACCTCTGCCCCCCGCATCGGAGGATTTATGAAAGCCTGCTCATATAAGTTTACCCTCTGGCGGGTTTTTGCCTCGGACCTGCCGAGGTCTTAAGATACCCTTTAGCGGGCATTTGCCTTGAACTTGCGAGGTCTTTTGCATCAGGCCTGCTGAGGTCTTAAGATACCCTTTAGCGGGCATTTGCCTCGAACCTGCGAGGTCTTTTGCCTCAGGCCTGCTGAGGTCTTAAGATACCCTTTAGCAGGCATTTGCCTCGAACCTGCGAGGTCTTTTGCCTCAGGCCTGCTGAGGTCTTAAGATACCCTTTAGCGGGCATTTGCCTCGAACCTGCGAGGTCTTTTAGGGAAACCTGTCCCGTGAAGTTTGGATGAGATCGATCTTCGGATAATATGAGGCCTAACTGAGCTGAGCCAGAGCTCTGATCAGAGATACCCCTTTTAATAATATAAGGCCGAGCTGGGGAATATCGCTGCCCCCATTAATTGTTCTAGGCATTGTTGCCGATTAAGAGACGCTGGGCCAGATAATGACAAAAGAATCAAAATTGATCACGGATGCTGTATAATCCAATTTGGCTCAGATCACTATGGCCGGGCTACCGAGAACCAATGGCCAAAAATCATTTTGGCTGAGATACTTTTGGCCGAAGCCCACAACCGAGTTTCAACGGCTGGAAAAACCCATAGCTGAGAACTCTCTTGTAATTGAAGTGAGGGCCATCCCTAATCAGTTCCCTTAACCAGCGGAAATAATATGCCAAATTGAAGCTCTCAAAATTTGATGAAAGGGCTAAGGCGTGATATTGAACACTCCACGGGGCTGCATTGTGGCCGAGAACATTGGGGCCGGGCTGAGATGCCATAGTGGCAATTTGATGATTGTCATTGAATGACCTCGGCCTTGTTCTCCTCGTTAATCTGAGGCTGAAAAAAGTTGCAGCAGAGCTTTCTTTTGCCTCGGGGCTACCAGTCTGAAATACATGAATCAGAGGTTCAATTGCGTCTGCATTTGCAATTGCACTTTTGTTGTTGCCATTGATAGATAAATTGAAAAGCACGGTAACAGCATTTTCTTGTATTGAGCTGCCCGTTGAATGAAGCAAACCGACGTTTCTTTGCACATCCAGGGAAGTGCTCTGGAGGTCTTTGACTAGAGCCTTGAGTCTCTATACCAGAAAGATCGTCTCTGCTTGCGTTTACCGCGAAAGAAACTATTCTTGGAACAAACCTATCTGGGGTAGGTCTGTGCCATGTAGCACGACTTCGAGATCTTGTATCCAGCTGAGATGGAAACTCGGACTCTCTCTTTAGTGGCCAGGTTTGTAGCTGGTTGGGCATGCTGTGCAGCTTTTCCCATAGCATCTTTACTGAGCTAGAGATTTAGAGAGTGCCTCGTTTTCATCTCCCATAATGGCCGAGTTGTCAAGCAGAAGGCTGACAATGGCGTCGTCAACCGGAGCGGCTGCAGCGGGAAGGACAGTCACCTCCGCAAGTGGAGCAGTTAACTGAAATTCGATGTGGATGACGTCAGCAGCGGCGCCGCTCTAAGCCGAGCTTCAAGTGCCATCTCAGGTTTATCGTTTTCCTTCACCGACTTCAACATGCCGCCGGATGTGATCGCCGAGGTCCCTGACAGTTTAACATTTGCTTCTGCCATATCTTCAACCATGCCGGATGAAAATAAGGTGGTTGATTTTTCTCTTGACGATGAGATGTCGAAGGCTACTCATTCAGGTATGGATAAGGGCGTAATTCAAGCCCCAAGCAATGGCAGTAAAGCAGGAGGGGCTTCTAACCAACAATCCTCCTTTGTGCTGAGACAAAATAAGAGAATTTTTGTTGTAAACCCCACTCCTGCACAGATTTTCCCCTTTTGATCTCATCTTCTTTCCATGGTTTTTCTTCAAATAATTTCCATGTCTCTGGGTCAGTTGAGAGCAAGGATGATCTTGTTTGTAGCTCAAAATTAGACAGGAATCCTCACTCTGCTAAATTTGCTGACTGTAGATATTTGGCCGAAGCTCATGTTCAAGCATTCGGTAACATGTCAGCTCCGTGATGGTGTAGTGGGTATTCATGAACGGAGGTTAGGCCCTCCTTCTAGCGCCAAATGACGAGACCGGATTTGCTCGTCGGGTGGATCGGAGACGATCCGGGTAGAGTGCCGTTACTCTTCCGTCTAACTCCGTCGCTGGAACCTGAGAAGGAAGAGAAACGTTAGAGGTCCCAGGGCGCTGCCCCGGGAAAACCCTCCGACGCTTAAGTCAGTTCAGGGCAGTTTTTAGCGTAGAGCTTATGCTGGAATAAAGGCTGTATAAAACCTGTTTGGGGTCGGCCAAGGTGTAGGCCGAGCTGAGATGAAGTCTGCTGATGACTCACCAAAGACTTGAGCTTCTTATTGTTGAGGAAGCTCTTTTATAATTGGCGAAGCTGGGAGCTGAGTGTCCCAAGGGGGTGAGATGACGACGTCTGGCGGGCTTGCATGATAGCCGTGTGGCAGCTGGGGGTTGCTGTGCTGGCAACACTCCCTTGTATGGTTGACAGATGGAGATATATGACTATGACGTCTAACAGTCTTCGTCTGCATGTAGGCCACGTGACAAGGAGTATTGTGGCTGTATAGGGCTGAGAACCCTTGTAACCAAGTAGTAGACTAGCCGAGCTCCATAGTGTGGCCGAAATCGTTAGCTGAGATGCACATTTCAAATGCCATTGAATTGTTTATATTAAAATGTGCACAATCGAATTTTGCAAAGGGGCTTTCTTCTTTTGGCCGAGATCCCCAGGCCGAGAATCACTGGGGCCGGGCTGAGGCCGAGATGAGGCCGAGCTGAAGCCTGACCTCAGCCTGAGAAAGGAGCTGAGGGCCGACATCTGCTTTTGAGGCCTGATGTTAAAGGTGCTGAGATGCCATTTTGGCACTTGTTCTGCTGCCGAGCTCTTCTTTGGCCGAGGTGCTGAGACCGAGCTGAGGCCTGACTTCAGCCTCATTGTGGCTGAGATGAGACCTGGCCGAGACCAACCGTGAAGGATTTCGGCCTCTGGCCGAGAATGATGGGAGCCGAGGTTGACCAGTCAACTGCCTGAGGTGGCCTTAAGTTGACCGCTATTGACCAACTTGAGTCTTGTCTTTATCCAAGCAGGTGGATTTGGGGATCATCAGCTTCAACCACCAACTAAAGCCCTCCACACGCCATTTTTTGAAGAGAAAGCAAGATATAAGATCACAAGTCAAAATTGAATCCAAGTTTGAATTCAATTTGAAACTCAATTTGAATTCAAACTTCAACCATCTTTTGAATTCAATCCCAAACACCTTCTCATCACCAAATCAGATTTCAACACTCTCATGAGTCATCAAACACGCCTAGAAGAGATGGGAGAAGACAATCAACAACCAACTCAAATTTGAATTCAATTTCAAACTCAATTTGGATTCAAACTTCAGCCAACTTTTTAATTCAAATTCCAATCACTTCTTCAAATTCAAATCAAGTCTCCAACACCCTCATTGACTCGAGAAACACGGCTAGATGTGGAGAAGTGAACAACCTACAAGCATTTCAAATTTTAGCTAGGATTTGTTTTAGTTTTGAATTCAAACAATTTTCAATTTTCAACCACTTGTAGCTAGCATATTTGAAATAATTTCTGCTCACTTCAAGGCTGATAGGGGCGGCATTTTCAGCCTATAAATAGGGCCTTCTGGTCACAAGGAAAATACAACTTTGATGAATAACAATTCTTGATATTTCCTTCTCTTTGTGTGGGACTTTGTTTTCTTGGTTTCGCATTAAAAACCTAAGTTAAGATCCTTCAAAGTTTAGCATTTTGAAGGTGTTGCCATTCCTAAAAAGTGCCGTCCGGGAGGGCCATATTGGTTTGCCTGATCAACGACCATCTTGAAGTGTTGGTCTTGCTCGTTTGATCCACACGTTTGTATCACTAAGGAAGCAAGGGGAAGTCTTCTTCCTTGTGCCTAACCCTTTGTGAAGGACATTTGGAAGGTGGAATTGTTGGAGCTCACGTCTAGCACGCATAATCAAGGACCTCAAGTAGCTCACACACCTGTTTAGGAGACACCTGAAGCTGCTGTCTAGACTAGTGAAATTACAAAGGAGACGTTGGCTTCAACTTGCCAAAGTGATGCGGTCCAAGGTGTGCAAAATACAAGACAAAGTTGTCTTAGTCTTAGGTTGCATTCCATGCATCACTTTTCATGCATATAGGCGTCTTTCAATAAAATAAACAAATGTATGTCTTGTTTTCTTGGGATCCTTGCTTCCTTATGTTTGCTTTGTAGGAAATTAGGTACATGGAAGTTCCAAGCCAAAGAGAGGTCCAAAATGGAATGTAGGCGTGTGTGTCTACAAAGGGAGACAAAAGGAATGTTGTCTTGAGAAGAATGTTTGTCTCACCAAAGAAAACTCTAACATGGCATTTTTCAAGTTCAAAGTAGCTCAAAATTATCTTCAATTAACAAGGATAAGGGCGGCCACAAAGTAGACAAAATGAAAGATCAATTTGAAGTCAAACTTGAATTCAAATCCAACAATAATTTGAATTTCAAGTCTCAACCAATTGGAGACTTAAATTTGAAGAAGTTTCAACCACCAACTAAAGCCCTCCACACGCCATTTTTTGAAGAGAAAGCAAGATATAAGATCTCAAGTCAAAATTGAATCCAAGTTTGAATTCAATTTGAAACTCAATTTGAATTCAAACTTCAACCATCTTTTGAATTCAATCCCAATCACCTTCTCATCACCAAATCAGATTTCAACACTCTCATGAGTCATCAAACACGCCTAGAAGAGATGGGAGAAGACAATCAACAACCAACTCAAATTTGAATTCAATTTCAAACTCAATTTGGATTCAAACTTCAGCCAACTTTTTAATTCAAATTCCAATCACTTATTCAACTTCAAATCAAGTCTCCAACACCCTCATTAACTCAAGAAACACGGCTGGATGTGGAGAAGTGAACAGCCTACAAGCATTTCAAATTTTAGCTAGGATTTGTTTTAGTTTTGAATTCAAACAATTTTCAATTTTCAACCACTTGTTAGCTAGCTTATTTGAAATAATTTCTTCTCACTTCAAGGCTGATAGGGGCGGCATTTTGAGCCTATAAATAGATCCTTCTGGGCGCATGGAAAAAACAACTTTGATGAATAACAATTTTTGATATTTCCTTCACTTTATGTGAGACTTTGTTTTCTTGGTTTTGCATTAAAAACCTAAGTTAAGATCCTTTAAAGTTGAGCATTTTGAAGGTGTTGCCATTGCTAAAAGGTGCCATCCAGGAGGGCCATATTGGTTTGCCTGATCAACGACCATCTTGAAGTGTTGGTCTTGCTCGTTTGATCCACACGTTTTTATCACTAAGGAAGCAAACGAAAGTCTTCTTCCTTGAGTCTAACCCTTTGTGAAGGATGTTTGGAAGGTGGAATTATTGGAGCCCACGACTTGCACGCATCAAGTTGGTATCAGAGCCAAGGTTACTCTATTCCACCATCTATCATTTCCTTTTCGTTTGAGTCTAGTCATTTCAAGTTCAGTTGTGTCCTTCTTCTGCCCCTAATTCTACATGTTATTTGCATTTCATACAAAAAAAAGTCCAAACAATTGCTTTGAGTCTTTGCATTTTGCATTTCATCATTCAAGTGTCATTTCTTTTATTTTATGGTGTCACATCTGATTTGAGTCGTTCAAACTTGAACAAGTTAGGGTTTGTTGCATTTAGGCCCCATTCAGCTTTCTTTTAAACGTTACAACTATCAGCCGATAAAGCTACCTCGGTTTCAAATCATCTTGTTGCTACCGAAGCTTTTAGTTGATGATGATTGCATGCATCTTGTGATTCATATTGTGGTTGATTTCACGCTTCAATCTTGCTGATCATACGTGTGAAAACCATTTCCACAACAAACACAAAAGCTGAAAACCCGCCACTCAAAACCCTAATCTCGGTATACCCACTAACCCTAACCGAGATTCATCCCCATTCATATTCACCTTGCATAATATTGCATATTTGAGATTAACTCGGCTGAAATTGAATGCTCGTTGCCAGGTTTTGTCAAAAAAAATCGTTTAGACAAAAGAAGAGAAGTTGCGTTTTCTTGCCTTGAACAAAAAAAAGAAAAGAATCTAAATTTGCTGACGTCAAAACAGCAAGAAGGGAAAGGAAAACAAAAGAAAAAAAGTGAATAGAAAAGAGGAAAAACAGTTGTGCAATTGTTTGAAAATCCTTTCGACAAACTTGGCATCATCTTTCATACATAACCACGCCATACCTATTATCCATATCCTGAACATCTTGAGCCAATCACACACTTGGATACTTGATTGTTGCATGACTTGAATCATCTTGTGGATAATAAGTGCATAGAATCAAAATAAACTAAAGATTGCCCACGGCAACCCTTAGTTCATCTTTGGTTCAGCCTTATACAACAATTTTGGTTGCTTACTTTCTTTGAATCTTAGTAGAAAAGTTCAAGTTTGTTTCCATTTCACTTGATTCTGTTTTTGATACTATTTGGTGCAACTTGAAAGCGAACGGAAGAAACAAGTGGAGATCGTTGTGATTTGGAGAAGCATTTGCAAAACACTTTCTTAACCGATCACTTTGAATCTTATTAGCTTCAGGTTGTCCAAGAAGCAAAGTGGTAAGAGAGCGGAGATTAAAGAAAGAGGAGTGCCCATATTTTGTTTTCTTTTCCCACTAACGTAACGAAATCTCTTTCGTCTTTGTGTTAGTTTTCCTTTCTTTGTTGCTCGATTAATTTCAGGTTACTCATGGATTCCATGGAAGATGACATTAGAGACCTCTATCACGTAATGGCAAAAGGCTACAATCAAGCTTATTACGAAATTGATTTGCTTGATTTTAGTGTTGGTATTGAGCATGATTCTTATGATGATGATGCTGAAATTTCGATTGATAAGCATGTCGTTCATAATGCTAAAGTTGATGTGCTGAATGAACATGACTGTGTGAAGTTCTTAGAACGTAATGCTGACATTTGTAAGAAATTTCTAGCACAAAAAGAACGCAACTCTGAAATCCTTTTAGAAGTAGAAGAACAAAAGGTACACAGATTAGACCTCCTTAATAAATTGCAAGGTCTTAGGAGACTTGTCGATGTTCATAGTGTTCATATGCATGAGACTGACTTGCGTACTGAAAGTGATGAGCATGAATCTAAAGTTGTTTGTGCTTCGCATGATTCACATGATTTGCTTGATTTACATGCTGATTTACAAGATGATTGGAGTGACATTTCAAGTGAGAATAATGATGTCTTATGTGACAAACATGATAATGCTGAGAAGCATGAATGTGTTGTCTATAATAATCGTTTGTTTGAGTGTTTTGATAGTAACATTCCATCCCATGAAAATTCCAATTTACATGAGTATGAATATGGAATTTCACTTGACGTTACGTTGCAAACTGATTTTGAGGATAATAATCTGGAAGTTAGTAATGATTTGTGCTTTGATGAGCATGATTGTTTAAATTCACCGGATTTGGAAGTTTTAAGGAGCGTCAATGACAATAATGGGGACATGAATATCAAAACTCCAAACACACTATTTTTGTCACCACATCATGATACATCATCTCACATTCATGTGTTGACCTTGTGTGAGGATCAAATGCACGATAACTATGAGCTTTTATTGGTTATACATCCTAAAAACACTATAAAGAAACCTCTGTTGAACACCTCTTTTCATGCACCCCCTATAGGAGTTAATGATGCGTATTATCAACTAAAATTTGAAAATCAGATCCTAATGCATCCAAAACATGTGAGGAAGAGGACTTATTGTCGATGCATGACCGAATCAGCTTTTATGAGTTGCTAAGAACATGTTTTGTCATTGCATTACTCATTCACCCAAAACATCTTAGGATGAAAGTGTGCATACGTGTGTGTCTTGTATCTTTGTTGCATTATTGAGGATCTTTCTCCCGCATGACATACATGCTAAGATTCGGGACGAATCTTTTCTAGGAAGGAGGGAATGATACGGTCCAAGGTGTGCAAAATACAAGACAAAGTTGTCTTAGTCTTAGGTTGCATTTCATGCATCACTTTTCATGCATATAGGCGTCTTTCAATAAAATAAACAAATGTATGTCTTGTTTTCTTGGGATCCTTGCTTCCTTGTGTTTGCTTTGGAGGAAATTAGGTACATGGAAGTTCCAAGACAAAGAGAGGTCCAAAATGGAATGTAGGTGTGTGTGTCTCACAAAGGGAGACAAAAGGAATGTTGTCTTGAGAAGAATGTTTGTCTCACCAAAGACAACTCTAACATGGCATTTTTCAAGTTCAAGGTAGCTCAAAATTATCTTTAATTAACAAGGATAAGGGCGGCCACAAAGTAGACAAAATGAAAGATCAATTTGAAGTCAAACTTGAATTCAAATCCAACCATGATTTGAATTTCAAGTCTCAACCAATTGGAGACTTAAATTTGAAGAAGTTTCAGCCACAAACTAAAGCCCTCCACACGCCATTTTTTGAAGAGAAAGCAGGAGATAAGATCACAAGTCAAAATTGAATCCAAGTTTGAATTCAATTTCAAACTCAATTTGAATTCAAACTTCAACCAACTTTTGAATTCAATCCCAATCACCTTCTCATCATCAAATCAGATTTCAACACCCTCATGAGTCATCAAACACGCCTAGAAGAGATGGGAGAAGACAATCAACAACCAACTCGAATTTGAATTCAATTTCAAACTCAATTTGGATTCAAACTTCAGCCAACTTTTGAATTCAAATTCCAATCACTTCTTCAACTTCAAATCAAGTCTCCAACACCCTCATTGACTCAAGAAACACGGCTGGATGTGGAGAAGTGAACATCCTACAAGAATTTCAAATTTTAGCTAGGATTTGTTTTAGTTTTGAATTCAAACAATTTTCAATTTTCAACCACTTGTTAGCTAGCTTATTTGAAATAATTTCTGCTCACTTCAAGGCTGATAGGGGCGGCATTTTCAGCCTATAAATAGGGCCTTCTGGTCGCAAGGAAAAAACAACTTTGATCAATAACAATTCTTGATATTTCCTTCACTTTGTGTGAGACTTTGTTTTCTTGGTTTTGCATTAAAAACCTAAGTTAAGATCCTTCAAAGTTGATCATTTCGAAGGTTTTGCCATTGCTAAAAGGTGCCGTCCAGGAGGGCCGTTTTGCCTGGTCAACGACCATCTTGAAGTGTTGGTCTTGCTCGTTTGATCCACACGTTTTTATCACTAAGGAAGCAAGGGGAAGTCTTCTTCCTTGTGCCTAACCCTTTGTGAAGGAAGTTTAGAAGGTGGAATTATTGGAGCCCACGACTTGCACGCATCACAAAGAAAAACAACAAAACTACTGAATCTACCGAGAAGCTTAAACCAATGATAACACTTGCTTCTCAAGCTTTGTTTACCAAACTTTCTTCCTTGTATTCATTGGTTCTTTTCATATAGATATTTAGCATAAATTTATCTCAGTTTGGCTATAAGAAAAGGGACAAAAACCGTGTAAAAAGGAGACTTCAATTTCAGTTTATAACATCAGCCGAGAGCTGCTTGAAAGAACAGTTTTTGTTCTTCTTCTTCAACCTTTGATTCAACGGCTTTTGGATCCCTTCAAGGATTGAACAACCTTGTTTATAGGCTTATATACTTGGGGTGAATATCATTTGGGAGGGTTGAGGCTTGCCTAGATGAGTTGAAGCCATTTGTTAGCCATTGTTCATCACACAAGCAAAACATAAATGGTTTGTTGCAAGGTCTTCTTAGCAAGGTTGTGTTGCACCCATTCTTTTTCCAGCTGTGTAAGGAGTTAAAGGAAGGTCCCTTCTTGTGCCCTCATCACACCTGATACGACAGTTTTCGGTTTACAGCCTTGTAACATGTCGTTATAATTTTGACGTCACCATGACTTGTCGCATATGATATAAGACCTGAAAATACTCATAAATATGAGGTGTATATAATGGTGCAATGTCGACATAAGTTTATAATATATATGGTGTGTCGGTGGTACGTTGGAATATAAGTATATAGTGCCTTTTAAAATATGGATATATAATATCTATGTATACGGTGTGTACATTGAATGAGATGAGGAGACTTTACATTTCAAATTTGTTGCCATATAGATCTCTCCAGATATGTCTTCATATAATGAACTAGTTAGTTCATTAACTTAAGCACTTCACTTAATGAACTAGTTTAGTTCATTAATCATGGAACCTGAAAATAGTATAAAGACAACAAATGTTTGACATATGATGTAAGCTTTGACGCTTCATGGCACGTTAGTACAGCAACACTATATATAAACATATAAAGCTTTTCTATCACATAAGTAAAGTTTATTCATGTATTTCGTAAGCATGTAACATTTGAATCATGCATTGTAAATCACTCAAACCCTTTTTCTCAACAATATTCCCCTTTGATGATTTGCAAAATAACATTGGTCCATGATTTAAATGTGATCGCTCCCCCTACAATTATGCACAAATCTAAAATTTGAATTTCATATCGTGTTCCTCTTAAATCATGCTTCTATCTTCCCCTTAAATCATGCTTTTCTCTCCCCCTTTATTTCGTAAATGTCATCAAAAGTACAAGTAAGAATGGAAAGAAATAGCAGTTTATAACATATCAATGGAAATCATGCAGTTTTAGTGCGTCCATAAGGGTTATTGATTCAACCCTTTGCAAATGTACCTTTTAGTACACAAATTTGAGTGACCTTTCTCTGTCTTATAAATGTGAGAAAAGAGATGAAGAAGCAATATAATTAATGTTTGGGGCATGTCTATTTGGCCTATGGCCGAGTAAAAACACCATTGTGGATAAAACCTTGGCGAAGGAAATATTGTGCATATTTATGTTGTTGGAACCATAACACTGTACAATACAATCCAAAAGTAAAATGGCGAACTAAAGCCCTGCAGTATGTGACATAATAAGTAAACAATATAGCATGCCTCCTGATGAATCAATTCCGCAGATACGTTGAGCCTGCTGAAGAAGTTATGTCTGTGTAGTGTCCTGTGATGCTGTATCTGTATCTGATCGAAAAGAAGGGAGTATGATGTCAGTCAATATGATACCACATATATGCGAAGGGAAAGTCGATAACCGTGGGTAGTATGCTGCCGTGTAAAGGGGCTGCCTGATTAATCTCCCTAGGAGCATGATGTAACTGTGTAAAAGAAGCTCGGAGAAGGACCCTAAGCCGATGTAAATCAGGAGCAAGAGGGGTAGTAGTGTCTATTGTGTAAACCAACTGTTGACAATCAACTTCTTCTTTAAGATGTCCCAATCTCGCAATATAATAGATAAGCGCAAGGAACAATGCTTGAGCTTCCACCCGCAAAGGATAATCATGCTGCAGTGGGAAAGAAAATGCATGGACTAATGCACCAGTTGAGTCCCAAACAATAGCACCGCCGCCGGCTTTGCATCTTTCAACAGCTGCATCCATGTTAAGTTTTAAATGTCTCGAAGGCAGCGGGCACCATCGTAACATTTATATCCGATTTGATCAAAGGGGCAGAGAGAACCCTACTTAAATGAGTCTCAGAACAGTTTTGCCAACTTAGATCCATTCCGTGATTTTGCCCATAAGAATATATCTCGTCTAATATCTTGAATTATTCCCCGCTGAGACCTTGAATCCTCTCCAAAGACTGTAGCAGTGTAATTTTTCCAAATATTCCAAAATAGAATACCCAAATAAACTTGTTGAACCTCGCCTAAAAAATTTGTTGGTGCCGACAACCACACTGTCACGAGATAAGGCCGCCAATTCCTGGCATGCGTCGTATCTATATCCAACAGGGCACGAAATATGCCTTAACCGTCCGAATCTCCGAACAATGATAAAAAAATTGCTGGCCTTTGCCGATGTCGATTGACAGAATGGACAAATCGTTGGCATGATCTGAATAAAATGTGCCACAAAATCTGGTAATGGCAATGCACTATGAAAAAGTTTCCAAAGAAATACCTTGATCGAAGGCTGCTGCTGTTTCATCAAAATGTTTGAGTTAGACAAGTGTGTTGTGATTGACGGCCAAATGCAATCATAGGCATGATGAAGTGTAAAATGTCCCGGTGCGGTAGGCCAGATTAGTGATGTCTCATTCCATTGTACCAACGTAGAGCATAGTGGATTAATAACACAAACATACCTATATTTTTATTTTACCAACCTAAGGGAAATTATCCATAATACATTATTATCTCTCTATTATGGTCTATTTTGTCAAGACATATATTTTCCATGGAAGTTGGCCCCTAGGCCGGGAGGTACACATGCATGTCTCTCTATGTTGTTACATTATTTATACATCTTGTTTTACTCTCTCTTTTTCTTACCTTTTTTTAAAGTCAAGGAAACTTTAAGAACCGAGGACAGTGTGTTGAAAACCAAGATGCATAATTATGAAAATGAAGTGTCTACACTTAACTCATGTAAACTAGACTTAGAGAAAACCTTAGAACAATTTAAGTCTTGAACCAACATAACAGTGATCCAATCATAGACCTATAGAGTGTGTCATCAAAAAGTTATCCATTTTCATCCTTGTCTAATTTGATACTAACACTTATAGGGGTAGTTGATGGTTTTGAATCTTCGAATCCAAACTTCTTATACATATAATTAACATACTTAAGTTGGCTAATGTGGATCCCTAGAGGAGTTTGTTTGATTTGTAGTCCTAAGAAGTAATTCAACTCTCCTACCATAGACATCTAAAATTCAGACTTCATACATTCTTTAAAGTCCTTTACTAAGGCAGGGTTGGTTGAGCCAAATATGATGTCATCTACATAGATTTAACTATTAATAGATCATTATCTTTTCTTCTTAGTAATAATGTGTTGTCCATGGTCGCCCTTTAATATTTATTTGCAATAAGGAAGTTGGCAAATTTATCGTACCAAGCTCTTGGAACTTGCTTTAACCCATACAAAGCTTTCTTAAGCTTGTATACATGATTAGGATTATTTGGATTTTTGAATCCAGGGGGTTGTTTGACATAAACTTTTTCTTAGATCTATCCATTCAAGAATGCACTCTTGACATCCGTGTGGACGAGTTTTATGTCACTTCGTAATATCAAGTAATAATCTAATTGCTTTTAGTCGTGCAACGGGTGCAAAGGTTTCTTCATAATCTATTCATTCTTGTTCATTATAACCTTGTGCAACTAGCCTAGCCTTATTTCTTGTAATATTTCATTGTTCATCCATTTTATTCCTAAATACCCATTTTGTACCTATTTTGGACTTATTTTTGGGTTTTGTTACTAAATCCCACACGTTGATTTAGGTAAATTGGTTTAACTCTTCATGCATGGCATCTATCCATGATATATTGTCTAAGGGTTCCTTAACATTCTTAGGTTCTAGGTGGGAGATTAATCTATGTCCTTAGTTTGACTTATGTTTCTACATGTTCTAACTCCAACACTTGGATTACCAATGATTAACTCTTTAGGGTGTTTATTTTTATCTTTTATAAGCCACCAATTCCTAGGTTGACTAGGTTCACCCTCATCTTATTCAAATGTTTCATTAGTGTGAACATTATCATATACAATCGAAACATCTTGCAAGTTAGTTGTCTTAACTTCCAATTGCGAAATTTCTTCAATTATTTCACCTAAGGGTTCATGCATGTCTTGTTCAGGGAGAGTTGGTTCTAGATGATCACATACTGGCTCAAGTAATATACCATCATCATCAAACATATTTTCAACATTATTTTCTTGTTTATGTTGAGTTTTATCACATGTTTCAAGATATGCATTCTCATTAAACTTTACATGTATGGATTCAATTATTTTTCTAGATGCAGGATTATAACACGTATATGCTCTTGAGTTAGTTGAATATCCAACAAAGATACAATCAATAGACTTTCATTCAAACTTATCTAGATTATGTTTAGTATAAAGTACTATGCATTTACATCCAAATACTCTTAGATAATCTATCTTAGGCTGTCTATTTTTCAACAACTCATAAGGTGTTTTATTTAATTTCTTTCTAATTGAAAAAGCCTATTTATTATGTAACATGCACAACTAACAGCTTCATCCCATAAATATCTAGGTACTTTGTTTTCACATAACATTGACCTAGCTATTTCTTGGATTGTTCTATTTTTACATTCAAAAACTCCATTAAGTTGTGGTGTTCTAGGTGGTGAGACTTCATGTTCTATTCTAGGTAATTCAAAAAATTTATTTACATCTTTGTTTTCAAATTCTCCACCTCTATCACTCCTAACTCTTTTAACATTTTTTCGTATAGATTTGCAAGTTGCTTAATAAGATTTTCGATGGCCAATGGAGCATCAGCTTTGTGTTTTAAGAATGATGTACATGTGAATCGTTCACGATGTACATGTGTATCACGAACACCCTCTGCCGGTGTCCACACGAATCCTTCCGCCCGGAGTGTTAGCTCTTGAACGGCGCGGCTGAGAGAACTCTTCTCCAAAAACGGCTTTAGTGTTTTATGTTGGTTTTCGTGTGTATTCTCTATACGAGATACACATATATATACACATATATAGACATCAAAATCCGAGTCTTAATCGGATTAGTTGATGCCAATCAAAATCCATATCAGATATGGATTCTATCAGGATATTCAAAATCCATATCAGATATGGATTCTTTCGTTATTATTCGATAATACATATATATATATATATAAAAACGAAAATAATAATAATAATAATTAATATCCAATATTAATATTTTTAATATTAAAACCGATAATAATAATAATTAATATCCAATATTAATATTATTAATCTCAGCCATACGCATTCTTCTGTGTGACCCGATAGGTCCATATTAATTGGCAGTTGATTAAATCTCTATTAAACCAACAAGTCATAATTGGCCTCTAGCAAGGCATTACGATTACCCAATTAATGCGATTATAGTCCAACTAGCCTAATAATAGCACATGCATTAATCCCTTTCTCACACGATATCTAGTTTGAACATAAGTCATGGTCAGCGTCATACTTATATTGTTCAAACATATGATTACTCGATCTCTAAGTGGACTGATAAAACAAATGATATTGATCACATTATCAATTCATATGAGCACGGCCATGCATTTCACAATCTCACTAATCGAGGGGCCCAAAGATATCTCTCTCAAAAGAGACGGACAAATTCTATCTTGATTGTTCAATATCCTCTACATAATTTCTATCATATTCAATCATGACCTTTATTATTATCCAGTTACGAATAATGTTAGATCATGTCAAAATATAATCGTCCTTATGTTGGAAACTATGACAATATCAAGTCTAAGGATTAAAACATGACTATCATGAGATTTACTTATGACGCTAATCCATGTAGTAATCTCATGATGGGTCTATCCAATACACTGTTCTCTAACAAGTATCTATGAGATTGATTTGTATCATCATACACATAATCATCTCATGATTATCAAATTAGTACTTATACTGATTATAAATTATTTTATCTCTATAACAATAATGAATCAGGGACATATATCAATATTGTGTAACATACTCACCAACAATAATGATAATAAAACCTCTTTTATTCATAATAAATGCATAACATAAACATCCAAATCGTGGCCTAGGGCACATACACTAACAATCTCCTACTTGCACTAGGCCTACAAATATCTGAGACCCATAGATCTAGTGTGCTGATCATGCTTGACCCGTGAGAGAGGCTTAGTAAATGGATCCTCTATGTTGTCGTTTGTGTCAATTTTGCATATCTTGACATCTCCTCTATCAATGATGTCTCGAATGAGATGGTAGCACCTAAGTATAAGTTTAGATCTCTCATGAGACCTAGGCTCTTTTGCTTGTGCTATGGCACCATTGTGGTCACAATAAATGTCCACAGGATTTCCAACGCTAGGTACTACTACAGGCTCAATGATGAACTTCGTCATCCAAACTGCTTCTTTAGCTGCATCTGATGCTACTATATACTTAGCCTCTGTTGTAGAATCAGCCACAGTGCTTTGTTTTGAACTCTTCCAACTAACAGCTCCACCATTCAAAGTGAATACAAAACTGGACTGCGATCTGAAATCATCTATGTTGGTTTGGAAACTAGCATCTGTGTAACCATTTACAACTAACTCGTCATCCAAACCTCCATAAACAAAGAATACATCTTTAGTCCTTCTGAGGTACTTAAGAATATTCTTGACAGCTGTCCAGTGACCTTCACCGGGGTCAGCTTGATATCTACTTGTTGTGCTCAATGGATATGAGACATCTGGTCTAGTACATAACATGGCATACATGATCGATTTTATTGCAGAAGCATAAGGAATTTTATTCATTCGATCTCGCTCATCAGATGTCTGAGGATATTGATTCTTGCTAAGATGAATGCCATGAGACATAGGCAGGAATCCTTTCTTTGACTCTTGCATGTTGAACCTCTTCAACATTTTATCTATGTATGTACTTTGACTCAAGCCTATTATCCTTTTAGATCTATCTCTATAGATCTTGATACCAAGGATATAGGTAGCCTCACCCAAGTCTTTCATTGAGAAGGAATTCCCTAACCAAGCCTTAACCTTTAGCAAGGTAGGGATATCATTCCCAATAAGCAATATGTCATCCACATATAAGACTAGAAATACTACTGCACTCCCACTAACCATCTTGTAAACACAAGGTTCATCTTCATTCTTGATGAAACCAAAGTTCTCAACTGTTTCATCAAAACGAATATTCCAGCTTCGAGATGCTTGCTTGAATCCATAGATGGATCTTTGAAGCTTGCAAACCTTCTTTGAATTCTCAGGATTTACAAAACCCTCAGGTTGTGTCATGTACACATCCTCAAGTAAATTTCCATTAAGGAAAGCAGTTTTGACATCCATTTGCCATATCTCATAATCATAGTATGCTGCAATGGCAAGGAGAACTCTAATAGACTTAAGCATAGCCACTGGTGAAAAGGTTTCATCATAGTCTATACCATGAGTTTGCTTGAAACCTTTAGCAACAAGCCTTGCTTTGTAGGTTTGCACATTTCTATCCATGTCAGTTTTCTTCTTGAAAACCCATTTGCAACCAATAGTCTTAATACCCTCTGGAGGATCTATTAAAGACCAAACTTGGTTATCAAACATGGATTGCATCTCAGGATTCATGGCTCCAAGCCATTTATCTGAATCTGGACCTGACAAAGCATCCTGATAGGTAGTAGGCTCATCTTGATCTATGAGCATAACTTCACTATCATCAGTCACAAGAAATCCATATCTCTCTGGCTGACGATGTATTCTATCAGATCTGCGTTGGACTTGTGTTACATTTTCAGGCTCCACAACTGTTTGTGGTTCTGAAATTGTCTCTAAAGACGGTTCAATGATATCTTGTGGAACTTGAGTTTCCTCAAGTTGTACTATACTCCCACTAGTTCTCTTAGAGATAATCTCCTTTTCTAAAAAGACTCCATTTCGAGCAACAACCTCTGAGGGAATATAGAAATAGTACCCTTTAGATTCCTTAGGATACCCCACAAAAATACATTTGATAGACTTTGGAGCTAGCTTATCTGACACTAATCTTTTCACATAAGCTTCACAACCCCAAATCTTAAGAAAAGACAAACTGGGTCTCTTACCAGTCCATATCTCATATGGTGTCTTTTCAACCGCTTTAGATGGTACACGGTTCAAAATGAATACAGTTGTCTCCAAGGCATAACTCCAAAAAGATAAAGGAAGATCTACTTGACCCGTCGTAGATCGAACCATATCTAATAAAGTTCGATTTCTCCTTTCAGAAATACCATTCCATTGTGGAGTTCCTGGAGGAGTCAACTGTGAAACAATTCCACAATTTCTTAGATGTTGGTCAAATTCTTGGCTCAAATATTCACCACCTCGATCTGATCGAAGCGTTTTAATTGTCTTACCAAGTTGATTTTGTACTTCATTTTGAAAAGTTCTAAACATTTCAAAAGACTCATGCTTATGTTTCATTAGGTAGACATAGCCATACCTACTGAAATCATCAGTAAAAGTTATGAAATACTGAAATCCTCCTCAAGCACTAATGATGATTGGGCCGCATACATCTGTATGTACCAAGCCCAATAAGTTATTAGCCCTTTCACTATGTCCAGTAAAAGGGGTCTTTGTCATCATTCCAAGCAAACAAGACTCGCAATTTTCAAATGATTCAAAATCAAAAGAATCTAATAATCCATCTTGATGGAGTTTAGATACACGCTTCTTATTTATATGGCTAAGGCAACAATGCCATAAATATGTAGGGTTTAATTCATTTGGCTTAGTTCTCTTTGAAGATATGTTATAAATATTACTGTCATTGTAATCATCAAGGCTGACATAAATGCCATTATAACTACTTGCAATACCAAAAAGCAAGTCATTTTTATCAAAAATAGAACACTTCTTATTTTTAATTAAAAACGAATAACCTTCATCCTCCAAAACTAATACTGAAATAAGATTCCTACTCATAGTGGGAACATAAAAGCAATTTTTTAAAAATAACAAAAGCCCATTGGGCAAGACAAGCTCATAGGTCCCTGCAGCTATAGCAGCAACTCTTGCTCTATTGCCAACATGTAGGTCCACCTCGTCCTTCTTCAGCATCCTACTCCTTTTGAGCCCTTGCATATTTTTACAAATATGGGATCCACATCCAGTATCTAATACCCAGGAAGAAGAAGTAGATAAATTAATTTCTATAACATAAATACTTGAAGATGTAGTCGCACTACCCTTCAGCTTCTTCAACTCCTCCAAATAAATGTCACAATTTCTTTTCCAATGCCCAGGCTTGTTGCAATGGAAACAAGTCCCTTCCTTAGGAATCTTTGCCTTGGGTTCAGGTTTCGATTTAGTTTTCCCCTTTGACCACTTTGCAATTTTTGCAACTTTGGCACCTTTTGCCTTGCCCTTGCCTTTGCCTTTCTTTTTCATTTGTTTAATATTGACACTCAATACTTGGGTAGGATTTTTGATATTCTCTTCAGTAGTTTTGAGCATACCATGTAGCTCAGGAATGGACCTTTCCATATTATTCATATTATAGTTCATAACGAACTGAGAGAAACTACTAGGTAAAGAGTGAAGGAACAAATCTGTGGCGAGTTCTAAACTCAAGAGATATCCGAGTCTTGCAAGGTGATCTATATAGCCTTTCGTCTTTAAAACATGAGCGCTAACAGACTCACCTTCAGACATCTTGCAGTCAAATGATGCAACAGCGATGTCAAACCTATCCTGTCTAGCCTGTTGTTGAAATGCTTGTTTGAGATGCACACTCATCTCATAAGCTTCTAAGTGTTCCAGGTCCTTCTGAAGTCCTGGACACATAGTTGCCAACATAAGACATCCAATGTCGTTGGAATGTTCCACATGCTTCTTATGCTTATTCCTAGCATCAGCATTAGGGTGTTCAGGGACAGGATCATCGAGCACGTAGGACTTCTTTTCTTACTTGTGAACAATTCTCAAGTTTTGAAACCAGTCAACAAAATTAGTCCCACATTCTTTCAGTTTTTCCTTCTTAAGGATAGATCGCAGCGATAAGGTGGAATTGTTATTAGCAGCCATTTATGATCTACAAAACATTCAAAATAACACGTTATTAATAATGAGGTTAAATTTTATAAAACTCCCACTAAAACATAACCCTCAAAAGAAATATTTTAGTGAGCTAAGATCCATATTTGACTTAATTCTAAACTCAGCTTTGGCATGACGCTTAAAATTAAGTTATTTACGTAGGTAACTTCTTTACCAATTACATCTCATGTAACTCTTAGATTTTATGGAATAATGACATCATACATCATTGTATGTTAGATTCCATCTAATGCCTTGGGCCCAAAACCGTTTTGATAGCCCAATTAAGTCTAACCAATTTTAAACATATGAGTAGCACTATTACTCATCTTACGTGGCTAGGAATGTTTAAAGCACATTGCTTTGACAATACCTGCTTTAATACAATCCCAGTTTTAATAGGTGTTTAAGACATAGATGGCATCAAGACTTAAATTATTAATGAGGGTTCAATTTAGTTTATGTCTTGCATTGCATATTATCATAGCATCCTATATGCATATATATAATCTATCATCCACGCATCTCATATAAAACGATAAATATGTAAACGTGACATAGCATGGTCAAACTAAATATGAACTTCATGAGACCAAATGAAAATCATAAAGGAAACCCTATGTGAAAGACTTCCTATTATAACATTTGCAATGATACATATCTTCTAATCTTGAGCTCATGCCTCCATCTCCATGGAATCCACTCGTCCTTGGTGTGTTTCGCTATCATCACTTTTCTAGCTTGATTCTTAATTTATTACAATAATAAAGGAAAACCTAACTACTTGTATAATAAAATACAACAAAAACTACAGCGGCACGCAGGCCATAATAACCCAAAATAGAAATATGACTAAGTCAATCACATAGGTCCTAAGGCCATGCTATGCACCATACAAAGACATTAACAATTATAATATATCTTACACATATATATTATAAAAAATAAATATATATTTATATTCTTAATGCCACGGTAACGAACTATAGGGCGTACGCATACGGCGGTTTTGAATACGTGTAAGCCCTTATAGAAGCATCAATCAGATTGATAATTTTCTTTTCGGAACTATAACACGAACGCGTCAATCATATTTGTAGGATCTGCAAGGCACCACTAGAAGGGGGGGGGGTTGAATAGTGGGTGCGGAAAATGTGGTTTTTAAAATTTCTTTAAACTTGAACAATTCAAGTTCTGAAACCAGTTTCTGTTTTCAGGACCAGTTTTAAAACGTTTTGAAAGCTAGGTTTCAGGTCTTCAAAAATTCTGAAATTTGGAGAGAACTTAGACTCAGATGTTATAAGTATCTCCTAAAAATTTCAGATTAAAATTCAACCTCTAACCTTTTGAAAATTTGTTGGTGGTCAGATTGCGCAAATCTGCCAGAACCGATACACTGATTTAAAAAATTTATTCCAATTTGTACACAACTCCAAATGCTTTGAAAATTTAACCACTAACCCCTTATATGTTATATTTAAATGGGTTGAAACAGTTTTGAAAAATTCTTTTGGAAAGTTAGTCAAATACGATCAAAGTCTCAATCATTGCAAGCCTGAAAATCAGACTGCACTAGTCTCAGAACTTTGGACGTTTGAATGACTTATACTTGTCCAAAAGGGTTGAAAATTGCGCCAAAAGAACCCTAGAACGTGTGACTATGTTTTCTGAAAGTTTCGTAATTTTTGAAATTCGTTTACTATTTTTACGAACGTGATTAAAAACAGTAAACAGTGCTGAAACAGAAAAACAGTGCTGAAAGTAAATGACACCAAGAATTTTATACTGGTTCGGTTATAAACAACCTACTCCAGTCTTCAAGGAACACCTTCCTTGGTTCACACTAATCACACACACGCATTACACCTTACCGCAGGGTTGATAGAGTTACACCTAACTCCAACCCTTTACAAACCTTGTATTGCGAGTACAATTCACACGAACACCACCACCTCGCTAGAATGAAGATTCATCACACCTTGATCAATCTTTTACAAAGATGTATGAATGGTGGTTTATATCAAGCCTATTCAAGATTGAAAGATATGAAAAACAATAGGCTTTACAAGAAAAGAGAAAGAAAGAAGATGTAGGAGAAGAACTAGGCTTTTGATCACTTTGATTTTGCAATGCTTGGCCTTGTTTTGTTTGCTCTCTTCTTTTCCTTTTTAATGGTTGCAGCCGTCCCCTAGGTGTGTCTCCCCCTCTTGAAAATTATCTTTTAAGTCCTTGAGAGAGTGTAAGACATCATTGTGACAATGCCTTGCTTACTTGGCATCTTCCTATTGGATCATCATTTAGTCTTCGCTTACTTGGCACCTCTTTATTGGCTCAATGTTGTCAACATGATGACATGGAAAAAATCTGAGATTAACACTTTAAAAATGTGCCAATATCAATCATAAAATCATACCATAAGTCTAAAATTTCATCATAAATTGCAAGACCAACAAATCCTTCCTTTTTACTCCAAAAAATCGGCCATTATACTCCTTGCCATGCTGAATTTTTCAGCATGTGCACCATCCATTTCTATTCAAGATAATACCCATTATTCTTTAATTTCTCACCATAAAAATGAGTCAACAATACATGGTAAGTCTTGCTAACAATTGATGAATGAACTTGGACACAAAAAGCATGAAGAATTCGGCCAGCACACCTTCACAAATGCTGAAAAATTTCAGCATGTGTGATATGTAAAATATCACACTTAATTACCTTTCATAAAATTCAAATCATTTCCATAACTCCTTTAATTTATCATTTAATGAAAAAAGTGACAAAATATCTTGCTTAATGGTGAATAATTCGGCCAAGACAAGTGTGTCATGCTGAAATTTTCAGCATGTGACATAAGAGAGGTATATGTTGAATACTTACCTTTTGTAGCTTCTCTCTTTGATTTCTCAACATTGTATGATTGATCCTTGACCAATCAACATGCCAACAAGGCTCCACATGTGCTCCATCTCAGCTGTAGTGACGTTGGAATGTGTTTGTACATGTGCTGAAATTTATTTTTGCTAACTTTGTAAAATAGTGCACATTTAGTAATACACACATGTAATATTCCAATCAGCCCTTAATTTAATTTTCAAGAACACTTTAAGATGTATATTATATGTAAAAAGTGTCTAGATACGTGTCACATGATGTTCAAGAAAACGTTCCATGTTAAGTGCGTAGAAAACCGAATTTTCGATATTTATCGATTACCCGATTTTTCTCTAATTTAAATTCCAACTTTTGCACATGATATATATATTATGTTATACATAATATATATAATATATACTTTAAATTTCAGCTCTTGGCTGATTTAAAGTTGTACCATAAACATGTGACAAAATTAAAATTGTAATCTTCACATTTTGGCCTAAATGTGGGGTGATTTGTGTGTGCAAACATGGAAAGTATTTTTGGATGATCATATCATGTGTAGCACGAAATTTTCATCACTTTTTGATGTATATGGGCTGGCCATTTAATTATGGCAAGTACGTGACACGTTGGCGAAGTTTCGGTATTCGCCCGATACGACAAATTTCGGTTTAGAACCTTTTATCGTGTCGTATTTAATTTGTCATCACCATATCTTATATCATATGATATAAGACCTGAATATACTCATAAATATGAGTTAATTATAGTGGTGTGACGTACGTACGTAAGATATATAACGTGTCGGTAGTACGTTGGAATACATGTGTATGTGCCTTTTATAAAAAAATCTGAAAATATAGCATATATATGTATAAGTGGCGTGTGGAATTAAATGTGGGGAGGAGGAGAAGACTTTCCTTCCATAGCCTTGTTGCCTTTGTGCCTTTTCCAAATGCATCTTCCTTTAATGAACTACTTAGTTTATTAAACTAAGTACTTCACTTAATGAACTACTTTAGTTCATTAATTGTGGCACCTGAAAATAGTATAAACTCAACAAATGTTCGCCATATGATGTAAGCTTTAATGCTTTATGGCTCGTTAGTACGGCAACATAATATATAAGCTAAATAAGGCAAGTAATGGCAAGTTATCATGCACACATGTACACTTATGCACGTTTATATCTTATGCTCGTTTTTGTGCACATTTAAATCATGCATTTGAAAATCACTCAAACCCCTTTTTCTCTACAATCTCCCCCTTTTGATGATTTTCAAAATAACTTATGCACATGATTTCAATTCTATCGCTCCCCCTTCAATTATGCATAAAAGTCTTTCTCTCTCCCCCTTAATTTATGCAATTAGTCTTTCTCTCTCCCCCTTAAATCATGCTTTTTCTCCCCCTTTATTTTGAAAAGTAAATCAAAAGATGCCTGAAAAAAAAATCATGCATTTCATATAACGTGCGTTCGTAAGGGTTATTTATTCAACCCTTTGAAAATGTCCCTTTTGGTACCCAAATTTGGGTGACCTTTCTAGGTCTTCCAAAAAGTGAGAAAGATGATGAAAATGAAACATAGTATCCGTTGGGGGCAAATGCGTTTGGCCTTTGGCCAAGGACTCCTTTATACGCATTATATGTATGACGCTTTGGATATGTCCTTGTGTTTGTACGCATAGCGCGTGGATGGATTGAATGCCGTGTATGCATCACTCTTTTCTTTTCATATCTATATGGTATAACATTGTATTTCGCATGATATGATGAAGAAGTGGGGCGTGATGAGGGAATATGAAATTTTGCGTCATCTTAGACGCCACTTGAGGCTTTGGGGTGTCTACTTTCTTAGACATAACAAAATTTGTTGGTTTGGTTGATACTTCATTTGTATCAACGTATCCCAACCCCGTTTTATCACTGTCATGCTTTTGTGATGATATGATGCGATGCAGCATGTTTGACCCTGTATCGAATTGTTTCATCATTTTCACCAAGTCTGTATTCCTTGATTTCAAATTTCAAATCTTGGATTTCATTTCATTATTTTGAGAGGTTAATGATGAGATCTCAGTTTTTAATGCAGTGATGACACATGAAGACTCTTTCTTTGAATCGCTTAATTGAGCGACAAGATTCTCGTTAGAAGATTCTAACAGTTTCTTGTCTTCAATTAATCGTTTCTTTTCTTTTGCAAGAGTCTTTGAAAATTTATGTAACTCAAGATATTGACTAAAAAGATCATCGTAAGAAGGTTCAGAGTCAGAGTCAGAATCAGATGATACCTCATTAGATGCCTTTGAAGCGAAGCAAACTTGAGCGGTCTCCTCTTCGGTCTCAGTTTCAGAGTCTGATGAGTCACTCCATGTGGAGGCCTTTAGTGCACATTTCCTTTGTTTAGGATCTGAGACGGGTCTATTTTTGTTCCGCTCCTTGTCAGGGTACTTATTAGTTTGCTTTTCTTTGTTAGGGCAGTCATATGATAAGTGTCCGAGTTTGCCGCATTCATAACATTTTATTTCTTTATTTTTATTTTTATGATCCTTACATGAGGTGGACTTATGTTTAATCGATTTTCTCAATATTTTTCTTAATCTCTTAGCCATTGTGATTAAGTCCTCGTCATCGGAATCTGTATCACTATCATCTACGACGTATTCATTTGATTTAAATGCTATGGCCCTATCATTATTAGAAATAGACTCCGAGTGTCTTAAAGCAAGTTTGTTTTCATATACCTTAAGTGATCCGATTAGTTCTTCCATTTTAATTGATTTGGTCTCTTTACTTTCTTCTATGGCCGTTACTTTAGGGTCCCATTCAGAAGGAAGGCTTCGTAGAACTTTCTGCACCTTTTCCTGCGTAGTAAAAGCCTTACCAAGAGACTCAAGAGAGTTGTAGATGTTAGTCAAATGAAGATCCATATCTACAATAGACTCATTGGGCAATAATTTAAAAGACTCAAGTGTGGACATGAGCATGTTAATTTTAGACTCTTTTACTTGGCTAGTCCCTTCATGTTTCATTTCAAGAATATGCCACATCTCTTGAGCACTAGAACAATTTGACACGTAACTAGCCTCACTTTTACTTAGGCCATTTAATAATAGTTGCATGGCTTTAGCATTCATGCTAAGTTTCTTTTTATCATCACTTGTATATTCTTGTCTAGTTTTAACGACTTCTAATGTGACTCCATCTACAATGGACAACTTAGATGGAACAAAAGGACCATCTTCTATAATGGACCAAAGATCAATGTCTATTGCCATAAAGAAAAGTTTCATTCTTACCTTCCATTGAACGAAAGACACACCGTCAAACAGAGGAGGCCTTATGGTTGACATTCCTTCTTGCACGGTGCTATGACTAGTGGATGCCATCTCACTGAATCGTTAGATCCTTTGTAGTGAGTGTTCCTGCGCTCTGATACCAATTGTAGGATCTGCAAGGCACCACTAGAAAGGGGGGGGGGGTTGAATAGTGGGTGCGGAAAATGTGGTTTTTAAAATTTCTTTAAACTTGAACAATTCAAGTTCTGAAACCAGTTTCTGTTTTCAGGACCAGTTTTAAAACATTTTGAAAACTAGGTTTCAGGTCTTCAAAAATTCTGAAATTTGGAGAGAACTTAGACTCAGATGTTATAAATATCTCCTAAAAATTTCAGATTAAAATTCAACCTCTAACCCCTTGAAAATTTGTTGGTGGTCAGATTGCGCAAATCTGCCAGAACCGATACACTGATTTAAAAAATTTATTCCAATTTGTACACAACTCCAAATGCTTTGAAAATTTAACCACTAACCCCTTATATTTTATATTTAAATGGTTTGAAACAGTTTTGAAAAATTCTTTTGGGCAGTTAGTCAAATACGATCAAAGTCTCAACCTTTGCAAGCCTGAAAATCAGACTGCACTAGTCTCAGAACTTTGGACGTTTGAATGACTTATACTTGTCCAAAAGGGTTGAAAATTGCGCCAAAAGAACCCTAGAACGTGTGACTATGTTTTCTGAAAGTTTCGTAATTTTTGAAATTCGTTTACTATTTTTACGAACGTGATTAAAAACAGTAAACAGTGCTGAAACAGAAAAACAGTGCTGAAAGTAAATGACACCAAGAATTTTATACTGGTTCGGTTATAAACAACCTACTCCAGTCTTCAAGGAACACCTTCCTTGGTTCACACTAATCACACACACGCATTACACCTTACCGCAGGGTTGATAGAGTTACACCTAACTCCAACCCTTTACAAACCTTGTATTGCGAGTACAATTCACACGAACACCACCACCTCGCTAGAATGAAGATTCATCACACCTTGATCAATCTTTTACAAAGATGTATGAATGGTGGTTTATATCAAGCCTATTCAAGATTGAAAGATATGAAAAACAATAGGCTTTACAAGAAAAGAGAAAGAAAGAAGATGTAGGAGAAGAACTAGGCTTTTGATCACTTTGATTTTGCAATGCTTGGCCTTGTTTTGTTTGCTCTCTTCTTTTCCTTTTTAATGGTTGCAGCCGTCCCCTAGGTGTGTCTCCCCCTCTTGAAAATTATCTTTTAAGTCCTTGAGAGAGTGTAAGACATCATTGTGACAATGCCTTGCTTACTTGGCATCTTCCTATTGGATCATCATTTAGTCTTCGCTTACTTGGCACCTCTTTATTGGCTCAATGTTGTCAACATGATGACAAGGAAAAAATCTGAGATTAACACTTTAAACATGTGCCAATATCAATCAAAAAATCATACCATAAGTCTAAAATTTCATCATAAATTGCAAGACCAACAAATCCTTCCTTTTTACTCCAAAAAATCGGCCATTATACTCCTTGCCATGCTGAATTTTTCAGCATGTGCAACATCCATTTTTATTCAAGATAATACCCATTATTCTTTGATTTCTCACCATAAAAATGAGTCAACAATACATGGTAAGTCTTGCTAACAATTGATGAATGAACTTGGACACAAAAAGCATGAAGAATTCGGCCAGCACACCTTCACACATGCTGAAAAATTTCAGCATGTGTGATATGTAAAATATCACACTTAATTACCTTTCATAAAATTCAAATCATTTCCATAACTCCTTTAATTTATCATTTAATGAAAAAATTGACAAAATATCTTGCTTAATGGTGAAGAATTCGGCCAAGACAAGTGTGACATGCTGAAATTTTCAGCATGTGACATAAGAGAGGTATATGTTGAATACTTACCTTTTGTAGCTTCTCTCTTTGATTTCTCAACATTGTTTGATTGATCCTTGACCAATCAACATGCCAACAAGGCTCCACATGTGCTCCATCTCAGCTGTAGTGACGTTGGAATGTGTTTGTACATGTGCTGAAATTTATTTTTGCTAACTTTGTAAAATAGTGCACATTTAGTAATACACACATGTAATATTCCAATCAGCCCTTAATTTAATTTTCTAGAACACCTTAAGATGTATATTATATGTAAAAAGTGTCTAGATACGTGTCACATGATGTTCAAGAAAACGTTCCATGTTAAGTGCGTAGAAAACCGAATTTTCGATATTTATCGATTACCCGATTTTTCTCTAATTTAAATTCCAAATTTTGCACATGATATATATATTATGTTATACATAATATATATAATATATACTTTAAATTTCAGCTCTTGGCTGATTTAAAGTGGTACCATAAACATGTGACAAAATTAAAATTGTAATCTTCACATTTTGGCCTAAATGTGGGGTGATTTGTGTGTGACAACATGGAAAGTATTTTTGGATGATCATATCATGTGTAGCACGAAATTTTCATCACTTTTTGATGTATATGGGCTGGCCATTTAATTATGGCAAGTACGTGACACGTTGGCGAAGTTTCGGTATTCGCCCGATACGACAAATTTCGGTTTAGAACCTCTTATCGTGTCGTATTTAATTTGTCATCACCATATCTTATATCATATGATATAAGACCTGAATATACTCATAAATATAAGTTAAGTATAGTGGTGTGAAGTACGTACGTAAGATATATAACGTGTCGGTAGTACGTTGGAATACATGTGTATGTGCCTTTTATAAAAAAATCTGAAAATATAGCATATATATGTATAAGTGGCGTGTGGAATTAAATGTGGGGAGGAGGAGAAGACTTTCCTTCCATAGCCTTGTTGCCTTTGTGCCTTTTCCAAATGCATCTTCCTTTAATGAACTACTTAGTTTATTAAACTAAGTACTTCACTTAATGAACTACTTTAGTTCATTAATTGTGGCACCTGAAAATAGTATAAACTCAACAAATGTTCGCCATATGATGTAAGCTTTAATGCTTCATGGCTCGTTAGTACGGCAACATAATATATAAGCTAAATAAGGCACGTAATGGCAAGTTATCATGCACACATGTACACTTATGCACGTTTATATCTTATGCTCGTTTTTGTGCACATTTAAATCATGCATTTGAAAATCACTCAAACCCCTTTTTCTCTACAATATTAACTATCTTACTATTTTGAATACGTGTAAGCCCTTATAGAAGCATCGATCGAACCAAGAGTTATCATTCGAAACCCGAAACAGAATCATCAATCGAATTGATAATCTGCTATGCGAAATCCAGAAATAGAATCATCAATCGAATTGATAATCTACCATTCGAAATCCGAAAACAGAATCATCACGAATTGATAATCTGTCTGTTTTGAATATGCATAAACTCTTACAGAATCATTATCAGTTGTTCATATCGATATAAACATAATCGTTTCGATCACCACATGAAAAACGAAAATATTATATCACATATAACAATCTTGAATTATAACATCTCATGAAAACGATTTGAAAACACCAATCCGCTATCATCACATGAGATTCGAATATGGTTTTACACATGTCATGGCATATCGTGTGTTTATTTCTAATATAAACAGAGTCGGTTTAATCATCATACGACAAACGAATTATGCCATACACAAATCATCTCATGGAAACATATTGAAAAACACCATTCTTCTCTTATCATATGAAAACCGAATTAGCATTTTATACATATCATTCCATACAAAAAATAGTAAACATATAATCACATAAGCATGATATAATCGATTTAGACGAAATCAACAAGTGTCTCTGATACCACTGTTAGGGAATCCGACAAGATCACTGCAAAACGCACAGCGGAAAAACAAAACTTGATCTCCGATTTCCTACCAAGGATCCATGTTGTTTGTTTAATTCGATGAAAGAAACTCAAAAATTACCTCTATAGATTCGAAATCCGCAGATGGAAGAGGTGCGAAATCACAAACACCCTCTGCTGGTATCCACACGAATACTTCCGCCCGGAGTGCTAGCTCTTGAACGGCGCGGCTGAGAGAACTCTTCTCCAAAAACGGCTCTAGGATTTTCTGTTGGTTTTCGTGTATTCTCTATACGAGATACACAGATATATATACACATATATAGACATCAAAATCCGAGTCTTAATTGGATTATTTGATGCCAATCAAAATCCATATCAGATATGGATTCTATCAGGATATTCAAAATCCATATCCGATATGGATTCTTTCGTTATTATCCGATAATACATATATATATATAAACGAAAATAATAATAATAATAATAATAATAATAATAATAATGATAATAATAATAATAATAATAATAATAATAATAATTAATATCTAATATTAATATTATTAATATTAAAACCGATAATAATAATAATTAATATCCAATATTAATATTATTAATCTCAGTCATACGCATTCTTGTGTGTGACCCGATAGGCCCATATTAATTGGCAGTTGATTAAATCTCTATTAAACCAACAAGTCCTAATTGGCCTCAAGCAAGGCATTACGACTACCTAATTAATACGAGTACAGTCCAACTAGCCTAATAATAGCACATGCATTAATCCCTTTGTCACATGATATCTAGTTTGAACATAAGTCATGGTCAGCGTCATACTTATATTGTTCAAACGTATGATTACTCGATCTCTAAGTGGACTGATAAAACAAATGATATTGATCACATTATCAATTCATATGAGCACGGCCATGCATTTCACAGTCTCACTAATTAGGGGCTCAAAGATATCTCTCTCAAAAGGGAAGGACAAATTCTATCTTGATTGTTCAATATCCTCTACATAATTTCTATCATATTCAATCATGACCTTTATTATTATCTAGTTACGAATAATGTTAGATCATGTCAAAATATAATAGTCTTTATGTTGGAAACTATGACAATATCAAGTCTAAGGATTAAAACATGACTATCATGAGATTTACGTATGGCGCTAATCCATGTAGTAATATCATGATAGGTCTATCCAATACACTGTTCTCTAACAAGTATCTATGAGATTGATTTGTATCATCATACACATAATCATCTCATGATTATCAAATCAATACTCATACTAGTTATAAATTATTTTATCTCTATAACAATAATGAATCAGGGACATATATCAAAATTGTGTAACATACTCACCAACAATAATGATAATAAAACCTCTTTTCTTAATAATAAATGTATAGCATAAACATCCAAATCATGGCTTAGGGCACATATACTAACACTTTCATCAACGACCATGGATTCATCATCATCGTGATGTGTATTTTAATGACCATAGTCTAAGAAGGTGATTTGCATGCATGTTACAAGGTGAGCAAAGCAATGTTGCATGAACATGTGACTTTCGGCCATTAGGCCTTTGTGTTACCAAAGTGATGATTATATTTAGAGTTTTATGTTAATATATATATATATATATATATATATATATATATATATATATATATATATATATTTTATAATAAAAAAGTTTCTCTCTGGCGCAGGCGATCTCCATCGGCGCTGAATGCGGCTTCAGCCGCCGCCGCTTCCTACCGGAACTGCTCTCCAATTTCCGGTAACTTATTGATTATCTCCATTACCGAATTCGCTGTTTAAGTTTTTTCGTTTCGATCGTTGGCTATTCAATCGGGGATGACATCCTCGGCGCCGACATTTGCGGACGTGGTCACCGGCTCTGGCGGCTCGTCGGCTCAGTCCATCAACATATCACCCAAAACGGTTTCACGTTACAAAGGTATTCCGTTAATCTCCTTTTCAGATTCTGAGATTGATGAACTGGCTGCTCCATTCAAATATTCCTTAGTGGGTACATTCTGGTATGGGAGACCACCATTGAAGGTGATTAGAGATGTATTTGAGAAAATTGGTTTTCATCAGGATCTTCGTATCACTCTAATTGATCAGGCACATATCTTGTTAAATTTTAGCAATGAAGTAGACTATTTACGATGTTTTTATCGACGTTCCTGGCTTATTTCTGGCTGTCATATGCGAATCACAAAATGGACAGTTGATTTTGATCCCTCTACGGATGTACCGATAGTGCCGATTTGGGTTGCTTTTCCTGGTCTTCCTGTCCATCTTCACCGAAAGGAGGCTTTATTTGAGATTGTCAAGACAATAGGTCTTCCCCTTAAACTTGATGTTGCAATAACGGATTGCTTACGACCTTCGGTTGCACGAGTTTGTGTAGAAGTCGATGTTTCGAAGGACTTACCACAAAAGATTTATCTTCAAGCGAAGGGACGATATATTCTACAAAACATAATCTATGAAGACTTACCATTGTTTTGTACTTCTTGCCGTCGGTTGGGCCACGCGATTACATCATGTCAACCGCAACAAATGCCATCAATTCCACCACCACCACCGCCTCCTCCGAAACGGCCTCAAGCCCAGCGCTGGACACCAGTTAAAAATCGTCCAGCTGCTCCTTCGAACCAACCAGCGGCTGTGCCCGACACGCACCAGCCTACGTCTGACCCTCACTTGCCAGATTCACCAGTTCCACCAGGATCCCCCACCCCGATTGCAGTGCCACCCACAGAGCAAATCGGAGAGCCTATAGACCCTCAGCTGGATAATTTTGGCACATGTGATATTGGCCATTCGTCCGACAATGATTTACCAGAGATCCATAATCAAGAGATACCAGTTGTTCCAGAAGAGGTTGCCTGTGTCATCCAACTAATCCCTCCCTCTCCTGATACCGACACTTTAATTTCGCGTTTACAGGATTCAACAGAAGAATTTATACCGGTGGTTCCTCGTAGAAAACGTCGAGCTAAGAAGGATCTTCCTCCTCTACCGCCATCGTCCATTCTTACGCGCAGTGCATCACATGCGATTCAGGGAAGTGACTCTTCACTTTTACAATGAATTTTTTAATTTGGAATATCAGAGGTTTGCGGACCTCAAAACCACGACTGCATCAATTAACACATGAGCATCGATTGAACATACTTGTTATCATAGAACCTAAACATGCATCAGTAGATATCTCTAGTTATGCTTTGGAGTTTGGTTTCTCTAATTCATATGCCTCTCATTCTGAGCGCATTTGGTTTTTCTGGCGTGACTCTCATTTTGACCTCATCACAGTACAGGATGAAGAAAGGTGGTACATTTTACTTTGACATATAGGCCCCTACAGTATACATTTGTTTTGTCGGCAGTATATGGCAATCATACTCGATCTCTATGTCTATCTCTGTGGACTTCATTATGCGCTTTCTTTGCGAATACAACATTACCTTGGGATCTCGGTGGAGATTTTAATACCTTCCGATCTTTATCTGATCATGACGGCCGTTCGCGACCATCCTTATCAGTTTTACAGGACTTTAATGATTGTATCGATTCATGTGCGTTGATGTCGCCGCCATTTCAGGGCTATAGATTCACCTGGTCAGATGGTCGTGGCCTTGGACGGGTTCGTCGACGCCTAGATTGGCTATTTCTGAATACTGAATTCCATGACAAATTTGAAGATCTACAGCTTACACATCTTCCGAAAATTTCTTCAGATCATACCCCGTTGTTGCTCAAATGCCGAACAGTTGAAGCCTCTTCTCATTGATCGTTCCGCTTTTTGGATTCTTGGCTTCTACACCCGGATTTTTATACTTACATGCGAGAAGCATGGGCTTCATATCCAACATCGGGTGGTATGCATGGCTTTTATACAAAGTTATCTAAGTTCAAAAAGGATGTACAACAATGGAATAAAGATATATTTGGAAATATTTTCTCTAATGTACAGCAGGCTGAAGTTCTCCTTGCTCGTGCAGAAGAACGCTGGGAAACGCACCCCATAGAGACAAATCGGATAGACTATAGTCGTGCTAAAGCAGAATATCTTCAGGCTTTTTCTTATGAGATGCATTTTTGGAAGCAAAAGGCGAGAGTTAGATGGTTAAAGGAGGGAGATGCAAACACTCGATATTATCATACTATTGTTAAGGGCCGCCGATTACATCTTCGAATCCAACAAATTCAAACAACAGATGGCACGATTTATACAACCCATGAAGATATCAGTGCCGAAGCAGTGTCATTTTATACAGCATTATTTGCGCATGAACCTGCTGTCAACTGTGAGCAAATTATTTGACATATTCCACAACTTGTTTCTGCGGAGGATAACTCCGCCCTAACGCAGCTGCCATTACCAGATGAGATAAAGGATGCAGTTTGGCACTTGGACCCCCATAGTGCAGCAGGATCGGATGGTTTTGATGGAAATTTTTATAGATCATGTTGGTCCATCATTCATAAGGATGTGAATTTAGCAGTAGCGGAATTCTTCCTCGGCGTGCCCCAGCCTCGAGTTATGGCTAGCGCTTTAATCACTTTGATTCCAAAGAAATCTGCTCCTGTTACTTTCAGTGATTATCGTCCCATATGCCTTACTAATTTTATTAGTAAAGTCTGTACCAGAATTGTTGCTAGCCGCCTGTGTAAATTATTGCCACGACTTATCTCTCCAGAGCAAACAGGCTTCTTGCCAGGTACTGATATTTCTACACAGGTGTTACTAGCTCGTGAAATTATCCATATGCTTGACAGAGGTGGCTCACAGTTATGCCTCAAATTAGATATGATGAAGGCCTTTGATAGAGTTAGCTGGGAGTATTTGGAGCTAGTATTCCAAGCATTTGGTTTCTCAGGATTCTTCACTCGAATAATTTTGAATCACTTGCGGGCTACAACTTTAGCGGTGCTAATTAATGGACAACCTTCTTCATACTTTCGACCACATCGGGGGGTTAAACAAGGTGATCCATTGTCTCCTTTATTATTTATTCTAGCAGCAGAGGGCTTTAGCAGGGGATTGAAGGCATTGACGGTAGCAGGAGATTTGCAGCCTTTTCGATTGGGTCGTATTCCATTTACCATTACACATTTAGCATATGCAGACGACTTGCTGATATTCCTTCGAGGCACTCAGCGGAATCTCCAATGTTTCCGTATATTTCTTACACAATATGAAGCTGCTTCTGGTCAAAAAGTTAACTTTCAAAAAAGCAGTATTATTCCATCTGCTAGTATTACGTCTCATCAACAGCAGACATTTGCGAATATTCTGGGTATGCGTCTTTCCAGTCTCCCATTCCGTTATCTTGGCTCTTATTTGCATAAAGGCATTCCACGTTCACATCACTGTGTTACGTTACTTCAA
>AP025042.1:34026460-34074720 GCA_036186865.1 Eustoma russellianum | reverse complement strand
AAGCTCTTTAGAGACGTCTAACTCAACGCATACACGTGCAACCGAAGGGCAGTTCATTGTAGCTGTGGTGGAATCCAGTCTCAGAGGTTCTCCTAGCATTGCCGCCACTTGAAAAAGAGCATCTTTACGATGCATGTGTATTGGGAGACCTAGGAAAGAAACCCAGATGGGAACAATCGGCACCTCTACTTCAGGATCGTAATCTGGGGTCCATTTTGTGATTCTCATCTGTTTTCCTTAAATTACCCATCCTCTTCTAGCAAAACAGCGAATATAATCCTGTTCTAGGTCGAAATGCAGTATGATATGTGATGCATCTAAAAGTCCAACCTTTACTGCTCCAATGAATCCGATGCGATCAATGGCTGCGCGAATGGTGGCCAATGGTGGCCGTCCATACCAGAAAGTTCCCACCAATGTAAATCTGTATGGTGCGGCTAGTGAGTGGATCTCTTCATCAGTGAACGTGATCATGGGGCTGCCCTTGTATTTTTGGACATCCTTTGCTTTAATGGGTTGAGTGGCGTCTTTGAAGAGGGAGGCAAAAGAACGGCTGGGTGTGGATTGCGGCATTGTGACCGCCGAAGGGCGGAGGGTATCGGGCGGTTTTGCGGCGGGTAGAGAAGAAGCCGCCATAGGAGGATCGGAAGATCGGAGGTGATGCAAAATTAGGGATGGCTATCGAGAAAAGATGGCGAAGTATGGCGATGGCGGTTACGCCGATCGCCATTGAAGCGCAGGAGCGGGCAGCATCCACATTATATATATATATATATAAGTTTATGTTATATATGATAATTCAAGGAAGGAACAAATTAATAAATGTGAAAAAGGATACATTATAAAAAGGGGGTTGTTTTGGTCCATTTGGCTGAAACTAGTCCCTAGGGGTGTTTTGGGTAATTTCCATTTTAAGCATGATGAAGTAGGGGCTGTTTTTTAAAGTTCTAAAGGCAATTAAGAATGAAATATATTAATTAAATGAGGATGCAATATAAGACACCATTAAGGGCTGTTTTTAAACCCCCAATCGAAAGCCCCCTTAAAGAAAGACAAAAAGAACAAAACGGTCAATTTACATAACACATGATACATCTATTTTATATTTAGGAAAAGGTAGACGCTGAATGTTACAAGACCTTGGAACCAATCCAGAAACCACGCATTTCATACGCATAATGTCATCATGATTTTTCAAAGGAAACATGTTTTATTTATAAACATGTTTATGAAATGTTTATCAAAAGAAATGTTTAGTGTTTTTCATGATTAAAGAATCGTACCGCGAGACGAATGATTCCATACGACCTATGCACGATGGCTGAGTGTAACACCTTGTCAGGGACAAGGGTTCTCCATCTTTCTGTATATGCATGTTCAGTTGGCTGAGTGTAACATCTTATCTGGGACAAAGGATCTCTGCCCTTCTGTTGTGTCTACGACGTTCTGTATGATGTGCTGCATGATGTCTGGTCCAGTGAGAGGATATGAAGGGCAAAAGACGTTATGATTGACTGTAATACCGCATCTGGGACTTGGGATCTCAGTCATAACGGGTTACCATTAGTCTGAGGTACATATGATGTAACATGATGGTTGGACCATTGGGATTCATAGAAGGTACTGAAGGCTACTCGAAAAATCTTTCGTCATGTCGTGGGTACTATTCTTAGGTTACAAAAAGTGCTATAGCCAATTCATGTCATGTCATGTTCATGTATGTATGAAATGAAATGTTTTATGAAAGTTTTACAATGCATACATCACAAGCATATCCCATGAGCTCTTAGTGCTCTTGAGTTTTGACTTCCGTATTACGTTCTTAAGAATGATCAAGCAAAGTACATGAATCTGAACCTAAAAGATTGTACGCAAGAATAATACACATTATGTGCTAAAGTAAGGAGGATAAACTGATGTATCTGTCCGATTTATGGTATTGCCATTATGTGCTAAAGTAAGGAGGATAAACTGATGTATCCGTCCGATTTATGGTATTGCTTATTTAGATTTTGTTTCTGTGAATCTTATTTCCTTTTATGTGAACGCATCTGTCCGGAATACTGTGCTACTTATTTATGTTGAATTCTTTGTTTTTTTATTTCCATGCATGATATTTGCTCTGGGTTTCACTGTATTATCTCCACTAATCCAGTCCCCACGTATGATCCACTCGACGAATCTAGGTGGAAATACTTGTTAAGTGATTCGTTATCGCTCATCCCATTATCTTACCATGCAGACCCGCAGTACCCTGAGCCAGAGTTCATAGAGGATGAGCCCAGGAAGTAGGTTCAGAGAGCCGTTTAGTAGACTGCTGTAGCAAGTTTTTTATTTTCGTTATTCAGCTCTTTACTTATGATATTCTGTACTGATGATGTACCTTTGAAACTATCTCGGATTAGTTCGTACTTATATTGATGTTGCATTTTCGTCTACTTTATGATGTTTTTGCTATCCGATACATGTTTATGACAATACAAATACAGATGTTATCGACACCGTGTACTTCTTGTAGCAGAGTACGACGGGTGCATCGTGCTGAGACCCTAGTACGGAGCAGGGCGCTACAGATCCGGTCCCTCCACGGATCCTGTGTAAACGCGGGAATATGGTGCACCAAGAATGCCATTTTGTCGGTCTTGGAAACAAATAGAATAACAATTGAATTAATACATGAGACAACTAATTCAGACTTGTTAAATAAATGTGAATTTTCTAATGTAAGTAGTCAATACAATTGTCTTAACTACATTGATTTAAATTCACCTACAAACTTTTGATCATTAAGTTAACAAATTAGTGCTTGAAATACGCAACATTAACTTTGTCAGGTTGTTAATCTAATGAGTTAATGCTAAATAATTCAACTTATGTCAAAATATAAATATCCAACCCATTTACATCATAAATTAAACATCAAGGAAATTCCAATTTACTCAATCATGCAATGGATTATTAATGACTAGGCTATGACTTCTAAAATTTAACATCATAAAGATATACAACTAATTGACTCTATGAATATACATCAAATGCTACACAAATAATACATTATCCAATGCCTCTTTTGAGTTTAAACCAATAACTTTAACCAAATGAGAAAACCCATAAACTTAATCTAATATAATGTAAACAAAGCACCAAAAAAAGAATTTACAAGTGAATGGATAAGGAAGCTTTCATAATAGATAATCAAGAAACCCAAGAATTTGAGCATACATTCATCCATACAATGCTACAATGGTTAAAAAAATAGTCGGGAAAGAAGGAGATGCAGGAAGAGAGTTAAACTAATGCTAAAATGGAGACGACGAAGCAAGACTCAAAAATCAATTTAAATATAAAACTCAAACACAAATACAACACCGCAACTGTTTATTGGAACATGTAATATAATAAATTAGCACGCGAAATCATATCAAAACATATAACAACAAATGCTATTATTAGAAAATGTAACCGAAGGACATCAATAAAATGTATGTTGAAAATGATCGCATTCAAGAAAATGGAAAACAGGATTCCACTTCACACTCTTAAAGGGCAAGTCTTTGTAATGCTTTACAACTTTGGTTTCACAATGTTATTAAATACTTGACAATATTAAATGGTAATGTTTTGAATTTTGTCACTACTGACTTGAAAATAGTTAAGTTATACTTATATAATATTATTGTGTATCTTGGAAAACTTTGTTGGAGGAATAGGAAGTATATTGTAATTGGGCCAATTTGCAAACTATGGTTAGCAACGTACTTTGAGCTAATATTACGATTAGGTCCACTAGTGCTAAGTGGAAACTAACGAGTCCTTGATTATCTACACGATGAGTAGATAATTGTAGGCTTTTGAATCACTCGATTACTATACCGGGTGAATGAGAAATTAATGCTCAAAGAAAAAAAGAAAGTCAGCTCAGCTCGGCTCGGACCTAGGCGTGGGCCTAGGTAGCGGACTGAGCTGCAGACTTGAAAGGATCAGGATATGGACTGGGCTAAGGCCAGACTGCGGGCTGCAGACCGAGTCCTGTAGCATCATGTCGGATCTCGGCGGCTGGGTGGAGGTTGTTATTTTCAAACTCGCCAGGTTGTTGAGATAGGATGGCGGTTAAATTTGAAATGGTTGTTCAGATTTAGTTGGCAGAGCTGACCTGAAGTTGTTATGATCTGACGGCTCATATTGAACAGTTAGTTGATCTGACGGCTGGGAGGCAGACTCGGTGCGGTTTTGATCCAACGGTTCATGCCGAGCCGGTATCTTATTCTACAGCCGAGATTGGAGCGACTGTAACAACTGACTTCAGAATTTTCCTATAAATAGTAGACAAGGCTGTTCTATGTGAATACACTTAGAATTCACGAGTTCTTCTATTCTCTTCAATCTCTCTCTACATCTTTATTCTTCCGAAACCTTCCGCATTCCAGTATACCGAGAAGGTTAGGACACTCTTAAAGGTTCGTTGAGTTCAGCACTGCAGTGTCGCACGTCTGAACTAGTCTCCGTTGTATCCTGGAAGACGGTTGCTTCTCTGGTTGGACACAGTGTACCGGAGCAATAACGTCTTAAGGACAGAGTCCTGGACTCACCTTGGATCTCTACTCTACTCAGCTGAGAAGGTTATTGCCGAGGCTGAGCTCTACTGTGTGCCGAGCTCTGCTGTTTAGCTGAGGATATTAGTTGTTCTTCAGCTCTACCGTGCTGGCTCTGCTCGGCTGAAGTGGCTAAAAGAACAACTCTCGATTGTTGTGCTGAGGTGCCGAGATCGGCAGGTTAGTGGTCAGCCCAGCATGCAAATACAATTACGCTATCTGAACTATCTTGACTTAGCAGAAGTATCCAGTCTACTCGGATCTCGGTTCCGGTCGGCCCTGACCTTGGCAGCTCGGCCATCACTGTACAGAAATCAATTTGTCTGAATTATTTCCAACAATTCTTAAGACATTATTGGTATGATGCTGTACTGATTTTTGATTGTTTTTGATTGTTAGATACTAAATGGAGAACGCAAGTTCAAGCTCTGTTCAAGGCGCAGACGTGCACAACTTTGCTCTTATGGCACCAAATGCTTGGTGCCAAAGAACGTTCCTGCACAAGGTCCTGCTGTGGCCCAAGTGGAGAAACCAGAGAAGTTCAGTGGGAGCTTCTTCAAATGTTGGCAGCAGAAGATGATTTTTTTTCTGACTGCCGTGGGACTGGCTTCGTTCCTGACTGAGGACCCGTCTGTGGGGGGTTCTGAGGAGGACCAGACCTAATCTATGGACTACAAAATCTCTGTTGAGGCTTGGAACTTCAACAATTATGTTTGTTTGAGCCATATATTGGGTTTCTTGGACAACTCCCTATACGGTTTGTACTGCACGTGCAAGACCGCAAAGGGTCTGTGGAAGGCATTGGAAAAGAAATACCGCGTGGAAGATGCCGGCACTAAAAAGTTTATTATCCGCAAATTCCTAGATTTCAAATTGTCTGACACTCACACTGTTGTTTCTCAAGTTGAGGAACTTCAAATGTTGGTAGCCGAGATGGAAGAGGAGGGCGTGCTGCTCAGTGAATCTTTCGTCGTGGCTACAGTGATTGAGAAGCTACCTCCTTCGTGGAGGGAATTCAGAAGCTATCCCAAACACAAGCGAAAGGAGATGTCGTTGGAAGCTCTGATTGTCTATCGCAGATCTGAACGAAAGTCACAGATAAATCTTGGTCAGGCCAAGGCCCATGTTGCAGTGGCCAAGAATAAGCGGACCAGCTCGGGGTGAACAAGAACGCAAGCAGATAGCCAAGAAGTTCACCAGAAAATGCTACAACTGTGGCATACAGGGGCATGTCAGCAATGAGTGCAGAAAGCCCAAGGAGAAGCAGACCAAGGCAAAGGCCAACATTGTCGATGCCATGGATGATTTGAACCTCTGTGCGGTGGTCTCAGAGTTCAATTCTATGGGGAACATGCGCGGATGGTAGCTGGATACTGGCACCACTAGACATGTCTGCTCCAGCAGAGAGATGTTCATGGAGTACAAGTCCGGGAACAATGAACAGCTTTACATGGGGAACTCGGCCTCTTCGAAGATTGAAGGCGAGGGCAAAGTTGTTCTGAAGCTGACCTCAGGGAAGCATCTGACTCTGCAGAATGTGCTGCACATTCCCAACATTCGGAAGAATTTGGTATCTGCATCTCATCTAGTTATGCGTGGCTTTAGACTATTGTTAGAATCCAATAAAGTTATTCTTTCAAAAATGGCATGTATTTGAGGAAGGGGTACTTGACTAATAGGATGTTCAAATTAAATGTCATCACTATTGTACTAAAGAAAGATTTGCCCGCAAGGCTAAAGAGAATGCTTCCTCTTCTATTTACATGCTTGAATCTTCTTGTTTATGTCATTTTTGTTTGGGACATGTGAACTATAAGTCATTACAACGTATGTTAATCTTGGCTTGTTGTCCAAATTAAAATTTGATAATGAAAAATGCCAAATATGTGTTGAAGCGAAGATGGCAAAAGCGCCATTTCATTCAATAGAATGGAACACTGAGCCTTTGGATTTAATTCACACCGACGTGTGGGACTTAAAGATTGTGCAAATGAGAGGTGGTAAAAAGTATTTCGTAACTTTTATCGACAATTGCACACGATACTGTCATGTCTACTTACTAGGTAGCAAACACGAGGCCCTTGATGCTTTCAAGGACTATAAAAATGAAGTTGATAATCAACAAAGCAAACGAAATAAAGCAATTCGTAGTGATAGAGGTGGCGAATATGATGCACCGTTTAATGAATTCTGTTCAGAACAAAGCATTATTCATCAAACAACTGCACCATACACACCTCAATCGAACGGTATTGTGGAACGCAAAAACCGAACTCTGAAAGAGATGATGAATGCTATGTTGATAAGTTCGGGCTTACCCCAAAACTTGTGGGGGAAGCCATACTCTCAGCTAATGTCATTTTGAATAGAATTCCATCCAAGCAAATGGATAAAAACCCGTATGAGCTACGGAAAGGCTACAAGCCAAGCTACAAATACTTTAAAGTGTGGGGGTGTCTGGATAAGATTGATGTACCTAAACCAAGACAAGTTAGAATTAGACCTAAAACGGTTGATTGCATATTCATCAGTTATGCAACGAACAGTAGTGCATATCGGTTCATGGTGCACAAATCAGATATTCATGACATACATGAAAACGTAATCATGGAGTCAAGGAACGCAGTGTTCTTTGAGGATGTCTTTTCGAGGAAAGACTAGAAACAAGAAGAAGAGACAAGAGCTGATAAGCGAGTGCGTACACTCCGATAGCATACACTGTGATAGCCAGTCGGCTATAGGATAAGCACAAAGCATACAATGTGATGGCCAGTCGTCTATAGGATGAGCACAAAGCAGCATCTGCAATGGTAAGTCTCGACACATGCGTCGGAGACACAATACCATTAAGCAGTTGATCTCTAATGGCTTGATTTCCATTGATTATGTAAATCAAACGAGAATCTTGCAGTTCCGCTTACAAAAGGTTTACCTAGAGATCGAATGTCAATTTTGACAAACGAAATGGGATTAAAACCTATAATGCATGATTCTTTGTAACAGTAACACAACCTTGTTGACTGGAGATCCCAGAATCTTGGTTCAATGGGACAACTAAGTTATGAAGATCAGTAAGCACTTACCCATTCTGTCAAATAAAAGTGCTGTCTGCAGAGGAATGAGGGTAAGATAAGGATTTTAATGGTTCCTATATATTGATGTGTTCAAGTGGGGTATGGCAGAATACTCCTGATAGAAAACACCTATGTAAGTGTGAAGTGAGGCTGCTTCTATGGAGACTTTGTAAGGCCAAAGTTCTCTAGCACACTTTCTGAAACCAGGCGGTTTTATGGCCAAAATGAATGCAATCACAGAACCAATAGGGTGTTAAAGGAAATGTTGTGTGAGTACTGTTATCTAGGTTCACACTAAAGGACGGTTAGTTCAAGACATCGAGTTCACTAATTAGCTGAGTGGATCAGATAGTATTTCACTAAGAAAAGTTCAAATCCAAAAGCTACCTTGTCTGATGCAATATTTTCTTGTCTAACTTATCGGTAGAGTCTGCATTAATTCTCATTCATGTGAGGGATTGTTGGAGGAAAAGGAAGTATATTGCAAATTGGGACAAGTTGCAAACGGTGGTTAGCAACGTACTTTGAGCTAATATTACGATTAGTTCCACTAGTGCTAAGTGGAAACTAATGAGTCTTTGATTGTCTACACGATAAGTAGATAATTATAGGCTTTTGAATTACTCGATTCTCATACCGGTGAATGAGAAATTAATGCTCAAAATAAAAGAGAAAGTCAGCTTAGCTTGGCCCGGAACTAGGCGTGGGCCTAAGTAGCGGACTGAGCTGCAGACCTCAAAGGCTCAGGTTATAGATTGGGCTACATGTCGGACTACAGGCTTGTTATGCCTCACACCCTCTGTAGAATAATTAAAGGATAAAAAAAGAAATTAAATGGGATTAATGGCAATAAATGTTAATGAATTAAGAATTAAATATTGTAATAAGTGGCATTTATTGAGGGATTAAATATTAGAATTAATTAGAAATTAATTAAGAATTAAATATTAGAATTTAATTATTTAAGATAAATGAGATAATAGGATATATTTTAGAAACTCAAATTTCATCCCTACCCTTATCAAAACTGACAGAACGTCAGTTTCTTTTCATAATTCAGAAACAGCAACCGACGCATTCCTTTTCTCCTCCCTTAGGCGACTTCCATCTCTTGCAACCCCAGTTCAAGATTCTTCAAGATCTTCAATCCAATCCTCGTTTGTTCTTCGATTCTTCTTCGAGTAATCACAGGCAAGTAATCTACTTATGATTTCCTACGATTTGTGAAAGAAAAAGGCCTATTTTTGATATCAAATTGGATCACCATGAAGTAGTTTCTTTCTGTGAATCTATACGTGATTTATGTGTTTTGGTCTTAAGATTTGGTCGCTAACTGTTTGAAATCATTGTTACTATTGTGGATTGTGTGAGATCATGCAAAACCCAATCCCATGAACCCTACTTGGTGTTATTTTCGGTTGGAGGGAAGGAAGGGTAAAAAGGTGAGATTTTAGGTGTGTTTTTGATGGATGATTTGAGTTTTAGGCTTGAATCTTTGATGTGTATGTGAAAGGTGTTGTTGTGGTGAATTAAGTGTGGATTGATAGTGATGAATAGGCTTGGGAATGGTTGGAAGGAAGTTGGGATCGAATTGGGGATTTGGATCTGTAGTTTCTGTAGAAATCGCAGTGAAAATTCTGGAAAACATTGACATCGATCGATCGATGTCAGAGACTGACGTACATTGATTCATCGATGTATAGTGAGGGAGAGACTGATGTGTTTCAGATGTACGTGGATCAATCGATGTAGGATGAGTGAGAGATCGATGTTCTCTGATGGACGTCGATCGATCGATGTGAGGGATCGACGTCACATCGATCGATCGATGTAGGTTGTGTGAGAGATCGATGTGTCTCATACGGACGTGGATCGATCGACGTCAGGGGCTGACGTCCATCTGTTTTGTGTGAAATTAAGGAAGAAAGAGGGAAGCTAGGGGATCCTTTGGGTGTCCTTAGGGACTTCTTAGGACCTGATTGAGGCTAGTACATGTCTTAGGACCACGACTTAGGATGATGAATCAACGGTGAGTACTTCGTAGGGTATTTGAATCGGACTTCAACATGAATGATCTAAGGGGTTAAGAATGAATGCTTGAGGCTTCGATACGGTTCAAATGGAACATGTGAAGAGGGTTTATTTCATTTCTCGTATCTTTAGTATGAACGTGTATGTGAGGTAGGCTTAAGTATGTGATAATACGTTTGAATGTGAGAGTGTGATTGAAGCCAGTGATTGAAGAATGTGATTGAATGATGAGAAGTTGTGCATTTTTGCATCATGTAACTTGCATATGCATTATGTTTTGACAAGAGCTGTGCCTCGGCACAGGGTATAAAGTTTGCGAAATGAGCTGTGATGCGTTACAGGGTATAAAGATAGGTTGTACCCATCACAGGTTATAAAGTGAGTTGTAATGTGACGCATGGTATAAAGACAAGTTGTGGCACATTACAGGGTATAAAGTTAAGTTGTGGTGCATCACAGGGTATAAAGACAAGCTGCGGCCCATCACAGGGTATAAAGTTATGTGACCGGACATTATGACATGCATTGCACTGTTTTGGAAAAGTGAAGCATAAGCATTTGTGACTGTGTAGTGTAGTGCATATTTTGAAATGTCATGCATCACGTGAGTCGTTACGGTATGATTGATTCGCAACTAGATTGTTATTGAACTGTTGAATGCTTATGATTTACTGCTCTTATTCAGTTATGCTATTAAATTATATTCTTGAAATTATACAAGACATGTGCCCCTTCACCCCTTGATATAAATATTACTCATGTCTTGCCATGTGTTGATCTCGTATGTCTTATAAGCGGGTTACTTGCTAACGTTTTTCGCTAAGGATACTACTGTTGTTTTGCAGATGAGCCCGGTTATGACATGATTTTCATAGAAGACGACGGCCAGTGGGCTGACTGGGATGCTTAAAGTTCTTATTGGGAATTGTTTAGACTGTTTCTTATTATCTTAGCTTTCTTTCATTCACTTGAGGTTTACTGGGCTACGACACGAACAATCTTTTGTAATATTATTACACTTTGATGTACGGATTTGATGGTTTAGATTTTATTTTGCATGTGTCTCCGTGCTTGTTCTCTTACGTCATTGATGATGTGTGTTTGAGAGATGAGACGTCTTGTAGTCTTCTCAGTAAGCTACGATGGGTGCACTAGTTTGGGTCCGCTATCTGGGCCGGGGCGCTACAGGTGGTATCAGAGCCTAGGCTTCAGATCTACCTCAGAGACCTAGGTTATGTCGTATAGAGTCTTAAGCTATGATTTTGACCTTAAGTTGATCCATAGGTCTAAGTGCTTGATCTTAGATATAAGATGAATTGGGTTGGGTGTGTGCGAGCGTGATAAGATTAATCAATAAGCGTTATTTTCCTTTTAGTTTATGGGTTCCGTCCTGTACAACGCATATGGGCTTTCAGTATCTATTTTTGAAATTGCCAAATGCTGATAAGCGTTGATTTTGCAGGCAATGCCTCCTAGAAGGGAAAACCAAGGAAACGGTGGCAACGAAAACGAGAATCCTCCGCCACCGCAGATGGTAGTACCCTAAGCACTAATGGACGCTATCACGGTGATAGCACAAGGAGTTGCTCAACAGTAACAACAGCCTCCTCCGCCACCACCGCCTCAGCATGGTATTCGATATTATATTGGGGAAATGCGAAAGATGCATGCCCCCACTTTTGAAGGGACCACTGATCCAGAGGTGGCAGAATTCTGGCTGGACGAGGTAGAGAAATGCTTCAGGCTGGTACAAGTGTCTGAAGAACTTAAGGTCGATGTGGCCACGCCTTTACTGAGTGGCAGAGCAAATGTCTGGTGGAATGGTATTCTGCTGAAAATGACTCCTCCTATCTTAGACAATTTGTTGAGGCTTATAAGAACTATTACGTACCTGAAACCGCTATACTGGAGAAGATGAGACAGTTCGATAAGCTGGAACAGGATCGGATGTCTATATCTGACTATGCTGATAGATTCCATGCCTTGGGAAAATTCACGCCCATGGTGTTGGAAAACAACAGGATGAAGATGCTCAAGTTTGAGTAAGGATTGAACCCCCGCATTCGGACGGCTATAGCGGGGTCCAGCCTGAAAACTTTCAAAGAGATGTTGGATGCTTGCTATCGTGTAGAAAGTGATATGCACAGGTCACAGCGTAGAGAGGCTCGTGATGATACCAGCAAGAGTCCGAGGGATAATACAAGTGGAGGTAGACCCGGACGTTGGGTCAAAATTCCCCGAAAAGGCCAGGCAGGACTGTTTCAGAGGGCACCGCAGCCGAGTCAGTCTGATCGTCAGGCGCCCGAGTGTGCCCCCATTGCCAGAAAAATCATGTAGGAGAGTGTTGGAAGAAAACCAGAGCATGCTTTAAGTGTGGTAGGACTGACCACAGAATCAAGGATCGTCCCGAGTGGAAGCAAAAGCCACAGGGAGACGCCGGGCCATCACAACAACAGAGAGCTAGGCCCAGGACCAATGCCCGAGTCCATGTAATGACGGACGCCGAAGTGCAGGAGAGCACTGACGTTGTTACAGGTACGATTTAAGTTAAATATTAGTTGTTTAAGTTGAATTTTAGCCGCTTAAGTTGAAATTGAATGTGCTATACATGAAAATTTTTACGTGTTACACTCTTTGTGTTTATGCGCGATTCTAGCTAACAAATTGCCTGCAAACGTATTGTTTGATAGTGGAGCGAGTCACTCGTTCATCTCTAAGTGATTCCTCAAAGGACTTGACTGTCTACCCGAGTGGCTTGAAACCCCCTTCAGGGTGCAGGCAGATGGTGAACAAGTACTGGTTTCTTACCACCAGTATAAAGACTGTGAACTGGAGTTGGACGGGAAGGTGTTTCCCGTTACTTTGGTCCCAATTGCGATGAGGGATTTCGTGTTGAGAAATATGTTTGGATAATTTTCAAAGTCATGATTTTAAGTGGTGAATACTTAGAAATGTCACATATGGTGTTATAAGGGGTTAAAGGTTGAAAAAGTGAAGAAAAATGATGTGGATCTCTCATTCAGAGACACAAGGATTGATCGACGTACGTCAGCCCCTCATGTGGATCGATCCATGTTGAACTGAGAAGAACCAAACTTTCTGTAAGACGTCGATCTCTCACATAGATTGATCGACGTACGTCATCCCCTCACGTCGATCGATCGATGTGGTTTTGTAAGACATCGATCTCTGAAGCTGAGGCACTTCGATCGATCGATGTCTAGGGTTTTTAGGAATATTTTTCTAAAATGTGTTAAAGTGATTTTTTTTCGTTTTTATATGATTTATACATTATGTTCATTATGTGATTATTATGTGTTTTTGGTGATTATTATTGTCTTGTGACTAACATGCCTTGAAAGTTTCTACAACTTACCAAAAAGGGCAAAATTGGTATTTTAAGTTTTGTAGGAACATCACATGATGAAAATGTTTCAAGGATGTATTTTCATCCTATTTATCTTGGCAAAGGTGGAATTGTGATTATTTCTGACCATCGGGGTTATTTCTGGAGTTTTCTCACACCAGGGGTATTTTGGTCATTTCACACCCCTGAGGGTATTTTTGGTATTTTTACTCAAGGAATCTCTTGAGCATATTATTATCTTCATTCTGGAGCTGTGTTATTTTGAAGATAATATGGTGATCTTATATCTTATTCTCTCAACCGATGATATTGTTGACTATAGCTGGATATGTGACGATTTGAGATGTCACATTCTATTTTTTCTTGAAGACCCTCTTATATATGTTATAAGAGGATGTTTATCATCATTATTCAGAGATATGAAAGGTGTTAAATGTGTGAAAATGTTCTTGACATATAAGATGAAATATTGGGGAATTTCGGTGTTACACGTTGACATAATCTTGTCAACTATTATCTATTTATTTCTTCTTCAAAAATCTGAGTTGCTACACATATATATATGTTGAAAAACGTGTATTATCAGGTGGATATGATGGTGTACACATTTTATGAGTTGGAGACAAGTGGACTAACCAAAAAGGAGCTAGTTGGCAAAATTGCTAACTTGGAAATTTCAAAAATATACCCAGTGGTTATGGCTTCTCTTGGTGAGTTTTCAGCAGATTTTTGGAAGTCAAATGGAGCTCTCTCATGTCCTATTATTGTGCTTGAAGTTGGGGATAATTTAGTGTACTATCCTTTCTCATTTTATTAAGGAAAAACAAAATTATTTTTGGAAAAAGGCAAAAGTAGCCAACGGCTACTACCTCACTTTGAAGCTGAATTTTTGATTTGAAAAAGTAAAAGCTCACATGCCTATGTTTATTCCAAGAAGTTGAGGCATTATCTTCTCCATATTATCTATTCTTGCTAAGTATAATTCAAGACAATTCCAAGTCACTTTTAGTTGAAAATTTCGGCCAACATCATTTTGCCTAGGTGGACCAATCATTGTGTTTTATTTTGCCAAGTGTACAAGGCCAACCAATGATGAGAAGACATTTGGAATTGATGATGAAGATGGTGACACATGTGCATTCTTATCTTCAAGCTTCAAATCACACTATAAATAGAGGCATTGGTGAAGAAGATGAAACACACTTGAAGCTCACAAGCATTTGTTGAATTGTCTAGCTTTCATCTTCATCTTCTTGTTGTTATTGTTTTGTTCATTGTAGCAAAGGTGTTCTTGTTGTATTGTGGTGAGCTACAAGCCTCTTGAGCTTCATTTGTAAGATTGATTAGCCATTCTTATAAGGCTACATCAATAGGTGTTATAGGAGTTGCAACTAAGTGTTGCTTAGAAGGTGATTAATCAAGTCTTGAGTAGGGTTGGTGTATAACCCAGGGATCAAACTTGGCTCTTGTTGTAAGGTGTTCATTTCATAGTGAAATCCAAGGAAAGGTGTTCCTTGGGACTAGAGTAGGTCACATTGACCGAACCAGGATAAATCCTCGGTGTTCTTCTCTTGTTTCTTTATTTATGTTTTCTGCCTGTTTTTATTGCATATTTCACACAACTTCTCACAATTTGAAAAAATAGCTAAACATGTTCAAAATTCGTGATTTTTGGTGGAGTTATACTTGCTAGGAAATCAACCGAGATCACTGCAAAACACGTAGCGGAAAACAAAAATTGATCTCTGATTTCCTACCAAGGATCCATGTTGTTCGTTTAATTCGACAAAAGAAATCAAAAATTACCTCCGTAGATTCGAAATCAGCAGATGGAAGAGGTGCGAAATCACGAACACCCTCTGTCGGTATCCACACGAACGCTTCCGCCCAGAGTGCTAGCTCTTCAAACGGCGCGGCTGAAGAACTCGTTTTTCCACAAAAACGGCTCTAGGGTTTTTTATGACTCTGTGTATTTTTTCGTGTATTTTGTGTATACGAGATACACAAGTATATATGCACATACGTAGACATCAGAATCCGAGTCCTAATCGGATTAGTGGATGCCAATCAAAATCCATATCAGATACGGATTCTATCAGGATATTCAAAATCCATACCAGATATGGATTCTCTCGTTATTATCCGATAATACACATGTATATATAATCACAAAAAACCGAAAACAATAATAATAATAATTAATATCCAATATTAATATTATTAATATTATTAATATCAGCCTTACGCATTCTTGTGTGTGACCCGATAGGCCCATATTAATTGGCAGTTGATTAAATCTCTATTAAACCAACAAGTCGTAATTGGCCTCTAGCAAGGCATTACAACTACCCAATTAATACGAGTAAAGTCCAACTAGCCTAATAATAGTGCATGCATTAATTCCTTTGTCACACGATATCTAGTTTGAACATAAGTCATGGTCAGCGTCATACTTATATTGTTCAAACATATGATTACTCGATCTCTAAGTAGACTGATAAAACAAATGATATTGATCACACTATCAAATCATTTGAGCACGGCCATGCATTTCACAGTCTCACTAATCGAGGGGCCCAAAGATATCACTCTCAAAAGAGAGGGACAAATTCTATCTTGATTGTTCAATATCCTCTACATAATTTCTACCACATTCAATCATGACCTTTATTATAATCCAGTTACGAATAACGTTTGATCATGTCAAAATATAATAGTCCTTATGTTGGAAACTATGACAATCTCAAGTCAAAGGATTAAAACATGACTATCATGAGATTTACTTATGACGCTAATCCATGTAGTAATCTCATGATGGGTCTATCCAATACACTGTTCTCTAACAAGTATCTATGAGATTGATTCGTATCACCATACACATAATCATCTCATGATTATCAAATCAATACTCATACTGATTATAAATTATTTTATCTCTATAACAATAATGAATCAGGGACATATATCAAAATTGTGTAACATACTAACCAACAATAATGATAATAAAACCTCTTTTATTAATAATAAATGCATAACATAAATATCCAAATCATGGCCTAGGGCACATACACTAACAATCTCCCACTTGCACTAGGCCTACAAATATCTGAGACCCATAGATCTAGTATGTTGATCATGCTTGACCCGTGAGAGAGGCTTAGTCAATGGATCCGCTATGTTATCATTTGTGTCAACTTTGCATATCTTGACATCTCCTCTATCGATGATGTCTCGAATGAGATGGTAGCGTCTGAGTATATGTTTAGATCTCTGATGAGACCTAGGCTCTTTTGCTTGTGCTATGGCACCATTGTTGTCACTATAAATGTCCACAGGATTTGCAATGCTAGGTACTACTCCTAGCTCAGTGATGAACTTCTTCAACCAAACTGCTTTTTTAGCTGCATCTGATGCTGCTATATACTCAGCCTCTGTTGTAGAATCAGCCACAGTGCTTTGTTTTGAACTCTTCCAACTAACAGCTCCACCATTCAATGTGAATACAAAACCAGACTGCGATCTGAAATCATCTATGTCGGTTTGGAAACTAGCATCTGTGTAACCATTTACAACTAACTCGTCATCCAAACCTGCATAAACCAAGAATACATCTTTAGTCCTTCTGAGGTACTTAAGAATATTCTTGACCGCTGTCCAGTGACCTTCACCGGGGTCAGCTTGATATCTACTTGTTGTGCTCAATGGATATGAGACATCTGGTCTAGTACATAACATGGCATACATGATCGATCCTATAGCAGAAGTATAAGGAATTTTATTCATTCTATCTCGCTCATCAGATGTCTGAGGACATTGATTCTTGCTAAGATGAATGCCATGAGACATAGGCAGGAATCCTTTCTTGGACTCTTGCATGTTGAACCTCTTCAACATTTTATCTATGTATGTACTCTGACTCAAGTCTATTATCCTTTTAGATCTATCTCTATAGATCTTGATACCAAGGATATAGGTAGCCTCGCCCAAGTCCTTCATTGAAAATGAATTCCCTAACCAAGCCTTAACCTTTTGCAAGGTAGGGATATCATTCCCAATAAGCAATATGTCATCCACATATAAGACCAGAAACACTACTGCACTCCCACTAACCATCTTATAAACACAAGGTTCATCTTCATTCTTGATGAAACCAAAGTTCTTAATTGTTTCATCAAAACGAAGATTCCAGCTTTGAGATGCTTGCTTCAATCCATAGATGGACCTTTGAAGCTTGCAAACCTTCTTTGAATTCTCAGGATTTACAAAACCCTCAGGTTGTGTCATGTACACATCCTCGAGTAAATTTCCATTAAGGAAAGCAGTTTTGACATCCATTTGCCATATCTCATAATCATAGTATGCTGCTATGGCAAGGAGAATTCGAATAGACTTAAGCATAGCTACTGGTGAAAAAGTTTCATCATAGTCTATACCATGAGTTTGTTTGAAACCTTTAGCCACAAGCCTTGCTTTGTAGGTTTGCACATTTCCATCCATGTCAGTTTTCTTCTTGAAAACCCATTTGCAACCAATAGTCTTAATACCCTCTGGAGGATCAATTAAAGACCAAACTTGGTTATCAAACATGGATTGCATCTCAGAATTCATGGCTCCAAGCCATTTATCTGAATCTGGACCTGACACAGCTTCCTGATAGGTAGTAGGCTCATCTTGATCTATAAGCATAACTTGACTATCATCAGTCACAAGAAATCCGTATCTCTCTGGATGACGATGTATCCTATCAGATCTGCGTTGGACTTGTGTTACATTTTCAGGCTCCACAACTGTTTGTGGTTCTGAAATCGTCTCTAAAGACGGTTCAACGATATCTTGTAGAACTTGAGTTTCCTCAAGTTGTACTATACTCCCACTTGTTCTCTTGGAGAGAAACTCCTTTTCCAAAAAGACTCCATTTCGAGCAACAAACACTTTGTTCTCTGAGGGAATATAGAAATAGTACCCTTTAGTTTCTTTAGGATACCCCACAAAAATACATTTGATAGATTTTGGAGCTAGCTTATCTGACATTAATCTTTTCACATAAGCTTCACAACCCCAAATCTTAAGAAAAGACAAACTGGGTCTCTTACCAGTCCACATCTCATATGGTGTCTTTTCAACCGCTTTAGATGGTACACGGTTCAAAATGAATGCAGCTGTCTCCAAGGCATAACCCCAAAAGGATAAAGGAAGATCTACTTGACCCATCATAGATCGAACCATATCCAATAAAGTCCGATTTCTCCTTTCAGAAACACCATTCCATTGTGGAGTTCCTGGAGGAGTCAACTGTGAAACGATTCCACAATTTCTTAGATGTTGGTCAAATTCTTGGCTCAAATATTCACCACCTCGATCTGATCGAAGGGTTTTAATTGTCTTATCAAGTTGATTTTGTACTTCATTTTGAAAAGTTCTAAACATTTCAAAAGACTCATGCTTATGTTTCATTAGGTATACATAGCCATACCTACTGAAATCATCAGTAAAAGTAATGAAATACTGAAATCCTCCCCTGGCACTAATGCTGATTGGGCCGCATACATCTGTATGTACCAAGCCCAATAAGTCATTAGCCCTTTCACTATGTCCAGTAAAAGGAGTCTTTGTCATCTTTCCAAGCAAACAAGACTCGCAATTTTCAAATGATTCAAAATCAAATGAATCTAATAATCCATCTTGATGGAGTTTAGATACGCGCTTCTCATTTATATGGCTAAGGCGACAATGCCATAAATATACAGGGTTTAGTTCATTTGGCTTAGTTCTCTTTGAAGATATGTTATAAATATTACCGTCATTGGAATCATCAAGGTTAAGGACATAAATGCCATTATAACTACTTGCAATACAATAAAGCAAGTCATTTTTATCAAAAATAGAACACTTCTTATTTTTAATTAAAAATGAATAACCTTCATCATCCAAAACAGACACTGAAATAAGATTCCTACTCATAGTAGGAACATAAAAGCAATTGTTTAAAACTAACAAAAGCCCATTGGGCAAGACAAGCTCATAGGTCCCTACAGCTATAGCAGCAACTATTGCTCTATTGCCAACACGTAGGTCCACCTCGCCCTTCTTCAGCATCCTACTCCTTTTGAGCCCCTGCATATTTGTACAAATATGGGATCCACATCCAGTATCTAATACCCAGGAAGAAGAAGTAGATAAATTAATTTCTATAACATAAATACCTGAAGATATAGTCGTACTACCCTTCAGCTTCTTCAACTCCTCCAAATAAACATCACAATTTCTTTTCCAATGCCCAGGCTTGTTGCAATGGAAACAAGTTCCTTCCTTAGGAACCTTTGCCTTGGGACCAGGTTTCGGTTTAGCTTGACCCTTTGCCCCTTTTGCACCCTTTGCACTTTTAGCCTTACCCTTGCCTTTAGCTTTCTTTTTCATTAGCTTGGTATTGACACTCAATACATGGGTAGGCTTCTTGATATTCCCCTCAGCAGTTTTGAGCATACCGTGTAGCTCAGGAATGGACTTTTCCATATTATTCATATTGTAGTTCATAACGAACTGAGAAAAACTGCTAGGCAAAGAGTGTAGGATCAGATCCGTGGTGAGTTCCAAACTCAGGGGATATCCAAGTCTTGCAAGGTGATCTATATAGCCTTTCATCTTCAGAACATGAGCGCTAACAGATTCACCTTCAGACATCTTACAGTCAAAAAGTGCAACAGCGGTGTCGAACCTATCCTGCCTAGCCTGTTGTTGGAAAGCTTGTTTGAGATGCACACTCATCTCATAAGCTTCTAAGTGTTCCAGGTCTTTCTGAAGTCCTGAACACATAGTCGCCAACATTAGACATCCTATGTCATTGGAATCTTCCACATGCTTCTTATATTTGTTCTTAACAGCAACAGAAGCATCAGCAGGAGGGGGTTCAGGGACAGGGTCATCGAGCACGTAGGACTTCTTTTCTTTCTTGAGAACGATTCTCAAGTTTCGAAACCAATCAACAAAATTAGTCCCACATTCTTTTAATTTTTCCTTCTCAAGGATTGATTGCAACGATAAGGTGGAATTGTTATTAGCAGCCATTTATGATCTACAAAACATGCAAAGTAACACTTTATTAATAATGAGGTTAAAATTTATAAAACTCTCACTAAAACATAACTCTCAAAAGAAATATTTTAGTGAGCTAAGATCCATATTTGACTTAATTCTAAACTCAGCTTTGGCATGACGCTTAAAATTAAGTTATTTAGGTAGGTAACTTCTTTACCAATTACATCTCATGTAACTCTTAGAATTTATGGAATAATGACATCATATATCATTGTATGTTAGATTCCATCTAATGCCTTGGGCCCAAAACCGTTTTGATAGCCCAATTAAGTCTAACCAATTTTAAACATATGAGTAGCACTATTACTCATCCTACGTAGCTAGGAATGTTTAAAGCACATTGCTTTGGCAATACCTACTTTAATACAATCCCAGTTTTAATAGGTGTTTAAGACATGGATGGCATAAAGACTTAAATTATTGATGAGGGTTCAACTTAGTTTATGTCTTGCATTGCATATCATCATATCGTAGCATCCTATATGCATATATAATCTATCATCCACGCATCTCATACAAAATGATAAATATGTAAACGTGACATAGCATGGACAAACTAAATATGATCTTCATGAGACCAAATGAAGATCATAAAGGAAACCCTATGTGAAAGACTTCCTATTACAACATTTGCAATAATACATATCTTCTTGTCTTGAGCTCGTGCCTCCATCTCCATGGAATCCACCCGTCCTTGGTATGTGTCGCCATCACCACTTTTGTAGCTTGATTCTTTATTTATTAAAATAATAAAGAAAAACCTAACTAATTGTATAATAAAATACAACAAAAACTACAGCGGCACGCAGGCCATAATAACCCAAAACAAAAATATGACTAAGTCAATCACATAGGTCCTGAGGCCATGCTATGCACCATGCAAAGACATCAACATTTATAATATATTTTACACAAACATATTATAACAAATAAATATATATTGACATTCTTAATGTCACGGTAACGAACTATAGGGCGTACGCATATGGCGGTCCCGCTGTAGTTTTCTTTTCAAAACCCTAACACGGACGCATCAATCATATTAACGATCTTACTATTTTGAATACGTGTAAGCCCTTATAGAAGCACCGATCGAACTGAGAGTTATCATTCAAAACCCAAAACAGAATCATCAATCGAATTGATAATCTGCTGTTCGAAATCCGAAACAGAATCAATCTGCTATTCGAAATCCGAAAACAGAATCAATCTGCTATTCGAAATCCGAAAACAGAATCATCAATCGAATTGATAATCTGTCTGTTTTGAATATGCATAACTCTTACGGAATCATTATCGGTTGTTCATATCGATATAAACATAATCGTTTTTGATCATCACATGAAAAACGAAAACTTTATATCACATATAACAATCTCGAATCATAACGTCTCATGAAAACGAATTGAAAACATCAATCCGCTCTCACTAGATGAGATTCGAATAGGGTTTTACACATAGCGTATGTTTATATCTAATATAAACAGAATCGGTTCTGATCATCACATGACAAACGAAAACCGCCGTATACAAATCATCTCATGAAAACGATTTGAAAAACACCATTCTTCTCTCATCATATGAAATCCGAGTTGGAGTTTTTGTACATATCATGCCATACTATAAACAGTAAACATATAATCACATAAGCATGATATAATCGATTTAAACGAAATCAACAAGTGGCTCTGATACCACTGTTAGGAAGTCAACCGAGATCACTGCAAAACGCACAGCGGAAAAAAAATTTGATCTCTAATTTCCTACCAAGGATCCATGTTGTTCGTTTAATTCGACAAAAGAAATCAAAAATTACCTCCGTAGATTCGAAATCTGCAGATGGAAGAGGTGCGAAATCACGAACACCCTCTGTCAGTATCCACACGAACGCTTCCGCCCGGAGTGCTAGCTCTTCAAACGGCGTGGCTAAAGAACTCGTTTTTCCACAAAAACGGCTCTAGGGTTTTTTATGACTCTGTGTATTTTTTCGTGTATCTTGTGTATACGAGATACACAAGTATATATGCACATACATAGACATCAGAATCCGAGTCCTAATCGGATTAGTGGATGCTAATCAAAATCCATATCAGATACGGATTCTATCAGGATATTCAAAATCCATATCAGATATGCATTCTCTCGTTATTATCCGATAATACACATGTATATATAATCACCAAAAACCGAAAATAATAATAATAATAATTAATATCCAATATTAATATTATTAATATTAAAACGACAATAATAATAATAATAATAATTAATATTCAATATTAATATTATTAATATTATTAATATCAGCCTTACGCATTCTTGTGTGTGACCCGATAGGCCCATATTAATTGGCAGTTGATTAAATCTCTATTAAACCAACAAGTCGTAATTGGCCTCTAGCAAGGCATTACAACTACCCAATTAATACGAGTAAAGTCCAACTAGCCTAATAATAGTGCATGCATTAATCCCTTTGTCACACGATATCTAGTTTGAACATAAGTCATGGTCAGCGTCATACTTATATTGTTCAAACATATGATTACTCGATCTCTAAGTAGACTGATAAAACAAATGATATTGATCACACTATCAAATCATTTGAGCACGGCCATGCATTTCACAGTCTCACTAATCGAGGGGCCCAAAGATATCACTCTCAAAAGAGAGGGACAAATTCTATCTTGATTGTTCAATATCCTCTACATAATTTCTACCACATTCAATCATGACCTTTATTATAATCCAGTTACGAATAACGTTTGATCATGTCAAAATATAATAGTCCTTATGTTGGAAACTATGACAATCTCAAGTCAAAGGATTAAAACATGACTATCATGAGATTTACTTATGACGCTAATCCATGTAGTAATCTCATGATGGGTCTATCCAATACACTGTTCTCTAACAAGTATCTATGAGATTGATTCGTATCACCATACACATAATCATCTCATGATTATCAAATCAATACTCATACTGATTATAAATTATTTTATCTCTATAACAACAATGAATCAGGGACATATATCAAAATTGTGTAACATACTAACCAACAATAATGATAATAAAACCTCTTTTATTAATAATAAATGCATAACATAAATATCCAAATCATGGCCTAGGGCACATACACTAACAATACTTCAGACTGTTAGCTTTCATTTGCAACAAGAATCACTTGATTTTAGCAAGGGAAAGTTAGTCTTTCAGTCGTTGCAAGATAACTACTCCAATCTGGCTGCAATCTGACCAGTTTTGAGAAAACTGAACATCTGTATTTTAAAAGAATTGTTTAAGGTCAGAGCCTTTTGGAAACTTCATCTACACATCCTAAGGAGTTTTTTGATATAAAGATCAATCTTTTTGGTTGAGTATTCAAAGAGAAACGCGTTTTGCAAAATCAGCAACATTCTGTCCAATTCTGCCCAGATTGACCATCTGAATCTTTTTATTTGTTTGAAGGGTCAAAAAATCTTATTTTTGTCTGATTTTTGGAAAGAGTCTTTCTAACTCATTGAAGTTCAATTTTGGAAAGTTTCATAATTTTTAGAGTTGTGTACAATTATTTGTGAATTTTTCAAATACGGGTTCTGAATCTGAGGTGGTCTCAGATTCTGTTTTCAAAGGGGATTTTAACAAAGGGTTGTAGTGTAGTTTCCGCTAACCACTATTCACCTCCCCCTCTAGTGGTGTTTATTGCAGGTGCACAGTCCAATATTTGGTATCAGAGCCAGACCAACACCACTCAAAAGAAGTAAGATTCAACACCATACGAACAATACAAGGCCGAGAAACAACAATTCATTATATACTGCTTGTCTCAAATCCAAGGTATATACTATGGCTATTGTTTCTCACAAATGTGAGTTGGAAGGTATGTCTACACAATGCCCTCCTCTTTTTGATGGAAATAATTTTATTCATTGAAAACTAAGAATGAGGCTATTCTAATGAAAGTTGTACAAGTTAGTGGAGTCACTCAAGAGGTTGAAAAGTATAAAAGTGAATGGTCATCGGAAGATAAAAAGAAAATGTACGTGAATACTAAAACTATGCAATTACTTTTAAATGGACTTACAACTTCTGAAGCAGGATATGTGTCAAATTGCACAAGCACACACGACATATGGAAATCACTTGTATTAAAGCATGAAGGTATTAGTGGTATTAAAGAGTCAAAAATAAACATGCTTATGACTGAATTAGAGACTTTCAAAATGTTGCCGAACGAATCCATAACATCTATGGATTTGAGGATTACTAATATTTTCAATGCCCTTGAAGATTTAGGGAAGTCATTTTCGAACAGTGAAAAGGTTCAAAAGGTGCTACGAAGCCTTCCTGCTGAATGGGATCCAAAGGTGACTGCAATCGAGGAGACAAAGTCAATCACCAAGATGGATGAATTGATCGGGTCTCTTAAAGTCTACGAGGTTAAATTAAACCAACGAAAGTCTGAATCGTCTATGTCATCCGGTAAGTCAATAGCTTTCAAAACAACCGAAACACATGCTAGTAACGATGATAGTAATAGTGACACTGAATTAGACTATGACTTGATATTGATAGCTAGAAAACTTAAAAAGTTTTTCAAACGTCCAAATAGGAATAGACAATGTAATTCTTCTTCTTCTTCTTCTCAACCTAGGAAAAATAACACAAATAAATGGTATAACAAAGAATTAAAGTGTTATGAATGCGGTCAAAAAGGACATATTTCATACGATTGTCCCACAAAAAAATTAATAATAACAACAATAATAAACAAGCCAAGGACAAGGACAAGGAGGCACAAACGACAAAGACAAAGGAGTCTAAGGCAAAGAAAGGGAAACGAGCAATGAAGGTGAGCACATGGAGCAACTCATCCGACTCAGAATCTGAAACTGAGGAAGCTCAAGTCTGCTTCGTATCCAACGAGGTATGTTCTTCTTCTGATAGTGGTTCTGATAGTGACATGACATTTGATGAAATGTATAAAGAATTCTTAAGAATGCATGCTCACTATAAGAGGCTCCCTAAAGAAAATAAGAAACTAGTTGAAGAAAATGACAAGTTGGAGACGTCCAACTTGGAATTTTCCGATCAACTAGAATCTCTTAAACAAGAGTCTTCTAATACTTTTGATTCTTTAGGGAATAAAATTGAATCATATAGGAAAGATGAACAAAAGTTATAAATGGAAAATAAAATGTTAAAATCCAAATTAGAAAGTTGTGAAAATGAAATAGGGCAACTTAAGTCTTCTAAATTTACCTTAGAAAAAATGATAGAACAATTTAAATCAGGTGCGAACATGTTAGACACACTCATCTCTTCACAAAAGTATGGAAATAATAAAACCGGCTTAGGCTATAAAGAAGAAAATGAAAAAGTGAATAAAAAAACTAAAATTGTTTCATCTAGTACAAAGTTGCTATATAATACAATAAAATCAACTTTGTCTGCTACATCTTCTTCTACACCTTCTTCTACTAATATCAAGGCAAAAATACAACATACACCCATAAAAGCACACACGCATAAACATACATCTAGGCCAAACTTTGCATCTAGACAACCTAGAAACTATGCCTATATGTATACAAATGCAACTAGACATAATAAAAAGCATCCAACTTATTATGAACCTAAGTATAGGCAACACTCTTATAAGTCTTATAGAAATGCCTATGAACACACTTATACTGCGCCATTCAAGAAACAAAATCGCATGAACACACTTATGCCTATGAACACACTTATGACAATTTAAAACTGGCTTTGGCTATAAAGAAGAAAATGAAAAAGTAAATAAAAAGACTAAGTTTGTTTCATCTAGTACAAAGTTGCCATATAATACAAAATCAACTTTGCCTGCTTCATCTTCTTCTACACCTTCTTCTGCTTATATAAAGGCAAAAATAAAACATACACCCACCAATATACACACGCATAAACATACATCTACGCCAAACTTTGCATTTAGACAACCTAGAAATTATGCCTACATGTATACAAATGCAACTAGACCGAATAAAATGCATACAACTTATTATGAACCTAAGTATAGGCAATACTCATATAAATTTTATAGAAATACATATGAACATAGATACATAGCGCCATTCAAGAAACAAAATTACATGTCTTATACACACTACAAAAATCGGCCAAGGCATAATAGTAATCAACCATGGCGCAACATGTATAACAATGCATCTTCACTTATGTGGAATAATCATCTATATGCTTATCCTTCTTATTTTAACCATGCTAAAAATGTGCCTAAAAGGTATGTTCAAGTTTGGATACCAAAGGATTATCTAAACAAGAATAATGCCCCTAACATTCAAGGACCCAAATAAAGGGTACCTAAAACTTTGTCTCCATTGTAGGAAAAACACAAGGAATTCAAGAAGGAGGCAAAGTCAAAGAATCTGAAAACTAAATGGTTTTTAGATAGTGGATGTTCGAGGCATATGACGGGGAACCTCAAACTATTCATCGAATTGGAACATATCAAAAATGGAGGAAAACTGACGTACGGTGACAACAACAAAGGACAAGTTGTTGGAAAAGGAACAATTGAGGACCCTAACACATTTCAAATACGAAATGTGTTATTAGTAAGCAATCTATCCTATAATTTACTTAGTATTTCTCAACTTATAGATTGTGGTTATAATGTCTCCTTTCTTCCCAATTCTTGTGATATAATAAATAAAAAAGGAGAAACGGTTTTAAAAGGAAATAGAGATGGAAATATTTATGCTCTTACCTTAGATAACATGTCAGATGCTAAGGTTAAGTGTCTAATATCACATGACTTAGATGTAAATTTATGGCATAGAATATTAGGCCATATAGGAATTTCAACTATTAAGAAATTGTCTAAGAAGAATTTAATTAGAGGAATGCCTAAGTTAGACTTAGATAATTTTCAAATGTGTAAAACATGTATTAAGGGAAAACACATTAAAGAAACTTTAAAACCGAAACATGAAGTGAGTACTAGTCATGTACTAGAATTGCTTCACTTAGACTTATTTGGTCCAAGTAGGACAAGAAGACTAGGTGGACACTACTATGTGTGTGTCATAGTAGATGATTACTCACGCTACACATGGATATTGTTCTTAACACACAAAGACGATGCTCCATTAGCAATCGAAACCCTTATTAAGCATCTTGAAAACATTTATGAAGAAAATGTTAAAAGGATTAGAAGTGATAGAGGTGGAGAATTTAAAAAGAAAGACGTAATCAAATTTTGCGAACTATATGGAATGAAACATGAATTCTCACCACCTAGAACACCACAACTCAATGGAGTTGTTGAACGTAAAAATAGAACGATTCAAGAAGTTTCTAGGACAATGCTTTGTGAAAATAAATTACCTAAATATTTATGGGCTGAAGCTGTTAGTTGTGCATGCTATATTATAAATAGGCTTACTATAAGAAAGAAATTAAATAAAACGCCATATGAATTGTTAAATAATAGACTACCTAAAATAAATTATCTTAGAGTCCTGCATCTAGAAAAATAATTGAATCCATACATGTTAAATTCAATGAAAATGCATGCTTTGAAGTTAGTGATAAACATCAACATAAACAAGAAACAAATGTTGAAAATATGTTTGATGATGATGTAATACTTGAGCCTGTACTTGATCCAATTACATATGATAACGTTCACACTAATGAAACATTTGAACAAGATGAGGGTGAACCAAGTAAATCTAGGAATTGGTGGCACCCTAGAGAATTAATCATTGGGGATCCAAGTGTTGGGGTTAGAACACATAGAAACATAAGTCAACTTGAAGGACATAGCTTAGTCTCACACATAGAACCTAAGAATGTTAAGGAAGCCTTAGGTAACATATCATGGATAGATGCTATGCATGAGGAATTAAATCAATTCACAAGGAATAACGTGTGGGACTTAGTACCTAAACCTAAAGACAAGTCTATCATAGGAACTAAATGGGTCTTTAGGAATAAAATGGATGAACAAGGAAATATTACAAGAAATAAGGCTAGACTAGTCGCACAAGGTTATAATCAACAAGAAAGAATAGATTATGAGGAAACCTTTGCACCCGTTGCACGACTAGAAGCAATTAGATTGTTACTTGCGATTGCAAGTCTAAGTAACATTAAACTCTTCCAAATGGATGTCAAGAGTGCATTCTTGAATTGATACATCCAAGAAGAGGTGTTTGTCAAACAACCCCCTGGATTCGAATATCCAAAGAATCATAACCATGTTTACAAGCTTAAGAAAGCTTTATATGCTTCAAAACAAGCTCCAAGAGCTTGGTATGATAGATTTGCAAACTTTCTTATTTCAAATAATTATCAAAGGGGAACTATAGACAACACATTATTCTTAAAAAGAAAAGGTAATGATTTGTTAATAGTTCAAATATACGTTGACGATATCATCTTTGGTTCAACCAACCCTACCTTAGTAAAAGACTTTGAAGAGTGTATGAAGTTGGAGTTTGAAATGTCAATGGTAGGAGAGTTGAATTATTTCTTAGGACTTCAAATTAAACAAACCCCTTAAGGAATTCATATTAGCCAACTTAAGTATGTCAATGATATGATTAAGAAGTTTGGTTTTGAAGAGTTGAAACCTACACCTACCCCCATGAGCGTTAGTACCAAACTTGATAAGGATGAAAATGGTAAACCTTTTGATGACACACTACATAGGTCTATGATTGGCTCATTGTTATACTTAACTGCATCAAGACCTGACATCATGTTTAGTGTATGTATGTGTGCTAGGTTTCAATCTTGTCCTAAGGTATCACATTACAATGCAGTGAAAAAGATCTTTAGATATCTTAAGCATACACCTCACTTAGGACTATGATATGATAGAAATGCTAAGTTGGAATTACACGCATATAGTGATGCTGATTATGGTGGTTGCAAGTTAGATAGAAAATCCACTAGCGGTACATGTCAATTCATAGGATCTAATTTGATCTCTTGGTTTTCTAAAAAGCAAGCTAGTGTAGCTCTTTCTATCACTGAAGCCGAGTATATCGCTTTGAGTCTATGTACTACCCAAATACTTTGGCTTAAACAGAAACTTAGTGATTTTGGCATTAAAATAAAAAATATTCCAATTTTCTGCGATAGCACAAGTGCAATCAATCTTTCCCGGAATCTGGTGCTTCATTCTAAGGCCAAACACATTGAGGTGCGATACCACTTTCTTCGCGATCATGTTCAAAATGAGGACATAGTGATAAACCATATAAGAACTGATCACCAAATCGCTGATATCTTTACCAAACCCCTTAATCAAGCCACGTTTGAAAAATTGCGTGCCAAGTTAGGTATGATGACTTACGATACCATTGTATAGTTCTATCTTTTGCATGATTTGCAAAATAAAGGGGGAGATAGAATAAGCACATGATTTTGGATTTTAGTTGGTAAGTCATCATTTGGTTTGAAATGATAAGTTTCAATTGGTTATGAGTTGAGTATAAGGGGGAGAGTATGAGTTGAGGGGGAGCAACATACTATTTAAAAGTTGAAAACATTTGGTTAAATTTTTAATTATAAGTTGTGACATTAAAATCATGTTAGGTTATTTTAAAAATCATCCAAAAGGGGGAGAATGTTGAGAAATATGTTTGGATAATTTTCAGAGTCATGATTTTAAGTGGTTAATACTTAAAAATTCATACATGGTGTTATATGTGATTAAGAGTTGAAAAAGTTGACATCGGTCTCTCAGGTTGTTGCACATCGATCGATGTCTAGAGTTTTTAGAAATAATTTTCTGAAATGTGATAAAATGGTTGTTTTCATTTGTACATGATTTATACATGTTCATTATGTGCTTATTATGTGTTTTTGGTAATTATTATTGTCATGTGACTAACATGCCTTGGAAGTTTCTACAACTTACCAAAAAGGGCAAAATTGGTATTTTGAGTTTTGTAGGAACATGATATGGTGGAAATATTTCAAGAGCACATTCTTATACTATTTATCATGACTAAGTTGGTATCATGATTATTTCTGACCATCGGGATCATTTCTGAAGTTTTCTGACACCAGGGGTATTTTGGTCATTTTACTCCGAGGGTATTTTTGGTATTTTCACTCAAAGAATCTCTTGAGCATATTATTATCTACATTCTGGATCTGTGTTATTGTTAGTTTGAAGATTATATAGTGATCTTATATCTTATTCTCTCAACCGATGATATTATTGACTATAGCTGGATATGTGACGATTTGAGATGTCACATTCTATTTTTTCTTGAAGACCCTTTTATATATGTTATAAGAGAATATTTATCATCATTATTCAGAGATATTAAAGGTGTCAAAGGTGTGGAAATGATCTCAACATATAAGAAGAAATATTGGGGAATTTCGGTGTTACACGTTGACATAATCTTGTCAAATTGTTATCTATTTATTTCTTCTTCAAAAATCTGAGTTGCTACACATATATATATGTTGAAAAACATGCATTGACAGTTGGGAATGATACATTATTCATTTTATGAGTTGGAGACAAGTGGACCAACCAAAAAGGAGCTAGTTGGCAAAAATGCCAACTTGGAATTTTCAAAAAGTACCCAACGGCTATGTATTTTTCTTGGGAATTTTCAGCAGATTTTTGAAGTCAAATGAAGACTTCACATGTCCTATTATGGTGCTTAAAGTTGAGGATAATTTGGTGGTATTATCCTTTCTTATTTTATTAAGAAAAAAAATCAAAGTTTTTTTTTGAAAACACAAAGTAGCCAACGGCTACTACATGAAAATGGAGCAGATTTTTGACTTTGAAATGGTATGCCCACATTCCTATTCTTGTGCCAAAGAGTTTAGAAGATGGTGGAGTGGTTATGGCCTTATTATCTTCTTGGTTTCAAGATAATTCCAAGACAAATCCAAGGTGTAATTTTCGGCCACATCTTTTTGCCAAGGTGGACCAATCATGGTGTTTTATTTTGCCAAGTGTACAAAGACAAACAATAATGAGAAGACATTTGGAGTTGATGATGAAGATGATGACACATTGGCATTCTTATCTTCAAGGCTCAAATCACACTATAAAGAGAGGCATTGGTGAAGAAGATGAAACACACTTGAAGCTCACAAGCATTCTATAGCTTTCATATTCATCTTCTTGTTCTTGTTGTTGTATTTTGTTGTAGCAAAGGTGTTCTTGATATTTTTATTGTGCTACAAGCCTCTTGAGCTTCATTTGTAAGATTGATTAGCCATCTTTATAAGGCTACATCAATAGGTGTTAGAGGAGTTACAACTAAGTGTTGCTTAGAAGGTGATTATCCAAGTCTTGAATAGGGTTGGTGTATAACCAAAGGATCAAGCTTGGCTCTTGTTGTAAGGTGCTCATTTCATAGTGAAATCCAAGGAAAGGTATTCCTTGGGACTGGAGTAGGTCACATTGACCAAACCAGGATAAATCCTCTGTGTTCTTCTCTTGTTTCTTTATTTCTGCTTTCTGCCCGTTTTTGACTGCAGTTTTCACCCAACTTCACACAATTTGAAAAAATAGCTAAACATTTTCAAAATTTGTGATTTTTGGTGGAGTTATACTTCAGACTGTTAGCTTTCATTTGCAACAATAATCGCTTGATTTGAGCAAGGGAAAGTTAGTCTTTCAGTCTTTGCAAGATAACTGCTCCAATCTGGCTGCAATCTGACCAGTTTTGAGAAAACTTAAAATTCTGTATTTTTCAAAAATTGTTTGAGGTCAGAACCTTTTGGAAACTTCATCTATACATCCTAAGGAGTGTTTTTATATAAAGATAAACCTTTTTGGTTGAGTATTCAAAGAGAAACACGTTTTGCAAAATCATCAACTTTCTGTCCAATTCTGTCCAGATTGACCATCTGAATCTTTTTATTTGTTTGAAAAGTCAAAAGATCTTATTTTTGTCTGATTTTTAGACAGAGTCTTATTAACTCATTGAAGTTTAATTCTGAAGAGTTTTATAATTTTTGGAGTTGTGTACAATTATTTATGAATTTGTTTAAAAACGGGTTCTGATTCTGAGGTGGTCTAAGATTCTGTTTTCAAAGGGGATTTTAACAAAGGGTTGTAGTGTAATTTCCGCTAACTACTATTCACCTCCCTCTAGTGGTGTTTATTGCAGGTGCACAGTCCAACATTTGGTATCAGAGCGAGGTCACGGGTTTGATTCCCAGCAGGAGCAATTGCTGAGGGGGAGATTGTTAGGTGCAGCAATTGTCTCGTGGCGTAGGCCGGTGGGCGTAGGCCGTTTGGGTCAAGTCACAGTCAAATGCCGTGGGCGCTTATGTGCTGAATGCACTATAAGACTAGGGTATGCGCATCTCCTGTCACCAATTGGTTTTGGGAGAGATGGTAGCGCCTGAGGTCCTACAAAATGTTCTTGACATATAAGAAGAAATATTGGGGAATTTCGGTGTTACACGTTGACACAATCTTGTCAACTATCATCTATTTATTTCTTCTTCAAAAATCTGTGTTGCTACACATATATATGTTGAAAAACGTTTATTATCAGGTGGATATGATGATGTACACATTTTATGAGTTGGAGACAAGTGGACTAACCAAAAAGAAGCTAGTTGGCAAAATTGCCAACTTGGAAATTTCAAAAATATACCCAACGGTTATGGCTTCTCTTGGTGAGTTTTCAGCAGATTTTTGGAAGTCAAATGGAGCTCTCACATGTCCTATTATTTTGCTTGAAGTTGGGGATAATTTGGTGTATTATCCTTTCTCATTTTATTAAGGAAAAACAAAATTATTTTTGGAAAAAGGCAAAAGTAGCCGACGGCTACTACCTCACTTTGAAGCTGAATTTTTGATTTGAAAAAATAAAATCTCACATGCCTATGTTTATGCCAAGAAGTTGAGGCATTATCTTCTCCATATTATCTATTCTTGCTAAGGATAATTCAAGACAATTCCAAGTCACTTTAGTTGAAAATTTCGGCCAACATCATTTTGCCTAGGTGGACCAATCATTGTGTTTTATTTTGCCAAATGTACAAGGCCAACCAATGATGAGAAGACATTTGGAATTGATGATGAAGATGGTGACACATGTGCATTCTTATCTTCAAGGCTCAAATCACACTATAAATAGAGGCATTGGTGAAGAAGATGAAACACACTTGAAGCTCACAAGCATTTGTTGAATTGTCTAGCTTTCATCTTTATCTTCTTGTTGTTATTGTTTTGTTCATTGTAGCAAAGGTGTTCTTGTTGTATTGTGGTGAGCTACAAGCCTCTTGAGCTTCATTTGTAAGATTGATTAGCCATTCTTATAAGGCTACATCAATAGGTGTTAGAGGAGTTGCAACTAAGTGTTGCTTAGAAGGTGATTAACCAAGTATTGAGTAGGGTTCGTGTATAACCCAAGAATCAAGTTTGGCTCTTGTTGTAAGGTGTTCATTTCATAGTGAAATCCAAGGAAAGGTGTTCCTTGGGATGGGAGTAGGTCACATTGACCAAACCAAGATAAATCCTCGGCGTTCTTCTCTTTTTTCTTTATTTCTGTTTGCTGCCTGTTTTTATTGCAGATTTCACACAACATCTCACAATTTGGAAAAATAGCTAAACATGTTCAAAATTCGTTATTTTTGCTGGAGTTATATTTCAGACTGTTAGATTTCATTTGCAATAAGAATCACTTGATTTGAACAAGGAAAAGTTAGTCTTTCAGTCGTTGCAAGATAACTGCTCCAATCTGGCTGCAATCTGACCAGTTTTGAGAAAACTTAAATTCTGCATTTTACAAAATTTGTTTAAGGTCAGAGCCTTTTGGAAACTTCCTCTACACATCTTAAGGAGTGTTTTGATATAAATATCAACCTTTTTGGTTGAGTATTCAAAGAGAAACACGTTTTGCAAAATCAGCAACATTCTGTCCAATTCTGCCTAGATTGACCATCTGAATATTTTTATTTGTTTGAAGGGTCAAACGATCTTATTTTTGTCTAATTTTTGGACAGAGTCTTTTTAACTTATTGAAGTTAAATTATGGAAAGTTTCATAATTTTTGGAGTTGTGTACAATTATTTGTGAATTTTTCAAAAACAGGTTCTGAATCTGAGGTGGTCTCAGATTCTGTTTTCAAAGGGGATTTTAACAAAGGGTTGTAGTGTAATTTCCGCTAACCACTATTCACCCCCCCCCTCTAGTGGTGTATATTGCAGGTGCACGGTCTAACATTTCGATGTGATATTGGACATGGATTTGCTGACCAAGTATCATGCCAATATCGACTGCAGACTGAAGCTAGTAACTGTCAAAGACCCTAAAATGAATGAAGTGACAGTTCAAGGGAACGTCAAGCTAACCAAAGCCCCGAAGAAAATATACTTGACGGTGATTAAGGCTTTCAAGGCTTTGAAGAAGGGAGCAGAGGGACTTATGGTGTATACTATGGGCGCGAAGCAAGAAGTTCCCTCAATGGATCAGATTTCGGTAATCAATGAATTTAAGGACGTATTCCCTGATGATTTGCCGGGATTTCCGCCATCAAGAGAAGTAGAGTTTGAAATCAACTTGATTCCTGGTGCGGAACCTATATCTAAAGCACCTTACAGAATGGCTCCAGCTGAACTTAAGGAGATAAAGGGACAACTGCAGGGGTTGTTAGATAAGAAGTTGATTCATCCCAGTGTGTCAACTTAGGGAGCTCCAGTGTTGTTTGTGAAGAAGAAAGATGGCAGTATGCGGTTATGTATCGATTACCGAGAGTTGAACAAAATCACCATCAAGAACAAATATCATCTGCCAAGGATTGATGATTTATTCGATCAACTAAACGGAGCCTGATGGTTTTCAAAGATTGACCTTTGTCAAGGATATCATCAGTTTCTCATGAAAGTAGGTGACGTTCCTAAAACAGCCTTCCGGACTCGATATGGGCATTATGAATTTTTGGTGATGCCTTTTGGATTGACTAATGCCCCGGCAGCTTTTATGGACTTGATGAACACCGTGTTCTGAGAACAGTTGGATCAATTCGTGGTGGTGTTCATAGATGATATCTTGGTCTACTCTCCTGATGAACAATCCCATACAGAACACCTAAGAGTGGTGTTGGAGATTCTGAGACAGCAGAAGCTATATGCCAAATTCAGCAGTGTGAATTTTGGCTAAGAAGTGTAGTGTGGCCTTTCTCGATCATGTAATTTAAGAGGATGGAATCTCAGTGGATCCTAAGAAGGTAGAGGCCATTACTGAATGGCCAAGACCTACTAATGTGACCGAAGTCAGAAGCTTCCTAGGCCTGGCAGGCTACTATAGGAAGTTTGTTGAGGGATTTTCGACAATAGCAGTTCTATTGAGTCAACTTACTCATAAGAAGGGTAAGTTTGAATGGACTACTGAATGCGAGCAGAGCTTTTCTGAGCTCAAGAAGAGATTGACCACGGCCCTGGTGATGGCACAACCTTCTGGCACCGACGGTTTCGTGATTTATAGTGATGCGTCCAAGAAAGAACTAGGTATGTATATCATTACAATTAATATATTGTATATATGTATATGCCAGTCACCAACTAACTCTCTGCTTATAGGTTGTGTCTTGAAGCAAAATGAACGAGTTATTTCTTACGCTTCGAGACAGCTGAAACCCTATGAGCAGAACTACCCGACACATGATTTAGAGCTCGCAGCTGTAGTATTTGCTCTTAAGATCTGGAGGCACTATTTGTATGGAGAAAAGTGTGCCGTGTTCACTGACCATAAGAGTCTGAAATACTTGTTCTCGCAGAAAGAACTGAATATAAGACAAAGAAGATGGTTGAAACTACTTAAGGACTATGACTTAACCATCAATTACCACCCTGAGAAAGCCAACAGAGTGGCAGACGCGTTGAGCAGAAAGTCTAGCCATGCAAGACAGTCTCCGTTGGAACGAGAGATCGAAGAGTTTGGAATGGATGTTATAGACTCAGTGGAAAATGTCCTTACCACCTTATCTATAAGCCCAGGTTTGGTAGACAGAATTAAAGAAGCTCAGTACGACAATGCAGCACTGAAAGGGAATCCGTGAGAAATTGATCACGGAACCATTAAAGGATTTTCAGTTGAGAGAAGATAAAAGTTTATGGTTTCAAAACCGGCTATGCGTACCAGACAATGAAGAGCTTCGTACAGAATTGTTGAGTGAAGCTCATAACTCGAGGATGTCTATTCACCCCGAAAGCACAAAAATGTATAAAGACCTCAAAGGAAATTACTGGTGGATAGGGATGAAAAGAAGTATATCGGAGTATGTCGAGAGATGCTTGGTATGCCAGCAGGTCAAAGCGGAGCATCAGCGACCTGGCGGTTTGATGATGCCATTAGAGATCCTAGAATGGAAATAGGAGCATGTGACTATGGACTTCATGATGGGGTTACCAAAAACCAGAAGTGGGAATGAGATGATTTGGGTAATTGTTGATCGCTTGACAAAGACTGCTCATTTCATAGCTATGCCACATGGCACTTCTTATGAGAAATTTTCCAACATATATGTGGATAACATTGTGAGCTTGCATGGAGTTCCCGTCGGTATTGTATCGGACCGTGATTCCAGATTCACTTATAAGTTCTGGATGGCCTTCCAGAAAGCAATGGGTACCGAGCTAAGAATAAGTACCGCCTATCATCCTCAGACAGATGGTTAGTCGGAGAGGAAAATCCAGACTTTAGAAGATATGATGAGAGCTTGCATTCTTGATTTTTAAGGAAATTGGGACAGTATGCTGAAGTTGATGGAGTTCTCATATAATAATAGCCATCACAGTGCAATTGGCATGGAACCGTTTGAAGCTCCATACGGACGCAAGTGCAGGTCCCTGGTTTGTTAGGACAAGGTTGGAGAAAGGACGATCACCGCGCCAGAGTTGGTCGAACAGACAATTGGGAATGTGAAAATCATAAGAGAGAGGTTAAGGGTGGCGCAGGATCACAGTAAGAGTTGGGCCGATACTAATAGACGACTCTTGAAAATTGAGGAAGGTGAAAAGGTTTATCAACGAGTTTCACCCACCAAGGGAGTTGCGAGGTTCGGAATGAAGGGCAAGTTAAGCCTTAGATATATTGGTCCATACGAAGTGCTTGGCTGAGTTGGCGAAAGAGCATACCGACTAGCCTTGCCTCCTATCTTATCGCAAGTCCACAATGTATTCCATGTGTCTCAACTAAGGAAATACGTGCTGGATCCGAGTCATATTCTTGAGGCTCAACCCTTGGATGTTATGGAGGATGTCACGTACGAAGAACATCCTGTGAAGATTGTGGATAAGAAAGATCAAGTCCTATGCAAGCACGTGATTTCGTATGTCAAAGTTCAATGGAGTAATCATATGGAGAGTGAAGCCACGTGGGAGCTTGAAGAGCAAATGAAGGAGTTATATCCACATCTTTTCCAATAAGGTACGTCAGTTTCGAGGATGAAACTTTTTGTAAGAGGGGTGGAATGTTATGCCCCGCACCCTCCGTAGAATATTTAAAGGATAAAAAAAGAAATTAAATGGGATTAATGGCAATAAATGGTAATGAATTAAGAATTAAATATTGTAATAAGTGGTATTTATTGAGGGATTAAATATTAAAATTAATTAAGAATTAAATTTTAGAATTTCATTATTTAAGATAAATAAGATAATAGAATATAATTTAGAAACTCAAATTTCATCCCTATCCTTATCAAAACTGACAGAACGTCAGCTTCTTTTCATAATTCAGAAACAACAACCGACGCATTCCTTTTCTCCTCCCTTAGGCAACTTCCATCTCTTGCAACCCCAGGTGAAGATTCTTCAAGATCTTCAATCCAATCCTCGTTTTTTCTTCGATTCTTCTTCGAGTAATCACAGGAAAATAATCTACTTATGAATTCCAACGATTTGCGAAAGAAAAAGGCCTATTTTTGATATAAAATTAGATCACCATGAAGTAGCTTTCTGTGAATCTATACGTGATTTATGTGTTTTGGTTTTGAGATTTGGCCGCTAACTGTTTGAAATCATTGTTATTATTGTGGATTGTGTGAGATCATGAAAACCCCACTCCCATGAACCTTACTTGGTGTTATTTTCGGTTGGAGGGAAGGAAGGGTGAAAAGCAGAGATTTTGGGTGTGTTTTTTATGGATGATTTCAGTTTTAGGCTTGAACCTTTTATGTGTATGTGAAAGGTGGTGTTGTGGTGAATTAAGTGTTGATTGATAGTGATGAATAGGCTTGGGAATGGTTGGAAGGAAGTTGGGATCGAATTGGGGATTTGGATCTACAGAAATCGCAGTGAAAATTCTGGAAAACGTTGACATCGATCGATCGATGTTAGAGACTTACGTACATTGATCGATCGATGTATAGTGAGGGAGAGACTGATGTGTTTCAGATGTACGTGGATTGATCGATGTAGGATGAGTGAGAGATCGATGTTCTCTGATGGACGTCGATTGATCGATGTGAAGGATCGACGTCACATCAATCGATCGATGTAGGTTGTGTGAGAGATCGATGTGTTTCAAGCGGACGTAGATCGATCGACGTCAGGGGCTGACGTCCATCTGTTTTGTGGGAAATTAAGGGAAGAAAGAGGGAAGCTAAGGGATCCTTTGGGTGTCCTTAGGGACTTCTTAGGACCTGATTGAGGCTAGTATAAGTCTTGGGACCATGACTTAGGATGATGAATCAACGGTGAGTACTTCGTAGGGTATTTGAATCGGACTTCAACGTGAATGATCTAAGGGGTTAAGAATGAATGCTTGAGGCTTCGATACGGTTCAAATGGAACATGTGAAGAGGGTTTATTTAATTTCTCATATCCTTAGTATGAACGTGTATGTGAGATAGGCTTAAGTATGTGGTAATACGTTTGAATGTGAGAGTGTGATTGAAGCCAGTGATTGAAGAATGTGATTGAATGATGAGAAGTTGTGCATTTTTGCATCATGGCACTTGCATGTGCATTATCTTTTGACAATAGCCGTGCCTCGGCACAGGGTATAAAGTTTGCAAAATGAGCTGTGATGCGTTACAGGGTATAATGACAAGCTGTGACCATCACAGGGTATAAAGTGAGCTGTAATGTGACGCAGGGTATAAAGACAAGTTGTGGCACATTACAGGGTATAAAGTTAAGTTGTGGTGCGTCATAGGGTATAAAGACAAGCTGTGGCCCATCACAGGGTATAAAGTTATGTGACCGGACATTATGACATGCATTGCACTATTTTGAAAAAGTGAAGCATAAGCATTTGTGACTGTGTAGTGTAGTGCATATTTGAAATGTCATGCATCACGTGAGTCGTTACGGTATGATTGATTCTTAACTGGATTGTTATTGAACTGTTGAATGCTTATAATTTACTGTTCTCATTCAGTTATGCTATTAAATTATACTCTTAAAATTATACAAGACATGTGCCCCTTCACCCCTTGATATAAATATTACTCATGTCTTGCCATGTGTTGATCCCGTATGTCTTATAAGCGGGTTACTTGCTAGCGTTTTTCGCTAAAGGTACTACCGTTGTTTTTCAGATGAGCCCGGTTATGACATGATTTTCATAGAAGACGACAGCGAGTTGGCTGAGTGGGATGCTTAAAGTTCTTGTTGGGAATTGTTTAGACTGTTTCTTATTATCTTAGCTTTCTTTCATTCACTTGAGGTTTAGTGGGCTACGACCATGAACAATCTTCTGAAATATTATTACACTTTGATGTACAGATTTGATGGTTTAGATTTTATTTTGCACGTGTCTCTGTGCTTATTCTCTTACGTCATTGATGATGTGTGTTCGAGAGATGAGATGTCTTGTAGTCTTCTCAGTAAGCTACGACGGGTGCACCGGTTCGGGTCCGCTGTTTGGTCCGGGGCGCTACAGGGCTGCAGACTGCAGGCCGAGTCTTGTAACATCATGTCGGATCTTGGCGGCTGGTGGAGGTTGTTATTTTCAAACTCGCTAGGTTGTTGAGATAGGATGGCGGTTAAATTTGAAAAGGTTGTTCAGATTTAGTCGGCTGAGCTTCCACTTCTGATCCAACGGTTCACGTCGATCCGATATCTTATTCTACGGCCGAGATTGGAGCGACTGTAACAGCTGACTTTAAAATTTTCCTATAAATAGTAGCCGAGGCTGTTCTATGTGAACACACTTTGAATTCATGAGCTCTTCTATTCTCTGCAATCTTTCTCTGCATCTTCATTCTTCCCAAACCTTCCGCATTCCAGTATATCGAGAAGGTGAGGACACTCTTAAAGTTTCGTTGAGTTCAGCACTGTAGTGCCGCACGTCTGAACTGGTCTGCGTTGTATCCTGGAAGACGATTGCTCCTCTGGTTAGGCACAGTGTTGTTACACCCGGGAATTTTCAAACTAGCCGCTAAGGCATTAGTTTACAATTAACGTAGCCGTGGATGTAACGACTCTTCGAAATTAAATTAACTATAGTGTATCATTTATGTCCAAGTAATTTCGTAACTCTATATTGGATATATTTGCATTATATAAAATATAAAATAGCAATAAAGGATAAGTAAATAACAAGAAAAAAAATAAATATACAAAGAGATTTAAGGTGACGTGGGTGAGAGGGTGGGAAAAATAATAATAAATAAATAAAATAATAGATTAAATATACTTTAAAAGAGGGTTGGATGGATAAGGATTAAATTAAAAAAAAATTTGGAAAGTGATAATGGGGGAATAACCAATTCCCCCAAATCTCGTGAGTTACCACTTTGAAATAGGTGGATTTAAGAGATTGAGGAAAAGATAAAAAAAAGAGAGAGAGAGAGTCTATGCGCAGAAGGAAGGCAACGGCTGGAAGAAGAGAATAGGGAAAGAAAAAGAGAAGGAGAAGAGAAGAAAGAGAAGAGGAAAAGAGAGAAAGAAAATGAGAAGCCGGATGTCTCAATCTACGCGCTACCGTATACTTGTGTAAACTGTCTGCGTTCAGGTAGGTTCCTTTTCCCCCTCCAATTGGTACAAATTCAAGCATGCTTTGGTGATATATTACGTGTTTTCTTGTTTTTAATTGTTGAAATCTATACTATGTTGCTTAATCTGTGAAAAGCATGAGTTTTTGATTACTGTGGAATGTATTTGATTTCTGTCGAATGCGTGTGATTTCTGTGGTTTTGCGTGGATTGGTTTTTTGATTTTAGGGAAAAATTTGATAATCAGAATAGTAAAACATTTTGATTTTAGGAAAAAATTTGATAATTAAAATAGTATAAATTCTGTTTGGAGCCTGTGGAATGCGCAGAAGGCTATGCTGCGTGGTCTGCGTCTATGTAATTTGATGTTAGGGATGAATTTGATATCAAAATAATTTCTAGGGTTTATTTTATTAATGTTATTTAATTGATTAAAAAATAGTGTTAAATATAGGAAAATATAAGTAAATATCAGAAAATTATAAATAAATTTCAGAAATTATAAAATACTGAAATTAAATTATTTTCATCAAATTTCTGTGTAGCGGGCCGATTGTGCGCAGGTCTGACTCACTTACTTAATATATATAAAAATAAAATGAAATAAAATAAAATAATCTATTAAGCCGACCGCGGGCCAGGCCGAATGGCCAACGGACCGGGCCCAGTTGGCTGGCCCAATTAAACGAAATAATAATAATAATAATAATAATAATAATAATAATAATATAATTCTGAAATTTCTGAAAATTCTAGAAAGGTTATTTAATTAATTTTAAATAGTAATAATTATAGGAAAAATATAAAGAAAATCGGAAAATTATATATAAATTCCAGAAATTCATTTAAATTGGATAATTGGGTAATAAATAGAAATAAATTAGAGAAAAATGAGAAAAAATATAGAAAATGCACCATAAATATATACAAGCCATGGAAAAATAAGTTTAACGTGAAACAACATGAAATCATTACTCGGATAATAAATGAACCTAAAATTGAGCGCCGGAGGATGGTGAGGATGGGCCAAGGGCCTCAGACGATCATTAAATGAACCTAGATTTGAGTGTCGGAGGATGGTGAGGATGGGCCAGGGGCCTCAAACGATTGTGTTGTTTGCATTCATGGCACGTGCATTGCATGATGGCGGGTCGTGACGTATGGGTCACGGGCGCTCATGATGGTGTACGGTGGCGGGGCCACGACACTCAGGATGGTGTGCATTGGAGCGGCCATGCACACTCAGTATGGTGACTGTGGGGTGTACGACCTGCAGCCACTCAGTAGGACCCGGGTTCATGCATTACACGGTATAGATATCGGCATTCTGTGTGACATGACTTTGTTGCGTGTGACACGTTGATTGAGCATGCATCACGTACTTGCGCATTTTACATGGAGTGCTTTACTTACTGCATTTACTTTATCTTATGCATGTTATCATATATTCATGTGCTATGTGGTTTTATCTTATATTTATGTGTTATGTGGCTATATCATTTTGGTATGCACGTATTGTATTGGTTTGAGGCTGGCATCTACTGGGTGATTTCTGTCACTCACCCCTACTTCCCAAGTGAGCCGGATGAGGACTACGAGCATATCTTCGTTGAGGACGGGACGGACATAGCGGAGTGGGCTGGTTGATAGCTGCATCCAGGTTACGGGGGGCTCTGCAGCTGTTTGTGTTTACTTATCCTTTGGGGATTTTTCACAGACTTCTTAGTACTTTTATTATTAGAATTTTTATTCAGTAATGTATTGACGATTATTGGAGTTTAATTTAAGTTATGATCTATGTTTCCGCGAGAAACATTTCTACGTCATTTCTGACATGTAAGAGATTTAGGCGACGCCTTGTATTCTCCTTAGTGAGATACGGCGGGTCCACTGTTCTCGATGCTAGGGTTCAGGAGCGGTGAGCTACAGGTGGTATTAGAGACGAGGCTTCAGATCCGCCTCGGAAACGCAGGATTAACTAGATCACCTAGACATAAGCAATGATTTTCTCCTAGAAATGCCAATTATACCTTAATAAATGAATTAGACCTAAGTTATGATCGGGTTATGGGAGGTGTGTGCCGTTGGTGAGCTTTCTCTATTTAATTGTCGTTAAACCCCCGGACCTTCGCATGAGCCTCATAAAGGCTCAAATCCATCGATCGCTCCCCTTCGAATCCTCGTCAAGATTCGCACAAGATACAGAAAAATACCGCAGTATCGTGAATAATCACACAAATGAGGCAACGGTGGTTGCAGTAACGGCCACTAGAATCAGGGGGCTATTATCCAACCGTTGGCTGACACCATGGCCACCATTTTGGCGCAACAGCAACTGTAAATTACGCGATGCCAGCACCAGTTGAACTAGCGTCTTCCGCCGCTGGCGCCACCGGGTCTGAGGTGCTACCACATGGAAATGCAGGACATCCGGAATCCAATGTTTAGAAGGACCCTTCACCAGGGAAGCATAAATGTACGACATGGCCACTAATAATCATAAGACCGCCCGCGATGGAAGTACAGCCGTAGAGATATGCATGGCCACCGCGGCCACCATGTGCTCATTTTTGATGCCACGTTTGGGTCAGTGTGGGAGGATTATGCAAGCGTGAGTGCCATAACAAGGACGTTTTACGAGTAAGGGCACTGAGCAGAGGCCGGCACTACCATCACAGCAGAATTAGGTACAACATAAAGGGAAGAAAGGATCAGTGTTCAGATCCACGTAATGACTGATGCGGACATCCGGGAGGCTGGCGACATAGTGGTAAAGTCCAACTGTCGGCGACCAGATCTCAATGACTCATCATAAGTACAGATGATATTAGTCAGAAATAAATAATCAGAGTTGTGCCGCAGAAGCGTGGCTTTCTTGAGTCACGTAAGTTCAAAAGAGTGAACCTCAATGGATTCGAAGAAGATTAAGGATATTGATGAGTAGCATTGATCGACCAAGGTGACTGAAGTAAGGAGTTTTCTTGGTTTGGCCAGCTGCTACATGAAAGTTGTTGAAGGATTTTCGTCAATATTGGTGTCCTGGAGTAGCCGAAAGCATAATAAGGCGAAATTCGAGTTGACCGTTGATATCATCAAGGTTCGCAACAAACCAAAAAAAACAAGATCATAATACACAATTTTGCTAGTTAATTATATCTATACACATTGATCGATACAACATACCTTAACAACATATTACCACATATCAAACATGTATTAGAACATCAACATACAAATCCAACACAACTACACAAAGAAACATAAATAATACAAAAAAAACGGAGAGATATCATATAACATAATAAACTATGAATATACCACAACATAATTCAACAAATTATATAGATATACCAAATAAAAAAAGTGCACAAACACAATACAAGACACCCCATACTCATGCACGACATAAACAAATACATAACATATCGTAACATATAAACAAAATAACTTACGTCGTTAATAGTACAATCGCAGTCGCAGCTACAAAACCAATAGCTTGCCCCACCATCACACATCACCACTTCATGCCTAATAAAATTTACTAATGCAAGTACAATATGAACAATAAACACCATAGGAGTAGAAAAAAAAAACACCCATTCTCTTAGAACAATAAATGAGCAAATGGACCAACACAATTTGTTACAACATTAATGTTATATAAAAAACGATCGAAAGAAACATACAAATAGATACACGAAATAAAAGTAACTAAATGATGCTAAGTAAATATGCACCAGTATACACACAACTATTTCAACGACACCACAACATAACCAATACGACAAAAGGGTAGTAACCATCATAATATATAACGACAACAAACAACACAATACAATAACACAAATACTTATCATGCAAGACATAAGCTACGAAATAAGTATACATTTACCAGTTAAACCAAGTCAATAACCTACACATTTTTAGTAAAACATACTAATTGCGAGCTAATAGCGACATAATATTGCATGGGAACATAGAAATAAATTAAAGTGTAAACAACTTAATAACATGACATGTAAAAAAAAGAGAAACAAACAGTAATATATATAACGTACTTGAACACCCAAATAAATTATATATGTACAATACAGTAAAATCTAGGCATTTATGCATTTCCTTCGGCATAATTTATATAACGACACTTATACAACAATAAGATAAGCTAGTAGGGAATATATATATATATATATATATATATATATATAGTACATGTAACGAATATTATTAACGATTAACCTAAATACAAAAAGAGAGATCAAGATAAATAAAGACTAAAATGAACGCACTAAAATGAACGCGCATAGCGTGTGTACTACTTAAAAAGTCAAACAATTATTATAAACATAATACATGTGACGAACTGCAGATAACGGCTGTGAATGGAGCTACGTGTGATACGTAAGTCATACCAGCGTTAAATAATAATAATAATAATAATAATAATAATAATAATAATAATAATAATAATAATAATAATAATAATAATAATAATAATAATAATAATAATAATAATAATAATAATAATAATAATCATCCACAACTTAGTATTTGTGTATACCAAACGTGTTCAAAAAAATTTAACCATTAAAACGACAACATGCATTAGAACTTGAGTATGCTGAGATGTATAATGGACGATGCTACGTTGAGCATTGCATTTCATCCCCGGACCAATGAGTAGCCAGAGAAGACGACACAGACATTGAAGGACATGTTGAAGACTTGCGTCATTGATTTCAAAGGAAACTGAGTTGGTATGATCAAGTTGATCAAGTCTGCCTACGACAACATCTATTATAACGCTATCGACATGATACCATTTGAGGCACTCTGCGGGTACGATTGTAGGTCCCCTGTCTATTGGGATGAAGTAGGGGAGCATGCTATCACCGGACCAGGGTTGATTGAGCAGACCAAAGAGAAGGTGAAGTTGATCCGTGATAGGCTCAAGGTTGTTCAAGACAGAAGGAAAAGTTGGGCGGATTCGAAGAGGCATCCCCTGGGTTTTACTGTCAGAGAGGAGGTTTACGTGATGGTATTGTTGAGAAATATGTTTGGATAATTTTCAAAGTCATGATTTTAAGTGATGAATACTTAAAAATGTCACATATGGTGTTATAAATGAAAGAGTTGAATAAGTGAAGAAAAATGACACGATGTCTAGGGTTGTTAGAAATATTTTTCTAAAATGTGATAAAATAGTTGTTTTTATTTTTACATGATTTATATATGTTTATCATGTTGTGATTATGTGATTTTTATGATGATAATATCTTGTGACTAATATGCCCTCGAAGTTTCTACAACTTACCAAAAAGGGCAAAAGTGGTATTTTGAGTTTTGTAGGTACTCGACATGGTGAATATGATTCAAGAAGATATTATCATCTTATTTATTATCAAGAAGTTGTTATTATATTTAATTATGACCATCGGGGTCATTTCTGGAGTTTTATCTCACTAGGGGCATTTTGGTCATTTTACCCCCGAAAACAGTTTCGGTATTTTCACTCGAGGAATCTCTTGAACATATTATTATCTTCATTCTGGAGCTGTGTTATTATTATTTTGAAGATTATATGGTGATCTTATATCTTATTCTCTCAACCGATGATATTACTGACTATAGCTGGATATGTGACGATTTGAGATGTCACATTCTATTTTTTCTTGAAGACCCTCTTATATATGTTATAAGAGGATATTAATCATCATCGTTTGGAGATTAAAAGGTGTCCTTGGTGGAAGATTCATCACAATATGTAAAGGAGAAGAAAGTATGAATTTTGGTGTTATATGTTGACATAATCTTGTCAACACTTATTCATTATTTTTTATTCACAAAATTTGAGTTGGTATACATACATACAACATCCAAAACGTCCATAAACAGGTGGAGAAGGTGGTGTACTCATTTTATGAGTTGGAGACAAGAAGACAAACCAAAAGCAAGCTAGTTGGCAAAAGTTGCCAACTTGAAATTTCAAATTTGAATGTAATGGAGACAAGGTTGTTGGAGATGATTATGGAGGTGCTTTATTTCAAAATTCTCAGCCATCACATGGTCTAAAAGTTGGAGAGAATATGCCATCCATTCACACTATAAATAGGAGGCAAGGTGAAGAAGAGAAGACACACACTTGAAAGCAAAAATTGAAGATTGTTGTCTTGCTATTCTCTTCTCATATTTTCGTTCATACTTTGTGTAGCTAAGGTGTTCCATTTCTAGTTGTTGTCCAGCTACACTATACACACCTTCTTGTGTTTTATTTGTAAGATTGATTAGCCAAATCTATAAGGCTACATCAATAGGTGATAGAGGTGTTGCAACCAAGAGTTGCATAAAGGTGTTCATCCAAGTTTTGAATAGGGTTGGTGTTTAACCCAAGGATCAAGCTTGGTTCTTGCTGTAATTTGGTTCATACCATAGTGAAATCCAAGGAAAGGTGTTCCTTGGGACTGGAGTAGGTCACATTGACCGAACCAGGATAAATTCTCGGTGTTCTTCTCTTGTTTCTGTATTTCTGTTTTCTGCCCGTTTTTGACTGCAGTTTTCACACAACTTCTCACAATTTGGAAAAATAGCTAAACATTTTCAAAATTCGTGATTTTTGGTGGAGTTATACTTCAGACTGTTAGCTTTCATTTGCAACAAGAATCACTTGATTTGAGCAAGGGAAAGTTAGTCTTTCAGTCTTTGCAAGATAACTGCTCTAATCTGGCTGCAATCTGACCAGTTTTGAGAAAACTTAAATTCTGTATTTTTCAAGAATTCTTTAAGGTCAGAGTCTTTTAGGAAACTTCATCTACACATCCTAAGGAGTGTTTGGATATAAAGATCAACCTTTTTGGTTGAGTATTCAAAGAGCATTACGTTTTGCAAACTCAGCAACATTCTGTCCAATTCTGTCCAGATTGACCATCTGAATCTTTTTATTTGTTTGAAGGGCCAAACGATCTTATTTTTGTTTGATTTTTGGACAGAGTCTTGTTAACGCATTGAAGTTAAATTCTGGAGAGTTTCATAATTTTTGGAGTTGTGTACAATTATTTGAGAATTTTGGAAAACGGGTTCTGAATCTGAGGTGGTTTCAGATTCTGTTTTCAAAGGGGATTTTAACAAAGGGTTATAGTATAATTTCCGCTAACCA
>AP025042.1:33883672-34026042 GCA_036186865.1 Eustoma russellianum | reverse complement strand
GTAAAAGTGAATGGTCATCAGATGATAAAAAGAAAATGTCCATGAATGCTAAAGCTATGCAATTACTTTTGAATGGACTTACAACTTCTGAAGCAGGATATGTGTCAAATTGCACAAGCGCACACGACATGTGGAAATCACTTGTATTAAAGCATGAAGGTACTAGTGGTGTTAAAGAGTCAAAAATAAACATGCTTATGACTGAATTAGAGACTTTCAAAATGTTGCCAAACGAATCCATAACATCTATGGATTTGAGGATTACTAATATTTTCAATGCCCTTGAAGCTTTAGGAAAGTCATTTTCGAACAGTGAAAAGGTTCAAAAGGTGTTACGAAGCCTCCCTGCTGAATGGGATCCAAAGGTGACTGCAATCGAGGAGACAAAGTCAATCACTAAGATGGATGAATTGATCAGGGTCTCTTAAAGTTTACGAGGTTAAATTAAACCAACGAAAGTCTGAATCGTCTAAGTCATCCGGTAAGTCAATAGCTTTCAAAACAATCGAAACACATGCTAGTAACGATGATAGTAATAGTGATACTGAATTAGATGATGACTTGATATTGATAGCTAGAAAACTTAGAAAGTTTTTCAAACGTCCAAATAGGAATAGACAACGTAATTCTTCCTTTTCTTCTTCTTCTTCTCAACCTAGGAAGAATAACACAAACAAATGGTATAATAAAGAATTAAAGTGTTATGAATGCGGTCAAAAAGGACATATTTCATATGACTGTCCCACTAAGAAAAATAATAACAATAACAACAATAATAAACAAGCCAAGGATAAGAAGGCTCAAACGACAAAGGCAAAAGAGTCTAAGGCAAGAAAAGGGAAACGAGCAATGAAGGTGAGCACATGGAGCGACTCATCCGACTCAGAATCCGAAACTGAGGAAGCTCAAGTCTGCTTCGTATCCAACGAGGTATGTTCTTCTTCTGATAGTGATTCCGATAGTGACATGACATTTGATGAAATGTATGAAGAATTCTTAAGAATGCATGCTCACTGTAAGAGGCTCTCTAAAGAAAAGAAGAAACTAGTTGAAGAAAATGACAAGTTGAAGACGTCCAACTTGGAATTCTCCGATCAACTAGAATCTCTTAAACAAGAGTCTACTAATACTCTTGATTCTTTAGAGAATAAAATTGAATCATATAGGAAAGATGAACAAAAGTTACAAATGGAAAATAAAATATTAAAATCCAAGTTAGAAAGTTGTGAAAATGAAATAGTACAACTGAAGTCTTCTAAATTTACCTTAGAAAAAATGATAGAACAATTTAAATCTGGTGCAAATATGTTAGATACACTTATATCATCACAAAAGTATGGAAATGATAAAACTGGATTGGGATATAAAGAAGAAGATGAAAAATTAGATAAAAAGACTAAGTTTGTATCATCAACTACGAAACAACCTTATAAAGTTATAAAAACAAACTTGTCTGCTAAATCTTCTTCTACTCCTTCTTCTTCTTATTCAAAGATAAAAATGCAGCATGCACCCATAAAAACACACACGCATAACTATACATCTAGGCCAAACTTTGCATCTAGACAATCTAGAAATTATGCCTACATGTATACAAATGCAACTAGACCGAATAAAATGCATACAACTTATTATGAACCTAAATATAGGCAACACTCTTATAAGTCTTATAGAAATGCCTACAAACACACTTATATAGCGTCATATAAGAAACAAAATCGCATGCCTTATGCACATTATAAAATTCGGTCATCCTATAATGATTATCAACCATGGCACAATATGTATAACAATGTATCTTCACTTATGTGGAATAATCATGTATATACTAATTCTTCTTATTTTCCAAATTATAACAATGCTAAAAATGTGCCTAAAAGGTATATTCAAGTTTGGATACCTAAGGGATATCTAAACAAGAATAGTGCCCCTAACATTCAAGGACCCAAATAAAGGGTACCTAAAACTTTGTCTTCATTGTAGGATAAACGCAAGGAATGCAAGGAGACAAAGTCAAAGAATCTAAAAACCAAATGGTTTTTAGATAGCGGGTGTTCAAGGCACATGACGGGCAACCCCAAACTATTCACCGAACTGGAACAAATCGATAATGGAGGAAAGGTGACATTCGGTGACAACAACCAAGGCAAGGTTATTGGAAAAGGAACAATTGGGGACCCTAACACATTTCAAATACGAAATGTGTTGTTAGTAAGCAATCTTTCTTACAATTTATTAAGTATTTCGCAACTTATAGATTCTGGTTATCATGTCTCTTTTCTTCCTAATTGTTGTGATATAATAAATGAAAAGGGAGAAATTGTACTAAAAGGAAATAGGGATGGTAACATTTACACACTATCACTAAATAACATATTAAATGCTAGGATTAAGTGTTTAGTATCACATGACTTAGATGTGAACTTATGGCATAGACGACTAGGCCATATAGGAGTTTCAACCATAGAAAGAATATCTAAGAAGAATATAATTAGAGGAATGCCTAAGTTAGACTTACATAATTTTCAATTATGTGAAACATGTATTAAAGGAAAACATATAAAAGAGACAATGAAATCAAAACATGAAGTGAGTACTAGTCATGTACTAGAACTGCTTCACTTAGACTTATTTGGTCCAAGTAGGACAAGAAGTCTAGGTGGACACTACTATGTGTGTGTCATAGTAGATGATTACTCACGATACACATGGACATTGTTCTTAACACACAAAGACGATGCTCCATTGGTAATCGAAAATCTTATTAAGCAACTTGAAAATCTTTATGAAGAAAATGTTAAAAGAATTAGAAGTGATAGAGGTGGAGAATTTAAAAACAAAGATATAATTAAGTTTTGTGAATTACATGGAATAAAACATGAATTCTCACCACCAAGAACACCACAACTTAATGGAGTTGTTGAACGTAAAAATAGAACACTACAAGAAATAGCTAGAACTATGTTGTGTGAAAACAAAGTACCTAGATATTTGTGGGATGAAGCTGTTAGTTGTGCATGTTATATAATAAATAGGCTTTCTATTAGAAAGAAATTAAATAAAACACCATATAAGTTATTGAACAATAGACAACCTAAGGTAGATTATCTTAGAGTATTTGGGTGTAAATGTTTTGTACTTAATACCAAAGATAATCTAGATAAATTTGAACAAAAGTCTATTGAATGCATATTTGTTGGATATTCAACTAACTCAAAGGCATATAGGTGTTATAATCATGCATCTAGAAAAATAATTGAATCTATACATGTGAAATTCAATGAGAATGCATATTTTGATGTAAGTGATAAAAAGAAACAAGAGAATAATGTTGAGAATATGTTTGATGATGATGATATATTACTTGAGCCTGTTCATGATCATCTAGAACCAACTTCCCCTGAACAAGATGTGCATGAACCTTTAGGTGAAATAAATCAAGAAATTTTACAATTGGAAGATAATCTATCTAACTTACAGGATGTTCCAATTGTATATGAAAATGTTCACACGAATGAAACATTTGAACTAGAAGAAGGTGAACCTAGTCAACTTAGGAATTGGTGGCTTATAGAAGATAAACATAAACACCCTAAAGAGCTAATCATTGGTGATCCAAGTGTTGGGGTTAGAACACGTAGAAACATAAGTCAACTTGAAGGACATAGCTTAATCTCAGAATTAGAACCTAAGAACGTAAAGGAAGCCTTAGGTGACATATCATGGATAGATGCTATGCATGAGGAATTAAATTAATTCACAAGGAACAATGTGTGGGACTTAGTACCTAAACCTGAAGACAAGTCTATCATAGGAACTAAATGGGTTTTCAAGAATAAAATGGATGAACAAGGAAATATTACAAGGAATAAGGCTAGACTAGTCGCACAAGGTTATAATCAACAAGAAGGAATAGATTATGAAGAAACCTTTGCACCCGTTGCACGACTAGAAGCAATTAGATTGTTACTTGCGATTGCAAGTATAAACAAAATTAAGCTCTTCCAAATGGATGTCAAGAGTGCGTTCTTGAATGGATACATCCAAGAAGAAGTGTTTGTCAAACAACCTCCTGGATTCGAAGATCTGAAGAATCCGATCCATGTTTATAAGCTTAAGAAAGCTCTATATGGTTTAAAACAAGCTTCAAGAGCTTGGTATGATAGATTTGCAAACTTTCTTATTGCAAATAATTATCAAAGGGGGACCATCGACAACACATTATTCCTAAGAAGAAAAGGTAATGATTTGTTAATAGTTCCAATATACGTAGATGATATAATCTTTGGTTCAACCAACCCTACTTTAGTAAAAGACTTCGAAGAATGTATGAAGTCAGAGTTTGAAATGTCAATGGTAGGAGAGTTGAATTATTTCTTAGGACTTCAAATCAAACAAACCCCTCAAGGAATTCACATTAACCAACTTAAGTATGTCAATGATATGATTAAGAAGTTTGGCTTTGAAAAGTTGAAACCTACAACTACGCCTATGAGTGTTAGTACCAAACTTGATAAGGATGAAAATGGTAAACCTTTTGATGACACACTTTATAGGTCTATGATTGGCTCATTGTTATACTTAACTGCATCAAGACCTGATATTATGTTTAGTGTGTGTATGTGTGCTAGGTTTCAATCTTGTCCTAAGATATCACATTACAATGCAGTGAAAAAGATCTTTAGATATCTTAAGCATACACCTCACTTAGGATTGTGATATGATAGAAACGCTAAGTTGGAATTACACGCATATAGTGATGCTGATTATGGTGGTTGCAGGTTAGATAGAAAATCCACTAGCGGTACATGTCAATTTATAGGAACCAATTTGATCTCTTGGTTTTCTAAAAAGCAAGCTAGTGTAGCTATTTCTACCACTGAAGCCGGGTATATTGCTTTGAGTTTATGTACTACCCAAATACTTTGGCTTAAACAGCAACTTAGTGATTTTGGCATTAAAATGAATAAGATTCCAATTTTCTGCGATAGCACAAGTGCAATCAATCTTTCTCGGAATCCGGTACTTCATTCTAAGGCCAAACACATTGAGGTGCGCTACCACTTTCTTCGCGATCATGTTCAAAATAAGGACATAGTGATAAACCATATAAGAACTGATCACCAAATCGCTGACATCTTCACCAAACCCCTTAATCAAGCCACTTTTGAAAACTTACGAGCCAAATTAGGAATGATGACTTACGATACCATTGTATAGTTCTATCTTTTGCATGATTTGCAAAATAAAGGGGGAGATAGAATGAGAACATGGAACATGATTTTAGTTGGTAAGTCATGATGAATCATATGCTAAGTTTTTTTATTGGTATAAATTTTGGAGCATAGGTTAAGGGGGAGAGTATGAGTTGAGGGGGAGCAGCATACTATTTAAACGTTGAAAACATAGTTGAAAACATTTGGTTAAACTTTTAGTTATAAGTTGTGACATTAAAATCATGTTACGTTATTTTGAAAATCATCCAAAAGGGGGAGAATGTTGAGAAATATGTGTGGATAATTTTCAAAGTCAAGATTTTAAGTGATGAATACTTAAAAATGTCACATATGGTGTTATAAATGAAAGAGTTGAATAAGTGAAGAAAAATGACACGATGTCTAGGGTTGTTAGAAATATTTTTCTAAAATGTGATAAAATAGTTGTTTTTATTTTTACATGATTTATATATGTTTATCATGTTGTGATTATGTGATTTTTATGATGATAATATCTTGTGACTAATATGCCCTCGAAGTTTCTACAACTTACCAAAAAGGGCAAAAGTGGTATTTTGAGTTTTGTAGGTACTCGACATGGTGAATATGATTCAAGAAGATATTATCATCTTATTTATTATCAAGAAGTTGTTATTATATTTAATTATGACCATCGGGGTCATTTCTGGAGTTTTATCTCACTAGGGGCATTTTGGTCATTTTACCCCCGAAAACAGTTTCGGTATTTTCACTCGAGGAATCTCTTGAACATATTATTATCTTCATTCTGGAGCTGTGTTATTATTATTTTGAAGATTATATGGTGATCTTATATCTTATTCTCTCAACCGATGATATTACTGACTATAGCTGGATATGTGACGATTTGAGATGTCACATTCTATTTTTTCTTGAAGACCCTCTTATATATGTTATAAGAGGATATTAATCATCATCTTTTGGAGATTACAAGGTGTCCTTGGTGGAAGATTCATCACAATATGTAAAGGAGAAGAAAGTATGAATTTTGGTGTTATATGTTGACATAATCTTGTCAACACTTATTCATTATTTTTTATTCACAAAATTTGAGTTGGTATACATACATACAACATCCAAAACGTCCATAAACAGATGGAGAAGGTGGTGTACTCATTTTATGAGTTGGAGACAAGAAGACAAACCAAAAGCAAGCTAGTTGGCAAAAGTTGCCAACTTGAAATTTCAAATTTGAATGTAATGGAGACAAGGTTGTTGGAGATGATTATGGAGGTGCTTTATTTCAAAATTCTCAGCCATCACATGGTCTAAAAGTTGGAGAGAATATACCATCCATTCACACTATAAATAGGAGGCAAGGTGAAGAAGAGAAGACACACACTTGAAAGCAAAAATTGAAGATTGTTGTCTTGCTATTCTCTTCTCATATTTTCGTTCATACTTTGTGTAGCTAAGGTGTTCCATTTCTAGTTGTTGTTTTTATTTGTAAGATTGATTAGCCAAATCTATAAGGCTACATCAATAGGTGATAGAGGTGTTGCAACCAAGAGTTGCATAAAGGTGTTCATCCAAGTTTTGAATAGGGTTGGTGTTTAACCCAAGGATCAAGCTTGGTTCTTGCTGTAATTTGGTTCATACCATAGTGAAATCCAAAGAAAGGTTTTCCTTGGGACTGGAGTAGGTCACATTGACCGAACCAGGATAAATTCTCGGTGTTCTTCTCTTGTTTCTTTATTTCTGTTTTCTGCCCGTTTTTGACTGCAGTTTTCACACAACTTCTCACAATTTGGAAAAATAGCTAAACATTTTTAAAATTCGTGATTTTTGGTGGAGTTATACTTCAGACTGTTAGCTTTCATTTGCAACAAGAATCACTTGATTTGAGCAAAGGAAAGTTAGTCTTTCAGTCTTTGCAAGATAACTGCTCCAATCTGGCTGCAATCTGACCAGTTTTGAGAAAACTTAAATTCTGTATTTTTCAAGACTTCTTTAAGGTCAGAGTCTTTTGGAAACTTCATCTACACATCCTAAGGAGTGTTTGGATATAAAGATCAACCTTTTTGGTTGAGTATTCAAAGAGCATTACGTTTTGCAAAATCAGCAACATTCTGTCCAATTCTGTCCAGATTGACCATCTAAATCTTTTTATTTGTTTGAAGGGTCAAACGATCTTATTTTTGTTTGATTTTTGGACAGAGTCTTGTTAACTCATTGAAGTTAAATTCTGGAGAGTTTCATAATTTTTGGAGTTGTGTACAATTATTTGTGAATTTTGGAAAAACGGGTTCTGAATCTGAGGTGGTTTCAGATTCTGTTTTCAAAGGGGATTTTAACAAAGGGTTATAGTATAATTTCCTCTAACCACTATTCACCCCCCCTCTAGTGGTGTTTATTGCAGGTGCACGGTCCAACAGGTATCACCTACAAAGGGAGTTGCACGTTTGGTCTGAAGGGTAAGTAGGGTCTCGTTACGTTAGCCCTACAAGGTGCTTGAAAGGATCGGTTCATTAGCTTACCGTTTGGTGCTACCGCCGGCATTGACCCAAGTGCACAACGTATCCTGTGCTTCTCAGTTGAGAAGGTGCGTTTCTGATTCGAGTCATGTACCGGACGCACAACGTTGAGAATCAGACCGGATGCGTCATATGAAGAACCTCCTCTCCGAATCATAAACCGCAAAGATCAGGAGCTGGAGGACCAAATGCGAAAGCGCTATCCCTACCTCTTCGTATAAGATGTGACAAGTTTCGAGGACGAAACTTCTTGTAAGGTGGGTAGGATGTTACACCCGGGAATTTTCGAACTAGCCGCTAAGGCATTAGTTTAAAATTAACGTAGCCGTGGATGTAACGACTCTTCGAAATTAAATTAAATATAGTGTATCATTTATGTCCAAGTAATTTCGTAACTCTATATTGAATATATTTGCATTATATAAAATATAAAATAGCAATAAAGGATAAGTAAATAACAAGAAAAAAAATAAATATACAAAGAGATTTAAGGTGACGTGGGTGAGAGGGTGGAAAAAATAATAATAAATAAATAAAATAATAGATTAAATATACTTTAAAAGAGGGTTGGATGGATAAGGATTAAATTAAAAACAAAATTTGGAAAGTGATAATGGGGGAATAACCAATTCCCCCAAATCTCGTGAGTTACCACTTTGAAATAGGTGGATTTAAGAGATTGAGGAAAAGATAAAAAAAGAGAGAGAGAGAGTCTATGCGCAGAAGGAAGGCAACGGCTGGAAGAAGAGAATAGGGGAAGAAAAAGAGAAGGAGAAGAGAAGAAAGAGAAGAGGAAAAGAGAGAAAGAAAATGAGAAGCCGGATGTCTCAATCTACGCGCTACTGTATACTTGTGTAAACTGTCTGCGTTCAGGTAGGTTCCTTTTCCCCCTCCAATTGGTACAAATTCAAGCATGCTTTGGTGATATATTACGTGTTTTCTTGTTTTTAATTGTTGAAATCTATACTATGTTGCTTAATCTGTGAAAAGCATGAGTTTTTGATTACTGTGGAATGTATTTGATTTCTGTCGAATGCGTGTGATTTCTGTGGTTTTGCGTGGATTGGTTTTTTGATTTTAGGGAAAATTCGATAATCAAAATAGTAAAACATTTTGATTTTAGGAAAAAATTTGATAATTAAAATAGTATAAATTTTGTTTGGAGCCTGTGGAATGCGCAGAAGGCTATGCTGCGTGGTCTGCATCTATGTAATTTGATGTTAGGGATGAATTTGATATCAAAATAATTTCTAGGGTTTATTTTATTAATGTTATTTAATTGATTAAAAAAATAGTGTTAAATATAGGAAAAATATAAGTAAATATCAGAAAATTATAAATAAATTTCAGAAATTATAAAATACTGAAATTAAATTATTTTCATCAAATTTCTGTGTAGCGGGCCGATTGTGCGCAGGTCTGACTCACTTACTTAATATATATAAAAATAAAATGAAATAAAATAAAATAATCTATTAAGCCGACCGCGGACCGGGCTGAATGGCAAACGGACCGGGCCCAATTGGCTGGTCCAATTAAACGAAATAATAATAATAATAATATAATTCTGAAATTTCTGGAAATTCTAGAAAGGTTATTTAATTAATTTTAAATAGTAATAATTATAGGAAAAATATAAATAAAATCGGAAAATTATATATAAATTCCAGAAATTATAAAATGCTGAGATTAAATTATTTTTACTAAAGTTCATTAATTGTGATAATTCATTTAAATTGGATAATTAGGTAATAAATAGAAATAAATTAGAGAAAAATGAGGAAAAATATAGAAAATGCACCATAAATATATACAAGCCATGGAAAAATAAGTTTAACGTCAAACAACATTAAATCATTACTCGGATAATAAATGAACCTAAAATTGAGCGCCGGAGGATGGTGAGGATGGGCCAAGGGCCTCAGACGATCATTAAATGAACCTAGATTTGAGTGTCGGAGGATGGTGAGGATGGGCCAGGGGCCTCAAACGATTGTGTTGTTTGCATTCATGGCACGTGCATTGCATGATGGCGGGTCGTGACGTATGGGTCACGGGCGCTCAGGATGGTGTACGGTGGCGGGGCCACGACACTCAGGATGGTGTGCATTGGCGCGGCCATGCACACTCAGTATGGTGACTGTGGGGTGTACGACCTGCAGCCACTCAGTAGGACCCGGGTTCATGCATTGCACGGTATAGATATCGGCATTTTGTGTGACATGACTTTGTTGCGTGTGACACGTTGATTGAGCATGCATCACGTACTTGCGCATTTTACATGGAGTGCTTTACTTACTGCATTTACTTTATCTTATGCATGTTATCATATATTCATGTGCTATGTGGTTTTATCTTATATTTATGTTTTATGTGGCTATATCATTTTGGTATGCACGTATTGTATTGGTTTGAGGCGGGCATCTACTGGGTGATTTCTGTCACTCACCCCTACTTCCCAGGTGAGCCGGATGAGGACTACGAGCATATCTTCGTTGAGGACGGGACGGACATAGCGGAGTGGGCTGGTTGATAGCTGCATCCAGGTTACGGGGGGGCTCTGCGGCTGTTTGTGTTTACTTATCCTTTGGGGATTTTCCACAGACTTCTTAGTACTTTTATTATTAGAATTTTTATTCAGTAATGTATTGACGATTATTGGAGTTTAATTTAAGTTATGATCTATGTTTCCGCGAGAAACATTTCTACGTCATTTCTGACATGTAAGAGATTTAGGCGACGCCTTGTATTCTCCTTAGTGAGATACGGCGGGTGCACTGTTCTCGATGCTAGGGTTCAGGAGCGGTGCGCTACAGGTGTACCGGAGCAATAACGTATTAAGGACAAAGTCCTGGACTCACCTTGGATCTCTGCTCTACTGAGCTGAGAAGGTTATTGCCGAGGCCGAGCTTTGTTGTTTGCCAAGCTCTGTTGTTTGGCTGAGGACATTCGTTGCAGCTCTGCCGTGCTGGGCTCTGCTCGGCTGAAGCGGTTGAAAGCACAACTCTCGATTGTTGTGCTGAGGTGCCAAGATCAACAGGTCAGTGGTCAGCCCAGAATGCGAATACAATTGCGCTCTTTGAACTGTCTTGACTTAGCAGAACTATCCAGTCTACTCGGATCTCGGTTCAGGTCGGCCCGGACCTTGGCAGCTCAGCCGTCACAGTACAGAAATCAATTTGTCTGAATTATTTCCAACAAACTTTACCATGTCAAAGACAAACACGTAATAGGTTATAGTAGTTTACTCTTTTCACGTATGTTTCCATTTTAGAATTGTTTATTTTTCATGTATTGTAGTGTGATTTATTGTATTATCCACCGTGTGCCATTTTATATCATAATATTGCATTCTATATAATGAAACTACGATTGAGATAATTCTCTTTGTATTTCTAAACGAACCAGGAAAAAACTTTGACCGGGAATACCTACTGCCATCAACGACTTGTGAAGACCTGCAGTGTCCACAATGGTAAAGCTGTGTGAAACGGCACTCACCTCACTGCCAACTAACTTTATTGATGAAATCTCTGTGTGTGTGCGTATGTTAGAATATATATTGCAACTAGAAGTTAGAATATATACTAGAAAGAATCGATGATTGTATAATTTTCTGTACCACCAATAAGTTAGCAAAGGTTTATATCCAATAATACAATTATATATACCACCAATAAGTTAGCAAAGGTTTATATCCTAAAATAGTGTCGAATCTTCACTATAATCTTGTTATTTGAGATGACCACGGTCCATGCAATACTCACGTTTGTATTGTCTCTACAGTGGCCTGCCATTTCGTACGTACTTGACATTTGAATAAAGATGTGCTATAAGTGTTGAACATACTGGACATTTGGATAAAGATGCGCTTAAAAAAAAGACAACATTCCTCAAGGACAGGTATCATGTGTAGCCACCTCCAGAACGTAACTCAGTTGATACTTATTTAATAAATTTTATCTAAAGTTGTCGGTTAGAATCTTGGCAACTGTAGTGTAGGTGCTTAGATACTTAGGTTCAGCTCATTATGCCAAAACGAGTTTGAGCTCAAACACATTGTGAACACTAAGTCCTAAGTCTCTCACTTAAAATACCGCTCTGATTTACATCTTCAACAAAACTTTTTAGGACTACAAATAAAAATCTACATAATCAGAGTATGACTATTTGCATCCATTTATCATGTCTAGACCTCTGAAAAATGACTAATTTATGCGAAAGGGTACTTGACTAAGCAGTATCAGTTTTTCTAACTTGGTTTAGTAAAAGACCGTCTAAGGAAGTTCTCTGTTTTGCTTTACAAGTATTGCAGTTCTACTCCTAATTTATGTATTATATCTTCTTAAGAAAAAAAAGGACAGAGTATAGGAGAACAGACTTATGCGTTAATTAATTTATTAATAAATGCTCTTCATTACTGAACAGTTACTTTGCAATTTATTCTGAACAGTCACTCAAAGCTATTAATTAACAAATGCTATTAATTTTGAAGCATCCATCTTCTCAATTATTATCATCATCCACCTAAAAATCTTATTTTTTTTCATTGTTTCAGATCTGGCAATAAAACCCATTTCTAATTTGCATCGGATTCTCCGTTTCTTTGTTGATTTGGACATTATATGTGTGTTTGCCTGAGGTTTGATTAAGGACAGCTCATCCTCAGCTATGTTAAGGAACCACAATTATCAACAACAGTTTCAATCTGCTGGTATTCCACATGATCAGTTTCATGGTAGTGTTGGTGGTGCCGACCCTTCAGATGCTGGGGTTTTATTTAGTGGGAGACCACATGTTCCTGGGGTTTTTGATCGTTCTGCTACTTCTTTAGCTTCTTTGTCTGAAGTTCAATCAGGTGGTGTCTCACATACCCAGTTTCATCCTAGTTTTGGTGGTGCCGCTCCATCGGATGCCGGCGTTCTATTTAGTGGGAGAACACAAGGTGCTGGAGTTTTTGATACTTCTATATCTCCCCTGTCTGTCTTGCATGGGATTTCAATGGAGTGGACTACGGAAGAACAGGCTACTTTGGAGGAATGAATGATCAAGTGAGTGACTTTCTTGATTTTCCTTTTGTTTCTTTGTTTCCTTCTATTTTCGACAACAACCCATGCCTAAGTCTATACTAACCACATTAAAAGCTCTCTTTCCTTTTATTTTCTATATCTTTAATGCTCTATGTGTGTTTATAAGTGAGTTTCCTTTTTGATTTCTTTCATATCTTTTGTGTGGTAGAATTAATGAGGCTTTAAATATATCCCATGTAAAGTGGTTGGTTTGCTTTTGTTTTTGTTAAATGTAACACTATAATCTTTGCCCTAATATCAGAGCACGAAGATGTCCTGGTCTCCGCATGTTGATGTCCCCACCTTTTGAAAATTTTCGACACTTGTATTGTACTAGTGTTGTGCACTTGTCGCGAGTCCATATGTGAGTAGGCATCTTAAGTGCTCCACGTGCTTAAGCTTTTAGATCATACAGCAATTTCAGTGCCTTAATGAACATTTGCTTGTATTTTTTGTTGTGTTAGTCAAATTCTGAGCAGCTCATGTCTTTTCTAGTGTTTTTTAAGCCAACTTATCTACGGATTACCATTCTCAAAATTTTCTATTTTTGGTGGTGGGGGTGGGTGGGGCGGGGGTGTTGATGAACCCCTTGTGGTTTCTTGTGAATCTTCATGAAGTTTGGCAATTAGTGAACCAATACAGGCGATGTCTTATGGATTTTGTCATACTTATAGTGTTTGAATATGTTACTTTTTATTTCTCTCTTCTATTATCACTATGACTCTTTTTCTATTTAAGAGTTAATGCACGACCTATTTTCTTGTGGGACGAGAATCAGTTGAATTCATCTTAGTCAAATGTATAGAAATTATAATGTAGAAATCTGAATATGATATTTGGGAAGAATTCAGTAGTCACAGCTTATGAGATGAAAAGTAGAGGATTTCCTCTTTTCCTTCATCTGTTTTTTTTTTTATAAAAGGTGAGATTTTATTGAATTAAAAAAAAACCTCTGTTATGGTTGAGGTGACCATATTACAAAAGTGTATCTCAAACGAAAAAGGAAAATGTAAAGTGGCTATGATATGCAGTCTCCAGCCATATATGATATGCCGCATTAAAACCTTGCCAAGTAAAACCACCCTTGTGGATAAAACCTTGGCGAAGGAAAAAGCGTACATATTTATATGATTGGAGTGAGTCTGCTGAGGTTGTAGCCTTACAGAAACTAATGTACAGCACAATATCACACTGAGGTTCAGGTATCCAAAGTAAACGTGTGAGCAGCAGAATCTTATGCATTGCAAGGAGCTTTGCGTAGCAGATGATATTGTCCAGCCCTTTAGGCAATGAGAACCGTTGACCCAGCATTGGGCAATGAGCGACATAAAGAAGTTTCCTCGCAAGAAAAGGTGAAAGAAAGCAGCATTATCAAAATATCCAAAGATTTTACGTCTAAGATTGAGACATACAGCACAACAACATACCCATGCTGCCCGTAGTCTTAAGACTGCGGGCAACAAAGTAAAGAATGCATGAACAAAAATGGCGATCCGAGGAAATGTTAGAACACATACCCGTGTTGGCTGTAACTTTAGATTATAGGCAAAAATATAATGTGTGAAGGTGTGGTATTTAGGTTCGAATGGCGTGCAGCAATCCATCTGTATGGTAAAATCCGCGCATCTTTGATGGCAATTGAGCATGAGACGTGAAAATCCGTGTGTCTGGCATTAACCGTGCAAAATGACTTAAATGATGTGCTACCATGTTAATCTCGCGAGGGATGAATAATAGCTCACTGCCTGTAATTTGCAGAAAAGATTGTAAGCGCTTGTATTCCGGTAAACTCAACAGGGCCGTGTTTGGCCGAGTTACTTGAAGACAGTCCGTTTCTATGAGCAGGTTACGATGTAATTGTCCAATCAATAAGAGACTGAACAAGATGGCCTGTGTCTCTGCTCGAAAAGGTGGTAGTGGTGGCAACCTGAATGAGAGAGCTACAATCATGCGGCCGGATGAGTCACGCAATATTGCACCTGTTGTAGAGTATGTTCTTGCTGCTGACGCATCTACATTTAATTTTAATTTTCATGTTGGAGGCAGCTTCCACTTCAATGATAATACTCTTTTTGGCCGCAGCTTGGTTGAAAACCCAGAGTCGATAAGAGAGAGGTCATATTGAGCTAAGGATGTTCCATGAAGAGTAGTTGTCCAGTCATAACACAAACGCCGGGCAAGACTATATAAATTTATGATAGGCAAGTCCCGTCTCCATGAATATGATTAGTGTAGATTCGCCATATGGACCAGCACAACATAATAGGACCTACCACACGCAGGTTTCCTTTGAGTGTTTTAGCAGATGAGGAAAGCCACCATTGCAGCAAAAGTGATCGTAGTGATGCATGATTGGAGTGGGGACCATCCAATATCAGAGATAGTCTGAGCCATGTGGGTTGCACCATTGGGCAGCCAAAAAACAAATGGTGAAGGGTAGCTTCATTTGTGCGACAGAATGGACAGATCGTAGGGCATATGGTGCAAAATCTCCGAAGGTTGTCTTCTATTGGTATAGCAGAATGAAATAATCTCCATAGGAAGATGTTGATTGTTTTTGGGATGCCTCGCCACCAGATGAATTTATGCGATAGTAACGTTGCCTGAGCTGGTCTGATGTCTTCGTATGCTTGTCGAATAGAGAATAAACCATTTGCACTTGAAGTCCACACTGTATTGGGGGAACCAGCAGATAGTTGAATACATAAAGCGTGTATAGAGCATATTTTCTTCCAGCCGGGAGAATTATATATACGAGCCATGAAGTCACCACGCGCACCATAGCGTTGGCGCATGAAAGATGTCCATATTGTTGTTTTGTTGTGATATGCCCACCACAATTTGCAATCGTAAGCTCTCTGAACATATACCAGATTGCGTACCCCTAGCCCTCCTTTGGACTCAGCATAACATATATCTTTGAAGGAGATCCAATGATGTTTATCATTCCATAGAAAGGATGCAACTTTTCGATTAAGTATATTGATAACACTCTTAGGCAGCCAAGCCGCAGCTAATACATATAGAGGCATTGCCGACAGGACTGATTTTAGCAAAATCAAGCGACTCCCAGGTGTGAGAAGTCGGCTTGACCATCCTGTAAGTGCAGCATCAAAGTGTTGAAGAAGTGTGTTGCAGTAAGCTGGCCTATTGACCCCGCGATAGAGATAAGAACCCAAATATCTTATTGGTAGCGTAGATGAAGGCATTGCTAATATTTGTGAGATCGTATTAAGATGTTGCTGTGAAATGTAAGAACTGACCACAAATTGACTCTTTGAGTAGTTGACTAATTGGCCGGATGCTGATTGGTAGGTTTGGAGAAAAGACTGAAACTTACGCAAATTCTGTGTTGAGCCATTTAGAAAGAGTAGTAAATCATCCGCATAAGCTAAGTGAGACACGGCCTTAGTTCGTCCCGCAGAAAACCCGCAAAGAGAGCCCGTATGGAAGAGCGTATTTAAGCCTCGACTGAAACCTTCAGAACAAATGATGAACAACAAGGGGGATAACGGATCACCTTGCTTAACTCCATGTGTGGATGAAAAATATCCATAGGATGATCCATTAACAGAGATACTAAGCTTTGATAGCCGCATGTTGTTCAAAATAATACGGATGAACCTTGCATCAAACCCAAATTTACGCATCAATGCTTCTAGATATGTCCAATTGACTCTATCAAATGCCTTGGCCATGTCCAATTTGATCATAATGTTCCCAGCATGTGCTTTTCGGTCTATCATATGCACCATCTCATTTGCCGTTAACACGTGTTCACTAATGTCATGGCCTTTTAAAAATCCTATTTGCTCAGAAGAAATGATTTTTGGCAGTAGGTTGTTCAGTCTTGTGGCAACTATTCTAGTTGTCACCTTGCTAACGAAGTTTGATAAACAGATAGGACAAAAATCTGCATATGTCAAAGGCTGTAGTTTTTTGGGAATTAATGTTATTAAGGATGAGACCATTACCTGAGGCGGAGGTATCCCAAAAAGAACTCCTGGACTGCAAGAGTAACATCTAAGTGAATACATTCCAACAAGCCTGGAAAAAATGTCCATTATACCCATCTGGTCCAGCAGCGCTACTAGGGTTAAGGTGCCAAACTGCTTGCTTAATCTCAGCGGCATCTGTCATAGCAGTGAGCATAATGTTATCTGCATTAGTGATTAGCGCAGGAATATCCGCAATAAATTCGTCAACCCCATATACAGGATCCTGCGTAAAGAGGTTCTCGAAGAAAGAGACCGCCTCTGCGCCTAATTCATCATTTTCATGCAATGTAATTCCTGTCGTGTTTTGCAAGCTTCGAATAATTTGTCTACGATGCTTGTCCTTGACCAGGGCGTGAAAATAGGCTGTGTTTGCTTCACCATCTGTTAACCAGCATGTGCGGGATTTTTGAGCCCAATATGATGTCTGTGCTTTTTCAGCTTGGATCAAGTGTGCATGGGCAAGAGACATCGCTGTTCTACTATCCGGCGTAGGGTCTGCATCATAACATGCTTCATGTCTTTGGTAGTTTTCCTCTGTCATTTTTACATTGTCAAAAATATTGCCATAAACTTCTCTGTTCCATTTGCGAAGATCTTTCTTTAATAGAGTGAGTTTGGAATATAGACCACGCATGCTGCCAACCATGGGGTATTGCTGCCATTTTTCCTTGATATACAGAACAAAATCTGGATGAGATTCCCAAGCATAAATGTACCAAAAGGGAATAGCAGGCCGTGTTTGCGAGAGAGTACATTTCATATGAAGAGGAGCATGGTCAGATGTTGCTCGTGATAGATGGTGAACTATCATGTCTGCGAACATATTGGAGAATGAGGCCGTGCATAAGTATCTGTCTAAACGACGCAATATACGTCCTTGACCCGTGCCAAGTGCCCAAGTGAATGGAGTTCCTTTAATGGGAAGATCCATAAGGCCACAAATGTGCACACAGTCCTTGAAATCATCCATAATGCGAAGAGGTGGCGTTGATCGTCCTTTGTGTTCATCTAGTGAAAGAAATGTATTAAAGTCGCCGCCAATTATCCACGGCATAGTGATTGAACGAGAAATCTCAATTAAGGAGTTCCATAAAGGGCGTCTGTCAGCTATTGTATATCGACCATAAACCATTGACTATGTAAAATCCTGGTTAGTAGGTCGAAAGTGAAAGGAAAAAAGGGAGGTTTGTTCACCATGATGAACATCCAGCAAATGTAGCGAAGATTCTTTCCAAAAGACCCATATATTGTCTTGACAAGTGGACAAAGCATTCGAAAATCCCAATTTTAGTCTGTAAAAGGTAAGCTTGGTTGGTCGTTGCTTTGGCTCAATGATTATTAGAACATCCAAATTTGTTTCACGAGCTAGAGACGTCAATCTATTGAAGGATGTTCGTATACCTCCTGTATTCCATATAATGGCATTCATAAGGAATGTTGGGGAGGTGTGGAGCCCAGACGGATAGCACTTCGAGTAACCACCGTAGATGGCGGCCGAGGAGGTAATTCTCTACGTAATCGATGTCTGCGCCTAGCTGGCGCTGGAATAAACCCCTCATGTTCTGAAAAAGTATTGGTTAAACAGTCATGCAAGATATCTTCATCGTTCGTACTTGGAGGCCGTGAATATAGACGTTGATTGATATTTTCCGCATCCTCAACCATCTGTCTACGTAGGTGTGAAAGTGAGCCTTCTTCTATTTGGCGATCATGAGGAAGGTCTGAGTCAGATACTTGACAGTAGTCAGGATCATCTGTCTGGGAGCGAGTAGCCAAGTTTGCATCATCTGCTATTGTGGAAGCTGTCTGTTTGGCAGTGCAAGGGATCAACTATAGTCTCCGTGGTGTGTGATGGATGCACAAATGTATCTGGGTTCACGTTGGCATTTTGGTCTGTCTCTGCGTTAAAAGCATGTGGTATGTCCTCAGCAACAGTTTCTTCTGCGTTATGCACTATTTGATCAGAGGCTGCAAGAGGTGGCTGCGCATGAAAATTTGGAGACGCAGGTACATGGTCTGGTTCTTGCGTAGATGACCTTTTTTAAGCAAAACAACAGTGTCCAGGGCCAAGGTCTGATCTTTTTGCTTCTTTTTGGGAGTCCATCTGGTTGCATTCTTTGGAAGTTTGGATGCGCTATCAATGTCCTTTTCTCCACAGGTGGCGGCGGTGTGGCCAAGTCTGCGGCAGGTTGTACAAAAAGATGGCAAATCCTCATATATTATTTGCTGTTGAATGATTTTTTGTTTACCCTGCAAAAACATTTTCTTTGGAAGATCTGTGGAAACGTCAGCCTCGACGCAAACGTGAGCAACCGAAGGTCGTAGGCCATCAGCAGTAGCAACGTCCAATTTAATCGGATGACCTACCGCTCTTGATATTTCAAAAAGTGCTGCCTTTTGGTGAAAGTGAATTGGTAAACCTGGAAACACAATCCATATCGGCACAATGGGAGCATCCGCAGATGGATCAAAATCGATCGTCCATTTTGTGATCCGCATTGTACAACCGGCTATTGTCCAAGAACGTCGGTAAAAACAGCGTATATAATCTGGCTCATGCATAAAATTCAGCAGCACGTGGGATTGATCTAAAAGAGTGATTTTTACATCAGTTTTGAATCCAATGCGCTCAAATACCTGTCGTATGATCTTGATTGGTGGCCTTCCAAACCAAAAAGTTCCAACGAGTGTAAATCGGTAAGGGGAGGCCAATGCATCTATTTCCTCATCAGAAAAAGCAATGAAGGGATGTCCTTTATGCTTGGATATGATTTTTGGGGCGATCTCTGTAGTCGGGGACGTGGTTGCGGCGACTACTGCCGCAAAGGTGCGAGGAGCGCCGCCGGGGAGCCCTGGTGAAGACGAAGCCATTTATGCATTTTTCCTTCATTTTTTAATATATATATATATATATACACAGAGAAAAAGAAGAGAAAGTATAAAAGAAATCTAACGGCTATTTTGACAGGTCATCCAGTGGATGATTACATACTGATGGTAAAATACAACATCACTATATACAAAGTCCTACTTGTATTTTTTACACTCTCCCTCAAGCTTGGTGTAAATGTTTTTACAAGCAAGCTTGAACAACATTTTATGAAATAGTCTAGAGTTAACTGACTTAGTAAGTATATCAACAACTTGTTCAGAGAATGGAATGTACTGTAAACTTAGAGACTGATCCTCTAGCTTTTCCCTGATAAAGTGTCGATCAATATCCACATTTTTTGTCTTGTCATGATGTACTGGGTTTTCAATCATGTGAATTGCAGATATATTATCACAGAAAGCTCTAATTTGTAATCCTGTTGAGTCTTGATGTAAATCTTTCAAAACAAGTTTAATCCACAATCCTTCGCATACTCCCAAAGCCAGAGCTCTTAGTTCTGCTTCTGCACTGCTTCGCGCCACAACAGTTTGTTTTTTACTCTGGCAAGTTACTAAATTTCCCCATAAGAATGTACAATAACCAGATGTGGACCTTATATCACTCTTTAAGCCTCCCAATTCAGCATCAGTATAGACTTTGATATTTCTACAAGCATGTTTGCCAAAAAATAAGCCTTGACTAGGAGAACCTTTTAAATATCTAAGTATTCTCATCACTGCCTTTAAATGTATACTAGTAGGCGCGTGCATATACTGACTAACATAACTTACAGAGTAACAGATATCTGGTCTAGTGTGTGACAAATAAATTAACTTGCCAACTAATTTTTGAAATGAATGTATGTCAGATAATGCATTACCAGTCTGTGATTATGTAGTTCGAATTGATTCAGTATGTGTGGTTACTGGTTTATATCCCAACGTACCCGTTTCTTGAAGAAGATCTAGAACATATTTTCTTTGGGAAATGATCATACCTGTACTGCTTCTTCCAACTTCCATTCCTAAAATATATATGAGAGCTCCTAGATCCTTAACCTCAAAAGCTGTAGCAAGATATCTTTTTATATTTGAAATACTTAAGCGACAATTTCCAGTCAAAATTATATCATCAACTTAAACAATAAGTAGAGAAACAGATTTACGTGTAGTATAAACAAATAAGGTATGATCACTTTGGGCTTGTTTAAAACCATAATCAAGAAGAACTTCAGTAAACTTACTGAACCAAGACCTTGGTGATTTCTTAAGCCCATAAATAGATCTCTTTAACCAGCAAACTTTCCCTTGCATTTCTTTTAGATTCAAAACCAGGTAAAACATTCATAAACACTTGTTCTTTTAATTCACCGTTGAGAAAAGCATTCTTTATATCAAGTTGATGAAGTGCCCAATCAAGATTAACAGCTAAAGAAAAAATTATTCTAATAGTATTTAACTTTGCAACTAGAGCAAAGGTTTCTAAATAATCTATCCCATAGGATTGGGTAAAGTTTTTTGCAACTAATCTAGCTTTGTCCCCATTAATGGAACCACTAGAATTATATTTTAATGAAAATACCCATTTGCAACCTACAGGAGAAGCATTTTCGGGTATAGGAACCAACTCCCAAGTATTGTTTTTAAGTAGCGCAGACCTTTCATCACAAACGGCTGCCCTCCATTTCTCCTGACCAAATGCTTCTTGAATGGTACCTGGAATGTTCTGAGAATCAAGGTTAACTGTAAATGATTTAAAATGAGGGTTTAACTTATCATAAGAAATTACAGCATTCAAAGGATAAGCAATACGGTAGCATCTTTTATTACCTAAAAATCTGTGATATTTGATACACTCGCGTGTACCTTTCCTTGTAGCAATAGGTAAATTTGTTTCAGTTTCAAGATTGTCTTCCATTGGACTTTCTAATCTTTCAGTGTCAGCCTAATCAACAGGGCTGGAAATTTCAAAACATGGAGGTGGTTTGATTGTACTTACCTGTGGTCTTACCTGCGGTTTCCTTCTTGAATACACTTGTACAATAGGTAGCTGTTGTCTCATTTGTCTCCCATCTGCTGCATCATCTGAATCTTGTGTGGAGTCTTGCTCCTGATTGTGTTGAGGGGCATTATCCCTTGTGGAAAGATCAGATGAAGATCCACCAGCAATGGTGACATCAATGATATTCCAAAAATCTCTATGTTCATTGCCTTCAACACTTGTTTCCAGATTAGACAGATAATATGAAGAATTTTCATCAAACAATACATCAAACGTAGTATAAAACTTTCTAGTATTAGGACAAAAACATTTGTAGCCCTTTTGAGAACCAGAATATTCTAAAAATACATACTTTATTGATCGCTTGTCTAATTTACTTCTAGAGTGAGACTGCATGTAGACATACACAACACATCCGGAGGTCTTAAAGGGAAGTTAAGACATCAATAAGTAGTGAGGGTAAACAGTTAGTAATTTGTCTTTTGGACTCATAAAGTCAAGAACTCTATAGGCCATTCTATTAATCAAGTATGTAGCTATGAGGACTGCTTCACCCCACAAGTACTTAGGAACACTCATAGTAAACATTAATGACCTGGCTACCCCTAATATGTGTCTATGCTTCCTCTCAGTAACACCATTTTGCTGTGGAATATAGACATTAGAGGTTGATGATGAATGCCATTCTCAGCCAGAAATGACTTTACTTCCTTATCCAAATATTCACTTCCATTGTCTCATCTAACATTTTTAATAGTGACATTAAACTGATTTTGAATCAAATAAACAAACATTTTAAAAATCTGAGGCAATTCAGACTTGTGTTTCATTAAATAGATCTAGGTTACTCTCGTATGATCATCAACGAATATAACAAACCATCTACTTCCATTGACATTTAAAACTCTAGAGGGTCCCCAAATGTCAGAGTGAACCAAGTTAAATGGCTCACTTTCTTTATACCCCTTTGCAAGATATTGGTTTCTGGTATGTTTACTAAAGGAACAAGTTTCACATTTCAAATATTCAATAGGAACATCTTTAAACAAATCAGAGCTGATCTTTTTCATGTATAAGAAGTTGGGATGACCCATCCTCTTATGCCACAACAAAATGAGTGCTATTCTAGAATCATATTTATCTATTCTAGGAACAAGGCTTTTGTTCATATAAGAATACACACTAGAATAGCCTCCAAAATGCCCTCAGCTGACAGTATCCATGAAGAACAGCCCTTTATGATGATTAGCGCTGCCAATCATCTCATTGTTTGTCTTTAGTTTCATGTATATCCTCCTAGAGGCAGGAAGAAGAAACAGGCAGGAAATAACATTTAGCAGGTGTAAAAATGGTCCAACAACAGTTATCACTCATAATTTTACTAACAGAGATTAGATTGCGTCGATTACGTGATTTTTCTCCGATTAATTTCAAATTTCCTACACATGTAATTTATATTATGTCACACATAATATACATAAAATGAGGTGTATATTCAGCTCCAATAGCTGAGTATAAATGCCCATGTGCCTAAATCAAATTGAATTTGAATTCTCCACATATCTAGGCTAAATTGTGGGTGATTTGTGTGTTGAAACATGGTATGTCCTTGTGGTTGATTGTAACATATAGATCACAAAATGTTTGAATAATTTTGATGTATGTAGGCTGGCCATCTTTAGATGATAAGTACATGACATGTCGGTGAAGTTTCGCTAGTCACATGCTAGTGTAGTTCATTAATCATGGCACCTGAAAATAGTATAAAGACAACAAATGTTTGCCATATAATGTAAGCCTTAACGCTTCATGGCACGTTAGTACAACAACACTATATATAAACATGTAAAGCATTTTTATCTCATAAGTAAAGTTTATTCATGCATTTCGTAAGCACGTGAATTTTAAATCATGCATTGTAAATCACTCAAACCCTTTTTCTCAACAATCTTCCCATTTTGATGATTTTCAAAATAACATTGGTCCATGATTTAAATGTGATCGCTCCCCCTACAATTATGCACAAATCTAAAATTTGAATTTCATATCGTGTTCCCCTTAAATCATGTTTCTCTCTCCCCCTTAAATCATGCTTTTCTCTTTATTTTGTAAATGTCATCAAAAGTACAAGTAAGAATGGAAAGAAATAGCAGTTTATAACATATCAATGGAAATCATGCATTTTTCGTGCGTCCTTAAGGGTTATTGATTCAACCTTTTGCAAATGTACCTTTTGGTACCCAAATTTGAGTGACCTTTCTCTGTCTTACAAAAAGTGAGAAAAGAGATGAAGAAGCAATATAATTAATGTTTGGGGCAATGTCTATTTGGCCTATGGACGAGTAAAAACACCATTGTGGATAAAACCTTGGCGAAGGAAATAGCGTGCATATTTATGTTGTTGGATAACACTGTACAATACAATCCAAAAGTAAAAATGACGAACTAAAGCCCTGCAGTATGTGACATAATAAGTAAACAATATAGCATGCCTCATGATGAATCAATTCCGCAGATACGTCGAGCCTGCTGAAGAAGTTATGTCTGTGTAGTGTCCTGTGATGCTGCATCTGTATCTGATCGAAAAGAAGGGAGTGTGATGTCAGTCAATATGATACCACATATATGCGAAGGGAGAGTCGATAACCGTGGGTAGTATGCCGCAGTGGAATTCATCATCGCTGCATGTGCCAGAAAATGGGCTGCCTGATTAATCTCCCTAGGAGCATGATGTAACTGTGTAGAGGAAGCTCAGAGAAGGACCCTAAGCCGATGTAAATCAGGAGCAAGAGAGGCAGTAGTGTCCATTGTGTAAACCAACTGTTGACAATGAACTTCTTCTTCAAGATGTCCCAATCTCGCAATATAATAGATAAGCGCAAGGAACAATGCTTGAGCTTTCAACCGCAAAGGATAATCACGCTGCAGTGGGAAAGAAAATGCATGGACTAATGCACCAGTTGAGTCCCAAACTATAGCACCACCGTCGGCTTTGCATCTTCCAACAGCTGCATCCATGTTAAGTTTTAAACGTCTCGATGGTTGCGGGCAACATCGTAACATTTATATCCTATTTGAACGAAGGGGCGGAGAGAACCCTACTTTAATGAGTCTCAGAACAGTTTTGCCAGCTTAGATCCATTCCGTGATTTTGCCCATAAGAATATATCTCGTCTAATATATTGAATTATGCCCCGCTGAGACTTTGAATCCTCTCCAAAGACTGTAGCAGTGTACTTTTTCCAAATGTTCCAAAATAGAATACCCAAAAACTTGTTGAACCTCGCCTAAAAAATTTGTTGGTGCCGACAACCACACTGTCACGAGATAAGGCCGCCAAATTCCTGGCATGCGTCGTATCTGTTAGTGTATGTGTCCTAGGCCATGATTTGGATATTTATGTTATACATTTATTATTAATAAAAGAGAGTTTATTATCATTATTGTTTGTTAGTATGTTACACAATTTTGATATATGTCCCTGATTTATTATTGTTATAGAGATAAAATAATTTATAATTAGTATGAGTATTGATTTGATAATCAAGAGATGATTATGTATATGGTGATACAAATCAATTTCATAGATACTTGTTAGAGAACAGTGTATTGGATAGACCCATCATGAGATTACTACATGGATTAGCGTCATAAGTAAATCTCATGATAGTTATGTTTTAATCCTTTGACTTGATATTGTCATAGTTTCCCACATAAAGACTATTATATTTTGACATGATCAAACGTTATCCGTAACTGGATAATAATAAAGGTCATGATTGAGTGTGATAGAAATTATGTAGAGGATATTGAACAGTCAAGATAGAATTTGTCCCTCTCTTTTGAGAGAGATATCTTTCGGCCCCTCGATTAGTGAGACTGTGAAATGCATGGCTGTGCTCAAATGAATTGATAGTGTGATCAGTATCATTTGTTTTATCAGTCTTCTTAGAGATCGAGTAGTCATATGTTTGAACAATATAAGTATGACGCTGACCATGACTTATGTTCAAACTAGATATCGTGTGACAAAGGGATTAATGCATGTACTGTTATTAGGCTAGTTGGACTTTACTCATATTAATTGGGTAATCGTAATGCCTTGCTAGAGGCCAATTACAACTTGTTGGTTTAATAGAGATTTAATCAACTGCCAATTAATATGGGCCTATCGGGTCACACATAAGAATGCGTATGGCTGAGATTAATAATATTAATAATATTAATATTGGATATTAATTATTATTATTATTATTATTATCATTTTTAATATTAATAATATTAGCATTGGATATTAATTATTATTTTTATTATTTTCGTTTTTATGGTTATATGTATATTATATATATATATATATGTTATCGGATAATAATGACAGAATCCATATCTGATATGGATTTTAAATATCCTGATAGAATCCATATCTGATATGGACTTTGATTGACATTGACTAATCCGATTAGGACTCGGATTTTGACGTCAGTATATGTGTATATATATTGCGTATCTCGTATAGAGAAAACACAAGAAAATAACAGAAAAATGGAACCCTAGAATCGTTTTTGAGAATAACCGAGTTCTTCAGCCGTGCCATTTCAAGAGCTAGCATTCCGGGCGGAAGCATTCGTGTGGATACCGACAGAGGGTGTTCGTGTTTTCGCACCTCTTCCATCTGCAGATTTCGAATCTTTGGAGGTATTTTTTTTAAGTTTTTTTCATCGATTAAACGAACAACATGGATCCTTGGTAGGAAATCGAAGATCAAGTTTTGTTTTTCCGCTGCGCGTTTTGCAGTGATCTTGTCGGATTTCCTAACAGTATCTATATCCAACAGGGCATCGAAATATGCCTTAACCATCCGAGTCTCCAAACAATGATAAAACAAATTGCTGGTCTTTGCCGATGCCGATTGACATAATGGACAAATCATTGGCATGATCTGAATAAAATGTGCCACAAAATCTTGTAATGGCAATGAACTCTGAAAAAGTTTCCAAAGAAATACCTGGATCGACGGCTGCTGCTGTTTCATCAAAATGATTGAGTTAGACAAGTGTGTTGTGATTGACAGCCAAATGCAATCATAGGCATGACGAAGTGTAACATGTCCCGGTGCGGTAGGCCAGATTAGTGATGTCTCATTCCATTGTACCAACGCAGAGCATAGTGGATTAATATCACAAACATACCTATATTTTTATTTTACCAACCTAAGGGAAATTATCCATAATACATTATTATCTCTCTATTATGGTCTATTTTGTCAAGACTTATATTTTCCATGGAAGTTGGCTCCTAGGCCGAGAGGTACACATGCATATCTCTCCATGTTATTACATTATTTATACATCTTGTTTTAGTCTCTCTTTTTCTTACCTTTTTCTAAAGTCAAGGAAAATTCAAGGAAACTCTAAGAACCGAGGATAGTGTGTTGAAAACCAAGATGCATGATTATGAAAATGAATTGTCTACACTTAAATCATGTAAACTAGACTTAGAGAAAATCTTAGAACAATTTAAGTCTGGAACCAACATAACAATGATCCAATCATATACCTATAGAGCGTGTCATCAAAAAGTTTTTCATTTTCATCCTTGTCTAATTTGATACTAAAACTCATAGGGGTAGTTGATGGTTTTAACTCTTCGAATCCAAACTTCTTATACATATAATTAACATAATTAAGTTGGCTAATGTGGATTCCTAGAGGAGTTTGTTTGATTTGTAGTCCTAAGAAGTAATTCAACTCTCCTACCATAGACATCTAAAATTCAGACTTCATACATTCTTTAAAGTCTTTTACTAAGGCAGGGTTGGTTGAGCCAAATATGATGTCATCTACATAGATTTAACTATTAATAGATCATTATCTTTTCTACTTAGTAATAATGTGTTGTCTATGGTGGCCCTTTAATAATTATTTGCAATAAGGAAGTTTGCAAATTTATCGTACCAATCTCTTGGAACTTGTTTTAACCCATACAAAGCTTTCTTAAGCTTGTAATACATGATTAGGAATAGGGTTAATTACCTTTAACACCCCTCATGTTTAACATAATCTCCCTTTGTCCCCCTGATGTTTTAAAATACACTCTTAGGTACCTTAATGTTTGGGTTAAAGTGAGAAACTACATTAAAACGCGACACGTGGCATTTATCACCTATACAACGGTCATATTTTCATTCCCTCCATAATTTTACACAAAATTGACTAATATACCCCTCCCTGGTTGCAGCAAACAAACCGCCTCCACCAGCCGACACCCCACTCTCTGCCACCACCAGCCCTCCTCCTCCGTCGCCACCACCAGCTGAGCTTTCATCATAGTATTTCCCAGTCCACCAGCACCATCGGGAACAGCAGACACCAAATATGCTTGTTGAGCCGGGTTCTATCCGAATCTCCTTCTTGCCTTCCCATGGCCAAAGCGACCACTGTGTTTCCATCACATTGTTGTCTTCTCCAGAGTATCTGAAGGTTTTAAATTGTTCAGTTCTTTATGCGCTCTGTCGCCACCGGCGGCCTTATTCGTCGTTTCCAAGGATAGCATTCTATGTTGTCTAATTTTACAAGCTGTGTTTAAAGATGGCATTCTCTGATTCATTTGGCAGTCTTTTTTTCATCGAATGGATAATACCTTTCACACTCTTAAAAAACCAAACTAAAGCAATTCAAAACTGCATAGAATAATCTATAGGTATTGCACTGAACCAAAAGTGCATCACTTTGATCCATAAAGCAGTCAATGATCAAGCAGAAGTAAATGCCTTCTTCCCAGTACCAGAAGAAACAGCAGGTATAACTTTCACCACGTTGATATTTCTTGACATACTGGAAATAATTATGACGAACAACAATTGTTCTGTTCATCTTTGCACTATGGCACACCCCACTTATAATACGGTATCTGATGGAGACATCGCCAGTGAATGGACATTTCTTGTCAATGTATGTTCCTTCAATGGCATCTCTTGGAGTCTTGAATCCAAGTCCAATGCTCTTCCAGTAACAATTCCTGCCTTTTTCTGGTCTTTTCCTCTTTCCAGTTTATTTTGAACATAAGAACACTTTCGTCTGCTTCAAGAAAGCCTTCTTTTTGTCTATGTTACATTTATGAAGCAGAAAGATGGTAACGAACTCTGTCCTTCCTCCAGGGGCATTTTTGCCATTTCATGCTAATGACAGCTTCAATGCCACGTGTTGCATTTTAGTGTAGTTTCCCACTTTAACCCAAACATTAAGGTACCTAAGGGTGTATTTTAAAACATCAGGGGGCAAAGGAAGATTATGCTAAACATGAGGGGTGTTAAAGGTAATTAACCCTTAGGAATATTTTGATTTTTGAATCCAGGGGGTTGTTTGACATGAACTTCTTCTTGGATGTATCCATTCAAGATTGCACTCTTGACATCCATTTGGAAGAGTTTTATGTTACTTAAACTCGCAATAGCAAGTAATAATCTAATTACTTCAAGTCGTGCGACGGGTGCAAAAGTTTCTTCATAATCTATTCCTTCTTGTTCATTATAACCTTGTGCAACTAGCTTAACCTTATTTCTTGTAATATTTCCTTGTTCATCAATTTTATTCCTAAATACCCATTTTGTACCTATTTTGGACATATTTTTGGGTTTTGGTACTAAATCTCACACGTTGATTTCGGTAAATTAGTTTAACTCTTCATGCATGACATCTATCCATGATATATTGTCTAAGGGTTCCTTAACATTCTTAGGTTCTAGGTGGGAGATTAAGCTATGTCTTTCAGTTTGACTTATGTTTCTATATTTTTAAACTCCAACACTTGGATCACCAATGATTAACTCTTTAGGGTGTTTATTTTTATCTTTTATAAGCCACCAATTCCTAGGTTGACTAGGTTCACCCTCATCTTATTCAAATGTTTCATTAGTGTGAACATTATCATATACAATCGAAACATCTTGCAAGTTAGTTGTATTATCTTTCAGTTGCGAAATTTCTTCTTTTATTTCACCTAAGGGTTCATGCATGTCTTGTTCAGGGAGAGTTGGTTCTAGATGATCACATACTGGCTCAAGTAAATATCATCATCATCAAACATATTTTCAACACTATTTTATTGTTTATGTTGAGTTTTATCACATGTTTCAAGATATGCATTCTCATTAAACTTTACATGTATGGATTCAATTATTTTTCTAGATGCAGGATTATAACACGTATATGCTCTTGAGTTAATTGAATATCCAACAAAGATACATTCAATAGACTTTTGTTCAAACTTATCTACATTATGTTTAGTATAAAGTACTAAGCATTTACAACCAAATACTCTTAGATAATCTATCTTAGGTTGTCTATTGTTCAACAAATCATAAGGTGTTTTATTTAATTTCTTTCTAATTGAAAAAGCCTATTTATCATGTAACATGCACAACTAACAACTTCAGCCCATAAATATCTAGGTACTTTGTTTTTACGTAACATTGACCTAGCTATTTCTTGGATTGTTCTTGCTCTATTCCAGGAAATTCACAAAACTTAATTACATCTTTGTTTTTAAATTCTCCACCTCTATCACTCCTAACTCTTTTAACATTTTTTCGTATAGATTTGCAATTGGCTTAATAAGATTTTCGATGGCCAATGGAGCATCGTCTTTGTGTGTTAAGGACGATGTACATGTGTATCGTGAGTAATCATCTACTATGACACACACATATTGGTGACCACCTAGACTTCTTGTCCTACTCGGACCAAATAAATTTAAGTGAAGCAATTCTAGTACATGACTAGTACTCACTTTGTGTTTGGGTTTTAATGTTTCGTTTATATGTTTTCTTTTAATACATGTCTCACAAAGTTGAAAATTATCTAAGTCTAACTTAGGCATTCCTCTAATTAGACTTTTCTTAGATAATTTTTCAATAGTTGAAATCCTTATATTGCCTAGTCGTCTATTCCATAAGTTCACATCAAAGTCATGTGATACTAAACACTTAATCCTAGCATCTAACATCTTATTTAGTGAAAGGGTGTAAATGTTACCATCCCTATTTCTTGTTAATACAGTTTCTCCCTTAAAATTTATTATGTCACAAGAATTGGAAAGAAAAAACATGATAACCAGAATATATAAGCTGTGAAATACTTAATAAATTGTAAGAAATATTGCTTACTACACATTTCGTATTTGAAATGTGTTAGGATCCCCAATTGTTCCTTTTCCAACAACTTTTTCTTTATTGTTGTCGCCGAATGTCACCTTTCCTCCATTCTCGATTTGTTCCAGCTCGGTGAATAGCTTCGGGTTGCCAGTAATGTGTCTTGAACACCCGCTATCTAAAAACCACTTGGTTTTTAGATTCTTTGACTTGGTCTCCTTCTTGTATTCTTTATGATTTTCCTACAATAGAAAAAGTTTTAGGTACTATTTACTTGGGTCCTTGAATCTTAGGGGCACTATCTTTGTTTATATACTCTTTAGGTATCCAAACTTGGATGTACCTTTTAATCACATATTTGGAATTATCATAAGTTGCAGAATACAAAGGATTAGAAAATATTTGACCGCTCCATTTAAATGTAGTTGTATACATATAAGTGTTATATCTTGGTCTACATGTATTATATTGTGGCCGTTTTTGATCGCTAAAATGAGGCATATGATTTTGAGTTTTAAATAGCACCTTATAAGTGTATTTATATGATGTAGATGTGTTTCTATATGCCTTATAAGGAGGTTGTCTGTAATTATGTCTGTATGCATTATGCATAACTTCTGGGTTGTGTTTGTGGGTGCATGTTGCATTTTCATCTGAGAATGGGTAGAAGAAGGAGTAGCAGACAAAGTTAAATTTATTTTAGTTGCCTTTTAAGATTGTTTAGTATTTGATGAAACAAACAGTCTTTTTATCTACTTTGACATTTTCTTCTTTATATCCTAACCCTGTTTTATCGTTTCCATATTTCTATGATGATATTAATGTGTCTAATATGTTGGTTCCAGACTTAAATTGTTCTAAGGTTTTCTCTAAGTCTAGTTTACATGATTTAAGTGTAGACATTTTATTTTCATAATTATGCATCTTGATTTTCAACATACTATTTTCGGTTGTTCATTATGTTTATATGATTCAATTTAGTCCTTAACGAATCAAGAGCATTTGATGACGATTGTACAAAGACTCTAATTGATTAGAAAATTCCAAGTTTGTTGCCTTCAACTTGTCATTTTCTTCAGTTAGCTTCTTTTTCTCTTTTGACAGCCTTTTACAATAAGCATGTATTTTCATAATTTCATCATACATTTCATCAAAAGTCACCTCGTTATCAGAATCAAAATCGGAAGTAGATGTTACCTCTTTCGTAGACTTTGAGTACACTGCTTTATGAGAGATTGATGACATGATGTATGATTTTAAACGAATACCTTGAATCTTAATCAAGTGGATACAAAAGCTCCAAATCTTTGATTTGGGATGCGCAGGCTACAATAAACTCTTTTGTGTATAATCTTGTCTTTTTCGTGTGGTGTTAAACCTTGCTTGAAAAAATAGTGTTGGCTTGGCTCTGGTGCCAATCGTTAGACCGTACACCTGCAATAAACACCCCTAGAGGGGGTGAATAGTGGTTAGCGGAAATTACATTACTACCCTTGAATAAAAATCCCCTTTGAAAATAGAATCTGAGAGATACTCAGATTCAGTATCCGTTTTTGAAAAATTCAAAAGTCAGTGTACACGACTCCAAAAACTACGAAACTTTCTAGAAATCAACTTCAATTTCTTGACTAGACTCTTTCCAAAAATGAGTAAAAATAATATCGTTTGACTCTTCAAACAAATAAAAATATTCAGATAGTCAATGTGGACAGAATTGAAAAAATAGTGCTGAAAATTGAAAACGTGTTTCTCTTTAATTACTCAACCAAAAAGGTTGATCTTTATGTCAAAACACTATTCAAGATATCTAGTTTAAGTTTTAAAAAGGTGCTGACCTGAACCTGTGCTTGATGAAATCATAATTCAAGTTTTCTTGAGACTGATCAGATTGCAGCCAGAATGGAGCAGTTATCTTACAACGACTGAAAGGCTAACTTTCCTTTGCTCAAATCAATGGATTCTTCTTGAAAATGAAAGGTAACATTCTAAAGTATAACTTCACCAAAAATTACGAATTTTTAAAATATTTTTCCTTTTTTCAAGACGTGTGAAGTTGGGTGAAAGCTGCAGTGAAAGCAGACAGAAAATAGAAAAGTAGAAAGAAGACAAGAATACCAAAGATTTATCATGTTTCGGTCAACGTGACCTTCTCCAGTCTCAAGGAACACATTTCCTTGGATTTTACTATGAAACAAACACCAATAAAACAAGAATCAAGCTTGATCCTTGGGCTAAACACCAACCCTATTCAAGACTTGGATGATCATCTCTTTGTAACTTTTTGTTGCAACACCTCTACCACCTATTGATGTAGCCTTATAAATTTGGCTAATCAATCTTACAAATACAACACAAGAGGCCTGTAGCTATGCAACAAATATCACAAGAACACCTTGGCTACACAAAGAATGAATCAAGAATGAAAAGAAGAGGATAGCAAGACAATGAGCTTCAACTTTTGCTTTCAAGTGTTATGTTCTTCTTCTTCACCTTTGCCTCCTATTTATAGTGTGAAATAAGACTTGAAGATAAGAATGCATATGTGTCACCATCTTCATCATCAATTCTTAGTTGTCTTCACATCATTGGTTGACCACATAACCACCTTGTACACTTGGCAATATGAAGCAACATAATTGGTCCACCATGGAATTTCATCTTGGCCAATATTTTTTACCTTACTTTGTCCTGAAAATGTTGAAGATAATAAGAAAGAATATGCCACAAGAATCCCTCAACTCATTGGCACAATAACAGGGCAGTGAGGGCTGCCATTTGACTAAAAAACAGCCTCAGAATCAGATTCATGCCCGTTGGTTTTAACAAGGAATTTCCAATTGCCAACTAGCTTGTTTTTTTGTTGGTCCACTTGTCATCATGTCATAAAATGAATACACCATCATATCCACCTGTATAATCACGTTTTAGAGGTCATATATATGTGTACAAACTCAGATTTAATGAAAATAAATCAATAGATAATAGTTGACAAGATTATGTCAACATATAATATCAAAATTCCCACTTTTTTTAGTGAAAGACAGGCGGTACCGTGTAGTGTTTTATTAATTGTTGCCCTCACTTGTGGTGGAGGAATACCATGGTTACATTGGTCCCTGAAGTCTACAGGAGACTCTCCCAAAAATTAATGTAAAGTAGAAGTATATAAAATAAAATTAATCTAGTTACAATTAACAAATGAAACTATAATATAAAGTATTGTGTGATGATAGATTTCAAGTTGCAAGCAATAGAGTCCTCAATCCATTGTTGCAACCCAACGATGAAATCATGAAACATGCATGAAAACAGAGTAAGTAGACACAAGAAAGAGTCGTATGTAAGCTTGCGTGAAAAAGAAACAAAGGCATACCGATAGCGCCTGCATTCCATCGAATACAGACGCTAATGTTATGTGCTAGGTGAGTAGTCATTGGAGCATTAAGCCGATTATGTAACCGTCGTGAGCATGGTGTTTCAGTCGAATGAGTAAAGAAAACACAGTCAGTAGACGCACAGGAAATAAGTGAGAGTAAATAAGTGAAAACAACATACCGGGGTTGCATGCATTTTAAAGATACAGGCAACGTCCTTGTGGAAATGACGTATATCGACAGCATTTCTACGAGTGCGGAGCGTAGACGTGGAGGGATCCGTCAAGAAAATCCCCGAGCTGTAGGGGGAAGAGATCTGGCCGTGGTATACCGATATGTCATTGGGTACAGTGAACAATGTTGTGCCAAATGATGCGGATCATATTTGCTTCGTTGTGGATATGCTGAATTGAACTGCTTGTAAGACTAAGAAAAAGATTCAAGCGACTAAAATCCTCGGAGTAATAGTCTATCATGGCTCGTGTGGGCTGGGCAACCATAAAACAATCTGTTTCAACCAAGATGTTGATAGCCAAAATATATGAGACTATAAATGACAGCCTGCAGTTTTGCTTGCACAGGTGGTAGACATGGAAGGGCAAATGTGATAGCTCCAAGCGTATGTCTTTGCGAGTCGCGTAGAATAGCACTCGTGGAAGCCACATGTCTACCTGCTGAAGCGTCGACAATAGGCTTGAGTTTACCCGAAGGAGGGAGCAATCATTTTACAATCATAGGTCTGTAAATCTTTAGAAGTGGAGAGAAGCCGCTCTCAATTAAATAGGGGGAGGTTCTCCGTTGGCTTTTTGCGAGATAATGTCGCTGCCCACGCATAAAATTGCCGACGAACTAATGCAAATATATTTTCGGTAGTAAGATCAGCATCATCAAATGTTATATTTGTATAAACCTTCCAAATGGCCCGACACACAAAAGATGGCGCTACAATACAAAATTGCCCAGAAAATGATCGATTAGAGGAATGCAGCCACCATTGGAATAGATATGAGCAGATATGAGAGGTAGAGGGGAGGGGGTCATGCAAGAGCAAATATATCCGGGCCCAAATCGGCTTTATATGGATACATTGTAGAAATATATGTGACACAATAGCTGATGATCTCTGACAGAAAGGGCATATGGATGGATAAACCTGAAGGAATCGAACGAGGTGATCTATGGGCAGAGCGCCATGCAGTAATCTCCACATAAATATACTAGATGAGTTGGATAGACTGCTCCACCAAATGCATTTATGTGATAACAATGTAGGCCTTTGTTCACGGGCATCGTCTGTTGTACCCCACCAAATAACAGTACTATATTTAGGGCTAGCATGAAGTGGTGCAGCAGAACGATATTCCTAAAGGAGCATATTATAGGAATTACCAACATTTAAATAAAGGAAAATAGTATACTACCCCAAGTATAGATTATGAAATATGTGGGTTGATAGTTTTTCCTCCCTAGATCACTTATTATTTCGGCCTAGGGATTTGGGGACGTTAGTAGAGTTTTTTTTATACAATAACTAACCCTTGTTAGATAACATGGGAAAGTATCCTAGCATTGGGTATCCTATTTAATGAGATTGAAAAAGATGAGAAGAGGGAAAAATACCTCTCTTTCCCCCTTTTAGCCGCCGGGTAGGGAAGCTCATTAAGAGGCCTTTTATTATTAGAAAAGGGTAATTGTACCTCTTAATTTCTTACTAAAGCAATTATACAAGGAAGTATGCATGATGTACTCACAATGTGATGTTGTTATAAGGATAAGTAATTCTCTAAAAATTTCCTACAAACTGTAAGATACATGAAAGGACGAATTAGGGATTAAGATTTGTACTAAGAAATATCTCCTTCAACCACTTAGTAGCTTCCTTATTAATCTCCTACAGGGTGACTCAAGCTCAATAAGGGTACTAAGGGCACCCTAACCACCGGGTTTAAACCCATGGTTAGTCCATTGTACTCATTTAATCACAATAGTAAATGACTTAAGAATCAGGAAGGGACAAACTAATTAGGGAGTAATTGCATTTGGGGAGGGAGGGGAGAGACCCCTCCCACCGCCGGCTTTTCTTTTTGGAGGAAGTCAAGGGGAAACTTTATCATTAAATATAGCCACTTTTGGGTTTAGCAATTTCAAACTTGATGGAGAATAGGCCTACATGATACATGTACATATATATATATATATATATATATATATATATATATATATATATGGTATGGACCTATATAGATGTATATACATATATACGTATACGTTATAGATGTTGGGTTACGTTGTAAGCGGCTTAAAGGATTATAGTCCCATGAAAAGTGTACTTAAAGGACAATAATTAAGCATACATAAACACATGTATACACATATTAAAATAGGAAAATGGGTAAGCTATGATCATGAATAAGATGAAATTGAATTTAACTTATACATGTATAAGTGTACCCACCCATATTTCGGCCACAAGGCCTTATTAAGCAAGTAAGTGACTTCAAGACTATTAAGGAACCCTAAAAGCAAAATATGGTTAGGCATTTAAGAGGGCTTCACCCCTAACCATGGTCACTTTTGGAGTAATCACTTTAATCTCATAAAAAGCAGGATCACATGATATACCCTTGTGTGCATATTTACATGCATAGTGTTGGACATATATATACATACGTATAGATATATATATACAGGTCATACTTACATGCATATATTTTGGTATATGCCGTGATATTTGCCTAAGAAATTTTAGTTACTTGAAGGGTGTAATTAAAGGATGATAGTTGAAGCTACACTTTGAACACGCACGTGTTTAGTGTACAAAAATTTAGATGGATAAATGGGCAAGATATGGTCATAGATATGATGCAATGGACTTGAATTTATAAATGGGTAAGGGTACACTCATATAATTTTCGGCTAATAGGCCTTTAGGAGCAACTAATGGTTTAAGATTCTCCATACAATCCAAAAGGGGGAAGTATGATTAAGCTTTTAATGAAGGGCATCATGGTGTTGTTGCACTTGAGAAATTACTCTCCCATCACCACTAAAAACCACCGGCCACACCTAGCAAAAAGGGGGCATCTCCCTTCTTTCCTTACTAAAGAGCCTTAAACCCTTTCTACTTTACCAAATATTCCAAGAATTTCCTAAGAAAGAGTATTTTCCTATTCTCCCTCCCAAAGCACACGGCTAAAGAGAACCAAGGGAGTTCAAGATTGATCCAAGTGCAAACTTGATCTAGGTAAGTAAATACTCAACTCTTCAAGGGATTTTTACATCTTACATAGCTTGAAGCTCATGTTACCCCTTTTTCTTGCTCATAAACTGTGACCTCCAAGGTCACTAGGTTCAAAAGTTTCTAGCTTTTGTGAGATGCTAGTCTTAAGAGGCTTGAACACTACTCAAGTTCTATTTTGGTGAGTCCATCTAACCCCTATTTATTACATCTTTCACTTAAGAATATGGACTAACAATTTTTTTCTTTTCCTCCTCAAAATCGTGGGGTTCATATGTGAAGAAGAGGAGGGCTTCACCCATTTCATACACATTTCAAGCTAAGGAAAGGAGTGAGTTTGAAAAAGGAAAGTACACTATACATACTCATGACTTGGGTGTGAAAGTGCATGCTTGAATGTCTAGATGCTATTAAGTTTTAATCTTAGAAGTGAAATGCTAAGTTTAATGCATGAAACTTTCGGTTCCTTAAGTAAAGTGGCTTGCATGTGTGAGATTTGCTTCAAAGGTGGATTCTTTGTTGTTTTAAGATGAATATGAGGTAAATCTAAGATGAATGTAACAAAGATCCCTTCTTTGATATGTATGGGGGACGGTTGGATGAAGGAGGGGAAATAAATAAAGTTCTTGTAACAAATTGCAACTTGTGGGGTAAAGGTGTGAACAAGATGTGTGCTTTATAATTTAAGCTTAATATGTTCATTATGGTGATATGCTTTTTGCCCATGCATGCGTGTAAATGGGCTGTTTTGGTGTTAGGTTATGTATGCACAAATTATACCACGAATGGATTTTAGTATGAACATGATGTGCATGGCCAAAGGAATGATATATGTACCATTCAAACTGTTCTGAAATGATGTGTAGATGACTTTTAGAATTTGTTAGAACCTGCAAATCCACATGCTAAAGGTGTACTTGATGTTTTATAAGGTGTTTACGCCAAACTACCCAAGTTGGGACATTCTAGTAAGGAAATATGACAAAATTGGAATTTACTGGAACAGGGCAGATTATTGTGACGTTTTGTAGGACCCGAAAAATGACTTTAGAAGTATTCAATTTAGCTAATTTTTTGCATAACACTAGCACTATGTGTATAGTAAATATGAGAGTTGGAATTTTGTTAAAAGGAGATACGGTATATTTTTAACTAAATTTTTAGTAAAGCAGGTCAAGCTGGAAATTACTAGAATGAACAGATTTTATGTGACATAATGATTGAGCTGGAAATGGACCTTAGAAATGTGAAATTGGACTGATTTTTGGCAGGATGTTAGCCCTATGTGTTTTCTAAGTTTGAGAGTTGGAATTTTTGAAAAATGACTTACGGTTTGGTCACAATAAAATTCGTAGTAAAAATTAGTCATTCCAGAATTCAGCATGTACCCGCCTTGGGAAAAAGAATAAATGACCCCTTTAACGATATTATAATTCCGTGAAACCTTTATCACAATTACTTAGGACATATATGAGTGTTTTTATGTAAACCACTTAACATATAATGATTATTTTAAGAGGTAATCACCAAAGTTAAGTTGGCGTTGCTAATCTGGAATTTTGGACAGAATTGAGTCATTTGCTGTGGGTCTTTGTTTAGGTGGGCTTAGACTTAATTATATAGTTTGGACTTATGATCATTGATTATTGGTATGTCTACAGCATTTTTCCAAGGTTGGCCCAAATTAAATAAAGCTTAATGGGGTTATAGGGAAGGTAAAAGAAAGGACACTGCACTGCTGAAATTCAGCAGCACTTTATTTTGCAATTAAATAAATTAAGTGTCTTACACGTCTTGAATCGTCACGAAAATTTTATTACGAATAGAAACGACACTCTTATGCATATGTATGACCAGAACTCATGATAATAGGCCTAAAACACGAGGTTTTAAGGCCGTGCTAATGGAACGATAATTCTGGAAATTTTTCCAGCCTAAAGAATACGTTGTACGTATGAGTATATGTAACGCATCATGTCATGGATTGCATAGTACATGTCATACATTGCATCATCGTTATTTACATGATTTATGGAACTGATTTTATGAGAAAGAAAGATAAAGAGTTTCTAAAGAAAAGATTCTGTTTTTTTTAAAAAAGAACGCTTTCCACCGGTACCGTGTGTTTTCTGGCCAGTAAGGACCCATTCCAGATCTGGGGTTAACTGATCTGATGGTATAGACTGTTCATGCCTGGAGAGAATAGACCTAATATCGACCGTTCAGACCCGGAGAGAATAGACCTGATAAGTGATGACGTGACTGCTCCGAATCCGGAAATAATAGATTTGAAGAGAAATAAGTGACCGCCTCAGATCCGGGAGAATAGATCTGAATACTCTCTTGTTTTTTTGACGATGATGTTTGAACGAAAGAATGAAAGAACTTATATTCATTTATCATGATGCATCACACGTACATACTCATGCATGTTGCATATAATGAGTCGTCGAATATGGGTACGTGATACTTAGACTAAGGGGTTATAACTTGCTAGCTCATAAGTTATAATCTTTAGAGTGATGATCTTTTAATAAGTTATGGGCTGTCATCAGTTATGAACTTTTATAAGTTATGGACTTTGGTAAGTTTTAATCTTTGATAAGTTATGAGCTGATTACTTACGGGTGTTGGATGGAAGGTCAGGTATGTTTCTAAACCGAATTTTGGGGTTCGGTTCTTGTATGTACTTTCCATTTAATTCACGATTATTTATAGTTTACTTGCTGGTCACGTTGTCACTCACTCCTTATTTTTCCTCCCAGAGGCTGCAGGAAATAGAGTGGAATGGATTGAAGATGAACCTAGGGTTTCTTACCCGTAGGAGCGCGAGAGGTGGACGACTTAGAGATTTGACGAAAGAGTTATGGTTGATGATCTTTTATGACTTGATGTTGGAAACATTTATTTTGGGATTTCCGTACTTTATGATTGGGTTGTAAAACTAATGATAGTTGCGTAGACGTTTTTATTTTAAAAGTTTTTATTCTGCCTCGGTTTTGCTTACTTGTCGATGTGTAAGCATGAAAATCCACATGTTTTATTCTGGACTTTGCTATGTTATGGACTGACGCCTGGTACTCTCCGTAGTGAAGTACGGCGGGCGCACCGTATCCAGCTGGGCCGGGGTACGGGGCGCTACATCGTCATATGCCTGACATATTGAAAATAGTCCTGACAGACTTGAAACCCACGTCATAGGATCGAATATGTGGGTGTGTGCCGTACAGAATGCATGAATGGAGCATTTGCGCTTCCATGTCCGAGAATCATAAATTCGAGGTGTGAAGTCATGTCTGTGTCCATACCGTTTGCGCATGTGGCCTGCCCATAGCAAATTATTACGATGGAAATTCCACCATAGTTTACAATCGTATGATTGTTGAAGCGTAAATGAACTTCGAATACCTACTCCACCCTCTTGCACCAGAGTACACAACTTTGTCCAAGAAACCCAATGACATCGATCTTCCCAAGAGAATGATGCCATTTGATGATGTATTGCATGAATCATGCTTTTTGGAAACCTTGCTGCAGCCATAATGTGCAACAGAAAAGAGGCAAAAACAGCCCGTAAGAGAACCAACCTGCCACCTGGAGATAACAGTTGGCTAGCCCAACCTTTCAATTTAGAATCAAAATGATTTAGAAGAGACTAACAATAGTGCGCCCAGTTTACTCCCTTAAACAGGTATGATCCAAGATATTTGAGAGGCAACGATGTGGATCGCATACCTAAGCTGCGGCCTATGGTCATCCACCACTGGGAGGATAAATAGGTGATAGTGACAAACTGAATTTTGTTATAATTCACGAGCTGACCTGATGCACACTGATATGAGTGTAAGAATTCCTGAAAATGCCGCAGGTTGTGTGTTGAGCCATTAAGGAAAATCAACAAATCATCTGCATATGCCAAATGGGAGACCCCGTTCACTCGTCCCATATTAAACCCACGCGGAACCCCAAGAACAAACAGTCGCTTAATTCCCCGACTAAACCCTTTTGGGCATAAAATGAATAGCAATGGTGACAACAGATCCCCTTGCTTCACACCTCTCGATGGAGAAAAGAATAACAAATTCGGCCATTTAATGAGACAGACAATTTTGTAAAAGCCATAGTGTTCATAATGAGACGGATGAAAAAACTGGAGAAACCAAACTTCTATAGCAAATGTCAAAGGTATTGCCGATTCACCCTATCAAATGCTTTGGCCATATCCAGCTTGATCATTACATGATCACTCCGTGTTTCTTTATTCGAGAAATGAATCATCTCATTTACTATGAGCACATGCTTGCTTTTATTATAGCCCTTAAAAACCAATTTGTTCGGCTGAGATTAGATTAGGCAATATAAGCGATAAGCGAGTTCCAATCAATCGAGTAATCACCTTACTAACAAAGTTAGTAAGACATATAGGTCTGAAGTCTACGAAAGTGCGAGGGTGATAGATTTTCGGTATCAAAGTGATAAGAGAGGAAAGCATAGCATGTGGCATTGGGATACTCAAGAAAAACTCCTGCATAGGGCATAAAGGATCCATTTTCAAAATCTCCCAACATGTGCGTAAAGGATAATATGCTCTCAGGCGACATCAAAACCTGGCGGCAATAGCCGTTGCCCTGCTGTAAATCTCCATCATCTACAATTCTTTTCTGCAACTCTCGTTTCTCCTGGCCTTCGCTTCATCCCAACAACAACCTATAGGCTGCGATCGCTACCATGCAGCCGTCATTGTAGTCCCCGTCATTTGCAATGATCGTCTCCGGTTCTTCCTTGACTGCTCCAGTCACTATTTCTCCGAAGACTGTCTTTAGACATAAAGGAATACCACTAATTTCATTCTCAGATGAGGAAATTGACGCTCAAGCCGTGCCATTCCGTTTTTCATTGGTAGGCACATTTTGGTATGGGCGACCCCCCTTGAAGGTAATACACGAGGTTTTTTGGAAAAATTGGTTTCCGCAATGATTTGCGTATAACGCTGATCAGTCAAACACACATTCTATTAAATTTTCGTCGTGGGCCTGATTATATTAGGTGCTTCTATCAACGATCATAGAGTATCTCTGGATGTCACATGAGGGTCACTAAATGGACAGTAGATTTTGATCCCTCTGCCGATGTACCTATCGTACCTGTTTGGATTGCTTTTCCAGGATTGACAATACATCTTCATCAAAATTATTCTCTTTTTAAGATCGTTCGGCCCATTGGCACACCAATAAAATTGGACATAGCCACTTCGGATGGATTGCGCCCTTCGTATTGTGGTACATTTTGCACCAAGAACACCTTATAATCTCTATAAAATGATGATTGAGACCCTCTAATAACATATTTAAGAAGGTCTTCAAGAAAAAATAGAATGTGACATCTAATACCGTCACATATCCCGCTGCCGTCGATAATATCATCAAATAAGAGAATATAAAAGAAAACCACCAAATAATCTTCAAGAATACCATAAATAAATTTTAGATTGAAGATAATAAGATACTCCAGAGATTGCTTGAGTAAAATGATGAAACTGTCCTCAAGGGTAAAATGACCAAAATGCCGCTAGTGAGAGAAAACTCCGGAAATGACCCTGATGGTCAGAAATAGATATGGTAATACCTTTGTGATAATAAATAGGAGATAAAGAAGTCCTTGGATTATTTTCACCATGTTGAGTACATACAAGAACTCAAAATACCTTCTGCCTCTTTTTTGTAAGTTTCTACTTGTAGAAACTTCCTGGGCATGTTAGTCACAATGCAAAATATTAATCATCAAAAAATATAATAACAACATGATAAACATATATGAATCATGTAAAAATGAAAACAACCATTTTATCATATTTTAGAGAAAATTTTCTGAAAAACCTAGACATGGATCGATCGAAGTGTCTTTGCTTGAGAGATCGATGTCTCACAGTGAGTTTCAGATTATGTCTCTGTACAACATCGATCGATCGATGTAACGATTGATGTACACATCGATTGATTGATATGTCTCATGTTTAGAGATCGATGTTTCATAGTAAGGTTTGGAATTCTCATTGCCTTACTTCGATCGATCGATGTATACATCGATCGATCCATGTCTCCTACGTGAGAGATCATTGTCAATTTTCTTCATTTATTTGATATATTTTAACTCTTTATCATTTATAACATTATGTGTGACATTATTATGACATGTAACACTTAAAATCATGACTTTGAAAATTATCCAAACATATTTATCAACATATAATTTTCCAACCTTTATTTTATTTAGTGGATCTTACAAAACAGCCCCAATTTCATAGTATTCGAGTTGTGTGGAATTACTCTTTTGCCCCTACAATTGCCTCGGTTTATTTACCCTCAAAACAACCTCATTTAGTTTGCCTTTTCCTTAATTCTTTTGATTTCTCATCCTTTAATTTGTCACAAACACAAAATATGTACATTATACATAACTTTATACATATATATACTCAAAGAAGTATTTGCATCATAATGGCATCTATTTGACCCTTTGGCCGAAAGTTCTACCACTCTTCTTCCTTAAGCTATTATGAATTTCTATCATGATGGTGCATGATGATGTATTGATTTTAGGATCTTAACACACAAAGCCTCAAGCATGGTGATTTTCACCAAAATCATGATCATAAGAATCATGATCATCAAGTCACATGCAAATACATAAGAGAGTGAAACCCATGAAAATACACTTCCTTAGTCCATGATCACCAGGATACACATCATGATGATGGTGATAAAATCATGCCTAATATTGGAGGCTAAATCAGCCCCATCCTTGGAAGGATATTCATAAAAAATGAGGAGATGATCACCAAAGAAAACAAATTTTCTTTATAGTGAAAACTTCATTTGAATATATGCATGCATGATCCAAGAGTATAGATGAATATAGATGATATATTCTAAACATGTATGATGAAACTGAGAAGAATACTTGCCTTTTCTTTTGATTCTTATACTTATGAAGGAAAAAATGGCTTTTTTTTCCTAGTCTTGAGTCACGGCCTAGGGCAAGAAAGGAGAGGAAAGATGGTGTTTTTTGGTGATGATTATGAAAAAACTCTATGATCAAATCTTAAGGAAGGTTTTACCTTTGGAGCTCTTGAGATCTCTTACACATCAAGCTATAGACTCCTTCTTCCTTCTTGAAGTACTTCACGACCTAGGTGCCTAATGGAGGAGGTGTTGGAGTTATTTAGAGATGGATGATGAGAGAAGTATGAACAGAGGATGAAGATGTCCTTACCTTAAGTGTTTTAGGACTTGGAAGCTAGCTTCTCACTTGAACTTGAAGGATCTACGCTTCCTTTTCGGCTATGAACCTCTCGGATGAGAGGAGAAGGTTGGAGATGGAGGAATTTCTTTTGATCAGAGAGAGGAGAGTGGAGTTCGGAGGATTTTATAGTGAGGGAGAATTGTAATAGAAGTGAGATTGAATTGGGCATGAAGTGAAGTTTTCTTCCTTGGTTTCTCTACATATTGGCCAAGATAGTGAAATGTGAGTGGGGCTTCAATCATGACTTTTATTTAAGAAATGGGATGTAAGAAAGAGCAAGATCATGCATGAATTTTTAGTTGGGAATAAGTAGGGTGTGTCAGAGTATGAAATGATGGTTTCATGTAAGACAAGTTGTCTTATATGCTTGGGGGACGTTTAATGGTGGGTAGGGGGTTTAAGGGGTATTTTGGAAGAAATTGTGAATTAGTGGGAATAAAGTGAGTATAATTTGTCCATTTGTAATTTTTTCCAACTTGTGTAAAAATTTATAAATGGTTAAAAATAAACATTTCCCTGCCACTATGCCCTTATCACCCACGACTAATTCCTCTTTGGAGGGCAAAGTTGGACAACCATGTCGTCCACTTAATTTTCATGTCCTATATGAATTTTCTTTTATTTTAATTCCTAATAAGAGTTGTATCATTCTTTTATATGCCTATTTGATTATTTCTACACTTATTAGGTTATGGAAGTAATTCTTAAGTTTTACTTAGGGCACACATATACACATATTATACCAAGTATGGTATAACGATATAAATAGTTCTACGCACATAGTGGGAGTCGGGGTGTAACATTTTTCCTTCTATAAAAAGTTTCGGCCTTGAAACTTAAATACCTTAGTCGAAAAGATGAGGGTGTTGTTCCCTCATCTGCCACTTAGCTCCCAGTAGCCTCCCCCTCGGAATGGTTGCTCCACTGATCTTTCACAAACAGAATCAACTTGCTCCGCAATACCTGCTCTTTCTGGTCCAGAATACGCACCGGAAACTCGCCATAGGAAGCATCATCTCGGATCTCCAACTGCTGATCCTACAACACATGACTCAGATCATGCACGTACCTCCACAGCTGTGACAAGTTGAATACGTGGTGCATCTACGATAGTTATGGAGGCAGTGCTAGTCAATATACTATGGGTCCAATCCTCTCTAATATCTCGCACGGTCTGATATAGAGAGGACTCAGCTTCCCTCTAACTTTGAAGCGCATAACCCCTTTCGTCGACGAGATCCTCAGATATACCTTCTCGCTGATCTCAAACTTGATAAGTCGACGTCTCGAGTCTGCCCAGCTTTTATTGCGGTCCTAGGCTTCCTTCAGCCTCTCGCGTATCAAACAGACGTTATCTCTAGTCTGCTCTATTAAATCTAGCCCGGTAATAGCCCTTTCACCGACCTCATCCCAGTACTATGGTGACCGGCACTTTCGTCTATACAATGCCTCGAATGGTGCCATCCCGATCAAGATATGGTAGCTATTATTATATGAAAACTCCATCAACTTCACTGATCGATCCCAACTACCATGGAAATCCAACACGCACGCACGTATCATATCCTCAAGCGTCTGTATGGTCCTCTCGATCTGCCCATCAGTTTGTGGATGGAATCTGGTACTCATCTTGATCTCTGTACCCATACCATGCTAAAATGCGGTCCAGAATCTCGAAGTGAAGCGCGGGTCTCTGTCGTAGACTATACTCACCGAAACTCCAGGCAGACTCACAACGTCATCCATGTACATCTGCACTAGTCTCTCCATCGATGCATGAATTGACATGGGTAGGAAATGCACCGATTCAGTGAGTCTGTCTACAATTACCCATATCGTATTGTTTGCACTCCGAGTCGTTGAAAATCTGATGACGAAATCCATACTAATGTGCTTCCACTTCCACTCGAGAATCTTCAAGGGCTGTTGAAGTCCAGCAGGTCTCTGGTGTTCTGCCTTCACCTGGTGAGATACCAAACACCGCTCGACGTACTCGGCAATCTGGCGCTTCATCCCATTCCAACAATAATGTTGTCTCAGATCTTGATACATCTTGGTAGCTCCTGGGTGAATAGACAACCATGAACTATGAGCCTCCCTCAGAATCTCTCTCATGATCCCATCGTCGTTGGGCACACATAATCTATCTCTGAACCATAGACTACCGTCCTTACGCATCTGAAAGTCATCAGTCTGTGCCGGCTTAAATATGTGGGCGATCCTTGACAAATCTGCATCACCTCGCTGGGCATCCTTAATCCGGTCAATCAATGTCAGAGAAATCACCAATGTCTCCAAAACATTAGATGCCGACTTGACCATATCCAATCCGAACTCACCCGTCTCTCACTCAAAATGTGTCTGCGTCGCATGGCTGGATTTCCTACTCAACGCGTCCGCCACCTTATTAGCTTTAGCCGGATGATAGTGAATCACTAGGTCATAGTCCTTAATCAGCTCAAGCTATCTACGCTGCCTTATATTCAACTCTTCTTAGGTGAACAGGTACTTCAGACTCTTATGATCAGTATATACCTCGCACCGTTCTCCATACGGATAATGCCTCCAAATCTTCAGCGCAAATACTATGACTTCCAAATCTAGATCATGCACCGAGTAATTCCCCTCGTATGGCTTAAGCTGTCTAGTTGCATAAGCGATAACCTGATCCTTATGCATTAGAATGCAACCTACAAGAAAAAAGGTTGATGCATCTATCAAATAGGGTACTTGTAGGACCATGACACCTGCAATAAAACCACTAGAGGGAGATGAATAGTCGTTAGCGGAAATTACACTACTACCCTTGAATTAAAATCCTCTTTGAAAAGAGAATCTGAGAGCTACTCAGATTCAGTACCTGTATTTGAAAAATTCAAAACTCAGTGTAAACAACTCCAAAAATTATGAAACTTTCTAAAAATTAATTTCAATGTCTTGACTAGACTCTATCAAAAAATGAGACAAAAATAAGATTGTCGGCCATTCAAACAAATAAAAAGATTCAGATGGTCAATCTGGACAGAAAGTGACAGAATAGTGCTGAATTTTGAAAATGTGTTTCTCTTTAATTTCTCAACTCAAAAGGATGATCTTTATCTCAAAGGACTCCGTATGATGTCTAGTTTAAGTTTTCAAAAGGCCTTGACTTGAAACTAAGCTTGATAAAATCAGAATGCAAGTTTCCTTGAAACTGATCAGATTGCAGCCAGAATGGAGCAGTAATGTTACAAAGACTGAGAGACTAGCTTTATTTTGCTCAAATCAAGTGATTCTTATTGCAAATTAAAGATATCAGTTTGAATCATAACTCCACTAAAAATCATGAATTTTGAAAGTGTGTTGTTATTTTTTTCAAGACGTGTGAATTTGTGTGAAATCTGCAGTGAAAACGGGCAGAAAGCAGTAAAGAAGTATAAAAGACAAGAACACCAAAGATTTATCCTGGTTCGTTCAATACGACCTACTCCAGTCCCAAGGAACACCTTTCCTTGGATTGCACTATGGAATGAACACAAATACAACAAGAGCCAAGTTTGATCCTTGGGTTAAACACCAACCTTATTCAAGACTTGGATGATCACCTCTGTGCAACTTAGGTTCCAACACCTCTACCACCTATTGGTGTAGCCTTATAAACTTGGCTAACCAATCTTACAAAATCAACACAAGAGGCGTGTATAATGTAGCTAAAAAAAGAAATGAAACACCTTAGCTACACAAAGAATGAAAGAAGAATAGACTATCTTCATGTTTGCTTCAAAGTTGTGTGTTCTCTTCTTCACCTTTGCCTCCTATTTATAGTGTAAAATAGGCATTGAAGATAAGACCTTCAATGTGTCATCATCTTCATCATCAAGCCTTAGTTGTCTTCTCACCATTGATTGGCCACATAATCACCTTGTACACTTGGCAACATAAAGTAACACAATTGGCCCACCTCTGTCATCTTATCTTGTCCGAATTTCCACCTCAAAAATGTCTTGAAATTCTTTACAAAATGAAGATAATAAGAAGGACATATTCCTCCAAGATTACCTCAACTTATTGGCACAATAATAGGCCATGTGATGGCTGAAAAAATTTGACCAAATCAGCTCCAAAGCAGCCTAAAATAGCCGTTGGGTTTGAACTTGATTTTCCAAGTTGACAATTTTGCCAATTAGCTTGTTTTTTATTGGTCCATCTGTCATCAAGTCATAAAATGAATATACCATCATTTCCACTTAATTTGAGACATTTTTGAGCTGATAATAAAGGTATAAACTCAGATTTTTTAAGAAAAATCAATAGACAAAATTTGACAAAATTATGTCAACATATAGTCCAAAATTCCCACACTTTTACTCCTTGTTTGTCGTGATGAATTTCACACCATTAACACCCTGAGAATCTATGTAAGATGATGAATAAGACTCTTCAATAGCATATATAAGAAGGTCTTCAAGAAAAAATAGAATGTGACATCGAATACCGTCACATATCCTTGTACCGTCGATAATATCATCAAATGAGATAATATAGTAGAACAACACCAAATAACCTTCAATAATAACAAAAATGAACTCCAGAATGAAGATAATAAGATACTCAAGAGATTCCTTGAGTAAAATGATGAAACTGCCCTTGATGGTAAAATGACTAAAATGCCCCTAGTGAGAGAACTCCAAAAATGTCCACGATGGTCACAAATAAATATAATAACACCTTTGTGATAATAAATAAGATGAAAATAGGTCCTTGAATCATATTCACCATATCAAGTACCTACGAAAACTCAAAATACCAATTTTGCCCTTTTTGTAAGTTGTAGAAACTTCCAAGGCAGTGACAAGACATACTTATAATCATCAAAAACACATAATAACAACATGATAAACATATATGAAGCATGTGCAAATGAGAGCAACCATTTTATCACATTTTAAAAAAATTTTCTAAAAACTATAGACATCGATCGATCGAAGTGCCTCTGCTTGAAAGATCGATGTCTCACTGCGAGGTTCAGATTTTGTCTCTGACCAACATCGATCGATCGATGTAGATATTAATGTACACATTGATCTATCGATGTGTCTCAGGTTTAGAGATTAATGTCTCACAGTAAGGTTTAGAATTTTCACTGCCTTACTTTGATCAATCGATGTATAGATGATGTATACATCGATCATCAATCTCTCCTACCTGAGAGATCGATGTCATTTTTCTTCACTTATTTGATATATTTCTACTCTTTATCATTATGTGTGGTATTTGTATGACATGTAACACTTAAAATCATGACTTTGAAAATTATCCAAACATATTTCTCAACATTCTCTCCCTTTTGGATGATTTTCAAAATAACCCTATATGATTTTAATGTCACAATTTTTTACCAATTGTTTATCACATATCTACAAATTTTATACCAATTGAATTTTTTTGAAAGACTCACCAATTTCATATCAATTGTTTTCAAACTCTAAAATTCTTTTCATATACACGTTTTTAATAATCGTGCTCCCCCTCCACTTATACTCTCCCCCTTAACCTATGCTCCAAACCAATTGAATACCAATTGAAACTTATACCAATTGAATTTAACTTATTATTCATAACTTAAAATCTAAAATCATGTTCTTATTCTATCTCCCCCTTTATTTTACAAATCATGCAAAAGATAGAATTACGCAATTGTATCGTAGGCCAACGTACCTAACTTGGCTCATCAAGTTTCAAAAGTGGCTTGATTTAAGGGTTTGGTGAAGATGTCAGTTACTTGGTGATCAGTTCTTACATGATCCATAGTTATGTCCCCATTTTTAACATGGTCACGGAGAAAATGGTATCTTAATGTGTTCGGTCTTAGAATGAAGTACCGGATTCCGAGAAAGATTGATCGCACTTGTGCTATAGCAGAAAATTAGAATCTTATTCATTATAATGCCAATATCACTAAGTTGTTGTTTAAGCCAAAGTATTTTGGTAGTGCATAAGCTTAAGGCTATATACTCGGCTTCGGTGGTAGAAAGAGATACACTAGCTTGTTTCTTTGAAAACCATGAAATCAAGTTGGTTCCTAAAATTGGCAAGTTCCGCTGGTGGATTTTCTATCTATTTTACAACCACCATAATCAGCATCACTATATGCATACAATTCCAACTTAGAGTTTCCAACTTATGATATCAAAACATATTTTTCATCGAATTGTAATGTGATACTCTAGGACAAGATTAAAACCTAGCACACATACACACACTAAACATTATATCAGGTCTTGACGCGGTTAAATATAACAATTATCCAATCATAGACCTATATAGTGTGTCATCAAAAGGTTTACCATTTTCATCTTTGTCTAGTTTGATACTAACACTCATAGGGGTAGGTGCTGGTTTCAACACTTCAAATCCAAACTTCTAAATAATATCATTGACATACTTAAGTTGACTAATATAGATTCCTTGAGGGGTTTGTTTTATTTGTAGCCCTAAGACGTAATTTAATTCTCCTATCATTGATATTTCAAAATCAAACTTCATACACTTTTCGAAGTCTTTTACTAAGGTAAGGTTGGTTGATCCCAAGATTATGTCGTCTACATATATTGGAACTATTAATAAATCTTTTTCTTTCTTTTTAGAAATAATGTATTGTCTATGGTCCCTCTTTGATAATTATTTGCAATAAGAAAGGTTGAAAACCTATCGTACCAATCTCTTGGAGCTTGTTTTAACCAATACAAAGCTTTCTTAAGCTTGTAAACATGGTTAGGATTCTTTGGATCTTCGAATCCAGGGGGTTGTTTGACAAATACCTCTTCTTGGATGTACTCATTCAAGAACGCACTCTTAACATCCATTTGGAAGAGTTTAATTTTGCTTAAACTTGCAATAGCAAGCAACAACCTAATAGCTTCTAGTCATGCAACAGGTGTAAAGGTTTCTTCATAATCAATTCCTTCTTGTTGATTATAATCTTATACGACTAGCCTAGCCTTATTTCTTGTAATATTTCTTTGTTCATCCATTTTGTTCCTAAATACCCATTTCGTACCTAAATTTGACTTATTTTTGGGTTTTGTTACTAAATCCCACACGTTGATTTGGGTAAATTGGTTTAACTCTTCATGCATGACATCTATCTATGATATATCGTCTAAGGGTTCCTTAACATTCTTAGGTTCCAGGTGGGAGATTAAGCTATGTCCTTCAGCTTGACTTATGTTTCTATGAGTTCTAACCCAATCACTTGGATTACCAATGTTTATCTTTTATAAGCCACCAATTCCTAGGTTGATTAGGTTCACCCTCGTCTTGTTCAAAAGTTTCATTAGTGTGAACATTATCATATACAATTGGAACATCTTGCAAGTTCAAGTTAGTTGTATTATCTTCCAATTGCAAAATTTCTTCATTTATTTCACTTAAGGGTCCATGCATGTCTTGTTCAGGAGGAGTTGGTTCTAGATGATCATGAACAGGCTCAAGTAATATATCATTGTCAAGCATATTTTCAACATTATTCTCTTGTTTATGTTGATTTTTATCAACCGTTTCAAGATATGCATTCTCATTAAACTTTACATGTATAGAATCAATTATTTTTCTAGATGTAGGATTATAACACCTATATGCCCTTGAGCGAGTTAAATAACCAACAAATATGCACTCAATAGACTTTGTTCAAATTTATATAGATTATCTTTAGTATTAAACACAAAATATTTACAACCAAAAATTCTAGGATAATTTACCTTAGGTTGTCTATTGTTTAATAACTCATAAGGTGTTTTATTTAACTTCTTTCTAATTGAAAGCGTATTTATCATATAACAAGCACAACTAACAGCTTCAGCCCATAAGTATCTAGGTACTTTGTTTTCACATAACATGGTCATAGCTATTTTTTGGATTGTTCTATTTTTGCGTTCAAGAACTCCATTGAGTTATGGTGTTCTAGGTGGTGGGAATTTATATTTTATTCCATATAATTCACAAAAATGGACTACATTTTTGTTTTTGAATTCTCCACCTCTATCACTTCTAATTCTTTTAACATTTTCTTTGTAAAAATTTTTGAGTTGCTTAATAAGATTTTTGATTGACAATGGATCATCGTCTATGAGTGTTAAGAGCAATGTCTACGTATATTGTAAGTAATCATCTACTATAACACACACATAGTAGTTTCCACTAGACTTCTTGTCCTACTTGGACCAAATAAGTCTAAGGAAGCAATTCTAGTACATAACTAGTACTCACTTCATGTTTTAGTTTTAACGTTTCTTTAATATGTTTTTCTTTAATACATGTTTCACATAGTTGAAAATTATCTAAGTCTAAATTAGGCATACCTGCAATTATATTTTTCTTAGATAATTTTTCTATGGTTGAAATTCCTATATGGCCTAATCGCCTATGCCATAAATTTACATCTAAGTCATGTGAATTAATCTTAGCACCTAACATATTACTTAAGGAAAGGGTGTAAATATTACCATTCTTATTTCCTTTTGATACAATGGCTCCGTTATCATTTATTATATCACAAGAAGTAGGAAGAAATGAAACATGATAACTAGAACCTATATGTTGTGAAATGCTTAATAAATTATAAGAAAGATTCTTACTAACAACACATTTCGGATTTGAAATGTGTTAGGGTCCCCAATTGTTCCTTTTCCGGCAATTCTGCCTTGGTCGTGTCACCGAATGTCACCTTTCCCTCTTTCTTGATTTGTTCCAACTCGGTGAATAACTTGGGGTTGTCTGTCATGTGTCTTGAACACCCACTATCTAAAAACCACTTGATTTTTAGATTATTTGGTTTTGTCTCCTTTTTGCCTTCTTTATGATTTACCCACAAGGGATACAAAGTTTTAGGTATCCTTTATTTGAGTCCTTAAATTTTAGGGGCACCATCCTTGTTTATATACCTTTTGGGTATCCAAACTTGGATGTACCTTTTGGACACATATTTGGCATTATCATAAGTTGCATAATACAAAGGATTAGAAAACATTTGATCATTCCATTTAAATGTAGGTGTATGCATATAAGTGTTATATCTTGGTCTAAAGGTATTATATTGTAGCCGTTTTTGACAGCTAAAATAAGGCATATGACTTTTTTCTTGTATGGTGCTATGTATGTATGGTCATATGCATTCGTATAAGGAAAATTAATTGCATATGATTATGTTTATATGCTTTATAATAAGTTGGTTGCGGTTTATTTTGTTTAGACACATTTGTATACATATAGGCATAATTTCTAGGTGGTCTAGATGCAAACCTTTGTCGAGTTGCTTTTGGAGGGGTGCATGCTGCATTTTTATCTTAGAAGGAGTAGAAGAAGAAGTAGCAGACAAAGTCGAATTTATTTTAGTTGCCTTATAAGGTTGTTTAATATTTGATTAAACAAACTTAGTCTTTTAATCTACTTAGACATTTTCTTCTTTATATCATATGTTTTATCGTTTCTATATTTTTGTGATGATATGAGTGTGTCCAACATGTTGCTTCCAGATTTAAACTGTTCTAACATCTTTTCTAAGTTTAATTTAGATAATTTAAGTTGAGAAATTTCTTTTTCGCATTTTTCTACCTTAGATTTTAATAGGCTATTTTCAGTATTTAAAGTATGCTCATTTTCTGATAAGATTCAATTTTAATCTCTAAAGAATCAAGAGTATTGGTAGACTCTTGTTTAAATGATTCTAATTGATTGGAAAATTCCAAGTTGGACATCTTCAACTTGTCATTTTCTTCAATTAGTTTCTTTTTTCTTTAGATAACCGTTTACAGTGAGCATGCATCTTTAAGAACTCTTCACATATTTCATCAAAAGACATTTCATTATCAGAATCTACATCAAAAGAAGAAATTACCTCGCTGGATATGAAGCAGACTTGAGCTTCTTCATTTTCTGATTCTGAGTTGGATGAGTCACTCCACGTGCTTGCTTCCATTGCCTATTTGCCTTTTCTTGACTTGGGCTTCTTTGTCTTGGACTGTTGGGGCTCTTTTTGACTTGTTTATTATTTTTATTTTTCTTTGTCGAACAATCATAAGAGATGTGTCCTTTTCGGCTACATTCTTAGCATTTTAGCCCTTTACTATACCACTTATTATTATTAGAATTATTCGAATTATTTTTCCTAAGTTGAGAAGAAGTAGAAGATGAAGATTGTTTTCATTCCTATTACGCCGTTTGAAAAACTTTCTAAGTTTTTTAGCTATTAATATTAAATCATCGTCTAATTCATTATCGCTATTACTTTCATCATTATTTATATGTGACTTAGTTGATTTGAAAGCAATAGACTTACCGGATGATTTAGATGACTCATATTTTCATTTTGTTCAGTTTGACCTCGTAAACTCTAAGTAAGCTGATCAATTCATCCATTTTAGTGATTGACTTTTGTTTCTTCTATTGCCGTGACTTTTGGATCACATTCAGTGGGAAGACTTCGGAGAACTTTCTGAACCTTCTCATTGTTGGTAAAAGATTTACCTAAAGCTTCAAGTGTATTGAAAATGTTAGTAATTCTCAAATACATCGATATTATGGATTCGTTCGGCAACAGTTTAAAAGATTCAAGTTCGGATATAAGCATGTTTATTTTTGACTCTTTTACAACGCTATAACTTCATGCTTTATTTCTGGTGATTTCCACATATCTTGTGCGCTAATGCAATTCGAAACATAGCCTGCTTCAGAAGCCGTTAGTCCGTTTAACAGTAATTGCATAGCATTAGCATCATAGACATTTTGTTTTTATCTTTAGACAACCATTCACTTTTATACTTTTCTACTTCTTCTGTTACACCATTTACTTGTACAACTTTCATTGGAATGTACGGCTCATCTTCAAATATAGACCATAAATCGATGTCTATAGACATTAAGAATAGCCTCATCCTAAGTTACGATATGCAATAGGGCCTTTTCTTTTTTCCATTTGTGAATGTAAATATGCAACAGGTTACTGAAATTTTTAATATGAATCAATTGATTTATGTTGATATCATCTTTACTATATTACTCTACTTTTATATTATGTGAGAAGCTTTGAGATATATTCCAACCGCTTCTAAAACGGCGTCGTTAATTTTAATAAAAATGCGATAGATTAATATAAACTAGGATCTCCCTTAACTTAACTAAAGCCGATATTGTAAGTTCCAGAGGGCCTTACAAAGAACGACGACTCTTTACTTGTTGTGTAGCTAATTAAACTAAAATTACACTACTCAATTGATTAGTAGAATTCTCAATCAACTAATCATAGATTGTTAAAACAAACTAACTAACACAAGACAGTTAACAAAGTTTTCTCATCTAATATCCATCTTTGTCTTTTTCTCAAATTTATCGGTCTTGGAATCTGAGGGTGAATCTTGGAGTAACTTGTAATGTTGTTGCTTTGTGACTTTGAGGTTACTGGTTCGGTCTATGGAAATAGCCTCTTGCCAAAGTGTAGGGTAAGGCTGCATACATTAGATCGCGAAGCAATCCTTTGACAACCCGTATCCCTGGGTTAGGAGATAAAGAAAACAAAGGAAAGTAAGATAGAAATTAAGTGTGACTGTTGTAATGCACTTGGTATAACAAGTATGGTTTAGCCAAGTAAAATATAAGAACTATTAATAATTAATAGTATAAGTACAAAGACTAATTAATGAAGCATATAAATAAATGGAACAAATGTTATCTCGGAATAAGATAAAGGCAAAAGAAAATTATACACAAGGAATAAAGCAAGGCTAAGATGGTAAATTCCTAACCACCACTACCCCTATAATTTCGGCCACCCTTATAAAAATACCCAAAGTTAATTTCATTTTTATTCCTTTCCTAATTTTCTCCATCATCATCACACTTCTTATACAAGTAAGACAACACACCAATGAAATTTCATGCACAAAACTCTTTCTTTCCATTTGCACTCCACTTCCAACTGGCCACCCCTTAATTTCTCCGAAGATTATTTCCATTTTTTCTCTTTTCTTAATCCTTCTCATCATTACGCTTTCTTACAAAAAGTAAGTTATCTACCAACCAAATTTCGTGTAAAAGAATTCTCTCTCTCCCAATATTCCTAACAACACAAAGTTACCTCCACTCATAATACAATTTTTGAACAATAATCCAAGGAAGGGGCAAGATAATTTTTTTTGCCTTTTAACCCATCAACACATTTCTTACCCAACATCTTGTCTATCCAATCGGAATTCATGCAAACTTACACCTCTTACAAACATCTTTTCTTACACTTCCCAATCACAAACAAAGGATGAAAATTTTATTCCCTATTACACAAGAATTTCGGCCAAAGCATGGGTTCAAGCCATCATTTTATTCTCTTATACACCCCCTACTCATCCAATCATAATTTATGCAAGCTTAAAACCATCTTACAACACTCATATCTCCCTTTCTCCAATACAAGACAAGATAGAGGAATCCCTTACCATTATTCATGGGAATTTCGGCCAAACAAGGGGATCAAGACTTAAAATTCTTTTTCATACATTTCCTCCAATGATTTCAAGTCTTACATCATGTAAGACAACTAACACATCTTGCTTCATGAAAATTTCTTTTCCCTCCACTTACCACTTCAAACAAGACAAATTCATCATTTCCTCTACTACCAACAATTTCGGCATGCAATAGTAAAGAGGATAAAATCCCTTCTTGCGAGACAACTTAATCATTCTAGTCTCTTTTCATTTTTCATGCACTTTACTCTCTCTCATTAAGACACTATTTTCTCTCCCTTCTCTCTATAAATTCAAGTCTTCATCTCCTATCCTCCTTTAACCCGCGAACATCAAGGCAAGGAGGGGAAGGACTCCTTCCATTTCCAAGTAACAATCAAGTGTGCATACACCTAAATCCTCAAGGTAATCACTATACCTATCTCCTTCACATTCTTTCCATCTTCTATTCTTCACAAAACATTCAAAATCTATCCATTTTAGGCTCAAACCATAAGTTGCAACAAGTAGGTAGGAAGAGTTGATAAGTTAAGAAAAGTTAGAATCTTCAAGATCTTCAAAGTTAAGAATCATATGAAATTAGTTTTAGAGCATTCATAATATTTATTCTTCAAAAACAACTAACCTTGCCCCTCACATGGTCATCTAGGCCATGTACTCCCAAGCCAAGGACAAAGAAAAATTCTTTCACTATCTAGTGTAAGAATCAAGTATCCAAGGCAAGTATTCTTCTTAGCATCTTCAAGAATATATAAGAATGAGTCTCCTATGTGCATATCAAAGAATGGATCAGACATGCATACGTTAAAATGAGGCTTCTATGACTAAGTTATGAAAAGTGTACTTTCATGCTTAGATTATGTATGCATGTGTATGTTTCTTGTATAGTTCATTAATATGGATAAAATAATATTCAAATAGGACATGCATGGCCAAAAATATTGGGGTGCATAGCACCTAGGGGAAGTGTGTGGCCTAAGAAATGAAGGGAAAAACATGCATGTTTCATCTTCTATACAAAATGTAGACAAATGAGTACACTTTCTTGAAAAATGTACTAAGAACCTCATTAGACCATTGAATTCTTATGTGCATATTAGAATGACTATCAATGCTTTGTTTTCATATGTATAAGATGCATTGCATGTTTAGAGTCACGGGGTAGCATGTTTATGGCGTACTATTAACCATAGTATAATGCATGTCACAAAAACTTCCATATTTGATGACCAACATCATATATGCCTCGGTTTCCTTCTAAGATGGGCGGCTGTTTTGAGCCTTCATCAACGACCATGAATTCATCATCATCATCATGATGTGTATTTTAATGACCATAGTCTAAGAAGGTGATTTTGCATGGATGTTGTTCTTCCATGGACTTACATGTAGAATAACACTAACATCATTACAATATGGACCTTATGATCATACTCATGAGTTGTAATTTCATTGCAAGCATAATATGCTGAATCCATGACATTATGTATCATCATGGTGTGTTCATTCATGTTAATTATATTATAAATGAATGTTGTTGCTGTCACAATTTCCATGCATGTTACAAGATGAGCAAAGCAATGTTGCATGAACATGTGACTTTCGGCCATTAGGCCTTTGTGTTACCAAAGTGATGATTATATCTAGAGTTTTATGTTAATATTAATATATATATATATATAAGTATATGGTATATATGATAATTCAAGGAAGGAACAAATTAATAAATGTGAAAAAGGATACATTATAAAAAGGGGGCTGTTTGGTCCATTTGGCTGAAACTAGTCCCTAGGGGTCTTTGGGTAATTTCCATTTTAAGCATGATGACGTAGGGGCTGTTTTGGAAAGTTCTAAAGGCAATTAAGAATGGAATATATTAATTAAATGAGGATACTATATAAGACACCATTAAGGGCTGTTTTTAAAACACCCCCCCAATCGAAAGCCCCTTAAATAAAGACAAAAGAACAAAACGGTCAATTTACATAACACATGATACGACTATTGTATATTTAGGAAAAGATAGAGGCTGAATGTTACAAGACCTTGGAACCAATCCAGAAACCAGGCATTTCATACGCATAATGTCATCATGATTTTTCAAAGGAAACAAGTTTTATTTATAAACATGTTTATGAAATGATTATCACAAGAAATGTTTAGTGTTTCTCATGATTAAAGAATCGTACCGCGAGTTGAATGATTCCATACGACCTATTTACGATGGCTGAGTGTAACACCTTGTCAGGGACAAGGGTTCTCTACCTTTCTGTATATGCATGTTAAGTTGGCTGAGTGTAACACCTTATCTGGGACAAGGGATCTCTGCCCTTATGTTGCGTCTACGACGTTCTGTATGATGTGCTGCATGATGTCTGGTCCAGGGAGAGGATATGAAGGGCAAAAGACATTATGATTGACTGTAACACCGCGTCCGGGACTTGGGATCTCAGTCATAACGCTTTACGTTAGTCTGAGGTACATATGACGTAATACGATGGTTGGACCATCGGGATTCATAGAAGGTACTGAAGGCCACTTGGGGAATCCTTCGGCATGTCGTGGGTACTATTCTTAGGTTACAAAAAGTGCTATAGCCAATTCATGTCATGTCATGTTCATGTATGTATGAAATGAAGTGTTTTCTGAAAGTTTTACAATGCATACATCACAAGCATATCCCATGAGCTCTTAATGCCCTTAAGTTTTGACTTCCTTATTACGTTCCCAAGAAGGATCAAGCAAGTACATGAATCTGAACCTAAAAGATTGTACGCAAGAATAATACACAGTATGTGCTAAAGTAAAGAGGATAAACTGATGTATATGTCCGATTTATGGTATTGTTTCTTTAGAGTTTGTTTCTGTGAATCTTATTTCCTTTTATGCGAACGTATCTGTCTGGAATACTGTGCTACTTATTTATGTTGAATTCTTTGTTTTTTATTTCCATGCATGATATTTGCTCCGAGTTTCACTGTATTATCTCAACTAATCCAGTCTCCACGTATGATCCACTTACGAATCTAGGTGGAAATACTTGCTGAGTGATTCGTTATCGCTCATCTCATTATCTTACCATGCGGACCCACAGTACCCTGAGCCGAAGTTCATAGAGGATGAGCCCAGGGAGTAGGTTCAGAGAGGCGTTTAGTAGACTGCTGTAGCAGGTTTTGTATTTTGGTTATTCAACTCTTTACTTGTGATATTCTGTACTGATGACGTACCTTTGACACTAGTTCGTACTTATGTCGATGTTGCATTTTTGTCTACTTTATGATGTTTCCGCTATCCGATACATGTTTATGACGATACATATACAGATGTTATCGACGCCTCTCGTAGCAGAGTACGACGAGTGCACAGTGCCGAGACCCTAGTACGGAGCAGGACGCTACAGATCCGGTCCCTCCACGGATCCTGTGTAAACGCAGGAATATGGTGCACCCAGAACGCCATTTTGTCGGTCTTGGAATGAAATAGAATAACAATTGAATTAATATATGAGACAACTAAGTCAGACTTGTTAAATAAATGTGAATTTTCTGATGTAAATAGTCAATACAATTGTCTTAACTACATTGATTAAAATTCACCTGCAAACTTTTGATCATTAAGTTAACAAATTAGTGCTTGAAATACGCAACATTAACTTTCTCAGGTTGTTAATCTAATGAATTAATGCTAAATAATCCAACTTATGTCAAAATATATGCATCCAACCCATTTACATCATAAATTAAACATCAAGAAATTCCAATTTACTCAATCATGCAATAGATTATTAATGACTAGGCTATGACTTCTAAAATTTAACATCATAAAGATATACAACTAATTGACTCTATGAATATACATCAAATGTTACACAAATAATACATTATCCAATGCCTCTTTTGAGTTTAAACCAATAACTTTAACCAAATGAGAAAACCCATAAACTTAATCTAATATAATGTAAACAAAGCACCAAAAAAAGAATTTACAAGTGGATGGATAAGGAAGCTTTCATAATAGATAATCAAGAAACCCAAGAATTTGAGCATACATTCATCCATACAATGCTACAATGGTTAAAAAAATGATCGGGGAAGAAGGAGATGCAGAAAGAGAGTTAAACTAATGCTAAAATGGAGACGACGAAGCTAAGACTCAAAAATCGATTTTTTTGCTTCAAAATAAATCAGAACTGGCGTCAGTCATAGCACGTCACATGGACCGTACTATGAAATAGATCAAAAATGGGGCAACCAATCTAATGAGTCATCAACATATACATGTGTAAGATATATCTACTGGAGACCACAATCCAGCTCGGTTGGTAATTATTGTGTACCTCTTAAATACTCGAGGTCGAGTTTTTAGGGGAATAATAATAATAATAATAATAATAATAATAATAATAATAATAATAATAATAATAATAATAATAATAATAATAATAATAATAATAATAATAATAATAATAATAATAAGACATACACAAAAACATTCACTGAAGGAGTTTACTTTTAATCTGCCTTCACGGGAAGCAAGTACGAAGTCATACAATTTAAATATAAAACTCAAACACAAATACAACACCGCAACTGTTTATTGGAACATGTAATATAATAAATTAGCACGCGAAATCATATCAAAACATATAACAACAAATGCTATTATTAGAAAATGTAACCGGAGGACATCAATGAAATGTATGTTGAAAATGATCGCATTCAAGAAAATGGAAAACAGGATTCCACTTCACACTCTTAAAGGGCAAGTCTTTGAAATGCTTTACAACTTTGGTTTCACAATGTTATTAAATACTTGACAATATTAAATGCTAATGTTTTGAATTTTGTCACTACTGACTTGAAAATAGTTAAGTTATACTTATATAATATTATTGTGTATCTTGGAAAACTTTGTTGGAGGAATAGGAAGTATATTGTAATTGGGCTAAGTTGCAAACAATGGTTAGCAACGTACTTTGAACTAATATTACGATTAGGTCCACTAGTGCTAAGTGAAAACTAACGAGTCCTTGATTATCTACACGATGAGTAGATAATTGTAGGCTTTTGAATCAATCGATTACTATACCGGGTGAATGAGAAATTAATGCTCAAAGTAAAAAGGAAAGTCAGCTAAGCTCGGCCCAGACCTGGGCGTGGGCCTAGGTAGCGGACTGAGCTACAGACCAGAAGGCTCAGGTTATGGACTGGGCTACAGGCCAGACTGCGGACTGCAGACTGCAGGCCGAGTCCTGTAGCATCATGTCGGATCTCGGCGGCTGGGTGGAGGTTGTTATTTTCAAACTCGCCAGGTTGTTGAGATAAGATGGCGGTTAAATTTGAAATGGTTGTTCAGATTTAGTCGGCAGAGCTGACCTGAAGTTGTTATGATCTGACGACTCACATTGCACAGTTAGTTGATCTGACGGCTGGGAGGCAGACCCGGTGCAGTTCTGATCCAACGGTTCTGGCCGAGCCGGTATCTTATTCTACAGCCGAGATTGGAGCGACTGTAACAGCTCACTTCAGAATTTCCCTATAAATAGTAGACGAGGTTGTTCTATGTGACCACACTCAGAATTTACGAGTTCTTCTATTATCTTCAATCTCTCTCTACATCTTTATTCTTCCCAAACCTTCCGCATTCCACTATACCGAGAAGGTGAGGACACTCTTAAAGGTTCGTTGAGTTCAGCACTGCAGTGCCGCACGTCTGAACTGGTCTCTGTTGTATCCTGGGAGATGGTTGCTCCTCTGCTTGGACACAGTGTACTAGAGCAATAACGTCTTAAGGACAGAGTCCTGGACTCACCTTGGATCTCTGCTCTACTGAGCTGAGAAGGTTATTGCCGAGGCCGAGCTATGCTGTTTGGCTAAGGATATTAGTTGTTCTGTAGCTCTGCCGTGCTGAGCTCTGCTCAGATGAAGCGGCTAAAAGCACCACTCTCGATTGTTGTGCTGAGGTGCCGAGATCGGTAGGTTAGTGGTCAGCCAGAACGCAAATACAATTGCACTATCTAAACTGTCTTGACTTAGTAGAACTATCCAGTCTACTCGGATCTCATTTCAGGTCGTCACTGTACAGAAATCAATTTATCTGAATTATTTCCAACAATTCTTAAGACATTATTGGTTTGATTCTGTACTGATTTTTGATTGTTTTTGATTGTCAGAGACTAAATGGAGAACACGAGTTCAATCTCTATTCAAGGCGCAAACGTGCACAACTTTGCTTCTATGGCACCAATGCTTGGTGCCAAAGAACGTTCCTGCACAGGGTCTTGCTGTGGCCCAGGTGGAGATATTAGAGAAGTTCAGTGGGAGCTTCTTCAAACGTTGGCAGCAGAAGATGCTGTTCTTTCTGACTGCCATGGGACTGGCTTCGTTCTTGACTGGGGACCCGCCTGTGGGGGGTTCTGAGGAGGACCAAACCTAATCTATGGACTAGAAACTCTCTGTTTAGGCTTAGAACTTCAACAATTATGTTTGTTTGAGCCATATATTGGTGTTCTTGGACAACTCCTTATACGGTTTGTACTGCACAAACAAGACCGCAAAGGGTTTGTGGCAGGCATTAGAAAAGAAATACCGCGTGGAAGATGCCGGCACTAAAAAATTTATTATCGGCGAATTCCTAGATTTCAAGATGTTTGACACTCGCACTATTGTTTCTCAAGTTGAGGAACTTTAAACGTTTGTAGCCGAGATGGTAGAGGAGGGCATGCTGCTCAGTGAATCTTTCGTCATGGCTACGGTGATTGAGAAGCTACCTTCTTCGTGGAGGGAATTTAGAAGTTATCTCAAACAAAAGCGAAAGGAGATGTCACGGGAAGATCTAATTGTCTGGCTTTGCATAGAGTAACACAATCGCAGATCTGAACGAAAGTCACAGACAAATCTTGGTCAGACCAAGGCCCATGTTGCAGAGGCCAAGAATAAGAGGGCTAGCTCGGGGTGAACAAGAAACGCAAGCAGATAGCCAAGAAGTTCACCTGAAAAGGCTACAACTGTGGCATATAGGGGCATGTCAGCAATGAGTGAAGAAAGCCTAAGAAGAAGTAGACCAAGGCAAAGGCCAACATTGTCGATGCCATGGATGATTTGAACCTCTGTGCAGTGGTCTCAGAGTGCAATGCTATGGGGAACATGCGCGGATGGTGGCTGGATACTGGCACCACTAGACATGTCTGCTCCAGCAGAGAGATGTTCACGGAGTACAAGTCCGGGAACAATGAACAGCTTTACATGGGGAACTTGGCCTCTTCGAAGATTGAAAGCGAGGGCAAAGTTGTTCTGAAGCTGACCTCAGGGAAGCATCTAACTCTGCAGAATGTGCTGCACGTTCCCGACATTCGAAAGAATTTGGTATCTGGATCTCATCTAATCATGCGTGGCTTTAGACTAGTGTTAGAATCCAATAAAGTTATTCTTTCAAAAAATGGCATGTATTTGGGGAAGGGGTACTTGACTAATAGGATGTTCAAATTAAATGTCATCACTATTGTACCAAAGAAAGATTTGCCCGCAGAGGCTAATAAGAATGATTCCTCTTCTGTTTACATGCTTGAATCTTCTTGTTTATGGCATTTTCGTTTGGGACATGTGAACTGTAATTCATTACAACATATGGTTAATCTTGACTTTGTTGGACCGTGCATCTGCAATAAACATCACTAGAGGGGGGGTGAATAGTGGTTAACGGAAATTACACTACAACCCTTTGTAAAAATCCCCTTAGAAAACAGAATCTGAGACCACCTTAGATACAGAACCCGTTTTTGAAAAATTCAAAACTAATTCCAGAATATAACTTCAATGTGTTGATAAGACTCTATCTAAAAATCAGATAGAAATAAGATCGTTTGACCCTTCAAACAAATAAAAAGATTCTGATAGTCAATCTGGACAGAATTGGACAGAATGTTGTGGATTTTGGAAAATGTGTTTCTCTTTGAATATTCAACCCAAAAGGTCGATCATTATATCAAAACACTCCTTAAGATGTGTAGATGAAGTTTCCAAAAGGCTCTGACCTTAAACAATTCTTGATAAATACAGAATTTAAGTTTTCTCAAAACTGATCAGATTACAGTCAGATTGGAACAGTTATATTGCAAAGACTGAAAGACTAACTTTCCCTTGCTCAAATTAAGTGATTCTTGTTGAAAATGAAAGCTAACAGTCTGAAGTATAACTCCACCAAAAATCACGAATTTTGAAAGTGTTTAGCTATTTTTTCAAATTGTGAGAAGTTGTAAGAAAAAGGCAGTACAAACGGGCAGAAAACAGAAATGAAGAAACAAGACAAGAACACCGAGGATTTATCCTGGTTCGGTCAATGTGACCTACTCCGGTCCCAAGGAACATCATTCCTTGGATTTTACTATGAAATGAACACCTTACAACAAGAGCCAAGCTTGATCCTTGGGTTATACATCAACCCTACTCAAGACTTGGATAATCACCTTCTAAGCAACACTTAGTTGCAACACCTCTAACACCTATTGATATAGCCTTATAAGAATGGCTAATCAATCTTACAAATGAAGCTCAAGAGGCTTGTAGCTCACCATAATACAACAAGAACACCTTTTCTACAATGAATAAAACAATAACAACAAGAAGAAGAAGATGAAAGCTAGACAATTCAACAAATGCTTGTGAGCTCCAAGTGTGTTTCATCTTCTTCACCATTGTCTCTATTTATAGTGTGATTTGAGCCTTGGAGATAAAAACTCTAATGTGTCACCATCTTCATCATCAAGCCCAAATGTCTTCTCATCATTGGTTGGCTTTATACACTTGGCAAAATAAAACACAATGATTGGTCCACCTTGGCAATGTCATGTTGGCCAAAATTTCCATCATGGCAAGTCTCATTTATCCTTTGCAAAATGTAGACAATATGGAAAAGATAATACATCAACTTCTTGGCATAAACATAGGACATGTGAGGCTGAATTGTTTTGGATAAAAACAACTCAAATTCAGCTCCATTCAAACAATGTAGCCGTTGGCTACAACCTTGCATTTTCCAAAAATCATTTTGATTTTCCTTAATAAAAAAAGAAAGGATAATACCACCAAATTATCTCCAACTTCAAGCACAATAATAGGACATGTGAAGTCTTCATTTTGACTCAAAAAATTTGATCATAATAGCCAAGAAAACCAAGTAGCCGTTTGGCTACATTTGAATATTTCCAAGTTGGCATTTTTGCCAACTAGCTCCTTTTTGATTTGTCCACTTGACACCAACTCATAAAATGAATACCACATCATGTCCACCTGATAAATCACGTTTTTGGACATACATATATGTGTAGCAACTCAGATTTTTGAAGAAGAAATCAATAGATAATAGTTGACAAGATTATGTCAACGTGTAACACCGAAATTTCCAATATTTCTTCTTATATGTCATGAACATTTCTACACCTTTTAACACCTTGAAAAACTCTGAATAATGATGATACATATGCTCATATAACATATATAAGATGGTCTAAAAAAATACAATATGACATCTCAAATCGTCACATATCCAGCTATAGTCAAAAATATTATCATGTGAGAGAAAAAGATATAAGATCACCATATTATCTTCAAAATAATAAAAAATCAGCTCCAGAATGAAGATAATAATATGCTCAAGAGATTCCTTGAGTGAAAATACCAAAAATACCCTCGGGGGTAAAATGACCAAAATACCCCTGGTATATGAAAACTCCAGAAATGACCCGGATGGTCAGAAATGATCATGATATCACCTCTGTCATGATAAATAGTATAAGAATACACTCTTTAATTATTTTCACCATGTGATGTTCCTACAAAACTCAAAATACCAATTTTGTCCTTTTTGGTAAGTTGCAGAAACTTCCAAGACACGTTAGTCACAATACATTTAAAATCATCAAAATCACATAAGATTCACATAATGAGCATGTATAAAACATATACAAATGAAAACAAACATTTTAACACCTTTTAGAAAAATATTTCTAAAGACCTTAAACATTCTGTGAGACGTAGATCGATCCATGTGAGGGGCTGACGTACGTCGATCTATCCACGTGAGAGATCGACGTCTCACAATAAGTTTTGGTTCTTCTCAGTCCAACATGGATCGATCCACATGAGGGGATGACGTATATCGATCGTTCCATGTGTCTCTGCCTGAGAGATCCACGTCATTTTTCTTCACTTTTTCATCCTTTAATCACTTATAACACCATATGTGACATTTCTAAGTATTCACCACTTAAAATCATCACTTTGAAAATTATCCAAACATATTTCTCAACATTCTCCCCCTTTTGGATGCTTTTCAAAATAACTTAACATGATTTTAATGTCACAACTCATAACCATTTGTTTAACATCATAAATCTTACCAATTGTTTTCAAACTTTGTTTTCAACAAAATTTTAAATAGTTATGCTCCCCCTCAATCTCATAACCATTTGTTTAACATCATAAATCTTACCAATTGTTTTCAAACTTTGTTTTCAACAAAATTTTAAATAGTTATGCTCCTCCTCAACTTATACTCTCCCCCTTAACATATACTCAACTTATACCAATTGAAACTGATCATACCAAATCATGACTAATCAACTAAAATCATGTTCTTATTCAATCTCCTCCTTTATTTTGCAAATCATGCAAAAAATATAACTATAGAGTGGTGTTGTAAGTCATCATACCTAACTTGGCTGGTAAGTTTTCAAACATGGCTTGATTAAGGGGTTTGGTAAAGATGGCAGCGATTTGGTGATCAGTTCTTATATGGTTTATGACTATATCCTTATTTTGAACATGATCGCGAAGAAAGTGGTATCTCACCTCAATGAATTTGGCCTTAGAATGAAGCACCGGATTCTGAGAAAGATTGATCGCACTTGTGCTATTGCAGAAAATTGGAATCTTAGTCATTTTAATGCCAAAATCACTAAGTTGTTGTTTAAGCCAAAGTATTTGGGTAGTACATAAACTCAAAGAAATATACTCGGCTTCAGTGGTAGAAAGAGCTACACTAGCTTGCTTTTTAGAAAACCAAGAGATCAAGTTGGTTCCAATGAATTAACGTGTACCGCTAGTGGATTTTCTATCTAACTTGCAACCACCATAATCAGCATCACTATATGCGTGTAATTCCAACTTAGCATTTCTATCATACCACAGTCCTAAGTGAGGTGTATGCTTAAGATATCTAAAGATCTTTTTCACTGCATTGTAATGTGATACCTTAGGACAAGATTAAAACCTAGCACACATGCACACACTAAACATGATATCAGGTTTTGATGCAGTTAAGTATAACAATGAACCAATCATAGACCTATAAAGTGTGTCATCAAAAGGTTTACCATTTTCATCCTTATCTAGTTTGGTGCTAACACTCATGGGGGTAGTTGTAGGTTTCAACTCTTCAAAGCCAAACTTCTTAATCATATCATTGACATACTTAAGTTGGCTAATGTAAATTCCTTTAGAGGTTTGTTTGATTTCAAGTCCGAAGAAATAATTCAACTCTCCTACCATTGACATTTCAAATTCTGACTTCATACACTCTTTGAAGTCTTTGACTAAAGTAGGGTTAGTTGGACCAAAGATAATATCGTCGACATATATTTGAACTATTAACAAATCATTATCTTTTCTTCTTAGGAATAATGTGTTGTCTATGGTTCCCATTTGATAATTATTTGCAATAAGAATGTTTGCAAATCTATCATACCAAGCTCTTGGAGCTTGTTTCAAACCATATAGAGCTTTCTTAAGCTTGTAAACATGGTTAGGATCCTTTGGATCTTCGAATCCGGAGGGTTGTTTGACAAACACCTCTTCTTGGATGTATCAATTCAAGAATGCACTATTGACATCCATTTGGAAGAGTTTAATGTTACTTAGACTTGCAATCGCAAGTAATAATCTAATTGCTTCTAGTCGTGCAACGGGTGCAAATGTTTCTTCATAATCTATACCTTCATGTTGATTATAACCTTGTGCGACTAGCCTAGCCTTATTCCTTGTAATATTTCCTTGTTCATCCATTTTATTCCTAAAGGCCCATTTAGTTCCTATTATAGACTTGGTTTCAGGTTTAGGTACTTCTAATCCTTTTAACATTTTCTTCATAAATGTTTTCAAGTTGCTTAATAAGGGTTTCGATTGCTAATGAAGCATCATCTTTGTGTGTTAAGAACAATGTCCATGTGTAGCGTGAGTAATCATCTACTATGACACACACATAGTAGTGTCCACCTAGACTTCTTGTCCTACTTGGACCAAATAAGTCTAAGTGAAGCAATTCTAGTACATGACTAGTACTCACTTCATGTTTCGGTTTTAATGTTTCTTTAGTGTGTTTTCCTTTAATACATGGTTCACACATTTGAAAATTATCTAAGTCTAACATAGGCATTCCCCGAATTAAATTCTTCTTCGATAATTTTCTAATGGTTGAAATTCCTATATGGCCTAATCTTCTATGCCATAAATTCACATCTAAGTCATGCGATATCAAACACTTAACCTTAGCATCTAACATATTATCTAAGGTAAGAGTATCAATATTACCATCTCTATTTCTTTTTAAAACTGTTTCTCCTTTTTCATTTATTATATCACAAGAGTTTGGAAGAAAAGAGACATTATAAAAACAATCTATAAGTTGTGAAATACTAAGTAAATTATAAGAGAGATTGCTTACTAACAACACATTTTGTATTTGAAATGAGTTAGGGTCCCCAATTTTTCCTTTTCCAACAACTTGTCCTTTGTTGTTGTCATCGAATGTCACATTTCCACCATAAATATGTTCAAGTTTGGTGAATAGTTTGGGGTTTTCCGTCATATGCCTTGAACATCCACTATCTAAAAACTATTTGGTTTTCAGATTCTTTGACTTTGCCTCCTTCTTGCATTCCTTGTGTTTTACCTACAATGGAGAGAAAGTTTTAGGAACCCTTTATTTGGGTCCTTGAATGTTAGGGGCACTATTCTTGTTTAGATATCCCTTAGGTATCCAAACTTGAACATACCTTTTAGACACATTTTTAGCATAATCATAATTTGGAAAATAAGAAGAATTAGCATATAGATGATCGTTCCACATAAGTGAAAATACATCATTATACATGTTGCGCCATGGTTGATAATCATTATATGCTGGCCGATTTCTATAATGTGTATAAGGCATGCGATTTTGTTTCTGGAATGGTGCTATATAAGTGTGTTCATAGGCATTTCTACAAGACTTATAAGAGTGTTGCCTATACTTAGGTTCATAATAAGTTGGATGCATTTTATTATGTCTAGTTTTTTTTTAAAAACGAAATTTATTTATTCATGCAATGCCTCACTTGTGGTGGAGGAAAACCATATTACATTATCAGAGTACTCGAAATAATGAAACAACGAAACAATAATAACATATCTCCAGTCATATATGATATGCCGCATTAAAACCTTGCCAAGAAAAACCACCCTTGTGGATAAAACCTTGGCGAAGAAAAAAGCGTACATATTTATATGACTATCATTGATATGATGAGAATATATTCTGTGGTACAAATCCATGAATGTCGCTGGCATAAACAGTAAAGTGCTGACGGAGTTAATGTGGCCGCATCCTTGTCTTGAAATATACTTGAGAATCCCAACCTCAGAAGACGTCCAGAGCAAAAATTGATTAATGTAAGTATAGAACTGAGCAATCAAAGACTGATAGAGCAAGCACATACCGGGGCCACCTTGGCAGTTGAAGTGCCAAGGTGACAAGGAAGAAATAAAAGCCAGTGCCTGCCACATCATTAGGGCCGAAAATGCTGTGTCTACACCCGGACTAACATTTGCCATTGTGGTTTGAAACTCGCATAAGCAGGAATAGGACATAAATAAATCATTAGTGTCCAAATGAAGAGACATTAACCAAGGATGAAAATGCGTACCCGAGCCGCCTTGACCAAGAGGCCAAGGCGACAATGATAAGATATCCGCAATTAGAATCCCGAGAAAAGAAAGCCGCACGCAACGATGATCCCCGACTTTTAGTTTGGCCATCCTCAATAAGTAAGAATATAGGTGATGATATATCCTAAGTGTGCGCATGAGACAAAAAGGCACGTTATACATGAATATGATAAAGTATGAAACATAGAGTAATGGTTGGTTGACCATACCGAGCCTGCCTATTATTCGAAGATAACAGGCAGTAGAAGGGATTTCTGGCCAATCCTTATGGAAGACTGTAGTCATGGCACGCGCAAATTGACAGAAGTAAGATCCAGTGTAACCGCCGCACGGACTAACGAGGGTAGAGTGCTCGATGTAAACCGCTCCGTGCATGGATATGCCATTGCATGCTACGCTAAATAATGTGCTGGGAGGTTTGCCTCGCGATAAACGTGATAACAAGGGAGACGATGCATATGAACAAGAGAGTGTAGCCGCTGTAGATGTGGATTACCATGAACAGCTGTTGGCCGAGTCAATCGATCGATCAACTGGGAACAGTCAGATTCCAGTATGATGGGCCGGTATAGTGGTAAAAAATAGAGGAGTCCAAAAACTGCTGCTTGAATCTCTGCTAGTAAAGGTGGGCTTAAAGGAAGGCGAAAGGAAATCGCACCAATGCAGGACCCCCTGTGATCTCGTAGTAGTGCTCCGCCAGCTGCGTAATTACGACCCACAGCTGCATCAACATTTAATTTCAATCTTCCTGTAGGCGGCGTGAACCATCGAACAATAATCGGACGAGTAGGCCGAACTACCGGTAGCCAACTAAATACTTGTCGTGATGTAGCAGACAACTTAGTGCCTGCAATCTTTTTGTGCCACAAAGAAATCTCATATTGTACAGAAAATCTAATGGAAGATGCTGTGAGATGAACGCTTCCACCATAGACCAGAGAGGTATAAAAACACCAGATACGATGTACTTATTATGTCTAGTTGCATTTGCATACATATAGGCATATTATTTTCTTTATCTTTTGTTCATCTTTCCTATGTGATTCAATTTTATTCTCTAAAGAATCAAGAGTATTAGTAGACTCTTGTTTAAGAGATTCTAATTGATCGGAAAATTCCAAGTTGGACGTCTTCAACTTGTCATTTTCTTCAATTAATTTCTTCTTTTCTTTAGAGAGCCTCTTACAGTGAGCATGCATTCTTAAGAACTCTTCATACATTTCATCAAATGTCATGTCACTATCAGAATCACTATCAGATGAAGAACATACCTCGTTTGATACGAAGCAGACTTGAGCTTCCTCAGTTTCAGATTCTGAGTCGGATGAGTCGCTCCATGTGCTCACCTTCATTGCTCGTTTCCCTTTCCTAGCCTTTGACTCTTTTGTCTTTGTCATTTGTGTCTCCTTGTCCTTGGCTTGTTTATTATTGTTGTTATTATTACTATTTTTCTTCGTTGGACAATCGTATGAAATATGTCCTTTTTGACTGCATTCATAACACTTTAATTCTTTATTATACCATTTGTTTGTGTTATTTTTCCTAGGTTGAGAAGAAGAAGAAGAAGAAAAATGTTGTCTATTCCTATTAGGACGTTTGAAAAACTATCTAAGTTTTCTTGCTATTAATATCAAGTCATCATCTAATTCAGTATCACTATTACTGTCATCATTATTTGTATGTGTTTCAGTTGTTTTGAAGGCTATAGACTTACTTGATGATTTAGATGACTCAGACTTCCGTTGGTTTAATTTTACCTCATAGACTTTAAGAGACCTGATCAATTCATCCATCTTGGTGATTGACTTTGTCTCCTCAATTGCAGTCACCTTTGGATCCTATTCAGCAGGAAGGCTTCGTAGAACCTTTTGAACCTTTTCATTGTTCGAAAATGACTTCCCTAAAGCTTCAAGGGCATTGAAAATATTAGTAATCCTCAAATCCATAGATGTTATGGATTCGTTCGCCAATATTTTGAAAGTCTCTAATTCAGTCATAAGCATGTTTATTTTTGACTCTTTAACACCATTAGTACCTTCATGCTTTAATACAAATGATTTCCACATGTCGTGTGCGCTTGTGCAATTTGATACATATCCTGCTTCAGAAGTTGTAAGTCCATTCAAAAGTAATTGCATAGCTTTAGCATTCATGGACATTTTCTTTTTATCTTCCGATGACCATTCACTTTTATACTTTTCAACCTTCTGTGAGACTCCCGTAACTTGTACAACTTTCATTGGAATGTCCGGCCCATCTTCAACTACAGACCATAAATCGATGTCTATAGCCATTAAGAATAGCCTCATTCTTAGTTTCCAATGAACAAAATTATTGCCATCAAAAAGAGGAGGGCGTTGTGTAGACATACCTTCCAACTCACTTTTGTGAGAAACAATAGCCATAGTATGTACTTTGGATTTGAGACAAGCAATATATAACGAATTGTTGTTTCTTGGCCTTGTATTATTCGTATGATGTTGAATTTTGTTTTTCTTGAGTCGTGTTGGCCTGGATCTGATACCAAATATTAGACCGTGCACCTACAATAAACACCACTAGAGGAGGGGTGAATAGTGGTTAGCGGAAATTACACTACAACCCTTTGTAAAAGTCCCCTTTGAAAACAGAATCTGAGACCACCTCAGATTCAGAACCCATTTTTGAAAAATTCAAAACTAATTGTACACAACTCCAAAAATTATGAAACTTTCCAGAATATAACTTCAATGTGTTGAAAAGACTATATCCAAAAATCAGACAAAAATAAGATTGTTTGGCCCTTTAAACAAATAAAAAGATTTAGATGGTCAATCTGGACAGAATTGGACAGAATGTTGCTGATTTTGCAAAATGTGTTTCTCTCTGCATATTCAACCAAAAAGGTTGATCTTTATATCAAAACACTACTTAGGATGTGTAGATGAAGTTTCTAAAAGGCTCTGACCTTAAAAATTCTTGATAAATACATAATTTAAGTTTTCTCAAAACTGGTCAGATTGCAGTCAGATTGGAGCAGTTATCTTGCAAAGACTAAAAGACTAACTTTCCCTTGCTCAAATCAAGTCATAATTGTTGCAAATGAAAGCTAACAGTCTGAAGTATAACTCCACCAAAAATCACGATTTTTGAAAGTGTTTAGCTATTTTTTCAAATTGTGATAAATTGTAAGAAAACTGCAGTAAAAACGGACAGAAAACAGAAATAAAGAAACAAGACAAGAACACCGAGGATTTATCCTGGTTCGGTCAATGTGACCTACTCCAGTCCCAAGGAACACCTTTTCTTGGATTTTACTATGAAATGAACACCTTACGACAAGAGCCAAGCTTGATCTTTGAGTTATACACCAACCCTACTCAAGACTTGGATAATTACCTTCTAAGCAGCACTTAGTTGCAACACCTCTAACACCTATTGATATAGCCTTATAAGAATGTCTAATCAATCTTACAAATGAAGCTTAAGAGGCTTTTAGCTCACCACAATACAACAAGAACACCTTTGCTACAATGAATAATACAATAACAAAAAGATGAAGATGAAAACTAGACAATTCAACAAATGCTTGTGAGCTTCAAGTGTGTTTCATCTTCTTCACCATTGCCTCTATTTATATTGTGATTTGATCCTTGGAGATAAGAACTCTAATGTATCACCATCTTAATCATCAAGTCCAAATGTCTTCTCATCATTGGTTGGATTTGTACACTTGACAAAATAAAACACAATGATTGGTCCACCTTGGCAATGTCATATTGGCCGAAATTTCCATCATGGCAAGTCTCATTTATCCTTTGAAAAATGTAGACAATATGGAAAAGATAATACCTCAACTTCATGGAATAAACATGACATGTGAGGCTGAATTTTCTTGGATAAAAACAACTCAAATTCAGCTCCATTCAAACAATGTAGCCGTTGGCTACAACCTTGCATTTTCCAAAAAATCATTTTGATTTTCCTTAATAAAATAAGAAAGGATAATACCACCAAATTATCTCCAACTTCAAGCATAATAATAGGACATGTGAAGTCTTCATTTTGACTCAAAAAATCTGATGATAATAGCCAAGAAAACCAAGTAGCAGTTTGGCTACATTTGAATATTTCCAAGTTGACATTTTTGCCAACTAGCTCCTTTTTGATTTGCCACTTGTCACCAACTCATAAAATGAATACCACATCATGTCCACCTTATAAATCACGTTTTTGGACATACATATGTGTGTAGCAACTCAGATTTTTGAAGAAGAAATCAATAGATAATAGTTGACAAGATTATGTCAACGTGTAACACCGAAATTCCCAATATTTCTTCTTATATGTCATGAACATTTATACACCTTTTAACACCTTGAAAAACTCTGAATAATGATGATACATATGCTCATATAACATATATAAGAGGGTCTAAAAAAATAGAATGTGACATCTCAAATCGTCACATATCTAGCTATAGTCAATAATATCATCATGTGAGAGAAAAAATATAAGATCACCATATTATCTTCAAAATAATAACAAATCAGCTCCAGAATGAAGATAATAATATGCTCAAGAGATTTCTTGAGTGAAAATACCAAAAATACCCTTGGGGGTAAAATGACCAAAATACCCCTGGTATATGAAAACTCCAGAAATGACCCGGATGGTTAGAAATGATCATGATATCACCTTTGTCATGATAAATAGTATAAGAATACACCCTTTAATTATTTTCACCATGTGATGTTCCTACAAAACTCAAAATACCAATTTTGTCCTTTTTGGTAAGTTGTGGAAACTTCCAAGGCACGTTAGTCACAATACATTTAAAATCATCAAAATCACATAAGATTCACATAATGAGCATGTATAAATCATATACAAATGAAAACAACCATTTTAACACCTTTTAGAAAAATATTTCTAAAGAACCTAAACATTCTGTGAGACGTGGATCGATCCATGTGAGGGGCTGACGTACGTCGATCGATCCACGTGAGGGGCTGACGTACGTCGAACGATCCACGTGAGAGATCGACGTCTCACAGTAAGTTTTGGTTCTTCTCAGTCCAACATGGATCGATCCACGTGAGGGGATGACGTACATCGATCGATCCATGTGTCTCTGCCTGAGAGATCCACGTCATTTTTCTTCACTTTTTCATACTTTAATCACTTATAACAGTATATGTGACATTTCTAAGTATTCACCACTTAAAATCATCACTTTGAAAATTATCCAAAAATATTTCTCAATAGACTTATTATCCAAATTAAAATTTGATAATAAAAATGCCAAATATGTGTTGAAGCGAAGTTGGCAAAAGCGCCATTTCATTCGATAGAAAGGAATACTAAACCTTTGGATTTAATTCACATCGACGTGTGTGACTTAAAGATTGTGCAAATGAGAGGTGGTAAAAAGTACTTGTAACTTTTATCGGCGATTGCACACGATACTGTCATGTCTACTTACTAGGTAGCAAAGACGAGGCCCTTGATGCTTTCAAGGACTATAAAAATGAAGTTGAGAACCAAACATATTTCTCGACATAGATAACGCATCAATCTCATCATCAGTGAATGTGATCATAGGAATATCTTTATGGCGTGTGATTGTTTTTGGGGAGACGGTGATAGAAGCTGCATTGTTTCTGGCAACAATCGACGCAAATGTAGGATGGTGCGATGGATTATCCATCGATCGCAGGTTGTTATTTGTAGAAATCGTAGAATGAAGAACAGAAGATTGCGGATTGTAGAATGATTAATAGCGGATCTGAATTGAAAGCAGCGGATGAATGATCGAAAGTAACGCATCATTGCGTTGCTCTTCGCCCTCGCCGCCAGAGAGAAACCATCTTTTTTATTATAAACTGAATATATATATATATATATATATCTGTGTGTGTGTCTATATATATATGTGTATATATATATATGTATATATATATATATGAATGTCTTGTGGTTTAAGTGGGGAGAGGAGACTTTCCATTTCCATGTTTGTTGCCTTTATGCCTTCTCCAAATATTTATCCCTTTAATGAACTACTTAGTTCATTTAACTAAGTACTTCACTTAATGAAATAGTTTAGTTCATTAATGGTGGCACCTGAAAATAGTTCAAACACAACAAATGTTTGCCATTTGATGTAAGCTTTAAAACTTCATGGCTTGTTAGTACAACAACATCATATATAAAGTATATAAGGCAGGTTTGTTGCGAAAACATGTCAAGTCATAAAATGTGTCATGAATTTCTTTAGCACACGTTATTTAAATCATGCTTTTTTGTGAATCACTCAAACTCTTCTTCTCAACAGGATTATCCAAACAATTGAACCATCTCTCATTGTGAATGTGACGCGTTATCCCACAGCCAATGCCTTGTGGGATCGCTTGGCTTTAACATATGGTTCTGGACGGACTCTCTCAGAACTTTCGATCTTCATCAAAGAGCCAGTATGATTAGACATGGGAACAACAGTATTGAGTCCTGTTGGAACAAATTACAGGACTTATGGACGACTATTGATGCTCAGGAGCCAAACCCCATGATTTGTGCCACTGATATCAACACGTACAACAAAAAAATGGAAGCCCTCAGGTTGTACCAGTTAGAACCGCAATAGACAAAAAATACACCTCAGAAAAGAAGGATGTACTCAAACAAGACCCATTGCCATCCCTGGAGACAGCATACAGGGAAATCAGACGGGCAAAGGATAGGTCCGCTGTCCTACATAACGGAATCCCCTCAGAGGATATCTCATCCTTGGAGATTGGTCAGGGTCTTGCAGCACAATCTGCAGCCATCAGAGGGAAGGAGTCTGGAGGGAGGGGAGGACGGCCACGCTCCAGCACATCAAGGCGCATGGAGTAGAAAGAGGGGCTAGTGTGTAGCCATTGTGGTGGAAAAAGGCATAGACCTGTTTTCAGATTATTGGCTACCCTGAATGGTATGAGGGCAAGAGGCACCAGACTTATGAAGTCAAGGGCAAAGGAATCACGGCAGTGGGCACAGCCGCCATAACGATGGGAGAAAGGCACACAGAAGAAGAAGAGAATCCAGATGCCTCCAGAGACTTCGGTGGAGGTAAATGGGTTGAGGATTTTACCCTCAACCCTTACACAGTTGATTTTCACCATTGTGCCCCTACTAAAATTACTTCTGAGTCCTTGCAGGTTCCACACATAACGGACTCAAGCTCTACAACTCTAGAAAATTACGACCGAGCCCCACCTCTTTTCCACTCAAAAAAATCTAGCCCCTCAGCTTCCAAAAAATTTAAAAGTCATCCAGAATTTTTCAGAAATGACCAAATAGCCCCTACCTTTACTGTAAATTCCAACCGAAGCCCCTCTCAGTGGATCCTTGATAGTGAGGCTACCGACACGAGGACTAATGACCCTCGTGACTTTCAACAGTGGTCAACCCCTACTAAAACCCATATCAAAACTGCTAACGGATCACTTATTCCTGTCACTGGGGGCGGCAATATTTTAGTCAATCCTAATTTACACTTACGCAATTGTCTTTATGTGCCATGTTTATCATCTAAGTTACTTTCCATCAGTCAACTTACACGAGAATTACAGTGTGTTTTTCTTATGTATCCTACCTTTTGCATCCTACAGGATATTCGCTCGGAGAAGATCATTGGACGTGGCATTGAGAATGATGGACTATACTATATGCCGGAAGTGGTGCAACGGGGTCGGTCCAATCTTCTCACTGGGACTACTGGACAACGGCTGTGGTTATGGCATCGTCGTCTTGGTCATTCTTCGCTAAGCTATAAGAGACTCTTATTTCCCTCTTTAGTTCATTCTAAGTCTACTTTGTATTGCGACACTTGTTTACGTGTGAAACATCATCATTCCACGTATAAACCAAAATAATATTTGTTTACTTTGATTCACTCTCACGTATGGGGTCCATCTCCATATGCTACTAATCTTGGGTATAGATATTTTGTTACATTTGTTGATGATTGCTCACGAATGACGTGGATTTATTTTCTTAAAACCAAGTCTGATGTTTATTCTAAAATTTTTGAGTTTTATCATCTGATTGACACCCAGTACCACCAGAAAATTTAAATTCTCAGGTCAGACAATGGCAGAGAGTACATTACTACCGATTAAAAAGACTTTGTCAAGGCCCATGGTATTTCCCATCAAACCTCCTGTCCCCACACACCAGAACAAAATGGTGCTGAACGAAAAAATCGTGTTTTACTCGAAATGACTCGAGCAATGATGCTGGAATCAATGTACCCAAAACTTTCTGGTCTGAAGCCATTGCCACGTTTTCTTATCTTCCTAACCGACTGCCTTCAAAAATCTTAGGTCATCATACTCTGCTGTCTGTTCTTGCTACCTGCACTGAGGTACTATCCATTCTTACACTTCCCCCAAAAGTCTTTGGATGTACCGTGTTTGTTCATATTTCTTCTTCACAACGTACCAAACTAGATGTCTGTGCTGATAAATGTGTCTTTCTCGGATATGCCATGTCACAAAAGGGGGATGGATGTTATAATCCACGCACAAATCGTGTTCATGTCACCATGGATTGCATGTTTCTTGAACATCTGCCTCATCTTGGTCTCAGGGGGAGACATCAAGTGAGACATACGACTGGCCCATAACTTTAGTCAGTTGGAAGTGGTTCCAACACGACAAGTAGGTGGCACCGACTGTGCTTTACCTGGCCAAGATATAGTCCTTCCTTCTGAACCACTCATTGACTCATCTCCAGCGAATTCTGCAAGATCAGGTACCATTTGATGTTTCCGATGTTTTGTCCATTCCTAGTTCTAATGATATTACTATAACCAATTCCCCCAATCCTATTATATGTGGAATTGATCAAGGAAATAAAGGTGTTTTAGTAGATCATGGTAGAGTACTTCCTCCACGACAAAACAGAGGAAGGCCTCCAGTTCGATACTCCCCAAGCAAGATATCCAAAGGAGTAAAGTATCCGGTGGAAGGTGAAAAGGCTTTCTGGCCTCTATATGTGACGTTACGGTTACCAGGACAGTTAAGGAGGTACTAAGCTATCCGGAATGGTATGCAGCAATGAAGGAAGAAATGGATGCGCTATACAAGAGCAACACCTGGGAGAAGGTCCGGTTGCCAAGTGGCAAACACCCAGTGGGATGTCGGTGGGTATACACTGTCAAGTATAAAGTACACGGGAGCATTGAAAGGGGTAAGGCGAGATTAGTTGCATGAGAATATACTCAGACTTATGGTATTGACTTTTAGGAGACCTTTCGCCAGTTGCAAAACTTGATACGATCAGAGTCTTATTCTCCGTGGCAGCAATGAAGCCTTGGCCTCTCCAACAGTATGATGTAAAAGGCGCCTTTCTTCATGGGGAATTGAAGAAAGAAGTATATATGAGTGCACCTCCTGGATTTTCTAAAGAGTTTGCAGACAGAGAAGTATGTCGATTAAAGTGGCCATTATATGGACAAGGGCATGGTTCGGGAGATTCACAACATTTATGAAAAAACAGGGGTACAAACAGAAAAATACTGATCACACGCTGTTCATAAAAAGAAAAGGTTCTCTTGTAACATGCCTAATGATTAATGTAGATGACATGATTATTACAGGTGATGATAGTGAAGAGCTTGCCATTTTGAAACAGCAGCTGTTTTCTGAGTTTGAAATGAAAGATTTGGGAGATCTGAGATACTTCTTGGGAATTGAGGTACAACGTTCTAAAGAAGGAATCTTTATTTCTCAACGAAAGTATATTTTGGATTTACTTATGGAAGTAGGTATGGTAGATTGTAAACCTGCTGGGGCACCGATGTTGGTAAATCAAAAGCTAGACTTTGAAGAAGGAAAACCAGGTACAGATCAAGGGAAATATCAGCGACTAGTTGGAAAACTAATGTACCTAGCCATATGCGACCAGATATTTCATTTGCAGTATGTCTGGTGAGCCAGTTTATGCGTCGTCCTCAAAGTCATCATATGGAGGCAGTGATGAGGATCATCCATTATCTAAAAGGGATAGCTGGACAGGGTATCTGGTTTATAAATCATGGTCATGTAGATATCAAGGCGTTCACTGATACTGACTGGGCAGGAAGCATGGTTGACCGAAGAACTACTTCTGGGTATTTCGCTCTGGTGGTTGGAAATTTAGTCACATGGAGAAGTAAAAAAACAAAAGGTAATTGCGTTATCAAGTGCAGAAGCAAAATTCCGTGGATTTCAAAGGGAGACAAAGATTCTGTGGTTGAGAAAGCTATTGAATGATTTGGGACTTTGCGTTTCACTTCTGATCAGATTGATGTGTGACAATAAGGCCCCGATTAGTATTTCTGAGAATCCCGTGCAGCATGATCAAACCAAGCACATAGAAATAGATCGTCATTTCATCAACTAGAAGATTGAAGAAAAAATTATTGAGCTACCGTTCATATCTTCTAAAGATTAGTTAGCGGATATTTTAACGAAGGCTGTAGCTGGAAGGACATTTGATGAAGCTTTGAGCAAGTTGGGCATTATAGATTCCCCTGCTCAACTTGAGGGGAAGTTTTATGAAAGAAAATATACTAGTTTAATTTCTTACCTTAAATCAGTGTGTCAATTACTCATAATCAGCATGTAATTAAGATAGTGATTATAGGAATTGATTAGGTAGGATTTTCTTACCTTGTACAATAGGTAGATGGTTGTATAAAGTAGAGAAGTGGGTGTACTTTTTTTGTGTGTGAATGAAATATGCATTCAACAAGATTCCCTTTCTTACATTAAGCACTTCATGAACTTTTAATTAAGATGTGGAAAGTATCTCTAATTTCGATACATACAACTGATGTACTTACATTTGGTTTTCATTTGTCAAGGCACGTATTACAGAGCTTAGTAGAATGCTTACAAGGCATAAACACATAAGATTCTGTTTGGAACCTTATTCTACTTTAGATTTTTTTTATTTATAATGATTAAGCAAATATTTGATTTTATTTATATTTACCAATATAATATAAAATATTCAATATGTACTTGTTTTAACTCTTGTAACAAGCTCTTGAATGTAGGGTAACCGGTTTATAAAAATAATTTCGTTAACTTATGCAAAAATTATTTCTTTCTCATATTGGAAAATATAAAAATAAAAAAGGTGAATTAAAACTTTACTAAACATGTGTTTAATGAAAAATGAAAATTAAAAAAAGTTTCCAAAGGGTGCATTCTCTAATATATAAGAGATAGAAGGAAGAACGTGCTAGGTGAACTGTTGGAGTGAAACTTTGAGGCATTTAAGTTACAACTCTAGAGGACTTATGGGCATGTATTCAACTATTATTGTCCACTCATTAGCTCTAACAACTCCCACTCTACTTGCCCACATATTTGAGTTGTTCTCTTTTTGGTAGATTTTCATTATCTTTTGCAATACGTGGGATATCCTCATAGCAGATCTCATCTGACTGGCTTATTAGTCTAAGTGGTGTATATTATTTTACTTAATATTAAATATTTAACTAAAGTAATACGCATTATTTAAACGGATTAGATAGTCCACCGAAGATCTATCTAGTTTTGCATGCACCTTCTTAGAGAAAATTCTCTCTTGGTGAAGAAAACTCCACAGATGAAGCTTGGATTTGAACACATCTTCCTCCTATAAATATATTGTGAAGTAGTTGTTGATCGACACAGCTTGGCACAATATTTATTATGGATCATCTGAAAAACAACTTCTATGTGTTTCTAATATAGATATGACTGTGTACATCTGACTTCCATACTTCACCATAGATGGAAGCCTCTAAGACAATGAGGTAATGACGTTGTTGTTGTGTTCCTCTTATAAATGTATTAAATGTATTCTTTATTTTTATAGCTTCTGGATATTGAAAGGTAACTCCACTAAACTTTTAAAGAATCCCATCTTTAATACGTGAAGGGTTTGCTTTAGCAAATTTTTTTCCTGTTTACTCATAAAAGATAGGATTCTTCAAATCCTTCCTCCTATAAATTTTAGGTTAGACATTTCTTCTTCACATGATCCATGTCTTCAGGGCCGGTTAAAATATTGTTAAAATAATCTCGATATAACTATGAAATGTCGAGCCTAGGGCCATTTTATATACCTTTGGGTTTACGTACCTCCTTAATTTGGTTGAAACGACTGACAAAGAGTCACCGCCTTACACTTTTTAGTTGTCATTGAACCAAAACTAGCCGCATCTCATTTGATTCGGTATCAATTTTGTCTCTCTTTTTCGCACTCTATTTCCACTTGTCGTGACCGGATACGGGTATTTTTGCAGCATCAGTCACTTAGCCTGTTAGATGTTTCTCGTGGTGAACAGGCGTCGCACATCAAATATTTTCTACCTGCTTTTCAGCAGCTTCTTTCTTTCAGTATGGTTTATGGTATGCATACCGTCACAGACAGACGACGGTTATGGTTGGAACTTCAGAGTATCTATGCTCAGCAATCACCTTTTTGGCTTGTCGGCTACATATCGGTCGATAAAGATATTGGCATTTCTATGCCATATCTTCCTTCACTTGAGGAGTTTGCAGACTGTGTCAGCCACTGTGAGTTAATTGATTTGCCTTATGACAGGACTCAGTATACTTGGGTTGGAGGACGTGGCCTTGGATTAGTTAAGCGACGGCTTGATCGCATCTTCTGTTCTTCTGAGCTACATGATCGAATTCCTGGACTCAAATTGCAGTATTTATCACAGGTTTCTTTGGATCATGCACCACTTTTACTCGTCCGTTTACAACCGCAACAACAGGGGCCTAAATCTTTTCGTTTTCTTAATGTTTGGGTTGAGCATGAACTATTTCTTCCTTATGTGCGGGCTAAGTGGGCGGACTATCCCACTATAGGCGGCATGCGTGGTGTTTATGATAAGCTCCACCATCTTAAAAAGGATTTGCAAAGTTGGAATGCAGACATATTTGTTAATATATTTGATAATTTAGCAGTGGCCGAACAGAATGTATCTCGTCTTCAACATTTGTACGAGCAGACTCCTACACCTGAGCTGCGACCGCAAATGCATGAGGCACAAGCATCGTATAATCGGGCGGACAATATGAGATGCGATTTTGGGAGCAGGAAGCGCAGGTGAAATAGATAAAAAGTGGGGATACCAATATGAAATATTTTCACAATATTGTTATGGACCGACGGCAAAGGCATGCTATCTCCCGTATCTATACATTCGCAGGTGCGGTTTGTCATACGGAGGAAGATATTCAGGAGGAGGCTATTTCTTTTTTCACTACCTTGTTTTCGGCAGAGCCAGCTAGTGGGATTGATGATTTTTTGTAGCATATTCCTAGTCTGGTTACTTCGGAGATGAATGACCAGTTGATATCTCTGCCGACGATAGAGGAAACTAAGGATGCTGTGTGGTCTCTTGATCTGCAGAGTGCAGCTGGCCCAGATGGATATAATGGTTTCTTTTTTCTTCATTGCTGGGATATTGTTTCTATTGATGTTCATAAGGCCGTGCATGATTATTTTTGGGCTTTTGCATGCCCCGGGTGATGGACAACACCTTGATTATTTTGATTCCCAAAAAAAATTCCCTTGTGACTTTTGCGGATTTTCGTAGTTTATCAAATTTTTTGTCTAAGGTGGTCACCAGAATATTGATGACTAGGCTGACTAGAATACTCTCTAGCATTAGTTCGGTTGAGCAGGCTGGGTTTATGTGCGGCCGTGACATATTGGAGCATATCTCACTTGCCCAGGAAATGACACATCTTATGGACAAAAAGGTTGGGGGGAATGTCATGATTAAGTTGGATATAATGAATGCTTTTGACCGCGTTAGCTGGGAATTTCTTCAGAAACTACTGGCCAAGATGGGTTTTCACGCACATTTCCAGCGGTTAATTTTTAATCATCTCGAAAGTACGTATGTGTCTTACCTTATTAACGAAAAGTCTTGCGGCTTCTTTCAGCCGACCCATAGCATCAAGCAAGGCGACCCACTTTCTCTATTATGATTTATTTTGGCATCGAAAGCCTTCTCCTATGCCCTTAATGCACTGATATATTCGGGTGACTTACTCAGCTACTCTATGGGGCGGTACAGCTGCAAGTCTCTCACCTTGCCTTCATGGATGATTTATTGTTATTTCTTAACAGTTCAATTCGTAACTTGAAGAGATTCCGAATTTTTCTTGATTTATATCAGGAGGCGTCAAGTCAGTGACTCAATTTTCATAAAAGTCATTTTATTCCATCTTCTTACGTATCTCCAATAACGACGCAAAGCTTGGCACAGGTGTTGGCTATGTCTCCTATTGTCTTGCCGAATAAATATCTTGAGTTAATATTTGCAAAGGCTGTACTCGACCACAACACTGTTTAGATTTGTTGCATCGTGTAGATGCGTGGCTTCTTGGGTGGCAAAATAAGTTTTTGTCTGCGGCAGGTAAATAGATTTTAATAAAGCATGTGCGAAAAGCTTTGCCAATTCATATTCTTGCTGTTTTATCCTTGCCCAAGAGCACCTTACATGCACTTCGGCCTTGCATTTGCAATTTTTTCTGGGGTAGTGCTGCTACATGCGATAAACATCATTGGGTTAAGTGGCAAAATCTATTCAAGCCATATGAGGAGGGGGGACTTGGCATACGACATGTTGAATATTTATCTATGGCATATTTGGCTAAATTATGGTGGTCATTTCATCAAGTCCGTTCTTTGTGGGTGACATTTATGCGTTCTAAGTATGGTGGACGATGTCAGCCTCGCATTACAGGCTTTCCATGTTGTAAACGGATTTGTGCAATTTATTCTATTTGTCTGGCACATGTTGAGGGTGACTCTAGTCATTATGTGTGGCTTCAGGAGGAAAAGGGTGAGTTTACTTTCAAATCAGCTTATGCAATGCTGCGTTCTGCAGGGGTTAGGCTCTTTTCACATCAGTTTATTTGGCACTGATTACAATTTCCCATTGTTCGTGTCTTCTTATGGAAGTTGTATCATGGTGCTTTTCCTGTCTAGGATGACTTACGCAAATTAATGCTTGTTGGCCCCACTTGTTTTCCTTTTTGTCGCGTGGACTCTATGACGGTTGATCACCTTTTTCTGGATTGTACTTTTATTACACTACTTCGGTCGCAATTTGCTTCTTTGCTTGAGGCACCGTAGCCTAATTATACTTTGCGCCTATATCTTTTGGCTTGATGGACTTCAACCCGTGCTACTACTTTCAGAGGCTGTCTTCGTCTGGTTGCACCGGGATTGATTTTATGGAATATTTGGTGTATGTACACTTCTATTGTGTTCGGGGAGGAGGCATGGTCCTATCATAGATTATATGAAACGGTCAGCAACTAGCTATATCTTTGGTGTGCCGCATGTCGGCACCAAGCATGCTCAACTTGATCTTCATTTATTATCACATGGTCTATTGCCTAAACTCCATAGTAGAAGACCGTGGGTGGTGTGATGGCTAGCACCACCCACTGACCATTTCAAAATAAATGTGGATGCGGTGCTTGGATTTGTCTCAGCAGCAGGTGGAGCAATACTTCGTGATTCAGTGGCACTTTTTGTGGAGCTGTCGTATTTTATCTTCCGGTTTCCACTATGTTTCAGGGTGAGCTACAGGCGGCCACATTGGCTATGATCTATTTCCTGCAGTGATTTCGCCATATAGATTTGGTGGTTGATTCACTTGAAGTTGTGGATTATGTTCATATTCACCCGGATGCTCGCTTGACTGGTTTCTTATAGTTGGGCAGTCGCACGATTACAAATGTTCCACGTCAGATGAATATGGTTGCGCATATGTTGGAATGTCATGGGCAGTTTAATCTTTGATTCAGTGCATTTTGGAGATGTGAACATTTGCCCTCCTTTATTAAAGCTACTCTATATACAGATGACGCTGCCTTATATTTATGTTCTTGACGATCTTAGCCATCTACAGCTGCCATACTTGGATAGTTGTCTGTGACGTTGCTTGACACAGGCAACCTGGGTATTGTCACGCTCTTTCCTTGTGCATGCGTATTCGCTTTCTCTAATTCAACGGACTATGGCTTTCTTGCGATGGATGTTGCACGTGTCCTCGAATGCAGGCACCACGGGTATTTGCAGGTCCCATTTAGGATTTTATCACTGTTTCTTCACTTTATTGTTGTTGACCTTTCCTCTCTGTGTTTGTTACATGGTCCACTGGCGGCTTATATGGTGGCGAAGTTCACACTACTAGAGTGCCTGTCAGCCCTGCATTTTCGTTACATTACCTTATCTATGGCGCACTGGTGATGGTCCTTTCTACTATTTTTTTTGGCATTTCTTCACCAGTTGCTTATTCTTTTCTATTATGTGCTAAATGGCCACACCTTTGGACTACTTGCAACACTTTGATGCACTTTGTACTCTTGCGATATACATGTATTCTGGTTTTTCACCTGGCATATAAATATGTATGCTTTTTTCCTTAACCAATGTTCTTCCACAATGGTGGTTTTACTTGATAAGGTTTTAATGCGGCATATCATATACGACTAGCGATTAGCAATACTGACTACTTTGAACTGGTTTTTTATATTGATGATGCGACTTTGTACCATGGTATTCTTCCACCATAAGTGAGGCTTACTAATAAAATATTTTTGTTGCAAACAAAAATATAAGTGGAAGAAATATAATTGTACATGGTGTACATATATAATTGGCTCTACTGTTTTGGAAGAGGACTATCGATAATTTTTATGTTGCAATGAATTTTAATTGAGGAATATATTAGTGCAGATGTTTATGAAAATTGGTGAATTGGTATCGTTTTGGTGGGGAATTTGACAATGGTTTAAGTTGGGATTTTGGATGATTTGATAGTTAGAATATATTAGATATAAGAAAACATAAATTCTGGTGGGCGGCGCCAGCAAACTGCGGTGGCGCATGAGCCACACGCGCATGGTAGCGCCGCCAGCTGCGCATGCAGACGCGTAGGTGGTCAGATTTCCGTGATTTTTACAGCTTTGTGTTAAGAAGGAATTTTTCTAGTGGCCTAAGGTGTTAGGTGCAAGGGAATGTTTCTGGTGCATGTTTTGGAGGGCGAACGAGGAGTAGGAAATATGTAAAGTATAATTAGGGTTTTGGGGGAGTGAGAGGGGGCTGGTCTAAGGGAGTGGGGGTCACTAGGGTTGCTGGTCAGTGTGGGGTGGGAGTGTCAGGGTGATGAGTGAGGTGAGTTGGACAGTGGGTCGGGGTAAAAGTGGGCCAAGAGAGGTACGTGTTTGTATATACGTATATATGTAGATGTATGGGTGTGGGCATATACATGGGTATACTTACATGGCTGAGGGTGATGGAATTTGGTACTTTGGACTTTTAGACTATTTGTTTTATTTGTTAGAAATTATGTGATATTTGGAGGACATTTGGTAATTTTGGCAAAATTTATATTTTGGTCCATTTTGGTAAATTGGACTAACTTTGGTACTTGGAAACAATTTTGAAAAGTTACATTGAATATTTTTGGAAATTCACCCCTACACTTGAAATACATTATTAAGCCGTAGTGGTTCCAAACAAACGGAGTGTCCGGACATATTGGCTATTTTGGATATAGAGTGCATGAACACGTTGGCTGTCATTAGGGCATCATGGACATAACTACCTAGTCTGGGACAGGGTGTCTATGGCATATTGACTATTGGAGGACCAATTCGTAAGTCATACAATATAAGTCATTTGTAGGGAAAGTGCTATAGCCATTGCATTGATTTGAACCGTTTTAACTAGGTTTTGGATATTTTGGTCATTCGGAAATTTAGATTTTGTACCGGTTAAGCCGGATTTGGACTATTGGATTTAAATTGGGATGGACTTGGATTTGAATTTTTGACTTTGGAATGGCTAAATCGGATTTGGAAACTTTGGACTTTTATGCTTCGGAAACTTTTGAATATTTTGAAATTTTAGCCATTTGACTTTGAACCTTCTGACATTGCATATTTGGAAATCATGTTTTGACTTGTACTAACCCCTGATTGGTATTGGTTAGTGTTATGTCTGAGTTTTTCTTTGTTTTTTTTTTGAAAAATGTAATATAAAATAATAATTGTTATCTTAAAATTTAAATAGGAAGATAAGTATGTGATTAGATATAGATTAGGAATCTTAATCCTACACTAACTAGGAAATTACTTACGCTTATCCTACCATTTAACTAACCCTAAAATAACCCTAGTATATTTTGATAAATGCTGGCCGGCCCTCCCTTATACACAAAGAATGGCAGCGGCTTCCTTAGCATCAAGAAAAAGAATTGATGCCACTTTTTCCTCCCTACAACAAACGGACAAGCAAAGAAGATATTAAAAAAAAAAGTCAGCAACCTTTATTTCCTTTACCCTCTACAATCTCCAGCCGCTAGCAACTTTATTTTTCTTCTTTTTTGGCAAATCGTTGGCCAGGTGCACCAGGAAAGGAAAAATAAAATTAGTTTCAACATTCAACAAGCCTAAATCCAATCGTACGGTATAGTATATTGAGACAAGTAAGTAATCTCTCTGTACTTATTATGTTTTGCGAAAGATCTATATGTTAATTTGGTATGAACTTTGGATCATGCATTCGTATACGTGGTTGAATATATGAATGGATATACATGTTTGTAAGTAACTCTACTATACTTTCTATGTTGTTTTATAAAACTTATGAATTATATTGATAGTAAATTGGATCATACATTGGTATAATTGACTTCATAGTTGGATGAATCTATATTGTGTATAATGTGTGTGCCGTATATATAGGTATTATGATATTACTGGGAAAAAATAAAATAATAATAAAAGTGATTATTTCTATATTGTGTATAATGTGTGTGCCGTATATATAGGTATTATGATATTACTGGGAAAAAATAAAATAATAATAAAAGTGATTATTTCAATCTACTCAAATGTCAAGATTCATTGTAAATTGCAATATGTAATCGATGTGGGATTTCAAATGTTGCTGAAGTTGTGTATCAATTGTATATATTTGGGATTGAAATGTTGCTAAATTTGCGTATCAATGGCAATATGTAACCGTCGGTTAGTTGAAGGGGAAAAAAATGGGCTGATGGCTGACAGTAAGCACGGGGAGAGGAAAGTAAAGGACTTGGTAGCTTGTGGGTTGGCATTTGTATATATTTGGTTCAATGCATGTGTTAATTGTGTATTAAGGGATAGTGAATAGGTGCTAAGAGTACATGTGTATATGTGAATTGATTGTCAGTGTACGTGTGAAAGATGTGTGGGTGCTGGGATTAAGGAATTTGAAAGTGGGGAATTTATAGCTAAGATGGAGGAATTGGGTGGCCAAACTTGAGAAATTGCATTTGGGGAGGAATAAATTTGGCTGAGGCTATGGAGTACGAAGTTGTTATAGTTTACGTGGGAAATATGATTAGAATTGGAAATATGTGTGGTAGTATGGAATTCGGCTAAAACTTTAAAGTGACAGTAGGTGGTGAATCTTTTTGTGTGTATGTCTCAAGAAGAAAAATTATACATATTGGTGTAGAATGTTGCATATGTATATTAAATTGTAAGCACCAACGGTGGACAGCGGCCAGTTTCAATAAGTGTATATATGTATATGTGATCTATATACATGTGTATGCTATATATTAAGTATGGTTACATATAAAAGTTGTGATTTAATGTGACCTAGCCATTAGGCCGAATATTGCATTGGTTTGGGGAGGCTTATTAAACTGTATGAATTTGACAAATTTGACATTTTGACCTATTTTGGTAATTCGGACTAACTTTGATACTTGGAAAATGATTTTGAAAGTTGCATTTGCACATTTTTGGAAATTCACCCTTACAAGAGAAATATATCGATAAGCCATATTGATTCCTATTTTGGTTATTGAGCGCTGCAGATGTAACTACCTCGTCTGGGACAGGGTTTCTGTATGCCTATTCAGATTACTGCAGATATAACTACCTCGTCAGGGACAGGGCTTCTGTATGCATATTTTGGGCCTGAGCGTAACTACCTAGTCTGGGACAGGGTGCAAAGGCATATATTTGGAGCTATAGACGTAACGACCTAGTCTGGGACAGGGTGTCTATAGTATATTTGGATTTTAGGGGGATCAATTCGTAAGTCTTATGGTATAAGTCACTTGTGAGGAAAGTGCTATAGCCATTGCATTTGATTTTGAACTTTGGACCGATTAAACCCGAATTGGTTATTTGGGTTTTTGGATCGGTTTAATCGGATATGGACATTGGATTTAGACGTTGGACATTGATATTGGAAACATTAGATTTGAAATAATGAGAACATTGGCATTGCATTGTTTTGAAAAATTGCATCACGTTTTAGCTTGGACTAACCTTTTCTTGGCTGTCGTTTGGTTTGACTTGGTCATCGGTCTATTTGTTGACTTTGTTACGTACTTAATTGGACTTTATTTTGTACTTTGTTGGGTCTATTTGCTCTATTTGCTTTTGGATGTTAGGGACAGAGTTGTAAATTTACTTGCGAAGAGAAGCATGATATTATTTTATGTTGCTATATATCGTTATCACACTTGCTTCTCCGTGTATGATCCCATGGTAAGTATAGTGGGATTATTTGCTGAGCGACTTGTCGCTCAAACCATGCTTTAACATATTTTGCAGATAGACAGGTGATTGAGTTAGTATACCAAGGATGACCAAGAGTGGAGATATTGAGGTCGATGACATTCTAATGAGACTTTCGAGAGCTTAGTTGAGATAATGATTTTCGATACTCGAGGTTTATGTACTTTAGACATTTAGTTATATCTACATTTGACATTTGTAACGGATTTAGATTTGACTAGACATTGATATTTATGATGATGATTATTTCAAGGCTTTAAATTTTGACTTCCACTGACGTGTATCTGTTTTGATTTTGACGCTTTGTATTCTCCTTAGTGAGATACGGTGGGTGCACTATTCCCGATATTAGTGCTCGGGAGCGGGGCGCTACAGGTGGTATCAGAGCCCAGGCTTTAGATCCGCCTCGAAAACGCAGGATTAATCAGAACATTTAGGCATAAGCTACGATTTTACCCGTAATAAGCAAAGTAGACTTAAGTGATGATCTTAGACCTAAGTTTTGATCGGGTCATGGGAGGTGTGTGCCGATGGTGAGATTTTCTTGTCCAATTATCGATTTATCCACGTTCCACCTTTCAACTTGTTATCGACTAATCTGATTTTTGCCTCATGAACTTGAATTACAGAAGATGCCTCCACTATGTGATCCAGCTGGTAATAATGGTGATGATCAGCAGGGACAGGGGACCATTCCCCAGGTATTGGCAGACATGCTGGCCACTCTTACTGCATTGGTGGCCCAGCAGCAGGTGCAACTGGCTCACTTGCAACAACAACAGGAGCAACAACAGCAACCACCACCACCACCACCACCCCAGGGGCTTCGATTCTTTTACCGGGAGATGCAGAACTCCCGGATACCTATGTTCAGGGGTACCACCCAACCAGAGGAGGCAGAGATTTGGCTCAAGAATGTATCCGAGCAGTTGAGGTTGTTAGAGGTTCCGGATGGCCTGAAGGTGGATGTGGTGGTACCATTCTTGCAGGGCGATGCAGAGCGATGGTGGCAGGGTTTGGTACGTAGACGAACTACACCGCTGACATGGGCCCAGTTTAGGGAGGAGTACCAGAGGCACTACGTTCCTGAGAGTGCCATTCAGAGGAGGATGACAGAGTTTCAGCTCCTGACACAGGGGTCCATGACTGTTGATCAATATTCTGAGAAATTTCATGCACTCGGGAGATACATGCCTGCCGTCATGGATGACGAGAGGACAAAGATGTTGAAGTTCGAGACGGGTTTGAGCTCACGCATTCAGTCATTGATTATATGCGCCCAGCCTACCACTTTTGAGGGATTGTTGGAGGTGTTTCGTAAGATCGAGGGTGACCTTGTGAGGGTGGCAACGGAAGAGAAAAATAAGAGACCTCGAGAAGAGAGCAGCAATGGTGGACCCGAGAGGTGGGTCAAAGTTCCTAAGAGGGGTCAGATAGCTCAACCACGACCTCAACAGCAGCAAGAGCTCGGATATAATGTGCTGACAGTGATTCCTACTTGCCCCACATGTGGACGAAGACACGCAGGAGAATGCTGGAGAAAGGTGGGAGCATGTTACAACTGTGGAGAAATGGGCCATATGGCTAGAGATTGCCCAAAGCCGAGGAGACGGCTCCAGGGATCCAATTGACGCTATCAAGGTACCTTTAGTTATGAATTTCAAATGATTAAGTTGTACATGTGTAACTTGTATTCGAACCCCTAAACATGATGAGTGTTATACTAGTAAGCAACTGGTTGTAATCAATGATACTAACCACAAAATGGGTTAGATGGTGGTTAAGATGTAAATCTTAGAAATTATCAACATAAGGTGATGATATCAATATCGTTTAAGGAAATTAAGATGAACACAGAAACACGTAAGAATCGATGAATCTAGTATGCTTGAACTGAGATAATGTATGCATGAACAAATAGATATTGTCGAATCTAGTAAGCTTGAAGCGAAGGTGAGTAAGCGCGAACAAGTGGTGGTTGCCATTCATGTGAGATTTAGTTGGGTTAAATTTAGCAATTGGAATGATCAAACAAAGAAGTACTGTGGATTAGAGTGGAGCAGAAGCGTAATGGCTTAGTATACTTTAAGATGGTTAAATTAATAACCCTTTAAGTTGAATCTTAGAATATAAAGCGAGCGGAGCTAAGCTATAATCACATCAATAAGTTATGATATCATTCCTAGGATTAACAATCTATAGAGAGACGAGTAGGCTTGAACACATAAAATGGTATAGGAAAAGTTCCTAAGTTGTAACTACGAAGACATTAAGTTAAAAATTGTAGTACACTTAAGTACTGAGTATATAAGGTTGTTGATGAAAACATGTATAAGTACGTTATAGACTAACATTTAAGTTGAGAACCCCAGTAGTGTGACAATCTCCTTAAGTTTAATTCAAAAACCATAGATAGATTAGGTTACTGTGTAACAAGTGGAGATAAATGGATGTAGCAATTACATTATATATATGCAAGCAATGATCTTGAGGGCTAAGTCCTATGTCGAAGAAGTGGAATGGTTGACATATGAAACTACATAAGGGATGCTTAGTTAGCTCATTACCTAGGTGAATAGATTAGTTAGGATTACACTAAGTTGTTGATTACATGGTATGCAAGTTTCGAGGACGAAACTTTTTGTAAGAGGGGAGGAGTGTTATGTCCGAGTTTTTCTTTGTTTTTTTGGAAAATGTAATATAAAATATTAATTGTTATCTTAAAATTTAAATAGAAAGATAAGTATGTGATTAGATATAGGTTAGGAATCATAATCCTACACTAACTAGGAAATTACTTACACTTATCCTACCATTTAACTAACTCTAAAATAACCCTAGTATATTTTGATAAATGCTGGCCGGCCCTCCCTTATACACAAAGAATGGCAGCGACTTCCTTAGCATCAAGAAAAAGAATTGCTGCCACTTTTTCCTCCCTGCAACAAACGGACAAGCAAAGAAGATATTAAAAAAAAAGTCAGCAACCTTTATTTCCTTTACCCTCTACAATCTCCAGCCGCTAGCAACTTTATTTTTCTTCTTTCTTGGCAAATCGTTGGCCAGGTGCACCAGGGAAGGAAAAATAAAATTAGTTTCAGCATTCAACAAGCCTAAATCCAATCGTACGGTATAGTATATTGAGACAAGTAAGTAATCTCCCTATACCTATTATGTTTTGCGAAAGATCTATATGTTATTTTGGTATGAACTTTGGATCATACATTCGTATACGTGGTTGAATATATGAATGGATATACATGTTTGTAAGTAACTCTACTATACTTTCTATGTTGTTTTATAAAACTTATGAATTATATTGATAGTAAATTGGATCATACATTGGTATAATTGACTTCATAGTTGGATGAATCTATATTGTGTATAATGTGTGTGCTGTATATATAGGTATTATGATATTACTGGGGAAAAAATAAAATAATAATAAAAGTGATTATTTCAATCTACTCAAATGTCAGGATTCATTGTAAATTGCAATATGTACTCGATGTGGGATTTCAAATGTTGCTGAAGTGTGTATCAATTGTGTATATTTGGGATTTAAATGTTGCTAAAGTTGTGTATCAATGGCAATATGTAACCGTGGGTTAGTTGAAGGGGAAAAAAATGGGTTGATGGCTGACAGTAAGCACGGGGAGAGGAAAGTAAAGGACTTGGTAGCTTGTGGGTTGGCATTTGTATATATTTGGTTCAATGCATGTGTTAATTGTGTATTAAGGGATAGTGAGTAGGTGCTAAGAGTACATGTGTATTTGTGAATTGATTGTCAGTGTACGTGTGAAAGATGTGTGGGTGCTGGGATTAAGGAATTTGAAAGTGGGGAATTTATAGCTAAGATGGAGGAATTGGGTGGCCAAACTTGAGAAATTGCATTTGGGGAGGAATAAATTCGGCTGAGGCTATGGAGTACGAAGTTGTTATAGTTTCGGTGGGAAATATGATTAGAATTGGAAATATGGGTGGTAGTATGGAATTCGGCTAAAACTTTAAAGTGACAGTAGGTGGTGAATCTTTTTGTGTGTATGTCTCAAGAAGAAAAATTATACATATTGGTGTAGAATGTTGCATATGTATATTAAATTGTAAGCACCAACGGTGGACAGCGGCCAGTTTCAATAAGTGTATATATGTATACGTGATCTATATACATGTGTATGCTATATATTAAGTATGGTTACATATAAAAGTTGTGATTAATTGTGACCTAGCCATTAGGCCGAATATTGCATTGGTTTGGGGAGCTTATTAAACTGTATGAATTTGACAAATTTGACATTTTGACCCATTTTGGTAATTCGGACTCACTTTGATACTTGGAAAATGATTTTGAAAGTTGCATTTGCACATTTTTGGAAATTCACCCTTACAAGGGAAATATATCGATAAGCCGTATTGATTCCTATTTTGGTTATTGAGCGCTGCAGATGTAACTACCTCGTCAGGGACAGGGTTTCTGTATGCCTATTCAGATTACTGCAGATATAACTACCTCGTCAGGGACAGGGCTTCTGTATGCATATTTTGGGCCTGAGCGTAACTACCTAGTCTGGGACAGGGTGCAAAGGCATATATTTGGAGCTATAGACGTAACGACCTAGTCTGGGACAGGGTGTCTATAGTATATTTGGATTTTGGGAGAATCAATTCGTAAGTCTTATGGTATAAGTCACTTGTGAGGAAAGTGCTATAGCCATTGCATTTGATTTTGAACTTTGGACCGATTAAACCCGAATTGGTTATTTGGGTTTTTGGATCGGTTTAATCGGATATGGACATTGGATTTGGACGTTGGACATTGATATTGGAAACATTAGATTTGAAATAATGAGAACACTGGCATTGCATTGTTTTGAAAAATTGCATCACGTTTTAGCTTGGACTAACCTTTGCTTGGCTGTCGTTTGGTTTGACTTGGTCATCGGTCTATTTGTTGACTTTGTTACGTACTTAATTGGACTTTGTTTTGTACTTTGTTGGGTCTATTTGCTCTATTTGCTTTTGGATGTTAGGGGCAGAGTTGTAAATTTACTTGCGAAGACAAGCATGATATTATTTTATGTTGCTATATATCGTTATCACACTTGCTTCTCCGTGTATGATCCCATGGTAAGTATAGTGGGATTACTTGCTGAGCGACTTGTCGCTCAAACCACGCTTTAACATATTTTGCAGATAGACAGGTGATTGAGTTAGCATACCGAGGATGACCAAGAGTGGAGATATTGAGGTCGATGACATTCTAATGAGACTTTCGAGGGCTTAGTTGAGATAATGATTTTCGATACTCGAGGTTTATGTACTTTAGACATTTAGTTATATATACATTTGATATTTGTAACGGATTTAGATTTGACCAGACATTGATATTTATGATGATGATTATTTTGAGGTTTTAAATTTTGACTTCCGCTGACGTGTATGTGTTTTGATTTTGACGCTTTGTATTCTCCTTAGTGAGATACGGCGGGTGCACAGTTCCCGATGTTAGGGCTCGGAAGCGGGGCGCTACAGTTATATGACTTTACTGGACTATTTGCTGGCTTGTTTTGGCATGTTAGCGGTATAATGGTAAATTTATTTGCAAACAATAAGCATGCTATTATTTTACATTGTTACTTATTTTTCTTACATTTGCTTCTCTGTATATGATCCCATGGTAAGTACAGTGAAACTACTTATTGGGCGATGTATGACACTGACACTATACTTTGTTGATGGTTTTGCAGAGCTTCACGGGTAAGATAAGTATGCATCAAGGATGATTAGGATTAGAGATTTCGAGACGCGAGGATATTCTGAAGAGATTTTTGAGGACTTAGTTAAGACAGTTATTTTGCTACTCGAGGTTTATGTATTTTGGAGAATTAGTTAGTATCTATGTTTGACATTTGTATCAGATTTGTTTTGCTTAGACTTTAATATTAATGATAATGATTATTTCGAGGTTTTAAATTTTGACTTCCGCTGATATGTATTTGTTTTGTCTTTGCTGTAATTTCCAACATCGGGTGAGTCGTTTCGAGTACTAGGGCTCAAGACGGGTCGCTACACGTGGTATCAGAGTATGGATCTAAATCCACAACGAAAATGTAGATTTGTGCCATGATCTTAGAAATTTACGATTTTTCCCTAAATCACAATCTTAGACATAAGTGACGATTTTGATTAAAGGTTGATCTAAACATTAGACGATGATTTGAACATAAGTACTGATCTTAGTCATATGTGATGATTATATTCTAAGCATGACCTTAGAATTAAGAAATCACTTAAACTTAAGTGACGATCTGTTGAGGGGTACACATACTTAGAGAGACATTATATCCCTTTGGTTTCAGTTAATTATATTATCTAATCTTGATCATAACCTTTGCAGATTCCCTTAGCCGTCAATTTAGTAACCCTAAATGAATTGTGTATAATTAAATTATATAAATTTTAATGTTAACGAGGGTGCCTTACGGCAGGTGCTTGTTGATGCATAAATTTAGATAGGTCCGGGAGTTACTAGGCTTGTTTCCCCGTAGCAGCAGCATGAGACACAGTACTGTTAGGGTAACTGAAGTGGGTTCATGCCTCTACCTTGACAATAGTGTCGGAACGTGACTAGGTCTAAGTTGAAATTGTAGCTACTAAGGAATGATTTATAATATAATGATAGAAGATAAGTAACGATCTATCAGCATTATGATCAGTTGACTTTAGTGAAACATATTGTGCAAAGGAATTTATAGTCTAGGGTTAAGATTTTGAATGTAGTGTTATCAAGATAGGTCAACAATACTAGTCTTATTAGGAATATTGGTCAGTACTGATAGGCACGAATCGGCTATAGTAAGTATATTAGAATGATAAATTATCACAAAATCTTTAGTTAAGTGTTGATTTCTGGAAATATCGAGTTATTTGGCTTGAATCTAGTAGACACGAATTGAAACAGAGTCAGCATGAACAAGTAAAGTTTGCCTTTCATGTGAGATTTACTAGGATAAAACTTACGGTTGAAATAACCAAGTGAAGAAGTATGATGGGCCAGTGGGTGCGTGGAAGCATGATAAATTAGAACACCTTAAGTAGATCAATATTTAGTATGTCATGATGGGTTTTGGGCAATTTAAGTGAAAGATTTTTATGAATAGACGAATACTAGACTTAGAAGGAATAGTACACAGGGGGATTTTCCTTTGACAGCAAGGGGTGACTTAGAAAATTTACACGAAGTATGGAAAAAAAATTTCAAGTAGTACATATACCAAGATATATTCTATATTTTAAAGGTTTTTCAAAGATTTTGGTTCTAAGTATTTCAACTAGTTCCATTCTTATATAGTCTATTCACTCTACAAGATTATATTTTCTTTCCGTATTTCTATATTTTAAAATGTTGGTGTCTTGAAGAACGGTATGTATATATTTCTTATATTATATCTCAAATTTTCGTTTAAGCTACCACTATCTTGAAAAAACTAATGCTATTTGTTGACTATCGATGTTGCAAGCATTTCATCCGTTAAATGTTTTGAAGTTATTTATCAACTTACGATGAACTTACTTAATTTCGCGAAGCAAAAGTAGTTTCAGAATATACATACTTCTTTTAGAACAAGAGAGACACTGTATTCAATCGTTTTATAAAACTTCGTATTTGCTGAATTGAATTGTTTTAATGCGATTTTACTGCAATACTTTTGTGAATGAATTATATCATTGTTTGTATAAGTAGTTACGTGAGACACCGCCTTGCGAAAACAAATGTATGATATTTCGTGTTTACAATAGCAGAAAGAATATACTTACAAATAATTAGAACTACTTGAATTTTATTTCTTTTGTTTACCATTTTAAAAAAAATGGACATAGATATATTTCGTATATTAGGTGGTTGATATTATGCCAAAGGAGTAAGGATACGATCATAGAGTTGGTTTGTAAGTGTATAAGAATTGAATTTTGAAGACTTAATACTGTGCGGAGAAAGTGTAATAATTAACATATTGACTTACAGAATGGGTATTTAGTTTGGTGATTTACTTAGGAAGAGAATCATACATGATTAGTTTAAGAATTTAGAATCGTAGATCATAAAATGATACCCGTTAAGTTGTACAAGTGGAATTGAAGGGTTAACAACCTAAAAGTGAGGTTGATATGATCATAACCATGACATGTACTAGGTGAATGGATTAAGTAGAACCATAATACGTTGTTGATTACGTAATAAGCAAGTTTCGAGGATGAAACTTATTGTAAGAGGGGGACTGTTATTACCAGTGTATGTGTGTGTAAAAGGAAATAGAAAAACAAAATATTTTGGAAACCCATGTAAAAAGGAAAAGTTATAAAGTGTAACTACTAGGAATTAGTTATCGTATGTATATGATAGAGATAGGAAAAATAGGTGATAGAGTTGGAAGATTATGAGAGTTACCTTACAAATAATAACCTAAACCTAATAGGAAACTACATATTTCTTATTTACACCTATCTTATAAATATATGGATATACACACACAATCATTCAAAATTCTACCCTACCCCAAAATCAGCCCCTGGCGCCCCTCAGCTGGAGGAAACAAACAATTTCTCATGCCAAAAAGCCTCACAACGGCTGACATTAACAAAAAGAAAGAAGAAAGAAAAAATTAAAAACCCAAAATCTACCCCTACCAATCGGCTGCCTTACATCCCAAGAGAAAAGTTTGTGTGGTTCCCTTTGCTACAACAAAGAAACGGCGGCAAGAAATTGAAGGTAAGAAAAAGTTTCTTGGTGCTACCAATTTGTGTGTATATATGTATGTATATATAAACATACACACACCTATATGACTTAACCCTATCACATATACATAGAGAATTCGGCCACCTCCCTTGCCTAAATAAAGGTTTCGGCCAGCCATCATTGGAGAAGAAAAGGAGAGATTTCGCCGAATGAAGCACTAAACCGGATGACAGTATAGTATAAAAAAACCGAAGTGAGTACCCGAACGGTACTTATTATGAATTTGTAAAATCCATACTTTTATTTTCGTACCAAATCATGGATCATACATATGTATATGTGATTGTATAATTGAACGTATGTGTGTCTATATATATATATTTGTATAATTGAACGTATGTGTGTCTATATATATATATATATATATATATATATATACATATATATATATTTATGTGTGGTCGGATGGATAAATGTTATACAGAAATGAATGTGATAAAATTTAATATGCATGGATCGAGAGAAATTATACCACTTCCGGCAGTGGACGCATTCGGTCAGAGATTTTAATATATGATATGTGTGGCCCTAATTGTGTTGATGGAAAGTATATGCGAAATACAAGAATATATATTAGAAAAAAATTGTTTCGGCTTCCACTAGGTGAATTCATGAATTTCAGAAATTGAGTTTAAGTAAGGTGAGTTTTTGACTGTATATTTATACATATGTGTATAATGTTGTAAAGTTTGAATTTTTTTAGATAAAAGACGGACGGTACCGTCCGGTGTTGTATTGATTTGCACCCTCACTTATGGCAAAAGAATACCATAGTTACATTGGAATGCCTATGCGTACGGGAGACTCTTCTGAAATAAAGCATAATCAGTAAATGAATCCAAGAATAAATGCGTACAATTGTGCGAAATAAACATGAATAGGACAACAAATATATCTGCGGGAAATCGCTAATACAACCCATGTAAAGAAGCAATAGTCAATTGGCGGCATCTGCAGAAAATTGTCAGTAGAGCAGCCGGAAGTCCTTGTCGCAAGTAATGACATGAAAGCTCAAATTAGAAGTGTCGATAATTGTGATAAGCATACAAGAAAGAAGGGAAAATAGATGACATACCGTTGTTACCTTATTCGACAATTGACCAAAGTAACAATGAAATTGAAATCGCCAACCCATGTGGGAGGCCTCGCGCCATAGAGATGCTGATGGATATAGTCCTCGAGAATCAAGCATAAAAAGTAGCTTAATGTACCAATAGTTAAAGTTTAAAGAATAAACATGTTGAAGTAGGGAGCAAGTGCCTACCCAAGTTTCCTGTAGCCTAAAGGCCTTGGGCAACAGCCAAAGGAGTGCGCCAACCCAATAAGAGGCACAGAATGCGCGAGCAATAGTGTCCAACCAAAGGTGCCAAGGTATCTCGTAAGACTCATAGAAAGAGATCATGTTACCCAGACAATATTCGTATGAATGAAAGAGAATGAAAGTATTCAGAAGATGAGAAATAAAAACATACCAATGTTGCCTATGCCATCTAGACATAGGCAACCCGTGTGTAGTTAGGCCAACCCATTGGGAGACTTATATCCGCAGATTAGGGAGCATGTTATCTGGTGTAATTGTTCCACGCACTTCACATGGCAAGCTTGCGAAGGTGGAATATATAGTGACCCCTGCCGCACGTAGTCCATTTCTGGATAATGCATGTGCTGCTCTGTTAGCCTCCTTTGGACAATAGCATAATGTGGAATCGTTGAGACATAAGAAATCTACCGTCCGATGCAAGTCCGCCCTCAACGAACCTGTATAGCGCATTGGACGAGATTGCGAGCTTAGGAGCAGTTGGCAGTCAGTTTCAACTATAATACGGTCATAGTCCAGCGCATAAAGCATTAATGCAAACATCATTTCCATTAATTCTGCATGTATTAATATAGTAGATGGTAGAGCAAAGCAAGCAGCAATGACAAAACCTCCACGATCATTACGTAGTTCTGTACCTGCTGCGGTTGTACCACGCCCTATCGTTACATCAACATTTAGTTTCAAGTTACCTGAGGGTGGTAACGCCCAGCGTACTACCCGAGGACAACGCATCCTTATCGGTGGAAAGAAACCGAGTGCAATTAATTGTGAAATAGGCTGAGAGAATTTACGACCCTTCGTGGATGCACGCCAAGTGTATATATGATCGCGCACTCTCTCAAATAAATGTCAATATGAAAAGCTGTTGTCACCAAATCGTATGGATATGTACTCCTTCCAAATAACCTATGTGACCAAAGAAGGGCCCACTGCTCGCAAGTGGTCAATCATAGAAGTAGCAGATGAGAGGCGCCACCAACAAAGCAAATACGCACCAATGGTTGACTGACGAGGCATGGGACCAGAAAATAGAACCGCTATTTCTTGCTATAATGGTTTAATTGCTGAGCAATGCAGAAAGATGTGATCTCGTCGAACTAAGTGTGCCTAACAAAAGGTACACTGTGATGGATATATAGTCTGCTAGACGCAAAGATCATCGGCGACAGGTAAAGAGCGACACCAAAGTTTCCAAATAAATAGACGCATCACCGGTGGTGCACTAGGCCACCAGATATACTTAGCACAGTCAAAGAGTGACGAGTCTGAATAAAGTAGATTATAAGCTGACTTTATGGAGAGTTGCACTGAAGGGTCAGGTCGCCAATGAAGACCATCGGGTGATTGCCGGACGTTTGGGTGCATATAAAGATGTATTTGACAAATGCGCTTCCAAGTAGATGAATCATAAATATTGGCATAGACCATACCTCTTTGACCGTATTTTTCCCGACAGTAATTCGCCCATAGTGAGTCTGACTGATGATAGTTCCACCATAAAAGACTGTCATAGGCATGCTGCACCTTCTCAAGGTTACGAATACCTAAATTTCCATTCTCAGTGGGATGACAAATATGCTCCCAAGACTGCCAATGATAACGATCATTCCAAAAGAAATTTGCCATTTTTCGATTCAAAGCACTCACAACACTCTTGGGCAAACGCAAACTAGCAATTATATGCAACGGCATAGAACCAAGCACACGACGTATTAAGACAAGGCATCCATCCGAAAAAAGTAACTTGGAGGACCATGAATTCAGTCTTGAATCAAAATGTGCCATTAAAGAGGAACAATATGCAGCTCGATTAATACCTTTAAATAGAAAAGAGCCAAGATACTTAATTGGCAAAGTGGCCAAACGCATTCCAAGAACCCGAGCAACTCTTGACCCAAACACTCCCGAGCCAACCACTAGTTGACTCTTATGAAAATTGACTAGCTGTCCAGATGCATGTTAGTAATCGTCCAAAAATTTTCTAAATTGGCTTAAGTTATTGATCGACCCATTTAAAAATACTACAAGGTCATCAGCAAATCCCAAATGTGACACTTGTGGAACTCTGCCTGCCTGGAATCCTTTTATATCCCCCGTCATCATTAGTGATTTAAGGTTGTGTGAAAAGCCTTCTAACGCCAAGATAAATAAAAGTGGTGATAAAAGGTCACCCTGATTTACCTCTAGTGTAACTGGAAAGAAACCTACTGGCTTGCCATTAATGAGTACTGAACAATGCGTGGCAGATAAATTATTCAAAAGAATCCTAACCAACCTTGAGTGTAACCCCAGCTTGAGCAAAAGCTGTCATAGATATAACTAACTGACCCTGCCAAACGCTTTAGCCATATCCAGTTTGACAATGACATGACCTCCTTGTATGGGTTTATCTAAACTATGCACCATTTCTGGGGTAATGGGATCTGTTATGTGACACCTCGACCTTTCATAAATCTAGACTGTTCGCGTGAGATTAATCTCGGCAGCAAGTTGGAAAGCTGTGTAGCAGCCAAACATGTGATAACTTTTGACATAAAATTTGTCAAACAGATAGGGCAAAAATGGAGAATGTTTGCGGATTTTCTACCTCGAGAATAAGGGTAATGAGAGATGCTGCAAGCTGACTGGGCAGGCAAACACCAATGGAAAACTCCTGAACTGCCTTAAGCACATCCAAGTGTATTACAGACCAAAAACGCCGATAATATAGCAACACTAGAAGATGTTGATTATCCTCCAACGATAATATAGTAGGAATATGTTGAAGGATCGAATATGGAGAGGAACTTGGATCAGCATAAAATAATGCCTGATAATATCTTACAGCCTTCTGTTCAATGTCCTGAAGAATGCTACTCTCTACCCCATCCTCCCGGACAATTCTACGAATAGTCTGTTTACGACGCAAGTCCTTTACTGTTTGATGATAAAAGCGAGTATTAGCGTCACCTTCCTACATCCACTTTATATTTGCTTTTTGTTTCCACAATAATAGAGACCGAGATAGAACCAGTCGTAAATTATCCATACTCCGATGATATGCTATCTGCGTGTCATCCGATGGATTAATATCAAAATCTCTTTCACATCGTATTGTTTCAGATTCCACCATTGCCATAGCATCAAAAATGTTGCCAAATACATCCTTATTCCACTGACGCAAATGATTTTTAACCTATCAGAGCTTGGAGTAAAAACCCCACATTCCACCCACTATCCTATATGAATGACAATGATGACAAACAAAGCTATAAAAATCCGAATGTGTTGTCCAAGCATCCAAGTATCTAAAGGCAGCCGAAGAAGAAGAACTATCACTGGAACACTCGAGTAATATCAGACAGTGATCCGATGTCGTGCGATTGGGATGGTGATGTGACACTATCGAAAATAAATCAAAGAAGCCAGAAGAGAAAAGAAAATGGTCCAAGCGACGCCAAACTTTACCCAGACCCTGACCATCGCACCAAGTATAGGGAGACCCTTGATAATTAATATCCTGAAGGGAACACGTAGAAACACAGTCATTAAAATCCTATAAATTATGTAGAGGAGTGGAACGACCCTTGTGTTTAGCAAGTGACAAGAAAGTATTAAAATCTCCCCCAAGAAGCCATGGCAAGTCAATGGATGCATGAATAGAGGAAATATCCACCCAAAGAGGTCGATGTGCCGCAATTGAGTGAAGCCATTGTATAAATGTGCACCAAAACGAATCTCCTGCAGGAAGCCAAAAAAATCGCATGGAATGATTTTGAATTCTTTTGCGCTCCCTTCAATCCGAAGAAATACATCACTCCAAAAAATTCAAATATTATCTTGACAAATGGACACTACTTGAGAAAAGCCGAATTTAAGTCGATAAGATACCAACGATGATGTCCGTGACTTAGGCTCAATAATAACCAATATATGCAAATGATATCGACGAACTAATGACAGAATACGATCAATAGAGGTACGGTACCTCTAACATTCCATATCATAATCTTCATTGAGAGGATAACATATCAAAAGGTTTAGAGAGCGCCGCCTTGGAGTGTGTATATGGAGGGGAAAATGGCTCGATATTTCGATTCTGACGCCAGAGTAACACCAACAGAATCTGAAGATGTCCTTCACTGCCTGTCTCTTGATGTGTGGTAGCACGATTGTTAAGCTCTTCACTGGACACTGAAGTGTGGCTTTAGCCACTGCTGCTTGAACGATATCATCAATAATAGAGGTAACAATTTCCTCTGAATGTAATGTATCTATCTGATCTTGATTAAGATTGAGATCAACCACACTATTCGAAATTGAAACAGGCTCAGGGTAAAGGGTAAGTCATTCAAAATACTGTTTTCCACTCCCTGCAATCACAAAATATCCTGCGCATATGGGATCATAGAATTAGGATACAAATCCGATGAATGTAATACCGTAGGGCTTGATATCGTACAGACATCAGAAGTCTGTTGCATATCTGGATGCACATGCTTAGGCTGAGATTTATTTGGTGTCCACCACTGTGTAGCCTGTTGGATTTAATTTAATAAACCCCTGAATAGGACCGTTTAATCGAATCAATGGACAAAGTAACAAAATGCGGAAAATATACCTTGCTCCATTGCTATTGTCAATCTGATCACGTATGCTGCAACTGCTCCGGCTGATGAAGAATCTGGCGTAATCCAAGGATTCACGACCTCCCACCAATTGTTGATATACCCCTTGAACGGAATCAATAATTCACTGCTTTACCCGATAGAGAGGCTAGGCAGTCTGGGCTTTATAGAAAACTCAGCACACCTTCCCTCTAATATACTATAATAGACGCTCTTTCTTTTGATACTGTATGCGTCTATTTCCTTTTTGATTTTGATGATCTGAGGAGGTGAAGCCTCCTCCTTTATATAAAGGGGATGGAAGGATCTGATAGGTTAGGATTTAAATTTAAACTTAAATTTAAACTTAAATTCAAATTTAAATCTGAATTCAAATTTAAATCTGAATTTAAAACCCAACCTTATCTTCCTTAATATTTAATTATTGTGCCAATAATTATCTACTAGCCACACGTGGGTTGTCGCCCCTCGGAGACCAGATGTCGTAACTTTATGGTCGTTGCACTTTGAGCCCATCCATCGCGGTCTCTGACCATATGACTGTCTACATATTCGGAGTTTCCATTTAGACCACACTATACATCCACGAGTATACCCGATGATCACTTAACGTGTGGATGTTTTATGTAACAATTAATATCATTACGTGACATATGTGACATATAATATTATCATACATAACATCCACCTTATGATTAATTCGTATAAACCTTATCAACGTGCTGCGCATCACACGTATCTCGAATTAATCCCAACAATTTCCCACTTGGACTATGTATGTATCTTAAAGATTATATGTCACCCTTTTGAGCTCATATACCGTATGTCCTTTAGTGTGTCTTTCCTTTTCCGGTCCATCAGCAAATGTTTGCAAAAGACTTAAGCCGCACATCGCCACATTGAATTAGTGACTAGTCCCTATTAAATCATGATACTAACATTCTGCTAAATGACATGGATACTGAAATGGATATGTAGTGTGGAATTAATATGCTAGGTGATCATACATATCTAATTCCAACTTGGCCCTCTTTAGCGAGATCAATAGAATTCAGAATGTATGCCGTAACTGCTTAATGTACATTACTTCTGCAGAAAAAACTTTAATATAACCGGAATGTGCATTATACTGTATGTCTGAAATAAACAACTTTGTTGAACACAAGAAAAACCTTACAGACTCCTACTAGGATAAAACATCCTCAACTGGACTAAGACCCATACGGCTAACATGCTTGTGAAACACTACTGGTTCCACGACCTTAGTCAAAGGGTCGGCCACCATAGAGTCTGTACTGATATGCTCAATACTGATCAGACCACTCAGAATTCTTTCTTTAATAGCCAAATACTTCATCTCTATGTATTTCGCTTTAGATGAACTCCGGTTGTTATTTGAATATAGCACCGCAGCTTTACTGTCACAGTAAATCCTCATTGGAGATGATATAGACTCCAATACCCGCAGTCCTGTAACAAAATTGCGAAGCCATATCGCCTGATTGGATGCGTGGAATGATGCAACGAATTCCGCCTCTATAGTGGAAGACGCCAATAAAGTCTGTTTCGCACTTTTCCATGAGATCGCACCTCCGGCTAAAGTAAACACATAGCCCGAGGTCGATTTCATGCTGTCCTGGCATCCAGCAAAATCGGAATCTGTATATCCAGTGATCTCTAACTCATCAGATCTCCGATACGTCAGTACTTTTTGCTTCCCTTGTAAATATCTTAGCACCCTCTTTGCCGCGGTCTAGTGATCCTTGCCCAGATCAGAGAGGTATTTGCCTAACATTCCCGTAATGAATGCCAAGTCTGGTCGTGTACATACTTTGGCATACATTGTACTCCCTACTACCGAAGCATAGGGAGTATTCCTCATTTCCGAACGTTCAAACTCAGTCTGAGGACATTGTTTCAGACTAAACTTGTCTCCTCTTGCCACAGGGGTATTCAGTGGTTTACACTTATCCATGCTATACCGCTTCAACACCTTTTCGATGTATGCCTGTTGTGAGAGACCTAAGATACCTTGGATACGATTCCTCCATATCTCAGTCCCAACACATATGAGGCTTCACCAAGGTCTTTCATCTCGAAATGCTTTCTCAGAAAGGCTTTGGTGTCGCTCAACATGTTTACATCGTTTGTTGCAAGCAGTATATCATCTACGTACAAGATCATGAATATGAACATGCTCCCACTGAACTTGTGATACACGCATTCGTCAATTTGGTTTGCCTCAAAACCGAAAGAGACAACCACTTTGGCGAATTTGAAGTACCACTGTCGAGACGCTTGCTTGAGACCATAGATGGATTTCTTTAGTCGAAAAACCATGCCTTTTGGATTTTCCACCTCGAATTGAGGCGGTTGAACCATGTAAATGGTTTCGTCGAGTTCTCCGTTTAGAAACGTAGTCTTAACATCCATCTAATGTAGCTCAAGATCTAAGTGTGCCACTAAAGCCATGATTATCCTGAAGGAATCCTTTGTAGATACTGGAGAGAAGGTTTCTGTATAGTCTATGCCCTCCTTTTGGGTAAACCCTTTAGCAACAAGTCGAGCCTTATATCGTTCTACGTTGCCTTTTGAATCCCGTTTGGTTTTAAATATCCATTTGCAACCAACGGGTTTCAAACCTTCAGGCAACGAGACGACATCCCATACCTTGTTGTCGTGCATAGACTTTATCTCTTCTTCCATGGCTTTTATCCACTTTTCTTTATTTCGACATTGTACTGCTTGTTGGACGTTTTCGGGGTCATCGTCCAACATACCAACATCGAATTCGTGTTCTTGGAGATACACCGCATAGTCAGTAGGTATGGGGTTTCTCCATTCACGAGTGGATCTCCTTAGGGGCACTTGTTCTTGGGATATTGTAGGTTCCTGAACTGCATCAGCTGGCAATTCATCGGGTTCTTCAGTAACTTCCTCAGGAACATGAACTTGTTCCTGTGGAGCGTCACTACTGGGATGAGGTACCTCAGGTGCAGGTATCGCTGATGCTATCTGTTAGGAAAGCGAACGAGATCACTGCAAAAACGCGCAGCGGAAAAGAAAAATTGATCTCTGATTTCCTACCAAGGATCCATGTTGTTCGTTTAATTCGACAAAAAAAAACAAAAAGTACCTCCGTAGATTCGAAATCTGCAGATGGAAGAGGTGCGAAAATACGATCACCCTCTGTCGGTATCCACACGAACGCTTCCGCCTGGAGTGCTAGCTCTTCAAACGGCGCGGCTGAAGAACTCGTTTTTCTCAAAAACGATTCTAGGGTTTCGTTTTCTGTTCTTGCGTTTTCTAATTGCTTGGTGTATTTTCGTGTGTATAGTGTATACGAGATACACAAATATATAAACATCAAAATCCGAGTCCTAATCGGATTAGTTGATGCCAATCAAAATCCATATCAGATACGGATTCTATCAGGATATTCAAAATCCATATCAAATATGGATTCTCTCGTTATTATCCGATAACACACATGTACATATAATCACCAAAAAAAACGAAAATAATAATAATAATTAATATCCAATATTAATATTATTAATATAAAAAAACGATAATAATAATAATAATTAATATCCAATATTAATATTATTAATATTATTAATCTCAGCCTTACGCATTCTTGTGTGTGACCCGATAGGCCCATATTAATTGGCAGTTGATTAAATCTCTATTAAACCAACAAGTCGTAATTGGCCTCTAGCAAGGCATCACAACTACCCAATTAATACGAGTAAAGTCCAACTAGCCTAATAATAGTACACGCATTAATCCTTTTGTCACACGATATCTAGTTTGAACATAAGTCATGGTCAGCGTCATACTTATATAGTTCAAACATATGATTACTCGATCTCTAAGTAGACTGATAAAACAAATGATATTGATCACACTATCAATTCATTTGAGCACGGCCATGCATTTCACAGTCTCACTAATCGAGGGGCCCAAAGATATCTCTCTCAAAAGAGAGGGACAAATTCTATCTTGATTGTTCAATATCCTCTACATAATTTCTATCACATTCAATCATGACCTTTATTATTATCCAGTTACGGATAACGTTTGATCATGTCAAAATATAATAGTCCTTATGTTGGAAACTATGACAATCTCAAGTCAAAGGATTAAAACATGACTATCATGAGATTTACTTATGACGCTAATCCATGTAGCAATCTCATGATGGGTCTATCCAATACACTGTTCTCTAACAAGTATCTATGAGATTGATTCGTATCACCATACACATAATCATCTCATGATTATCAAATCAATACTCATACTGATTATAAATTATTTTATCTCCATAACAATAATGAATCAGGGACATATATCAAAATTGTGTAACATACTAACCAACAATAATGATAATGAAACCTCTTTTATTAATAATAAATGCATAACATAAATATCCAAATCATGGCCTAGGGCACATACACTAACAATCTCCCACTTGCACTAGGCCTACAAATATTTGAGACCCATAGATCTAGTATGCTGATCATGCTTGACCCGTGAGAGAGGCTTAGTCAATGGATCCGCTATGTTATCGTTTGTGTCAACTTTGCATATCTTGACATCTCCTTTATCGATGATGTCTCGAATGAGATGGTAGCGTCTGAGTATATGTTTAGATCTCTGATGAGACCTAGGCTCTTTTGCTTGTGCTATGGCACCATTGTTGTCACAATAAATGTCCACAGGATTTGCAATGCTAGGTACCACTCTTAGCTCAGTGATGAACTTCTTCAACCAAACTGCTTCTTTAGCTGCATCTGATGCTGCTATATACTCAGCCTCTGTTGTAGAATCAGCTACAGTGCTTTGTTTTGAACTCTTCCAACTAACAGCTCCACCATTCAATGTGAATACAAAACCGGACTGCGATCTGAAATCATGTCGGTTTGGAAGCTAGCATCTGTGTAACCATTTACAACTAACTCGTCATCCAAACCTCCATAAACCAAGAATACTTCTTTAGTCCTTCTGAGGTACTTAAGAATATTCTTGACAGCTGTCCAGTGACCTTCACCGGGGTCAGCTTGATATCTACTAGTTGTGCTCAATGGATATGAGACATCTGGTCTAGTACATAACATGGCATACATGATCGATCCTATAGCAGAAGCATAAGGAATTTTATTCATTCGATCTCGCTCATCAGATGTCTGAGGACATTGATTCTTGCTAAGATGAATGCCATGAGACATAGGCAAGAATCCTTTCTTGGACTCTTGCATGTTGAACCTCTTCAACATTTTATCTATGTATGTACTCTGACTCAAGCCTATTATCCTTTTAGATCTATCTCTATAGATCTTGATACCAAGGATATAGGTAGCCTCGCCCAAGTCCTTCATTGAAAATGAATTACCTAACCAAGCCTTAACCTTTTGCAAGGTAGGGATATCATTTCCAATAAGCAATATGTCATCCACATATAGGACCAGAAACACTACTGCACTCCCACTGACCATCTTGTAAACACAAGGTTCATCTTCATTCTTGATGAAACCAAAGTTCTTAACTGTTTCATCAAAACGAAGATTCCAGCTTCGAGATGCTTGCTTCAATCCATAGATGGACCTTTGAAGCTTGCAAACCTTCTTTGAATTCTCAGGATTTACAAAACCCTCAGGTTGTGTCATGTACACATCCTCGAGTAAATTTCCATTAAGGAAAGCAGTTTTGACATCCATTTGTCATATCTGATAATCATAGTATGCTGCAATGGCAAGGAGAATTCGAATAGACTTAAGCATAGCTACTGGTGAAAAGGTTTCATCATAGTCTATACCATGAGTTTGCTTGAAACCTTTAGCCACAAGCCTTGCTTTGTAGGTTTGCACATTTCCATCCATGTCAGTTTTCTTCTTGAAAACCCATTTGCAACCAATAGTCTTAATACCCTCTGGAGGATCAATTAAAGACCAAACTTGGTTATCAAACATGGATTGCATCTCAGAATTCATGGCTCCAAGCCATTTATCTGAATCTGGACCTGACACAGCTTCCTGATAGGTAGTAGGCTCATCTTGATCTATGAGCATAACTTGACTATCATCAGTCACAAGAAATCCGTATCTCTCTGGCTGACGATGTATCCTATCAGATCTGCGTTGGACTTGTGTTACATTTTCAGGCTCCACAACTGTTTGTGGTTCTGAAATCGTCTCTAAAGACGGTTCAATGATATCTTGTGGAACTTGAGTTTCCTCAAGTTGTACTATACTCCCACTTGTTCTCTTGGAGAGGAACTCCTTTTCCAAAATGACTCCATTTCGAGCAACAAACACTTTGTTCTCTGAGGGAATATAGAAATAGTACCCTTTAGTTTCTTTAGGATACCCCACAAAAATACATTTGATAGATTTTGGAGCTAGCTTATCTGACATTAATCTTTTCACATAAGCTTCACAACCCCAAATCTTAAGAAAAGACAAACTGGGTCTCTTACCAGTCCACATCTCATATGGTGTCTTTTCAACCGCTTTAGATGGTACACGGTTCAAAATGAATGCAGCTGTCTCCAAGGCATAACCCCAAAAGGATAAAGGAAGATCTACTTGACCCATCATAGATCGAACCATATCCAATAAAGTCCGATTTCTCCTTTCAGAAACACCATTCCATTGTGGAGTTCCTGGAGGAGTCAACTGTGAAACGATTCCACAATTTCTTAGATGTTGGTCAAATTCTTGGCTCAAATATTCACCACCTCGATCTGATCGAAGGGTTTTAATTGTCTTACCAAGTTGATTTTGTACTTCATTTTGAAAAGTTCTAAACATTTCAAAAGACTTATGTTTGTGTTTCATTAGGTAGACATAGCCATACCTACTGAAATCATCAGTAAAAGTAATGAAATACTGAAATCCTCCCCTGGCACTAATGCTGATTGGGCCGCATACATCTGTATGTACCAAGCCCAATAAGTCATTAGCCCTTTCACTATGTCCAGTAAAAGGAGTCTTTGTCATCTTTCCAAGCAAACAAGACTCGCAATTTTCAAATGATTTAAAATCAAATGAATCTAATAATCCATCTTGATGGAGTTTAGATACGCGCTTCTCATTTATATGGCTAAGGCGACAATGCCATAAATATGAAGGGTTTAGTTCATTTGGCTTAGTTCTCTTTGAAGATATGTTATAAATATTACCGTCATTGGAATCATCAAGGTTAAGGACATAAATGCCATTATAACTACTTGCAATACAATAAAGCAAGTCATTTTTATCAAAAATAGAACACTTCTTATTTTTAATTAAAAATGAATAACCTTCATCATCCAAAACAGACACTGAAATAAGATTCCTACTCATAGTAGGAACATAAAAGCAATTGTTTAAAATCAACAAAAGCCCATTGGGTAAGACAAGCTCATAGGTCCCTACAGCTATAGCAGCCACTCTTGCTCTATTGCCAACACGTAGGTCCACCTCGCCCTTCTTCAGCATCCTACTCCTTTTGAGCCCCTGCATATTTGTACAAATATGGGATCCACATCCAGTATCTAATACCCAGGAAGAAGAAGTAGATAAATTAATTTCTATAACATAAATACCTGAAGATGTAGTCGTACTACCCTTCAGCTTCTTCAACTCCTCCAAATAAACATCACAATTTCTTTTCCAATGCCCAGGCTTGTTGCAATGGAAACAAGTTCCTTCCTTAGGAACCTTTGCCTTGAGACCAGGTTTCGGTTTAGCTTGACCCTTTGCCCCTTTAGCACCCTTTGCACTTTTAGCCTTACCCTTGCCTTTAGCTTTATTTTTCATTAGCTTGGTATTGACACTCAATACATGGGTAGGCTTCTTGATATTCCCCTCAGCAGTTTTGAGCATACCATGTAGCTCAGGAATGGACTTTTCCATATTATTCATATTGTAGTTCATGACGAACTGAGAAAAACTGCTAGGCAAAGAGTGTAGGATCAAATCCGTGGAGAGTGCCAAACTCAGGGGATATCCAACTCTTGCAAGGTGATCTATATAGCCTTTCATCTTCAGAACATGAGCGCTAACAGATTCACCTTCAGACATCTTACAGTCAAAAAGTGCAACAGCGGTGTCGAACCTATCCTGCCTAGCCTGTTGTTGGAAAGCTTGTTTGAGATGCACACTCATCTCATAAGCTTCTAAGTGTTCCAGGTCTTTCTGAAGTCCTGGACACATAGTTGCCAACATTAGACATCCTATGTCATTGGAATCTTCAACATGCTTCTTATACTTGTTCTTAACAGCAACAGAAGCATCAGTAGGAGGGGTTTCAGGGACAGGGTCATCGAGCACGTAGGACTTCTTTTCTTGCTTGAGAACAATTCTCAAGTTTCGAAACCAGTCAACAAAATTAGTCCCACATTCTTTTAGTTTTTCCTTCTCAAGGATAGATCGCAGCGATAAGGTGGAATTGTTATTAGCAGCCATTTTTGATCTACAAAAACATGCAAAGTAACACTTTATTAATAATGAGGTTAAAATTTATAAAACTCTCACTAAAACATAACCCTCAAAAGAAATATTTTAGTGAGCTAAGATCCATATTTGACTTAATTCTAAACTCAGCTTTGGCATGACGCTTAAAATTAAGTTATTTAGGTAGGTAACACCTTTACCAATTACATCTCATGTAACTCTTAGAATTTATGGAATAATGACATCATATATCATTGTATGTTAGATTCCATCTAATGCCTTGAGCCCAAAACCGTTTTGATAGCCCAATTAAGTCTAACCAATTTTAAACATATGAGTAGCACTATTACTCATCCTACGTAGCTAGGAATGTTTAAAGCACATTGCTTTGGCAATACCTACTTTAATACAATCCCAGTTTTAATAGGTGTTTAAGACATGGATGGCATCAAGACTTAAATTATTAATGAGGGTTCAACTTAGTTTATTCTTGCATTGCATATCATTATATCGTAGCATCCTATATGCATATATAATATATCATCCACGCATCTCATACAAAATGATAAATATGTAAACGTGACATAGCATGGCCAAACTAAATATGATCTTCATGAGACCAAATGAAGATCATAAAGGAAACCCTATGTGAAAGACTTCCTATTACAACATTTGCAATGATACATATCTTCTTGTCTTGAGCTCGTGCCTCCATCTCCATGGAATCCACTCGTCCTTGGTATGTGTCGCCATCACCACTTTTGTAGCTTGATTCTTCATTTATTACAATAATAAAGAAAAACCTAACTACTTGTATAATTAAATACAACAAAAACTACAGCGGCACGCAGGCCATAATAACCCAAAACAAAATTATGACTAAGTCAATCACATAGGTCCTGAGGCCATGCTATGCACCATGCAAAGACATCAACAATTATAATATATTTTACACAAACATATTATAACAAACAAATATATATTGACATTCTTAATGTCACGGTAACGAACTATAGGGCGTACGCATACGGCGGTCCCGCTAGCCGGTTAGCGGGCGGGGTTCCGAGGGGCAGCGCCCCTGGGCGGGGTCCGAGGGGCAGAGCCCCAGGCGGGGTCGAGAGGCAGTGCCCCTCGAAACCAAACAGAAAGTATCAATCGCATTGATAATTTTCTTTTCGAAACCCTAACACAGACGCGTCAATCATATTAACGATCTTATTGTTTTGATTACGTGCAAACCCTTATAGAAGCACCGATCGAACCGAGAGTTATCATTCATAACCCAAAACAGAATCATCAATCGAATTGATAATCTGCTGTTCGAAATCCAAAACAGAATCAATCTGCCATTCGAAATCCGAAAACAGAATCATCAATCGAATTGATAATCTGTCTGTTTTGAATATGCATAACTCTTACAGAATCATTATCGGCTGTTTATATCGATATAAACATAATCGTTTTTTATCATCACATGAAAAACGAAAACTTTATATCACATATAACAATCTCGAATCATAACGTCTCACGAAAACGAATTGAAAACATCAATCCGTTCTCACCAGATGAGATTCGAATAGGGTTTTACACATAGCGTATGTTTATATCTAATATAAACAGAATCGGTTTTGATCATCACATGACAAACGAAAACCGCTGTATACAAATCATCTCATGAAAACGATTTGAAAAACACCATTCTTCTCTCATCAAATCCGAGTTGGGGTTTTTGTACATATCATGCCATACGAAAAACAATAAACATATAATCACATAAGCATGATATAATCGATTTAAACGAAATCAACAAGTGGCTCTGATACCACTGTTAGGAAAGCGAACGAGATCGCTGCAAAAACGCGCAGCGGAAAACAAAATTTGATCTCTGATTTCCTACCAAGGATCCATGTTCTTCGTTTAACTCGACAAAAAAAACAAAAAGTACCTCCGTAGATTCGAAATCTGTAGATGGAAGAGGTGCGAAAATACGATCACCCTCTGTCGGTATCCACACGAACGCTTCCGCCTGGAGTGCTAGCTCTTCAAACGGCGCGGCTGAAGAACTCGTTTTTCTCAAAAACGATTCTAGGGTTTCGTTTTCTGTTCTTGCGTTTTCTAATTGCTTGGTGTATTTTCGTGTGTATAGTGTATACGAGATACACAAATATATAGACATCAAAATCCGAGTCCTAATCGGATTAGTTGATGCCAATCAAAATCCATATCAGATACGGATTCTATCAGGATATTCAAAATCCATATCAAATATGGATTCTCTCGTTATTATCCGATAACGCACATGTATATATAATCACCAAAAAAACGAAAATAATAATAATAATTAATATCCAATATTAATATTATTAATATAAAAAAAAGATAATAATAATAATAATTAATATCCAATATTAATATTATTAATATTATTAATCTCAGCCTTACGCATTCTTGTGTGTGACCCGATAGGCCCATATTAATTGGCAGTTGATTAAATCTCTATTAAACCAACAAGTCGTAATTTTCCTCTAGCAAGGCATCACAACTACCCAATTAATACGAGTAAAGTCCAACTAGCCTAATAATAGTACACGCATTAATCCTTTTGTCACACGATATCTAGTTTGAACATAAGTCATGGTCAGCGTCATACTTATATAGTTCAAACATATGATTACTCGATCTCTAAGTAGACTGATAAAACAAATGATATTGATCACACTATCAATTCATTTGAGCACGGCCATGCATTTCACAGTCTCACTAATCGAGGGGCCCAAAGATATCTCTCTCAAAAGAGAGGGACAAATTCTATCTTGATTGTTCAATATCCTCTACATAATTTCTATCACATTCAATCATGACCTTTATTATTATCCAGTTACGGATAACGTTTGATCATGTCAAAATATAATAGTCCTTATGTTGGAAACTATGACAATCTCAAGTCAAAGGATTAAAACATGACTATCATGAGATTTACTTATGACGCTAATCCATGTAGCAATCTCATGATGGGTCTATCCAATACACTGTTCTCTAACAAGTATCTATGAGATTGATTCGTATCACCATACACATAATCATCTCATGATTATCAAATCAATACTCATACTGATTATAAATTGTTTTATCTCCATAACAATAATGAATCAGGGACATATATCAAAATTGTGTAACATACTAACCAACAATAATGATAATGAAACCTCTTTTATTAATAATAAATGCATAACATAAATATCCAAATCATGGCCTAGGGCACATACACTAACAATCTCCCCAAAAGATGGTTCAATTCGTATTTTTGTCGCATCTGAGTGTGCCTCATCTAACTCGATGATCTGCTGATGCAAATCATTCCCTCCCGGAACCAAAGTATCCTCAAAGAACTTTACCGAATTTGTCTCAAAAAACACTTTACTTGTGGGATCGTAGAATTTATACCCTCATGACCTTTCCGAGTAACCAACGAAATAGCAACTAACTATTTTGGTATCCAGCTTTCTTTCATTTGGTTTGTAAGGCTTCGCCTCTGCTGGACAGCCCCAAACCCTTATGTGGTTAAGGCTAGGCTTACGCTTAGTCCATAACTCATAAGGGGTCCTTATTGTTGCCTTAGTTGGTACTCGATTGAGGATGTAAGCTGCGGCTTTAAGCGCTTCTCCCAGAGGAATAATGGTAGCGTAGTTTGACTCATCATACTATGCACCATGTCCATAAGTGTACGGTTTCGTCTTTCAACTACACCATTCATGCTTGATGACCCAGGCATGGTGTACTGAGGAACGATTCCGTTTTCCTCTAGGTATTTAGCAAATGGTCCTGGACACTGTTCTCCTGATCCATCATATCAACCGTAGTATTCACCCCCACGGTCCGATCTGATGGCTTTAATCCTTTTATTGAGCCGTAACTCAACTTCAGCTTTAAAGGATTTGAACATGTCTATTGCTTGCGCTTTTTCTTTAATCAAGAATATGTAGCCATATCGCGAATAGTCGTCAATAAAGGTGATAAAATAAGAGTGGCCATTTCGAGTAACCGGATGAAATGGGCCACTAATATCGGTATGAATCAATTCTAACAGACTATTTATACGATTTGCTTCATATCTTCGGACTTTAGTTTGTTTTCTTTTAGCACAAAATACACACGACTCTAAGTCGGTTAAGTCTAAAGGATTGAAAATTTCTGTTTTGACAAGACATTCTATTTTGTTTTTGGACACGTGTCCTAAACGTCGATGCCAAAGTGATCCTGAATTCTCATGAGTTAATTTTGCTTTAACGTTTCGCGTTACAACATGCAAGGTTTCCTGATTTGAAGCAACATTTATTGAATAAAGTTTATCAATTTCGGACATTATACCGTGACCAATCAATCTAGAAGCATGATAAAGTTGGAAATTTCCATTTCCAAAATAACCGTAATATCCACTTTTATCCAATCGATAAAATGAAATAAGATTTCGTTTAAATGATGGTACTAAAAAAGTGTCATGCAAATCTAGATAGAAACCGGATGTCAACAGCAATCTGAAATGCCCGATGGCTTCAACCTTTATGCCGCTGCCATTTCCCCAATAGACGTATCTTTCATCGTCTCTTGGTTTTCTATGGCGTAGGCAACCTTGCATAGTCACAGATAGGTGAGTCGTGGCTCCCGTATCGACCCACCAAGTGGCTATATCCGAAACAAAATTAACTTCAGAACAAACCAAGAATGTACCCTTTTTCTTGAGACAAGATATATAACCGGTACAGTTCTTCCTTAAATGTCCTTTCTTATTACAAAAGAAACAAGTCATGCTTTTGGGTGTGTCATTAGTAGGCACCCCCTTTCCCTTTTGACTTGCCTTTTGCACAGTAACCATTTCCGCAGCTTTGCGTTTCTTACCACCGAACTTGGTGGCGACAGCATTCATAACTTTATGCACCCTTATGCTGTCGATTCTACGATACTGTTTCGAGCAAAGTTTCTTTAAGAGATTGCCTGCCTCGGCTTTCTCATTCCTTACATATCTTTGCTTGAGATCGGCTAAAAATTCTTTAGCCGTCGTGGACTCAGAAATGCGTCCCCTGAAGCATTTGAGGATAGTCTTTTGCATGATCATAAGACACATGCGATTTGATCGTAGCCAGCGTGCCATGTGAGATTTTTCCTCACTGGTACTTTCGTCTGTTAGCACAGTTGGATGATCTATTTGTAACGCATTTTCTAGATCAGCAATCCCTAGAAAGATCTCAAATTGACCTTTCCATTGCTTATAGTTTGAACCGTTCATTGTAGGAATATCCTTAATGTTAGACATTATTGCTGAAAAGCAAACATGAAACGGACTTAAATACAAAATACGTATAATCTTTAAATTGCATAAAAACAAATATCAAAATAGAACCCTGATTCCATCCACCAATTGTCTTCCAATATTGGGGCTCTTTGGAGTCATCTTAATACCTTCCAACAATTGGGTGTAGTGGTCAATATGACGGCTCTCCAAGCACGGGTTAACCACCTTCCTTTGGGCCGATGAGTTAACATATGCATTTAAAGCTTCGCCGCCGGCCTTATTTGGGTCCACTACCATGCTCATATGTGTCTTCGACAATCACACCTTCCTTTGGGACGGTCAATGATTGCCTCCGACACATACATGCCCTTCACGATCATAACAAATATAGTGACGATGATATGATTGCCGCACTTTAAGGGGATCATATTAAAGCCCTACATTTGCTAAGTCGCGTAACTTTATGGTTCTACATGATCCGCAGTTTACTGACTGACCCTTTTGCACGACCGTGCATACTTAACACCAACATCCGTTTTGTTTTACTTAAACCAATTCGAACCAGCTTGATTCCCTTTACGGCTCAAATAAGAACCATCTTGAACCAAGCTCGGTTCTCCTTACGGTTTAAGAAACAATGTCTTTATCAATCAATATAACAAGTGATATAACCTTATGATGGGTCACATCGAGTGTGAAGTGAACCGATTCAGCAATACCCACTTGCCATACGGGTGTATTACCATTCCACATAATTTCCAGGCCACCGGTGGAGTCACAACGGTCTCGCTTAAGTACCGGCTTTCTTAGACAAAACTATGTGTACGGTGTTTTTATCACAACTCAATGAGTCATCTGTCACGAGTATAAACCGCATTGATTGATAAGTGTTGGTTAATTCAGTCAACTTAATCCATCGAATTGACTTGGTTGAACTCGGTCAAACCGGGTCAAACAAGATTCGGATCCTTATTGGATTAAGTTCCTTAACTTTATTTGTTTATTTATTAACATGCATAAACATAAGGCATAAATAAATAAATAAACAATTAACTGCATGCATATAAAGAAATACTGCAATAATAACCGGAAATTAACTTAACACTTGATTATTATTATTTTGGATTTCTTTAAAATAATAATAATAATAATAATAACAAGAATTTATTATTATCATTACTATTTTCCTTAATAAACTTTAAATAATAACAATAATAATGAAATTATTATCATTATTATTTACTTTATTTTCCTTTAAAAGAACTTTAAAATAATAATAATAATAATTACTTATTATTATTACTATTTTCCTTTAATAATAATAACAATAATAATTGAATTATCATCATCATTATTATTATATTCTTTAAAGGAGACTTTAAAATAATAATAATAACCGCAATTTGTTATTATTACTATTTTTCTTAAAATAAACTTTAAATAATAATAATAATTATTATTATTATTTACTTAATCTAAAATAATAATAATAAACCAAAAACAAACAAAACTGAAGTTCAAATAACTTTTGGGCCTGTTTTCCGGATTTCATTTTTTTTAATTGTTGCAAATTGGGCCAAAGCCCTTTTTTTAATGAATAGGGCCCGATCTGGATGCCCAGTCCGCATGAAACCATTTTTTTTAAAAAAAATAGAATTTGGGCCAAAGCCCTTTTCGGAAACAGGCCTGACCGGATTGATACCGTTCCGGCCCAAACCGCTGCTGCCGCCATAAGCCTGCCAGGAGCAAAAATGCTCCTGGTTCTACGAAAGCAGGAGTCAAACTCCTCACCTTCAGTATGCTGTACAAGGGCTAACCAGTAGGCCAACAGCCTGTTATTTCACTTGAGGGCAGGTTTTATATTTATAGTAATCTAACAAAATTCCAGAAGGAGCCGAAATTTTCGCAAGAGAGGATTGAACAGAGGATTTTCGGCTTTCTGGCGGAACTCATGGCCATTAGGCCACTGAACGATTTTATGAAAACTGAGACGAAGATTTATTTATTTCAATACAGAAACCTTTTTCTTCAACAACACTTGTTCTGACAAAAAAAATGTTTTGACCGCAAAAAATTTCCGTTTTTAAAGCATGAACAGATTAACATAATGATTCGATTAAGCCTGCTCTAATGCCACTTGTTGGATATAATTTAATAAACCCCTGAATAGGACCGTTTAATCGAATCAATGGACAAAGTAACAAAATGCGGAAAATATACCTTGCTCCATTGCTATTGTCATGCAACTGCTCCAGCTGATGAAGAATCTGGCGTGATCCAAGGATTCACGACTTCCCACCAATTGCTGATATACCCCTTGAACGGAATCAACAATTCACTGCTTTACCCGATGGAGAGGCTAGGCAGTGTGGGCTTTATAGAAAACTCAGCACACCTTCCCTCTAATATACTGTAATAGACGCTCTTTCTTTTGATACTGTATGCGTCTTTTTCCTTTTTGATTTTGATGATCTGAGGAGGTGAAGCCTCCTCCTTTATATAGAGGGGATGGAAGGATCTGATAGGTTAGGATTTAAATTTAAACTTAAATTTAAACTTAAATTCAAATTTAAATCTGAATTCAAATTTAAATCTGAATTTAAAACCCAACCTTATCTTCCTTAATATTTAATTATTGTGCCAATAATTATCTACTAGCCACACGTGGGTTGTCGTCCCTCGGGGACCAGATGTCGTAACTTTATGGTCGTTGCACTTTGAGCCCATCCATCGCGGTCTCTGACCATATGACTGTCTACATATTCGGAGTTTCCATTTAGACCACACTATACATCCACGAGTATACCCGATGATCACTTAACATGTGGATGTTTTACGTAACAATTAATATCATTACGTGACATATGTGACATATAATATTATTATACATAACGTCCACCTTATGATTAATTCGTATAAACCTTATCAACGTGCTGCGCATCACACGTATCTCGAATTAATCCCAACATAGCCTCTAGTTTAGGTTTCGGCTGCTTCAACTCAGGTTCATGATGAGCATCTGATGCTTTTGCGACGCCTTGTGTTCGACAACTTACTGCCTTATGTCCCAATCAATAACAAGAAGTGCAATATAAGGGAAGGTCTTCATATATTACCTGTTGAGAGATCACTCGATTTGAATCCTGAATAAAAACTCGCGTTGGAAGCTCTTGGGAGATGTCAATTTCCACACATAAGTGAGAAACCGATGGCCGCAGAACCTCTGATGTAGCATTGTCTAATTTCATCGACGTACCCAGCATACGTCCGATCTGATGCAAAGCCACTCATTGATGGAAGTGGACAGGTAAGCCTGGCAGTGAAATCCACACCGGAACTATTGGAACATTGACTACGAGATTATATATGGGGGTCTATTTTGTAACTCCCATACATTTTTTGGCGATAAGCCAACTTTGCCGGGCAAAGCATCGCAAATAATCCTGCTCTTGTGAGAAATGAAGAATAACATGTGTAGGATCAAGTAGGCCAATTCGAACGGTACCTGCAAATCCCATCCCGTCAATGGTGGTACGGATCACCGCCATTGTTGGCCTGCCATAACAAAAAGTTCCAACCAATGAAAACTTGTATGGCTCGACTAGAGTAGCAATCTCTTCATCTGTAAACGCTATCATTGGACTGCCCTTATATTTTCGGATAGGTTTTGGTGCAATAGAGGGGGCAGTCGCCACCTGAAAGAGTGACACCAAAGATCGCGGTTGTGTCGACCCCTTAGGGTTCGCTGACAGCGGATTCGTTGTGTCCATCGCAGAAGGGAACTCTGAAAAGGAAACAGAAGAATCAAAGAAAGAGAACACTACATTGAAGAAGGTCCAGGAGAACACAGCGGTGGCAGCTATGCTAGCCGTCAGAGATTGCCAGAAGCAGAGATCGCCTGCATCGCTTATTTCATGCAACTATTGTTGCAAATTTTGAATTATATATATATATATATACATATACATGCATACATGTTTTTTTAGTGAAAGACGAGCGGTATTGTCCAGTATTTTATTAATATTGCCCTCACTTGTGGCGGAGGAATACCGCGGTTACATAAGTTCCTGAAGTCTACGGGAGACTCTCCCAAAAGCAACGATTGTCCAAAAGAAAAACAGTAATCCAGTTACAATTCATAAAACGAAAGTACATAAACAACAAAGATTTGTTAGCCGGTGCCCAGTTGCTTGCGATGTATTCCTCATGTCATTGTTGCAGCCCCACGGTGATGTATTGAGACATACAAAAAATGTAAGTATGTAGGCACATAAGAAAATCGTACGAAGCTTGCTGAAAAGAGTAGTCAAAAAACATACCAATGGCGTCTGTATTCCATGGAATACAGACGCGAACATTGTGTGACAGCCAAAGATATGTTGACATTGTATTCCAAAGCCATCCCCGCCGAAGATTGTTGGTAGTGGTAAAAGAACAAAGAATTCACAGTCAATAAACGCTTTAGAAATAATCATTAAGAAATAAATGGAAACAACATACCGGTGTTGCCTGCATCTTTCAGATACATGCAACATCCATGGAAGAAAGATGATAGACCACATCTATGTGGGGCGAAGCGACGGAGTTGTAGGATCCGTCCACAAAAACTTCGTGTTACAGGAGGTAGTTCACTTATTGCACACCACCGATATGTCGCTCGAAACAATGAACAGTACTGTGCCAAGTGATGCGCAATCATATTTGCATCTCTATGAATGTGAGAGATTGAGCTGCTAGTAAGAGAAAGAAAATGATGCAATCGAGTAAAATCCTCTGTGTAACAGTCAAGAATGGCACACGTGGACTGAGCAACCAGCCGACAATCTGCTTCAACTAGTATGCTATGGTGATGAGAGGCAAAATAAATAAGGCTATAGAGAACGGCATGTAGCTCTGCACGCACTGGCGGTAAACATGGGAGAACAAACGTAATGGCTCCCACCAGTTGCCCTTGCGAATCACGAAGAATAGCACCCGCATCTGCCGAGCGTTTACTTGCTGAAGCGTCCACATTCAGCTTGAGTTTTCCCGAGGGAGGGAGAAGACACTTTACAATTACAGGTCTGAAAAGCTTTAGATGCAGAGTGAAGCCACTCTCAATTAAAAGAGGAATATTTTCCACCACTTTCATGCCCGATAGCGGTGCAGCCCATGTGTAATATATTTCCAGAAGCAAGATCGGCATCACCAAAAATTATATTTGTATACACCTGCCAAATAGACCAGCAAACTAAAGAGGGCGCCACAATGTGAAACTGACAAGAAAAAGACCGACTAGTGGAACACAGCCACCATTACAAAAGATACGGCCGAATATGTAAAGCGTTTGGCAGTGGACCATTGAAAAGAAGAGCAACTCGAGCCCATATGGGTGTAATGTGGTCACACTGTAGGAAAATATGCAAAATAGTAGTGGATGACCTCTGACAAAAAGGGCATATGGACGGACATACCTGGAAGAATCGGACTAAATGATCTTGAATAGGCAGCGCACCATGAAATAACTTACACATAAAGATACTAACTATATTGGAAAGAGAATACCACCAAACATATTTATGTGACAACAAAGTTGGTCGTTTTTCACGAGCATCATGATAGGATTGGCGAATCGAGAATAATCCTGACGAACTTGAAGTCCACATCATTGGCTCAGTAAGGGTAGTATGTGCCATGCAAAAGGAATGTATGGAACATATGCGCTTCCATGTCGGGGAATCGTAAATTCTAGGGATAAAATCATGTCTATGATCATACCTTTCACGCATGTGGCTTGCCCATAACGAATTACTATGACGGTAATTGCACCAAATTTTACAATCATAAGCTTGTTGAAGCGCAAATATACTTCGGATTCCCACTCCACCCTCATGCTCGGGACTGCATATCTTTGTCAAAAATATCCAATGATAACGTCCGCCTTAGAAGAATAATGCCATTTTTCGATGTATGGCATGAATGACACTACTTGGCAACCTTGCAGCCGCCATTAAGTGCAACGGTAGAGAGGCCAAAACCGCCCTCAATAAAACCAATCTTCCACTTGGAGATAAAAGCTGACTAACCCATCCTTGTAGTTTAGAATAAAAATGATTTAGAAGAGTCTAACAATAGTGCACCCGGTTTATTCCTCTATACAAATATGATCCAAGGTATTTGAGTGACAGTGATGTGGCCCGCATTTCCAAATTTGGCCAATGATCCCACGTTGGTGAGAAGATAAGTAGGTGCTAGCGAGTTCACCAGCTGACCTGATGTACATTGATATGAACGTAAGAAATCCTGAAATTGTCGTAAGTTGTTGGTGGTGCCATTTAGAAAAACCAACAGATCATCTGCATATGCCAGATGAGAGACCGTACCTACACGTCCAATGTTGAACCCACAAAGAACTCCATTATCAAACAGGCGCTTAAGACCCCGGCTAAATAGTTCCAAACATAAAATAAATAGCAAAGGCGACAAAGGGTCTCCTTGCTTCACCCCACATGAAGGAGAGAAACAACAAAATATCCGTCCATTTAACGAGACATACAATTTTGAAAATGTCAGAGTATTCATAATGAGACGTATGAAAAAAAGAAGAGAACACAGACTTCTGCAACAGATGTTGTAGGTAATGCCAATTTACCTATAAAAGGCCTTAGCCATATCCAGCTTGATCAATACATGACCACCTCGGGTTTCTTTATTCAGAAAATGGATCATCTCATTTTCCATGAGCACATGCTCACTTATATCATGGCCTTTTAGAAAACCAATTTTCTTAGATGAAATTAAGTTAGGCAAAATAGCCGAGAATCAGGTAGCAATCAACCTGGTTATCATTTTACTAACAAAGTTTGTAAGACATATAGGCCTGAAGTCCGCAAATGTCCGAGGGTGAGAAATTTTAGGTATCAAAGTAATAATATACGAAGCATACCTTGAGGTGCTGGAATACCCAAGAAAAATTCCTGTACCGAGCATAAAATATCCATCTTTAAGATGTCCCAACAAGTATGAAAAAAACATCCATTATATCCATCCGACCCCGCTGCTCTATTCGGGCTCAAACTCCAAACTGCGTTTTTTACCTCCTCAAACTGTGAAATGCATAATAAGCTGTCATTATCAGATGAAGAAACTAGGGTGGGAATATGATGCAGAAAATCCTCAACATGCTGCACATCCTCATTTGCAAATAGTTTTGCGCACAGCCAGTTGGCCCATATCATCCAAGTTGGAATAAGTGGCGCCTGCAGTATTCAAAATTCATCGTATTCTTTGACGTCGATATCAATCCTTCACTAAAGAGTGAAAATATGCAGTGTTTGCCTCTCCCTCTATTTCCCAACAAAGTCGCGACTTCTGCGCCCAGTACATTTCCTGCTCAGCGTTTACTCGAAGTAAATTTGCTTGCATCTCGGAGAATGCTTCACGACTCACCTCTGTCGGAGAAGCTACAAAAGCCGCCACATAACGTGATAATTCCTATTCCGCCTCCTTTGATCTATCAAATATATTTCCATATACTGCTATATTCCAATGGAGAAGATCCTTCTTAAGCTTCTGTAGCTTATTGTATAGGCCCCTCATACCTCCTATTGTTGGATATTCCTGCCACTTTAAAGTTACATAAACATGAAAATCCGAATGATTTGACCACATATTCAAAAAGCAAAATGGAGAGGGAAGCTTATCGAGACTCAAATGACAACGAAGCAAAAGTGGGCAGTGATCTAAAGAGACTCGGGATAAATACTTAACCTCCACATCCGAAAATAAATTAAGTAACGCTATGCTGCCTAACAATCGATCCAAGCGCCGCTGGACTCGATTTGCTCCGCTCCCTCTGGCCCATGTAAACCGATGCTCTGAGGTAGGTACCTCCTGCAAATGGCACTACTGGACACAATCATTAAAATCCGATAAGATCCGCAAAGAAGTGGAGGTACGCCCTTGATGCTCATCCAGACGGAGAAATATGTTAAAATCTCCTCCTACAACCCAAGGATCCAAAGTGCTGTTATAATGTGAAGTCAATGTGTCCCAAAGGATCTTCCTGTCATGAACAATATGTTTTCCATAAACTACAGCCATGCTATATTTTGCTGAAGTGGTAGCCATGTGAAGCAAAATATTGAAGCTTGTACGCCATGGTCAATACCTATAAACTGGATGCTGGACGCCAGCCAAAAAATCCATACATTACTAAAACAAGTTACTAATGCATGTCGAAAACCCAGCTTCAGACGGTAATAATTTAACTTGCTATCTCCCTACTTGGGCTCAATCAAGACCAATATATCCACTCGATGTTCATGCAACAGCACTATCAAACGATTAAGCGAGGTGCGCAACCCACCAACGTTCCAAGTGATGGACTTCACTGAGAAGCATTAACAGAAACCTCTTATGCTGTAGAACTTGTAGGGCCTGTAAGACACTACTAGAAGAGGGGGTTGAATAGTGGGTGCAGAAAATTTGGTTTTTAAAATATTTTGACGCAAAAACCCAACTTCTGAAAACAGTTTCTGTTTTCAGATCCTGTTTTGAAACGTTTGAAAGACCAGGTTACAGGCCTTCACAAATTCTGAAATTTGGAGAGATTATACTCTCAGATGTTTTGAGTATCTCATAAAAATTTCAGATCAAAACTCAACCTCTAACCCCTTTAAAAATCGTTTGTGGTCAGACTGCGCAAATCTTCTAGAAACAGTAGTCTGATTTGAAAATTTTATTCCGATTAATCCGTAACTCCAAATGGTCTGAAGCTTTAATGAAAAACCCCTTAAGATATTTATTTTAATGGGTTGAAACGGTTTTGAAAAATTCCTTTGGGAAGTATTTCAAATATGTTGATGTTCTCAATCTTTACAAGTCTGAAAATCAGATTGCACTAGTCTCAGAACTATTAACGTTTAATTGATTTATATTTATCCAAATGGGTTGAAACTTGAACCAAATGAAACTTAAGAGATGTGTATATGTTTCTGAAAACTTTTACGATTTTTGAAATTCGTTTGATATTTTTACTATTGCAATGAAAACGATGCAAAGTGCTGGAAACTGAAAGTAAAGTGCTGAAAGTAATAACACCAAGAATTTTATACTTGTTCGGTTAACACAACCTACTCCAGTCTTCGAGGACACCTTCCTCGGTTATCACTAATCACAAAAAACACCTTAACATAAGGGTTGCTGGAGTTACACACCAACTTCAACCCTTTACACACAATACAATCAATCACACCGATCACGAACACCACCACCGAATGAATAAAGGTTTGATCAACCTTTTACAAAAAATGAAATGTGTATGGTGGTCTAATCAAATCCTATTCAATATATTCAATATAAGAACAATAGGCTTGAGAGAAGAAGGAGAAGAAAGAAATGTAGAAGAAGAGAGTAGAAGACCTTTTTTTCACTTGAGAGATTATGAGAGTTATCTTGACTTTGTTTGCTCTTTTCTCTTCTTTTTAATCACCTCATGGCCGCCCCCCTTAGGGATCTTCCATCCTTGAGAATTCTCTTTAAAGCCCTTGGAAGATTGCCTTGTGTAGATATGACACCATCTTGCTCACTTGGCACAACATGATTGGATGGATGACTTGGCTTTGCTTACTTGTCACTTGATGATTGGTCCAACTTGGCATCCTTTAATGAGCTGTAAAATCTGAAATAAACTTACTAAACATGTGTCAAAAAGTATTCAAAATATTACCAAACAATCACCATTCAATCCATTCAATTTTGGACTCAAATTGAAGACAAAATAATGCTGAAATTCGGCCATAAAAAGCAATATGTGCTGAAAGTTCAGCATGTGTTGTATTTTGAATTTTTCCTTGTATGTTGCCTTCTTCAATGTCACCAATCATGTGTGGCTTATTTTCCACCATTTTAAGTTCCAAATAAGCTCCATCTAGGCTCCATCATAGCTGAGAATTATGTGTAGAACAAATGTGGATGTGCTGAAATTTTACTTCAGTAAGCTTTGTCAAATAATACACAATAATTACACATATATGGTAAATTCCAATCAGCCCTAATTTGAATATTCTATAACACTTTAATATGTCTTTAATATGTAAAAAGTGTCTAGATATATGTTACATGTCATGCCAAAAATGTTCCATGTGTTATGTTTGTAGAAAACTGAATTTTCGACTTTTGTCGATTACGCGATTTTTCTCTGATTAAATTCAAAATTTTTGCACATGTTATATATATATTATGTCACACATAATATACATAAAATAACTTGAATATTCAGCTCTAATGGCTGATTAAAGTGGCACCACCATGTGCTTGAAAAGTGAAATTGGAATCTCCACAATTTGGCCTTAATTGGGGGTGATTTGTGTGTGCCAACATGGAATGATTTTATGGCTGAATGTACCATGTAAGACACGAAATTTGTGGCTATTTTTGAAGTGCAGGGGCTGGCCATCTATATAAGACAAGTACGTGACACGTTGGCGAAGTTTCGGTTGTCACCCGATACGACAATTTTTGGTTTAGAACCTTGCAACATGTCGTAATAATTTTGTGATCACCATGACTTATATCATTTGATATAAGACCTGAATATACTTATAAATATGAGGTAAGTATAATGGTGTGATGTTGATGTACGTTCGTAATATATGTAACGTGTCGGTAGTACGTAGGAATATATGTGTATTGTGCCATTTTATCAAAAATATAAATATATGTAAGGTATATAAATGGCGTATGATATGCATGAGTAAGGATACTTTCCATTCTTCAATTTGTTGTCATCATGCCTTTTCCAAATATATCTCCATTTAATGAACTACTTAGTTCATTTGACTAAGTATTTCACTTAATGAACTAGTTTAGTTCATTAATGATGGCACCTGAAAATAGTTCAAACACAACAAATGTTTTCCATTTGATGCAAGCTTTAAAGCTTCATGGCTTGTTAGCACCGCAACATTATATATAAAGTATATAAGGCAAGTTTGTTACAAAAACGTGTCAAGTAATAAATTGTGTCATGCATTTCTTTAACACACGTTATTTAAATCATGCATTTTGTGAATCACTCAAACTCGTTTTCTCAATAGAACTCTGACGTGATGCACTGCGTGTTTCAATTATAGATGGTGGAGTAGGGGGCGAATCCTTCCTGGCATGACGACGCCTTCTTGGCGGAACTGGGATGAACCCACCACCATCACCATCTGCATCCTTCAACGCAAAAGAGTCTGCCAAGATTTGAGCATCATCAAATGAAGTTGGTCGGGAGAATAAACGCTTGCTGATATTCTCTGAATCAGCTTTAATTTCTGATGAGAAATTGACGACGTGCTTCCATATCCGATGGGCTGCTGTCAAGAACTCCTATATCCGAATCCGAAAATTGACAACAGTCGGACTCATCATTAAGCTTTTGCATGATTATGACCTCATCCTCTTTATCATCTGAAGCAAATTAATATCCTGCAGAGCTGAAACTGGAATAATTGACGGATCATTATTGGTGTCTGGGTGCTGGACTGGAATTTCATGCTTCTCCTGCGCAGGCAGAGTATCGACATTTGTTTGCCTTGATAAGATTTTTATTGACTCAAACTGTGGATCGTGATTGCCACGCTGAGGTCCACCTTTCTTTAGAGTCCATCTGGTGACCGGCTGCTTCAACTTTGCTGGAGGAGGTTGATAGTCATCACATTTTCTTGTCGCATGACCTAATCGGCGACACACTGTGCAAAAGATGGAAGATCCTCAAATATGATCTACTGTAGAAGATGTCGTTGTTTTGCTTGCAAATACATCTTCTTGGGCAATTCCTACGACACATCTACCTCAACGCACACCCTCGCCACTGAAGGCCGCAAATCATCGGCAGTAGCAATGTCTAATTTTATAGGCGTGCTAATGGGTTTTACAATCTCAAAAAGAGTAGACTTTTGATGAAAATGAATTGGCAATCCGGGAAGGGCAATCCAAACAGGAACGATGGGAACGGGATAAAAATCAATTGTCCATTTAGTAACTCTCATATGGCATCCAGAGATAATCCATGAGCGTCGGTAAAACCAACAAATATAATAAGGCTCATGATTAAAATTCAACAGAATATGCTTTTGATCAATCAACGTAATTCGCAGATCATTGTGAAATCCTTTTTTTTCAAAGACCTCATGTATTACCTTCAAAGGAGAGTGCCTGTATCAGAACCACAAGCGAAAACCTGAATGGAACAGCAAGGTCATCAACTTCCTCGTCTGAAAACGAAACCAGCGGGAAGCTTTTATGCCTAGAGACTGTCTTCAACGCAATCACTACTAGAGAAGCGGTAGCACCAGAGAGAACGGCCGCAAAAGTCGGAGGCTGCGACGGCTTCTGAATGATTGCGATTGCAGCCTAGAGATGCAAGGCGAGATCAAACTGAGAGCAAGGGAAGCGTAAGGAATGAAGATGAACGACGAAGAATTCGAATTGCAGCGAGTTGTAGCGGCGCTGGCGGCTAGTGCCGCCATGAATCGTGATCGCCTGAGAGCATCGGTTTTTCCTCGTTATAAAAATATCTATTACATACATACATACATATATATATGTACGATTTTTCCTTCGCTAAGGTTTTATCCACAAAGGTGGTTTTACTTGGCAAGGTTTTAATTCGGCATATCATATACAATTGCAGGCTAGAAATTATTTGCTCACTATACTATTATCATTCCTTGGATGAATCAAACTGTATGAAGGTATTCCTCCTGCATAAGTGAGGAATAATAAAATAGAAGCTTCTTCTTTGAAGAATGGACAACACACATGTTGCTGACATCTCGGACTTATTTCTGCCGCAAAAACAATTGGAGGTTGCCCATGGTCGTTTTGCTATGGGCAACTTGGGTATGGTTTCCTGCACTTAAAGCTATCTCTCGTGCTGACAAAGATGCTTGGATTAATGTTCAATTTGGTGTGCGAGGTACCCATTTGGAGAAGCAACGGAAGACGCGAGAAGGTCTAAAACAGACTATTCTGTTGGTTGATATTTTCGACTCAAACGGCATCATGGAACGTCTACTGTTTAGGGCTGGGCTGTTGTTAGCATTTATTTTTTGTCTAAAAATTCTATTCAACCGTCTGGTCATATAAATATGTACGCTTTTTTCTTCGTCAAGGTTTTATTCATAAGAGTGGTTTTTTTGACAAGGTTTTAATGCGACATATCATATATGACTAGAGGTTGCATTTACTAGCAACGCTTCATGAGTTATTTTCTTATGACGACACTTTCATGGTTGTAATATGGTTTTCTCAAGTGAGGCATTTAATAAAGATTCGCTTTCACAAAAAAAATGTGTAAAGAATATATATATATATATATATATATATATATATATATATAATCTTCTTCGGCTGCACTCAACCGATCCTGGCGATCACGACATACACAATTATGCCATCGCCGCCGGACTATACGGCCCCGTCTACTCCCTCTTTTGCTTCCGTTCTCACCGGCACACCGTCTCCTATCGCTCCGAAACCTCTGTAACGCTTTAAGGGCTGCCCCTCCATCGTCTTCGCAGAACAGAAGGTTTCCGCTATGTTGAAGCCATTCCATTGTACACTGGTTGGATCATTTTGGAATGGCCGCCCTTCAGAAATCTTTGGATCGCAAAAGATTCCTCAGACTGGTTAGGGTCGTCCTTCTTGACAAAACCCACGTTTTACTGCGTTTCGATCGATAAGAGGATTAGAATCGGCATTTCTATCGCCGATCATGGAATGTTTTGCATTACCCCATGCTTATCACTAACTACACATACGATTTTGACCCCTGGTACGATGCCCCAATTGCGCAGTATGGCTTTCTCTTCCTGGCCTACCAGTGTATTTGCATAATCAGCCTACTTTATTTAGATTGCTTCTATTGTTGGTACACCTATTCGTTTGTGTGGCTATGCAGAAAATTCTACGCCCATCTGTAGCCCGACTTTGTGTGGAGATTGATGTCTCCAAAGACTTGCCAGTGAAATTACACATACAAAGTGAGGATCATCACCACTTTTAATCGGTTGTATATGAAGTGTTCCCCTTTTTTTTTTGTGATAAATATTGTGTCTTGGGCCATAAACATGATGATTGTGCTAAGCCACCCACAGCTTCGGTTGAAGCTCAGTTTCCTACTGAACTGCTGGGTCCATCGAAAACCTGGCGCAAGAAATCATATACTGCTCCTGCCATTGTTCTGTGCAGCCTCAATCTCCATCTCCAATGCCTACTTGTCCCGCTAGTGATCCTCCGCCTGTTGCTTTGGATGCGCCTCCCTAAGAGGCATTTATTGTTGCGGAGCCACCGTTATCTCATTCACAAAATCTGGACGTCCTGGGACGGCCGGTTCATGACTTCATGACCGAGTCCCATGCACCTCATGCAGCTACTGTTGTTTATTCATTTTCTGACTCGGAGCTTCATGTGGAGACAATTAAGCATGTTGAGCATCTAGCCGTTTTTGAGCTCCCTAAGGAATTTCTTAATGCCTCAGCTAGTTGTGCTCATCGTATGCCATCTCATTCGGATCATGCCTTGGATGTTGAATTGTTGATCGGTTGTCTTATCTATCCGAGCACACTGATGATCGCGGCTTTGTTCCATTTGTACGTAAGCGTCATTTAATTCACACAGTCAAATTCCACGACTACCACGTCAGGTAGTTACTCGTAGTGTTGCTCGCTCTTCACGCTCTCAGCCTACTCTTTCTCAATGAATGTCATTTCTTGGAATGTTTGGGGCTTACGTACTTCTTTGCCCCATTTGTGTTTGTTGCTTCAATAGCATTCTGTTCATTTCCTATTTGTTATTGAGCCCCAACTGCCTAGCTCTCGGATGACTTTGGCTTTTCCTCTATGATGAGCGTATGTGATGGATGCGCCTAGTGTTTTTGGTAGGGCCGTGTTCTGGATTTATTGAATTCCTTCGAGTCTGTACAGGTTACGCATCTTTGTTTTCGTTTACTTTCTCAAAATATTGTTTACTGGCATTCGAGTGTCTATGGGCATCATAAAGTGGCTGATCGCCAGGTTCTTTGGGATTGATTTACGGAGACATCGTGACACTATTCAGGATCCTTGGCTATTAACTGGTGATTTTAATTCATCTTTATCACTTTCGGTTCATAAGGGGACTGCTCATCCCTTGTTATTGTCCCTGATCGATTTTAATGCGATGGTGGATTATGGTGCTTGGCATGTTGTCCCACATATTGGCACTCATTATACATGGCAGGGAGGCCACAGCTCAGGGCGTGTTTGGAGGTTCTAGATTGGACATTTTGTAATGCAGCTTTCTATGACGTATTTCCTGAGGTGCTTTTGACAGATCTTAGTTGCACTACCTCGGATCACTATCCACTGCTTGTTCAATGTCATTCGCAAGTTTCTGTCGGGCCTCGTCAGTTTTAATTTCTAATAGTTTGGACTACACATTCGGATTTCCATACATTGATGTGTTCAGCTTGGGAATCATATCTTACTATTAGGGGCATGCGTTCGTTATGCGACAGCTTTGTCGTTTTAAGAAGGATGTCTCCTGTTACAATAAAGATGTTTTTGGTAATATATTCCATCGGCTGAAGAATGCAAAACAGCAAGTTTGTCGGTTTGAGAGGGATTATGATCTAAATCCTTATGACAAGAATCGTGAGGCTTATTCCACTTCACAGTCGAGTTGCAGCAGGCCTCCGTACAGGAGATGGATTAATGGCGGCAAAAGTCTCGGGTTGAATGGCTTTGAGAGGGGGAAGCTAATACTCGTTATTATCATTCCTTAGTCAAAGAAAGACGTTGATGCTAAGGTATATATCATATAGAGATAACACAGGTGTTGTCTGTGACACTCCAGACTCAATCGGTGATGCGGCAGTGGCTCAATTTACGAGATTATTTTCTAGTCAAAATACGCAGGATAGTGCAGACTTCTGGTAGTGTATTCCCTATATAGTGACCGAGGCAGATAATATTCATTTGACGCACATGCCTTTGGTGGAAGAAGTGAAGCAGCCTGTTTGGTCGCCCGTCCCGCATAGTACAGCTGGTCCAGATGGTTATAATGGTTGGTTTTTTGCTTATGTTGGGATGTTACACACACTGATGTTTCTAAGGCGATTCAGAAATTTTTCTTGGGGTTTCCATTCCTGTGGGCGATGGCACATTCTATGATTGTTCTTCTTCCCAAAGGGGTGGCACAGCGTACCTTCAGTGATTATCGACCCATAGCCTTGTCTATGTTTATGAGTAAGATACAGACTCACATCATTGTGTCTTTGTTGAATGGCATTCTTCCACGTGTCATTTCCCTGAAGCAGGCCAGATTTCAAAAAGAACGGGGTATTTCTGAACATGTATTACTTGGTACTGAGATGGTACATTGGCTTGATTGTGGATCTCGGCCGAGTAATGCTATTATTAAGCTTGATATAGCTAAAGCTTTTGACCAGGTCAGCTGGCAATTCCTTCGCCAGGTTCTCCTTCATTTTGGTTTTTCTCGATTTTTCATCTCGCTTGTTCTCAATCATCTTGAAGGTACGTATATCTCTATTCTAATTAATGGTATTCCTCGGGGTTTTTGCCGACCTACCCGTGGGTCAAGCAGGGGGATTCCCTATCCCCCTCCTATTTATTTTAGCAGTAGAAGGATTTAGCCGTGGTCTAAAGTCTTTGGTTTCTACTTCATACACTTCCCCTTTCTCTTTATGTCGAATGCCGGTGGTCATATCTCACTTGTTTTATACTGATGATTTGTTGGTATTCTTGGTAGCAAATCGCTGAAATCTTTCTCGTTTCAAGTACTTCTTGACTTCTTTTGAAATGGTGTCGGGTCAGGCAGTCAACTAGCACAAAAGTACTGTGATTTTTTCATCACGAGTATCTTCCCACCAACGCCGTCTTTTCACAAAGTTGTTAGCCATGCGACAGTCGTCTCTGCCAATGAAATATTTCGGCTTCTATTTACATAAAGGTAAAACCCGAGTACCTCACTATGAGGATATTTTTACACCATGTGGATTCTCGGTTAGGGGGATGGCAGCGTACACTTTTGGGCACTTCAGGCCGATTGGCGCTTGTTCGTTTTGTCCTTTCATCTATGCCACTTCATATTATGACAGGCACTCGGATTCATAGGAGTGTTGTTTTGGTGCTTGAGCGGATATTCTCATGTTTTTTGGGTCTTAGCCGGCTGCATTAGGTCTCTGGGCGTAATATTTGGTATCCATATGAGGAGGGTGGTTTGGCTATTCGGGACCTTCAGGCTTTCTAGCCGCACATGCCTCTAAATTATGGTGGCTATATCATACTTTTGATACACTTTTGGCCAATACATGCGATCTCGTTATGGTGGTCATGGGGATTATTATCTGCGTCTCTATGACTCTCTTGTTTGGCAACGCATTTGCAGAATTCACAGTTTATGTTCTCTGATGGTTGACATGGTTGATGGCGACCCTGTTTGGCTGTCTGCCACTAGATCTTTTAAACTCCGACATGCTTATAATTTGTTTCGTCCGACAAAATCAGTGCTTATATCTCATACATATATTTGGTAAAAGACACAGCATCCAGCTATACAGGTGTTTCTTTGGAAACTATATCATCGTTCTTTACCTCTTCCAAATACACTTCAGTATTTTTTGGTAGCTCATCCTACTATTTGCTCTTTCTGTCGACTGAATTCGGCATCCACTACTCATTTATTCTTTACCTGTCCTGAGATCCGGGTTGTCTGGGATTATTTTGATGCCTTGTTGGATGTTTGGGTTACACCTCGTTCAGGCTGGCGTCCACATTTATTAGCCATATGGTTTACGGCCCCTCATTCTTTCTTGGGAGAGGTGCAAAAGATATATCCTGGCCTCCTCCTATGGCATATATGGAAAATGTATGTGCCATTGTTTTTGATGATGTTTCATGGTTCCAGCACTTGGTCATTCGATCTATTCGACAAGATCTCTACCTTTGGGCTAGTTCATGTCAGGTACACGGATTGCATCATCTATCCCACGGCTTATACAGTTGGGACTTTCGCCACCACTATGCTCTAGGAGGCTGTAGGTTATTCGTTGGTTTCCACCATCGCTGGGTCGTCTAAATCTTATGCTAATGCGGCTGTTGGCAGACACACGGCTGGAGGGGTTGCCATCATCCGTGAATCATCTGGTCGATTTGTGCATGCTCTTTCCTATCCACAGTGCCATGACTATCCACTTCGGGTTGAGGCCCAAGCTGTCCTACTTGCTCTCATCTATTATATACTATTATATGGGGCTTTTCATATCGAGGTTGATTGTCAGGAGTCAATCACTGTTCTTGCTCTTCAGGATTCCTACGTTGCATCAGACCATCATCATCTTTAATCTCTTCTTGCCGCCTGATCTCTCCACTTATGTCATGCTCCGAGAGAGATTAATCAGTCCGCACAATTCCTGGCTCAAGCTGCTTTTAAGTCATATACTTCGCTATCATCACTTCCATCGCATATTCAAGGATTGGTGCTCACGGACGCATCACTTGTGTCAATTCGTCATGCTAGTCCCGATATTCCTCATGGCATCTCACCCCACAGTTAGCCGGATGCTCCATCTTTGCCTCGGTTTCATGCATTGCATTGTGTTGGCTTTTGTACATTTTGCATTAGTTGATGTATTATGCTCTTTTCCACTTGTTCAGTCGTATAAATACGCATGCTTTTTCCTTCGTCTATGGTTTTTCCACAAGGGTGGTTTTACTTGGCAAGGTTTCAATGTTGACCTTATAGGCCATCTGGAAAGAATACACAACAGTAACATTCGGGGATGACGTCTTTTCATTGTTTCATCTTAGAGAGCGCATACATATAGGAGTATTCACATGGTGTTCATCAGTTTCTGGAACCAAATTTGCTGCTTCTATTTCGCATCTGGTGCATGCTCATTATTCCCCTCCTTTGCGCTCCCGTCGAATCCGGCTTATAAGGTGGAGATTGCCACCAACGGGAAAGCTGAAACTTAATATTGATGTCGCGGCTGGTCGCCGAGGGGCAGCTGGAGGGGCTATTCTGCGAAATCATCATGGTCAGCTGATCACAACTATTTGTTTTCCACTCCCAGTATTGCCGCCTCTACATGCTGTGTTATAGGCTATGCTTTTCTCTCTTATTTATTTTACGATGTTGGGCTAAATGGAGCTACAGATTGAGATCGACTGTCAAAACTTAGTGTCATTGATCACTAATTCCATCACACTATCAGGTCGTCTAGGTAGAGATGATGCTCGCCTTCAACAACATTTGTCCCTCATGCATGTTGTTATATCATACATCCCTCGGGAAGGAAATTAAGTTGCCCATGCGCTACCGCAAAATGGACTACTGAGGCGGGAGTTGTGCATATTTACCACTCTCTCAGCTCTCCCACCTATGGTGCAGAGTGGTTTACAGACAGATATTACTACAACATACATTCGTCCTTGAGGTTTCATGACATTGGCAATCAGCTTTATTCTCGCCTGCATCTCTTTGGTGATGGCAGCTGGGTATGTTTTCCGTGAAATATATTCTATGTGCACATTATAGTTTGATAATCACCTAATGTCAGGTCCTTTGTGCTTCCTGAGGTCAATGGTTCATTTAAGTCGCTTCACCGAGGGTTTTTCCATACATTATGGTCGACGGCATAGATTACAAGCTGTGTTGCCTGTACCACTATTGGTGACGGGCAACTCGGGTATTCGTTTACCACTTTTCTCATGCCTTTTTTTGGATTTAATCTACATCTATTACATGTAACTTTGAACGTGTTTGTTATTTTGAGGTATACCAATGCCGACCATCGCTGGATATATGCATCGAAGACTAGACTGCGGCTCTCCGTTTCTGCCTCTCGTGTTCACTCATTTGCTACTGGATTGACTTTGTTTTTATTTACACAGTCAATATATAGTTTATTACTGTCTTGTGTTTTACGGTTTTTATATGTATTTGCTTGTCTTTACTGTTTAGTTTGGGAAAGTCTCGCTCCATAGATAGTTTCAACAATGTAACCACAATATTCCTCCGCCACAAGTGAGGGTTTAAATATTAATAAAATATTCGGATGGTACCGCCCGTTCTTCACCTAAAAAAATATGCATTTTTTTAAATAAGGCATATTTTATTATGATAAGCCTCACTTATGGCGGAGGGAAACCATATTACATAAGTTCATCATATGAGAAAGCGAATGCAGTGATGCAATGATGGTTAACCGCCAATCATATATCATATGTCGCATTAAAATCTTGCCAAGTAAAACTACCCTTGTGGATAAAACCTTGGCGAAGGAAAAAGCGTGTATATTTATATGATTACGACGTTGAACCTGTAGAATCCACACTGAAAAGCACAACTAAACTAATGTATTTGCAATATGTCTAGTGTTTTCCCAATACTCTCCGCGGTAGCAGTTTGCAGGGAGGCATTTTTGTTTCCTCAAGTGGCTGAGAAAGAGTTCCATCAGCTGGCCATGGATCCGATAGATGTTGGCCTCATTTAATTGTATGTGTATCCGTCCATGCCAGAAAGAAGAAATGGTAAATATTATAAAATTGAAATGAAATACGAAGCAAAGAAGGAGGAGTTTCATGATCGTACCAATGTTTCCTGTATTCATAATGAATACATGCAACAACGAAACATTGATGCTCTTGAAAGACGATCGCCACTGCACTGAAATAATGTTGCCATCCAGATTATCCTCAATTAAAACAGAATATAAATTGTTACTGGCATATCGCAAATAAGGTAAAATGGATGATAAATGGATCAGAGATATGAGTAGAAACATACCCATGTTGTCTATGTATATATGACATAGGCAACAAATTTATAAAAGCGCCAACCCTTTGGGAGACATTAAAACCGCAAATTGGGGACCGAAGAGTCCATAATAATTGGTCCTCAAACTTCACATGGCAATGAGGATAAAGATGTAAAAAGTGTTACGCCTACGGATCTTAATCCATGCCATGAAAGTGTATGCGCCGCAGTGTTAGTCTCACGTGGAGAGTAAGCTAACGTGGAAGAATTTTGGCATAAAAACTGTATTGTACGTCGCAAATCAGCAGCATATGGTCCTGTGAATTTTTCTTGAGTGGATAAGTGATGTAGTAGCATCTTACAATTAGTTTTGAGGATGAGATGATCATAATCCCTGGAGTAATATATAAGAGCATACTGTAGGGCCATAAGTTCAGCTCTCAAAGGTGTCATAACAGGCAAATAAAAACATATTGTAGAGAAAAAGGGGTTTGAGTGATTACAAAATACATGATTTAAATAACAGGTACCAAAGAAATGCATGACATGTTTTATGAATTGACACGTTTTTGCATGAAAACTGCCTTATATAGTTCATATATAATGTTGTTGTATTAACGAGCCATGAAGCTTTAAATCTTGCATCAAATGGCAAACATTTGTTGTGTTTGAACTATTTTCAGGTGCCACCATTAATGAACTAAACTAGTTCACTAAGTGAAGTACTTAGTTAAATGAACTAAGCAGTTCATTAAATGGTGATATATTTGGAGAAGGCACAAAAGCAACAAATGGAAGAATGGAAGGTCTTCTCCTCTCCTTTGTACAAGCCTTTTAACACACACACACACACACACACACACACATATATATATATATATATATATATATATTCAAATTTATCTAGTCATGAAATGATGACAACTTTCATCCAATCAATGAGTGCCAAGTAAGCAAGGTCTTAATGATCATCCAATGACGAGTTGCCAAGTAAGCAAGTGAATGTCACAATGATACAAGATATTCTTCCAAGGACTTAAGAGATAATTTTCAAGAGGAATAAAAGGCATAGGGGGGCGGCCACATGTTGATAAAAAGAGAAGAACGAGAGCAAACAAAATACAAGACAAGTCTTACAATTTCCAAGAGCAAAAACGTTGCCTATCTCTTCTTCTACACTTCTTTCTTTCTTCTCTCTTAAAGCCTATTGTATTCATATTCATACATCTTGAATAGGCTTCATCTATACCACCACACACTCTATATTTTTGTAAAATATTGATCAAGGTGTGATCAATC
>AP025042.1:33771269-33883662 GCA_036186865.1 Eustoma russellianum | reverse complement strand
TATATATATATATATATATATATATATATTCAAATTTATCTAGTCATGAAATGATGACAACTTTCATCCAATCAATGAGTGCCAAGTAAGCAAGGTCTTAATGATCATCCAATGACGAGTTGCCAAGTAAGCAAGTGAATGTCACAATGATACAAGATATTCTTCCAAGGACTTAAGAGATAATTTTCAAGAGGAATAAAAGGCATAGGGGGGCGGCCACATGTTGATAAAAAGAGAAGAACGAGAGCAAACAAAATACAAGACAAGTCTTACAATTTCCAAGAGCAAAAACGTTGCCTATCTCTTCTTCTACACTTCTTTCTTTCTTCTCTCTTAAAGCCTATTGTATTCATATTCATACATCTTGAATAGGCTTCATCTATACCACCACACACTCTATATTTTTGTAAAATATTGATCAAGGTGTGATCAATCTTGCATCCGCTAGGTGGTGGTGTTTGTGATCGTTCTAATCACTTACTAGGTTTGTAAAGATTTGGAGTTGGTGTGTAACTCCATCAACCCTGTGTGGAAGGTGTTGCTTGTTGTTTTGTGATCAGTAATAACTAAGAAAGGTGTCCTCGAAGACTAGAGTAGGTTGATTTAACCGAATCAGTATAAAATTCCTTGTATTCTTTACTTTTCAGCACTTACTTTCTGTTTCCAGCACAGTGCATCATTTTTATCATGCTCTTAAGCAAATTAGACGAACTTCAAAAGTCACGAAACTTTCAGAAAAATTATCCACACATCTTAAGGTTCATTTGGCGCAAGTTTCAACCCTTTTGGATAAGTATAAGTCATCCAAACGTCAAAAGTTCTGAGACTAGTGCAGTCTGATTTTCAGGATTGCAACGGTTGAGACTTTGAACGTGTTTGACTAACTTCCAAAAAGAATTTTTCAAAACTGTTTCAACCCAATTAAATACACATAATAAGGGATGTGTCCTTGAAGTTTCATAGCATTGGAGTCACAGTTTAATAGGAATTAAATTTTCAAATTAGACTATCGTTTCTGGCATATTTGCGCAATCTAACCACCAACGATTTTAAAGGGTTTAAAGGTGAATTTTAATCTGAAATTTTTAGGAGATACTAAAAACATCTGAGATTAAAATCTCCAAATTTCCGAATTTTTGAAGACCTATAACCTAGTTTTTAAAACGTTTCAAAACAGGTCCTGAAAACAGAAACTGTTTTCAGAAGTTGGGTTTTTGGTCTAAAACAATTTTAAAAACCAAATTATCCGCACCCACTATTCAATCCCCCCTTCTAGTGGTGCCTTGCAAATCCTACGAATGGTATCAGAGCGCAGGAACACTCACAACAAAAAGATTCAACGATCTAAGTGAGATGGCAACCACAAACTTCAAAACCAAGCAAGAAGGTATGTCTAGTCAAAGGCCTCCTCTTTTTGACAGTGAGTCTTTTATTCAATGAAAGTTAAGAATGAAGCTTTTCCTTATGGCTATTGATATTGATCTATGGTCCATTATAGTAGATGACCCATTTTTTCCGTCAAAATTATCCAATGTAGATGGAGTCACACTAGAGGTTGTTAAGCCTAAACAAGAGTATACTAGTAATGATAAAAAGAGACTGAGCATGAACGCTAGAGCCATGCAATTACTTCTAAATGGGCTAAGTAAAAGTGAATCTAGCTATGTTTCTAATTGCTCTAGTGCTCAAGAAATGTGGACAATTCTTGAGATGAAACACGAAGGGACTAGTCAAGTAAAGAGTCCAAAATTAACATGCTTATGTCCACACTTGAGTCATTTAAATTATTGTCAAATGAGTCTATCTTTGATATGGATCTACGCTTGACTAACATTTACAATTCTCTTGAGTCTCTTGGCAAAGCCTTCTCTATGCAGAAAAAGGTCCAAAAGGTATTACGAAGCTTACCATCCGAATGGGACCCTAAAGTGACGGCTATAGAGGAGAGCAAAGAAACAAAATCAATTAAAATGGAGGAACGAATTGGATCACTTAAGGTATATGAGAACAAACTCACTATAAGGAAATCGGAATCATCATCAAAACAAGGTAAGACTATTGCGTTTAAATAAAATGAATACGTCTCTACTTCTTCCGATCACGTAGATGATAGTGATTCTGAATCAGACAATGATGGCTTAATTTTATTGGCTAAAGGCTTGAGAAAATTCATGAGAAAGTCATTTAAAAACAAACCTAAGGCTACTTCCACTAAAAGAAATAAGAATAAAACCAATGACAAGGATATTAAACGCTACCAATGCAGTAAACTTGGACATCAATCATATGACTGCCCTAAGAAGGACAAGAAAACAAACAAACACCTTGACAACGATCGGACCAAAAATAGACTCGTCTCAGAACCTAAGCAAAGGAGAAGAGCTGTCAAGGCCTCCACTTGGAGTGACACATCTGATTCTGAGACTGATACAGAAGAGGAGACTGCACAAGTATGCTTTGCTTCCAAAGCATCAAACGAGGTATCTTCTGACTCTGATTCTGACTCTGAGCCTTCATATGATGATCTTTTCAGTCAGTATTTAGAATTGCATAAAGTTACTAAGACTCTCGCAAAAGAAAAGAAGCGATTAATTGAAGAAAAGAAGTTGTTAGAATCTTCTAACACGAATCTTGTTGCTCAATTAAACGATTCAAAAAAAGAGTCGTCATGCATCATAAATGCATTGAAATCAGAGATCACATCATTGACAACACATAATAATGAAATAAAATCCGAGATTTCAAATTTGAAATCAAGGAATACGGATTTAGAAAAAATGATGAAAAAGTTTGATACGGGATCTAACATGCTAGATCGCATTATTTTATCACAAAAACATGATAGTGATAAAACTGGATTAGGATACATTGAGACAAATGAGGCATCATCTAAACCAACCAAGTTTGTTTTGTCTAAGAAAGTAGACACATCAAAGGCATACGTAGCGTCAAAAGTGACGCCAAGACCCCCTCTCCCCTCATCTCGTCACATCTCTTCTTCATATCATACGAAATATAATTATATGCCGTGTATATATGAGAAGAGACAAGTGATGCATACACGCCATCCATTTCATCCATCTAGATCATGCACTACGCACACCAACACGAGCACATATCAAAACCGCAAACCATATGATGCGTATAAAGGAGTTCTTGGCCAAAGGCCTCAAGTCCACTCACCACATGTCTACTACATTGCTCCTTCATCTACATTCTTACTATTTTCTAGACCGAGAAGGATCACCTAAGTATGGGTACCGAAAGGTACTTTTACTAAGAGGTGAATAACTAACTCGTAAGGGCCCAAAATCAAAAGGGTACCTAAATCATTTTTGTACATTGTAGGGAACCCACACATCAAAAGATACATCTATAATATGGTTCCTTGACAGTGGTTGCTCGAGGCACATGACGGGTGACCCGAGCTTGTTCACAAAATTGAAGAAGGTCACAAAAAGTGGATCTGTGACCTTTGGAGACAACAATGAAGGCAAAATCATTGGAAAAGGTACAATCGGAAGCCCAAGCACCCTTCAAATCTCCAACGTCTTTTTGGTAAGCAACTTATCCTATAATCTTCTTAGCATTTCACAATTTATTGACAACAGTTTTGATGTGTGTTTTACTCATCCATATTGCAATATAATAAATAAAAATGGAGAAGTAGTGTTAAAAGGAAAAAAAGGAAAGGGAACATTTTTACGCTTTCTATAGATGACATGTTAGACGCTAAGGTTAAGTGTTTTATGTCAAATGAACCTAATGTTAACTTGTGGCATAGACGTTTAGGACACATCAGCATTTCTACACTTGAAAAACTCCAACGAAAGAACCTAATATGAGGATTACCTAAACTTGATTTAGACAACTTTCAGTTGTGTGAATCTTGCATTAAAGGAAAACAAACACGCGACTCACTTAAACCTAAAAATGAAATAAGCACGTCTTGAGTTTTAAAACTATTACACATTGATTTGTTTGGTCCTAGTCGCACTACGAGTATCGGTGGACGTCATTATGCATGTGTGATTGTTGATGATTTTTCTCGTTATACTTGGACTTTGTTTCTTGCACATAAAGATGATAGTGCCATTGAGATTGCGAAACTAATAAAACAACTTGAAAATCAATATGGTTCAATGTGAAAAGGATTAGAAGCGATAGAGGCGGTGAATTTAAAAACAAGGACATGATTGCATTTTGCGAAGAAAAAGGAATCAAACACGAGTTTTCGCCACCTAGAACTGCTCAACTAAATGGAGTAGTAGAAAGAAAGAATAGGACATTACAAGAAATCGCTAGAACCTTGCTGTGTGAAAATAAATTGCCTAGATTTTTGTGGGCGGAAGCCATAAATTATGCATGCTATATAATTAATCATTTGTCTATTAGAAATAAAATAAATAAAACGCCTTATGAGATATTAAATGATCGTATGCCTAAAATTGATTACTTTCGTGTGTTTGGTTGCATTGCATATTTTTGGAGATTCACCCCTACACTTAAAATATATTATTAAGCCGAATTGGTCCAAGCAAACAGAGCGTCTGGGCATATAAGCTATTTTGAATATAGAGCGCCTAGACATATTGGCCGCCATTAGGGCACCATAGACATAATTACCTAGCCTGGGACAAGGTTCCTATGTCATATTGACTATTAGGGGACTAATTTGTAAATCTTATAGTATAACTCATTTGTAGGGAAAGTGCTATAGCCATTGCATTGATTTTGGACAGTTTTAGTTGGGTTTTGGATATTTTGGTTATTTGGAAATTTGGGTTTTGGACTGGTTAAGCCGGCTTTGGATATTTTGATTTGGACCGAGTTGGACTTGGATATGGATTTTGGACTTTGGACCGGCTAAATCGAATTTGGAAACGTTGGACATTTGTACTTTGGATACTTTTGAATCTTTGAAAATTTTGGGCCTTTGACTTTGGACATTTGACATCGCATGTTTAAAAAATTGCATCATGTTTTGATTTGAACTAACCCCTGATTTGTGTAGGTTATATGACTTTGTTACACTATTTGATGGCTTTGTTTTGGCATGTTAGGGGTATAATGGTGAATTAATTTGCGAATGAGAAGCATGCTTTTATTTTAAATTGTTACTTATTTTTGTTACACTTTCTTCTCCGTATATGATCATGGAAAGTACAGTGAGGCTACTTACTGGACGATGTATGCCGCTCATACTATACTTTGTTGATGATTTTGTAGAGCTTCAGAGGTAAGATAAGTATGCATCGAGGATGATTAGGATTGGAGATTTCGATGCATGAGGATATTATGATGAGATTTTCGAGGACTTAGTTGAGACAGTGACTTTGCTACTCGAGTTTTATGTATTTTGGAGATTTAGTTAGTACCTACATTTGGCATTTATATCGGATTAGTTTTGCCTACACTTTGATATTAGTGATAATGATCATTTTGAGGTTTTAAATTTTGACTTCCATTGACGTGTATTTGTTTCGTCTTTGACGCCTTGTATTTTCCTTAAATCATTTCAAGTAGTAGGGCTTAAGACGGGTCGCTACCCACCTCTTGCTCTCTTCTTTAATCTTCTCCTTTCTGCTCTCTTTATTTGTGTAGCTAAGGTGTTTTATGGTGAGTTGTCTTTGAGCTACATTATACACCTCTTGTGTTGAATTGGTAAGATTGATTAGCCGTTATTATAAGGCTAAGTCAATAGGCGGTTGAGGTGTTGTTGTATTAAAAGTAGTATACAGGTGATAAATTAAGCTTGATTAGGGTTGGTGTATAACTATATGATCAAGCAAAGTTTTCTTCGTAACGGTGATCATTCATAGTAAAAATCCAAGGAAAGGTGTTCCTTGGTACTGGAGTAGGTCACATTGACCGTACCAGGATAAGTTCTTGTGTTCTTGTCTTCATTACTTTTCTGTCTTATTTTTCAGTTTTTATGCTGAACTTCAAAAATCCGAGAAAAATTGAAAAATGTTTTAAAAATGCTGACTTTTAGATTCAACCAGCTTCAGGCTACTAGATTTCATTTTCAACAACAATCACTTGATTTGAGCAAAGAAAAGCTAGCTAATAGTCATTGCAACTTTATTGCACAAATCTTTGAGCAAAATTGACCTATCTTCAAACTTTTGCAATTCTAAATTATTTGGCTAGGATAATCTGTTAGAAGTTTTTGAAAACATAAACAAGACTTCTACAGCTTTTTTTGACATAAAGAAAACATTTTTTAGATAAGAATACAAGAAGTTATAGCGTTTCAAAGTTAAAGCACTTTTTTGTCGAGTTCTGAAAAGTTTGTGTAATCAAAAGTTTTTGCCTTGTTGAAGGATCAAAAGACTTTTGAATTTCTCTCAAATTTTTACAGATGTTATAAAACATCTTGAAGTTTGTTTCTTGGAAGTTTCAAAAGCTTTGGAATTCTATATAAAAAGAAACAAATTTTTAAACATAGACTTTGACTCTTAGCTTCAAAGAATCAGATTCAAGGGGAGTCCTTGAAAAGTTTTCTTTTAATAATGTGATTTCCGCTAACCACTATTCACCCCTCCACCCTCTAGTGGTTTTTATGTAGGGATTACAATCCAACAAGTATAAAACACTTTTGTATTTTTTGTTTCCAAGTCACATCTCTCCCGGGAAACATCATCATATGTCCCGAAGGAGATTTACGATAATCCAAGCTTCCAGGTAGATCCGAATCTGAAAAACCAACCAATGTAGGCTTATCACATTGCAAAGTTAGTCATAGATTCAATGTTCCTCGAAGATATCTCATAATCTACTTCACAGACTTCCAATGATTTCTTCTGGATTTGAGAGATAACGGCTGACAATTCCCATAGCATGAGCTATATGTGGTATTGTGCAAACCATAACATACATCAAACAACCAACAGCCGATGAGTATGGAACATTCTTCTTAAGCAATTTCTCGTCATCAGTAGATGGACACTGCTTGTGTTACAACCCACATTTCTGGGTCGGTAGAAAAAGAAATAAGTTAATAGAAAAGAAAATAAATATTCAACATCGATAAATTTAATGTGGGATGAAAACTTGAATAGGAATTAGGTAGGACATCGAGAGATGCTCGGAGGAATAACTAAGCGATAAATTAATCAATATATCACCAATATGACCAACATCGATAACAAACATTTTATAATTACATCAAGAATTAAAATAAGCCTATTAGCCAACAACTTAAACTCTAGAATAAATTAAAACAACAGAAAAAGATGTGGCACAGGTAGTTTCTACTACTTAAATAAAAGGAAAGAAAGTAGGACATGTGAAGATATTTTAGAAAAGAAAAAAGAGGGGAAGGCCAAAAATTCGGCCATGTGGCCAAGTACAAGTTGGAAGAAGTCTTCCAAAATTTCTTCCAAAAAGGCCTCACTTTTCTTATCTTTCCTCAACCACTCCACTCCACTCATTTCATTTTTCCCTCATTTTCCTCCCTCTTCTTGTAAACAGTCAACCCCTGTAGAAAGGGGGAATTCCCCCTCTTTCTTCCACACTACACACTTCAGTTTTTAAAGTTTAGCCAACACTTTTTTTTTCTTCCAGGAGAGAGAAAAACTAGTCTTCAAGCTCCATTTCTTCCACTTCAACTGATACGATCTTGGATCATATAAAATTAATGATCGCTTCTTTCAACTCCAAAAGACACCTTTGATCAACCCTTGTGGGGGACAATGGTGCAAACACCACCTTCTTGGACAAGAGATGTCAACAACGTCTACGTCGAGCAATTCGAATCTTCCAATCCAACACGTCGTTCTATATCCTTGGATTGTGATTCACCAACTAGGTTTGCTTAAACCTTGATTGGATCTAGCCTTGATTTTAGTTTGTTAAAACCAAAGGAAAAACACCAGTGTAAATGAAGCATAAAGCTGCCAAAAGTTTGGAATTCTGAAATTGAAATTATGAAAAAACTGAATTCTCTTGCTGCCTTTTCCTACCTTTTATAAAACTATATTTTGACTATTCCTAAAAGATAAATAATCAATCAAAGTCCTGATCACTACCTATCAATCTAAATCAAATTTACATAAAAGATAAGTCAAAGCTAATCAAGGAAGATTACATAATTTGAATTCCTAAAATCTCGCCCTGGAATACACCCTGTCGGTTATTAGCTTATACAAGCTTCTAGACATCGAATTAGGGTTTGACCTCTTCAGTAAATTGTAGGTCATGCAATTCCATTGACTTTGGGATTTTGAATCACCTCATTTGGACTTTTCTTCAAAGCGATACAGTCTTCCAAAGATCAGGTATCTATCTAATGGGCTTCAATACTTTCCATTCTCGACTACCATCTTCCATCTGATTTCGGTCCATCTTGTAGCTCGAATTAGGAAAAGTGAAAAGCATGATAATCATCCCAAATTGAGTTGTCTAATACCTCCAAGTAGTTTGAACACATTTGAACTAATACTCCGACCCGTGCATCCAAAATACCGAACAGTGTCCGGCTGTCTTTCTGAAACATAGGAATTCTCCAAGCCATTTTCTTTATCTAGTCTTGGCACCTACAAAGGCACTCAAAAACGACCATTAACACACCAGTCACATATTAACAGACTCCATAAGTTATCCTAGACCTAAGCAAAGACAAGACAAACAACTAGACTCGATACTACGACGCGTTTGCATGAAATGACCATCCTGCTCTCCCACCAACCATTACATCTTATAATTCATCTTGTACATGTTTAAACAAGAATCTCTTTAGTTTACATCTTCTACTTGTGCAAAAGCTTCTTGTTTGTGGAGTTTGTATGTTCAAGGCCATTGTTTGTGAAGTTTGTATATTTAGGGCTCACTGTGCGACATCATTCTGGAGGACCTGTGTAGCACCACACAAGGGTGACTAGAGTTAAATACCAACTCCATCCTTTTACAATCTAAACAATCAAGCAAATCAATCACGAAAACCGCCACCGATTGAATGAAGGTTTGATCACACCTTGATCAACCTTTTACAAACAATGAACGTGTATAGGTGGTATATTCAAAGGCTATATAGTACGTGGAATATATGAATGATAGGCTTGAGACTAAGAAGAAGAGAAAGAAAGGAAGAAGAAGGTCTAGCTTTTTGCACTTGTAGAATATGAATTGTTGCTTAGCCTTGTCTTGCACATCTTCTCCTTTTTATCACACTTTGGCCGCCCCTAGGGCTTACTTCCTTCCTTGAGAATTGTCTTTAATGTCCTTGGAACATTGCCTTGTGTAATAGATGACACAATCTTGCTTACTTGGTGCAATATGATTGGAGGGATAACTTGTCCTTGCCTAGTTGTCACTTGTTGATTGGCCATCATTAGTCCACCTTGGCACCTTTTAAATGAGCTGTAAATTCCAAAAAAAATATGAAAACATGTGCTCAAATTCTAGTAAAATAATTATCATACAATCACACATTAATCCCCTTCAATTTTGGAAGACAATTGAAGACAAAAACATGTCAAAATTCGTCCATAACAAACATGTGCTTAAATTTCAGCATGTGTTGTATTTTGAATTGTTTCCTTGTTTGTTGCCCTCTTCAATGTCACCAATCATGTGTGGCTTATTTTCCACCAATTAAAGAGCCAAATAAGCTCCACATAGGCTCCAACAAAGCTGAAAATGACGTGCAAAATTCCTGCACATGTGCTAAATTTTCTTTTGGTAAGTTTTTTCAAATAATAGACACTATATAAACATATATAGTAAATAATAATCAGCCATATTTTGAATTTTCTAGAACACTTTAACATGTTTTGAATGTGTAAAATGTGTCCAGATACATGTTACATCTATGTCTAAAGAACGTTCCATGTGTGTATGTTCGTAGCAAACCAAATTTTCAACTTTCGTTGATTGTGCAATTTTTCTCCGATTAAATTCAAACTTCTTACACATGTAATATATATTATGTGACACATAATATACATAAAATGAGGTGTATATTCAGCTATAGTGGCTGAATAGAAAATGCCAATGTGCAACAGCATGCTGAAAGAAATTCCATTACTATCAATTCTCCAGCATATCCGAAGAAGCTGTTATAGATTGTGAATCAATTCTCCAGCATAAACCTCCTCTTATCAATGCGGATGACAACAGCATGCTGAAGGAAATTCCATTACTATCAGAGGTGAAGGCAGCAGTTTGGGATCTCAGTCCCACAAGTGCCGCTGGCCTGGATGGCTACCCTGGGTCTTTCTACAGACGTTTTTGTCACTTGATACAGCATGATGTGCATAAAGCAGTTCAAGAATTCTTTTTGGGAATCCGAATGCCAAAGACAGTAGCAGCAGCATCCATTATTCTTATACCAAAGGTATGTAATCCTCAAACATTTGCGGATTACCGTCCTATATGTCTTACTAATTTTATTTCCAATACCATCACAAGATTACTAGCTACAAGACTGGGAAGAATTTTGCCAAAGCTCATTTTGCCAGAATAAGCAGGCTTCATGAAAGGAAGAGACATCACAGAACAAGTACTACTAGCACAAGAGATCGTACATGTCCTAGACAAACGCACAAGAGGTGGGCAGATTATTATCAAACTGGATATGGCCAAGGCATTCGATCGGGTTAGTTGGAGGTATCTCCAACTACTGATGGAGCGCATGGGTATGGATAAGCGCTTTGTCCGCATTATTATCAACAATTTGAGCGAAACAAGATGCTCTATTCTTCTCAATGGTAGTCTAACGGAGCCATTTTCCATTGGTAGAGGAGTGAAGCAGGGAGACCCTTTATCTCCATTATTATCTATTCTATCATCTGAAGGATTTACAAGAGGGCTTAATCACCACATAAGGGCAGGCACAATCGCGGGCTTTAAGTCAGGTCGTGCGCCGTGTGTCTCACATCTGGGATTTGCAGATGACTTGTTAGTTTTCCTCAATGGTTCGGCATGCAAATTGGCAAAATTTCGGAAATATTTAGGCATATATCAGAAGGCCTCAGGACAACTGGTAAATTATAACAAAAGTCAATTTGTTGCGGGACAAGGTGTTTCGATTACTAATTCTATGGCAGCTTTGGGCATGAGATCGACTTCATTGCCTATAAAATATCTGGGATCATATTTGCATAAGGGGATAAATAAAGCCAGGTATTGTTCAGCTCTTCTCAATCACTTTGACGTTAAATTGTCATCATGGTCAACTAATTTCCTATCCATGGTGGGGAGAATAATTCTCATCAAACACGTGCTCAACACGTTACCAACACATCTCATAGCCAGCTCCAGATTGCCAAAAGGTGTGATTAACATTTTAAATCGGAAAAAGGCTTCTTTTCTTTGGAAAGGACGACATCACTGGCAGTCCTGGCCCTCTGTGTGTCGTTAGGTTGACGTTGGTGGTCTAGGCATTCGACATCTTTTGCATGTCCAAAAAGCATACGATTGTCAGTTGTGGTGGAAGTACTTTCACTCCAATACATTATGTGCAGACTTTTGTAGAGCCAAGTATGGACATCGTTCCTCCATTTATTCTCATATCTATGATTCATCTACGTGGAAAAGAATTTGCAGCATACATGACTATATGGAGATGCATACTTATACAACTCACGATATGCTTCATTGGGCACCAGATGAAAATGGACAATTTTCTATACGCTCAGCTTACTCTCTAGTGGCTTCTCATGGCCATGCCAAGGTTGAGACACGTTTTATTTGGTGGAAAAGCTCACATCCAGGTCAGAAAGTTTTTCTCTAGCGGCTTTGGACACAATCTCTACCACTGGTTAATAATCTTTGTTGCTGGATGACATCCTACCCATCGCAGTGTGCTTTTTGTCGCCAAAATCATGACCATCAAGATCATGTACTTCAATGGTGGCAAGAGTCCTCGCAACGAACAATGTTAGGCCACCTTAAAGCAATAGTGCCATCACTTGTAGCTTGGGAAATATGGAAAATGTATGCAGCTTGTAGATTTGGAGAGGAGCAATTCAGCTATGATCGGTTGTATACAAAGACAAAAGGAGTAGTATATACATGGTGTTCCTCAATAAACGGGAAAAAATTTGCTCAAACAATTCTTCACCTTGTTGATCAACAATTCTCCCTGGCATTACGTATGAAGAGGGTGACAATAGTTCGTTGGCAACTTCCACCTTCGGGCAAGCTGAAATTAAACGTTGACGCCACTATAGGACAAAGAATTGTGGCAGGTGGCGCGGTACTTAGTACGGATCAAGGCCTTCTTCTTTCTGCTATCTGCTTTCCACTACCTTTCTTACGGCCGCTGCGGGCGGAGATTCACGCAATGAAAATGGAACTGCTGTACTATGCGCAACAATACGACAACATAGTGGTGGAGATGGATTGCCAATTTCTGATCACTCTGCTGTCTGAAAATAGACACTTAACTGGTTCACTAGCATCGGATATCACATGTGCAATGCAGTTCCTCAGTCTTAAGCATTCAACAATTCAATATTGTCCACGGGAAGCAAATTCAGCAGCACATAGGGTGGCGAGGTATGGCTATCGATCATCCAGATTGTAATTCTACAGTTCAGTCCATGAATTGCCGTGTGAAGTTCGCGGAGCTGTAATCACGGACCTTCATCTGCCGACCTTTAGAGTGTAATACATGTCCGCCAAATATCCATGTCGTTGTCTGTGTTTTCGAGCACAAGCAACATTGGTGCATTTCCTATTCATTCACTCGTTCACTATGCACGTTAAAATCTGCATTACGCTTCCATATGGTAATCATTATTTCATGCTTGCTCTTGCGTTTGCTTTGGCATGGTGGACTTTATTTACAGGGGCAAAAATGAGCCTACCAACCATTCTCCAGCATGGCACAAGTCTACCTACTAGTGGCAATCACCATCTCTTGTCGTCTTGGTTCATGACGAGCCAAGGTGACTTTGGTATGGTCTGGATTTCAACACATGCATTATCTTATATTTTCACTGTGTTACTTCTAACTGCATTTTTGCATTCTCATGAGGCACATGGTACACCTGACACTGCACCAATCAATCACGGCATTTCGGCAACATCGGACGCAAGGCATGATGCATGGCTCAGTAGTGATATATCTTTCTGCCAGAATTCCAAAATTTATTCATTCACATACAGATTAGGCGTAATTACCAGTTGTATAAATATGTATGCTTTTTCCATCGCCAAGGTTTTATCCACAAGGGTGGTTTTACTTGGCAAGGTTTTAATGCGGCATATCATATACGACTGGAGACTCGCCATCATTGGAGAGTTGTTTCATTTATTTTCATACAGAGGTGTTTGTAATATGGTTTTCCTCCGCCACAAGTGAGGCTTTCAATAAATTATCTCTTAAAATAAATATATATATATATATATATATATATATATTAGGCATGTGAGATAAAATGAGGAGAAGACTTTCCATTTTCAAATTTGTTGCCATATACCTTTCTCCAAATATGTCTTCATTTAATGAACTTATTTGTTCATTAACTTAAGCCCTCCACTTAATGAACTAGTTTAGTTTATTAATCGTGGCACCTGAAAATAATACAAAGAAAAATGTTTGCAATATGATGTAAGCTTTAGCGCTTCATGGCTTGTTAGTACGGCTACAATATATATAAGCATATAAAGCATGTTTATCACATAAACGTGTCAAGTAATAATTCATTCATGCATTTCATAAGCACATAGCATTTATATCATGCATTTGTAAATCGCTCAAACCCTTTTTCTCAACAATCTCCCCCTTTTGATTATTTTCAAAATAACATTGGTTTATGATTTAAATGTGGTCGCTCCCTACAATTATGCGCAAGCTTGAATTTCATATCGTCGTGCTCCTCCTTAAATCATGCTTCTCTCTTCCTCTTAAATCATACTTTTCTCCCCCCCCCCTTTATTTTGTAAATATCATCAAAAGTACAAGTAACAATGAAGAGAAAGAGCAATTTATATCATCAGAAATCATGCATTTTTTTGTACGTCGTACAGGTTATTGATTCAAAACTTTGCAAATGTACCATTTGGTACCAAAACTTGGGTGACCTTCCTCGGTCTTACAAAAGGTGAGAAAAGAGATGAAGAAGCAATATAATAGATGTTAGGTGCAAATCCATTTGGCCTATGGCCGAGAATCCCATCATGCTCATGATAAGATTTTCGTTTTTGATATGCCCTTATGTTAGTGTCCATGGTGCGTGATCCAAATGCATTAGTATGATACGAGTGTCACCTATGCATCAATCATTTTCTTTCATATCTATATGGTACATGATTATACCTTGCACGTGATGAAAAAGCAGGAGTGCGATGAGATATAATGTGTGGTGTACTAGAAATCTCTTTAGGTTGTACACTTGTCTTGAACACATCCGGTTTCTTAGATGAGGATAAAATAAATTTGGTCGACTTATTTTGTGCTTCATTTTCTTCAACGTATCCTAATCTGGTTTTGTCACTTTCATGCTTTTGTGATGAAATCAGGCGATCTAGCTTGTTCGTACCCATATCGAATTGCTTTACCATTATTTCGAGATCCGAGTTTCTTGATTTCAAATTTGAAATCTTGGCTTTCATTTCATTGATTTCGGATGTTAAGGATTGAATTTCAGATCTCAATGAAACAATCAAACTAGACGACTCCTCTTTTGAATCCTTTAATTGAGATACAAAATTTGTGTTAGAGGATTCTAACACTTTCTTTTCTTCAATCAAGCATTTCTTTTCCTTTGCAAGAGTCTTAGCAAACTTATTTAATTCAGGATATTGAACATACAAATCATGATACGATGGTTTAGAATCGGAATCACAATCGGAATTTACCTCATTATCAACAGATTGAGGCCTTTGGCTTGACATACCTTCTTGCTCGATTTTGTGGCTAGTTGATGATATCTCAGAAAGATTGTTATATCTTCTTCTTGTGAGTGTGCCTACGCTCTCATACCACTTGTAGGATCTGCATAGCACCACACAAGGGTGACTGGAGTTAAACAATAACTCCACCCTTTTACAATGAAAACAATTAAGCAAATCAATCACGAACACCACCACCGATCGAATGAAGGTTTGATCACACTTTGATCAACCTTTTACAATTAATGAACATGTATAGGTGGTACATTCAAAGCCTATATAATATGTGGAATATATGAATGATAGGCTTGAGACGAAGAAGAAGAGAAAGAAAGGAAGAAGAAGGTCTAGCTTTTTGCACTTGTAAAATATGAATTGTTGCTTAGCCTTGTCTTGCACATCTTCTCTTTTTTATCACACATTGGCAGCCCCCTAGGGCTTACTTCCTTTCTTGAGAATTGTCTTTAATGCCCTTGGAAGATTACCTTGTGTAAAAGATGACACAATCTTGCTTACTTGGTGCAATATGATTGGAGGGATGACTTGTCCTTGCCTAGTTGTCACCTGTTGATTGGCTATCATTAGTCCACCTTGGCACCTTTTAAATGAGCTGTAAACTCCAAAAAAATATGAAAACATGTGCTCAAATTCTATTCAAATAATTACCATACAATCACACATTAATCCCCTTCAATTTTAGAAGACAAGTGAAGCCAAAAACATGCTAAAATTGGTCCATAACAAACAACATGTGCTTAAATTTCTGCATGTGTTGTATTTTGAATTGTTTCCTTGTGTGTTGCCCTCTTCAATGTCATCAATCATGAGTGTCTTATTTTCCACCAATTAAAGTTTCAAATAAGCTCCACATAGACTCCAAAAAAGCTAAAAATGGCATGTGAAATTTCTGCACATGTGCTGAATTTTCTTTTGGTGAGCTTTGTCAAATAATGCACAACATTTACACATATATGGTAAATAATAATCAGTCCTATTTTGAATTTTCTAGAACATTTTAACATGTCTTCAATGTGTAAAATAATTCTAGATACATGTTACATCGATGTCTCAAAAACGTTCCATGTGTGTATGTTCGTAGAAAATCGAATTTTTAACTTTCGTCGATTATGCGATTTTTCTCCGATTAAATTCAAACTTCTTACACATGTAATATATATTATGTCACACAAAAGATACATAAAATGAGGTGTATATTCAGATATAGTGGCTGAGTAGAAGTGCCATGTGCAAAAATAAGATTGAGTTTGAGTTCTCCACAAATCTAGACTAAATTGTGGCTGATTTGTGTGTGCCAACATGGTATGACTTAGTGGATGTTTGTAACATATGAGCCACGAAATGTTTGAGCATTTTTTATGTATATGGGCTGGCCATCTTTATATGGCAAGTACATGACATGTCGGTGAAGTTTCGGTAGTCACCCGATACGATTATTTTTTTGTTTATGACCTTGTAACATGTCGTTATAATTTTGACGTCACCATGACTTATATCATACGATATAAGATCTGAATATACTCATAAATATGAGGTATATATAGTGGTTTGACGTCGATGTACGTTTATAATATATGCGACGTGTTGGTGGTACGACGGAATATAAGTATATAGTGCCTTTTAACAAAATATGAATATATATGATATATATATATATATATATATATATATATATATTAGGCGTGTGAGATGGAATGATGAGAAGACTTTCCTTTTTCAAATTTTTTTGCCATATAGCTTTCTCCAAATATTTCTTCATTTAATGAACTAATTTGTTCATCAACTTAAGCACTCCACTTAATGAACTAGTTTAGTTCATTAATTGTAGCACCTGAAAATAGTACAAAGGCAACAAATGTTTGCCATATGATGTAATCTTTAACGCTTCATGGCTTGTTAGTACGACAACAGTATATATAAGCATATAAAGCATGTTTATCACATAAACGTATCAAGTAATAATTCATTCATGCATTTCGTAAGCATGTAGCATTTAAATCATGCATTTGTAAATCATTCAAACCCTTTTCCCAACACATTCCCTCCCTCCTCAAAATGATTTGACCTCGAATCTAAACACACAAATGGATAAGAGGGATACTCCACAAATGACTCATAAACTATGTAAGATACAAGTCAAGGCAAACCAAGTACAATGATCATACATAATTTAAGTTTAACATGCTTAGGATGATCACGTACTCCAATGATGACACATCTAGACAGCATTAAACACCTTTTCCTAGCATATTTAGGGTGCACCAAGACATACACCTCAAACTCTAACTCAATAAATGCATATCTAGAATCATGAACAAGTAAAAGATGACGGCAAAGAGATAAATAATGAGTAGAGTCATATCTCATTTGTATATTCACTTTCACATGCTTAGGATGCATTAAGAAAGCACAAGTGAGACACTTATGAAACTTCCAAAAGAAAGACTTATCACACACTAGAACACAACTCGACATCAATACAAACCTCTTCTTGATGTGTTTAGTGTGTATAGTCATGCTTCTCTCAATCAAACATGAAGGTTTAGAATGCAACTAAAATCCATCATGCCAGGAACATTCAAACTCAATCAATACATAGACCAAAAATTTATCATGGTAAACGAAGTCACAAGTCACCAAGTTTTGGAAAGGGGGACAAGACAATGTGAACTACCTCTCTCATGAGCAAACATGGCATGAATCATCCTATGAATAAGCATACTATGGGAATGAATTATGCTAAAGGTCGTGTATGTGTGATTCATATAAAAAGGATCATGAAAACAATGTAGACTAGGGAGATCAACACACATTTTAAAAGATTCAACAACAAATGATCCAACACTTAACTATCAACTCAGATTTATCCAACTTAAATGCATCCGATTCATCATTTAAATCATCATCTAATTTATGTGACACAAGTTCAAGTTCAGATTTCAATTCAAGATGACACAATGCATGTGGTTCATATAAATCAAGAAAAATAGGCGATGCTACATTAACATAGAAATCATCCTCGTGTTCACTCTTTTTCTCATGCAATTCGTTCAAGAATTCATCATGAAAATCAGCTGTATTATCATGCAAATCACGATCATTAGATGCATCAACTTTAACCTTATTCAAGTCATGTTGGAACAAATCAATGTTTGGTTTTGTGTTAACATCAACTTTAGGTACAATTTCAGCTTTTTTGCTCCTTTTTAAAAACAATTTCAACTTTTTCACGCTTATGCATTTCAACAAAAAATCATCCATGCCCTTCTTAAATTTTATCCTATTCTCAATGTTGGTTGCATGTTCAAACATAGCTTCAAGTGATTCATATCTATAATGCATCATTTCATGTGCAATCTCTTTATTTAACCCATCAATGAATCTAATCATGGTTAATTCTTCAATCTCGTCAATGTAAGCATAATATAAGTCATCAAACAATTCATTGTAATATGCTTTAAAATCTTTATAATGTTGTGGATAATTTTGAAACTTAGGCACTTTGCAACGCCAATTTCTTACCCAAATACCATTTGATTTTCTAAAGGTAATCATGCGTTTTACAACCTCCTTGTAGTCATGCTCATAACACATGACTCCCCAAATGGTGCCAACCAACTCTTCAACTTGTGAACTTTGTTGATTCAAGGTTCTCCTATCCACTTCTTCCACCTTGTTGGAGATTTCTTGCAGTTTCTCCAACACATTTTCAAGGGACACTTCAGCCCTTGCCTCCTCTGCTACGGCATTGGTTGATGACATATTTTCATCTGAAATGAATTAAAGAAAACAAGAAAAGGAAAACTAACACAAAGACAAAAGTGATTTTCTTACGTTAGTGAAATGCAAAATCAATGTGTATGTTCCTCTCTCGCTCTTCTATAGTAAGTCAGAGTTTGCGTTTTCCTTGGCCAATATTGAGATAGATACGACCAAAGCAAGCTTTTTAAGTGGCTAACACAATCCAATGATCAATGTACCTTTTTCCTCACACGTATCAACCACTTTTCAGCAACCAATAAGCAAAGCTATCAATCCAAGTAACAAGATAATTTAACACACTTAACCTTCTAAGAATCAAAGAAAAAAGAGACTAAAATTATGTCGAAGGCTGAGCCAAAGAAAACTAAGGGTTGCCCTGGGCAATATTTAGTTAACCTTAGTTTTATGCAAATTGATCACAAGTTGTTGATTTAATTACAGCTATCAAGTATCCAAGAATAAATAAGGAATTATGTAGGGGGTTGAGGTATGGATGTCTCGGCTTCGTATGATATAATGATGGACTTGATATGCGATAATATTTATCAACAACTTAACTTGATTTTGTCCAACAACTTAGGGAAAATCGTTGTTATGTGAATGGGTATGTGTCCCGCAAACTTGATGGAAGGTCTTATCTGACGTTATGAGAGTTTAGAGTCAACAAAGACATGCTTTTGTTGGACCATTTAAATAAAGAAATGACTGAGCCGTTTTTTCTACACCTTTTTTTTTATCTTTTGCTTCAGTTTTGGATCCGAGTGGATATTTTCCGATGATATTTCCTGGCAAAAACAAAACAATACCGCGGCGGTCTTGGGTAGATTTCGCCCAAACAGTTTTTTCCCAAGATTAGACCTTTTGTGGTTAGGTTTGACTTGAAGATGATGCCTTGGATACAAGAAAATTGCAACACAAACCAAGCAACAATGCAATCAAGTCACAAAAGTCTAAGATCAACTAAAAGCTTCGTTAGCAACAAGATTTACGTGTGACTAGGTGGACTTTTAAGCAATGGACTAGATTTATATGTTATGGCTGATATAAACCTTAATAAAACGAACCTATTCTCAAGTGTGGGCAAAGAATTGATCTTGAAATGTTAATAGCAAAATATTTGCAAGGTCCATACTTTTGTGCGCACGTACTGTTCTAGGAGTATTAACAAAAAGGTGGTTTGCTTGTGTTGCTTTGAGTGCAACATACTGTTTTAGAAAAAAAAAAGATGTAGCCTTCTGTTTTTCTTTTTTTTAATGACTAAATGGATGTAATGAAGTTCAAGTAAAACGAAAAGGAAAAAAGGATTAGATCCTCAAAAGTCCCCGGTCTGGCACAAATAATCAACGACTGAATGCGAGGGCTCTGTCCAGTCTCGATTTTAGACATCTTTGCCCTCTCGTTATCTCCCAGTGCATGAAATCTCTCCGCGTACTGGTCCACGGTCATGGACCCCTGAGTAAGTAGCTGGAACTCATTCATCCTCCTCTGTATGGCGCTCTCAGGAATGTAGTGCCCCTGATACTCTTCTCGAAACTGGGTCCAAGTCAACGTGAACGCCCCCAAAATTTTCGCACAAAATCCTAATTTGGTGTCTAGAATCAGGTAGAAGCTAATAACCGATAGGGTATATTCAGAATTCCAAACTTTTGGCAACTTTGTGCTTCCTCTAAACTTGTGTTTTTCCTTTGGTTTTAACAAACTAAAATCAAGGCTAGAACCAATCAAGGTTTGAGCAAACCTAGTTGGTGAATCACAATCCAATGATATGAAACGACTTGTTGGATTGGGAGATTCTAATTGCTCGACGTAGACGTTGTTGACATCTCTTGTCCAAGAAGGTGGTGTTTGCGACATTGTCTCACGTTTGCACTCTGCAAAAACGTTGTAGATCATGAAATTCCTTTGAAGTTGGGCTTTTGAATTATTTCATTTGGACTTTTCTTCAAAGCGATACGGCCTTCCAAAGATCATGTATCTATCTAGTGGGCTTCAGTACTTTCCTATTTTGGACTACCATCTTCCATCTGATTTTGGTCCATCTTATAACCTGAATTAGGAAAAGTGAAAACATGAAAATTGTCTCAAATTGAGTTTTCTAACACCTCAAGTAGTTTGAACACATTTGAACCAGTACTCCGACCTGTGTACCCAAAATACTGAATAGTGTCTGGCTATCTTCTTGAAAAATAGGAATTCTCCAAGCCACTTTCCTTATCTAGACTTGACACCTACAAAGTCACTCAAAAACGACCATTAACACACCAGTCACATGTTAACTGACTACATAAGTTATCCTAGACCTAAACAAAGACAAGACAAACAACTCGACTCGATACTACGACGCGTATGCATGAAATAACTATCCTGTCCTCCCAGCAACCCTTACATCTTCTAATATGCATTGAAACACTTGGACAATCAATTCATAGCCTCAATAAACATAGAAAAATCATGCATCTACATTCTTTGGCTCATCTTGTACATGTTTGAACAAGAAGCTCTTTAATTTACATCTTCTATTTGTGCAAAAGCTTTTTGTTTGTGGAATTTGCATGTTCAAGGCCCTTGTTTGTAAAGTTTGTATGTTAAGGGCTCCTTAAGCCTCATCAGAACCATTGTAAAATATCATTAAGTTAGAATGTGTTCTTTATTTTGTTTTTAAATGTTTATGTTGTATTAGTTTAGGCCCATCTCTGATTGTGAGTTTCTGCAGGACCAATTTTGGTATAACTGACGTATCTCTCCAAACACAAGGCCAAATTAGAAGTTTCAAAAAACGTTAGAAAGCTAAGACAACTGTTATTCTTACACTCTTTAAAAAATATGTCGTCTTGATAACCAAAAACATCATGCAATTTGGAGTACTATTTCTACCAAATTCTGTAATATACATTCAGTAATTTGGATGTATCTCCTCATTGGTTGGGCCAAATACAAAGAACTTTATATGATTATTTTCTACACTCAATGGGATACAATTCTATAAAAAAGGCAAGGCCTAGTTCGAATTGCAATGTGTCCAAAAACCAATCACATACCAGGAAAGATTTCAAGTTGAAGACAAATCCTTAAAGTCTTCCATGAATAGTACTTGGGGGACCTACTTTTAAAATCATCATTCAAGACTTGCAAGACTAGATTTTATGGAGCCTATATGGACAGTATTTGAAATTGTGTTGTCTTTTAAATCATCATTCAAGACTTGCAAGACTAGTTTTTATGGAGCCTACATGAATAGCTTTTAGAAGTGTGTAATCTTTTCAATCGTCATTTCAATTTGTAAGATAGTTTGTCGTCTTGTGTTATTTTTGCCTATAAAAGGAAAATAAGAGAAGCCTTGTGTTTCCTTCAATGAAAATTGCTTCTTCTTCAAGAGTATTTCTTGTGTGTTTTCTTGGTTATGATTCAAAATCAAGGCTAGAATCTTTCAAGGCTTGAACACCCTTGTGAGAGTTAACATCCTAGGGGGAGGTATCTTTCTTTGGTTATATACAATTCATTGGAGGACTTATGTTCAAAAGGGTTTCTTCAACTTATTTGGAAGCAAGGTGAAGCTATCTTCATTGTGCCTAAAACATATTTGGAGAAGAATCTTTAGAGTTAAAGAAAGGTCCTTTTTTGCACGTATCATTATGCCTAGGGGAGATGGAACTTTCAAGATTCTACAAACGGTTGGTGATAATGTTTATGTACTTGATCTTCGGCCAGACGGGTATGGCTCTATTTCTCACACTTTTAATATTAGCGATCTTACCCTTTTTGAGCAATTTTGTGATTACAATTCGAGGTTGAATCCTTTTGAGGAGGGGGATTGATGAGGCTCAAGAGCCTCCTCATGATGAACTTGCACAAGGACCCTCTAAGATGACACATACGGGTCCCTTAACAAGAAGCCAAGCGAGACAACTAGGGTTTGGTGTTGGGACTTTCATGGAAAGTCATGTGCATGAGGTGCCAACATATGGTGGTCAACATTGGGCGCTCATCATTGAGGCTATGATTTGATTATCCTTGAGTTTAATAGATATTAAAAGATGTAAGGGTTGCTTGGAGGGCATGATGGTCATTTTATGCATGCGCGTCATAGTCTCGAGTCTAGTCATTTGTTTTGTCTTTATTTAGGTCTAGGGTAACATGGAGTCTTTTATTATGTGATGGAAGTACTAATGCCGCTGTTGAGAGCCTTTGTAGGAGCTAAAACCCAAAAAGGAAAGTTCCATGGGGAATCCCTACTTTTTAGGAGGATAGCTAGGACACCTGCTTGGTATTTAGGACGTACAGGTCGGAGGACATGTCCAAACATGTTCAAACCACTTTCAGATGTTAGAATACTCAATTTGGGACGACTTTCATACTTTGCACTATTCCTGATTTGGGCTACAAGATGGTCCAAAGTAAGCTTCAAGACTGGGGTCCAAGTATGGAAAATACTGAAGCCTACTAGATTTGTACACAACATTTGGAAGATGATATCTCTGCTGAGAAGAGTCCAAATGAGGTGCTTCGCAAGACGAAATTTAAGGAAATTGCATGATCTACAACTTTGCTGAATAGTCAAAAAGCTAATACGGATTGTAGAAACGTGTAGAATCCTGTAACCAACAGGGTGTCATCCAGTACAAAATTTTAGGGATTTGATTTCAAAGTCTTTTATTGATTAATCTTGATTTATTTTCCTAGTTAGACTTAATTTCGATTGATAGGGGATATGCTAATTATCTTGATTGATTTATTATCTTTTGGCCATATAAGGTAAATACTTGGCCAGCATGTAAACCTGTCTCAATTTTAAGAATTCAGTAAATCTTTTTTCTGCAGCCTTGGTGCTCCTTCCTTTGTGTGTTTTCTTTGGTTTCACATCGCAAATCAAAGCTAGATCCAATTCAAGGTTTGAGAAACGATTTTTTCCAGCCACAATCTACAAAAAACAAATGACTTGGTGGATTGGACGGTTGAATTTCTCAGCACCCGATGTTTTTACCGCCATTGAGTACAAAGGTGGTGCTTTGCGCCATTGCGCAGCCTTAATTGACGTTTGAGGGCTTGTGAGAGTTGAAATAATGGTCTTATACACGTACATACGTGCCTCAAACACGTACCCCTTGCTCAACAAAAGAAGGGAGTAGATGAGCAATTATAGAAAGTGTTACATGGAAGGATTTGAAATCATTTTTGGAGTGTAATCATACCTTGATTCTTCTTGCTCCCTAGCTTTCTAACTCACAGTTTTCCATGCCTAAAAGGGTCAAGTACGTTTAGTCTTGTATTGTAAGGATGACGGGTGGTGCTGAGAGCAAATTTTCCTTTCCTTTCCTTCCTTCTTGAATCTCTCAGTTGATGATGAGGCTCAAGGAGCCCTAAACATACAAACTTCACAATAAAGGGCCTTGAACATACAAACTCCACAAACAAGAAGCTTTTGAACGAATAGAAGATGTAAATTAAAGAGTTTCTTGTTCAAACATGTGCATGATGAGCCAATGAATGTAGATGCATGATTTTTCTATGTTTATTGAGGCTATGAATTGATTGTCCGAGTGTTTCAATGCATTTCATAAGATACAAGGGTTGGTGGGAGGGTAGGATGGTCATTTCATGCATACACGTCGTAGTATCGAGTCTAGTTGTTTGTCTTGTCTTTGTTTAGGTCTAGGATAACTTATGGAGTCTGTTAATATGTGGCTGGTGTGTTAATGGTTGTTTTGAGTGCCTTTGTAGGTGCCAAGACTAGATAAGGAAAGTGGCTTGGAGAATTCCTATTTTTCAGGAAGACAGCCAGACATTATTCAATGTTTTAGATGCACAGGTCAGAGTACTAGTTCCAATGTTTTCAAACGACTTGAAGGTGTTAGATAACTCAATTTGGGACGATTCTCATGTTTTTCACTTTTCCTAATTTAGGCTACAAGGTGGACCGAAATCATATGGAAGATGGTAGTCCAGATGTTCAAGAATGTAAGCATTATCTCCAACCTTTTGAAGTACTTTGAAAGGGCCATCTCCTCTTGGCATGAACTTAGATTTCCTTTCTCTAGGAAACCTTTCTTTCCTTAAATGCAGCCAAACAAGATCACCTGGTTCAAACAAAACTTCCTTATGTCATTTGTTAACTTGTTTTGCATACTGTTTGTTTTTCTTTTCAAGTTATAGCATAACCTTAGCATGTAGCTTTTTAATCAGTTCAGCCTTATTCTTACCATCAATACTTGCACGTTCATGAATAGGAATAGGCACAAGATCAAGTGGAGACAAAGGATTGAAGCCATATACAACTTTAAACGGTGAATGTGTGGTGCCACTTTGGACACTTCTATTATAAGCAAATTCAATATATATCAAGCAATCTTCCTAATTCTTAAGGTTCTCCTGAAATATGGCACACACTAATTGAGACAAAGTTCTATTCACAACTTCAGTTTGACCATCTGTTTGGGGTGGACCAGTAGTAGAAAATAAGACTTTTGTTCCAAGTTTACCCCACAACACACGCCAAAAGTGACTTATGAACTTAGTATCTCTACCGTTAACAATGGTTCTAGGCATGCCATGTTGATGTACAACTTCCTGAAAGAACAAGTTTGCAACGTGAGATGCATCATCAACCTTTTTACAGCTATGAAGTGTGCCATTTTAGAAAATCTGTCAACGAGAACAAACATACTATCACTTCCATTTTTTGATCTAGGTAATCCCAAAAAATTTCCATAGATATATCAATCCAAGGTGACATAGGGATATGTAATGGGGTGTATAAACCATGTTGATGTGATGTAGATTTATCTTTCTTACAAGTTATACTACTTCCACAAACCTTCTCTACATCAACTCTCATATGGGACCAAAAGAGACGTTCGTTTAACATCTGTAATGTCTTTAAGATGCCAATTACTTCTTTGACAAGTATCTCTCTAACAGAACACTTAGGTATGCACAATTTTCTTTCTTTAAACAAAATTGTGTATACAAGCAAATGAGATGACAATGTAGTAATCAAAGAATATCTCCTAGATAATTCATCAGCTATAATATTATCTTTTCCTTGCTTATATTTTATCACATAAGGAAATTGATCAATGAATTCAACCCATTTTGCATGCCTCTTTTTTAACTTTCCTTGGCGTTTAAGGAACTTAAGACTTTCGTGATCAGTATGAACCATAAACTCCTTATGTTGCAAACAATGTCGCCAAGTCTGCAACGATCTAACCAGTGCATATAGCCCTTTGTCATAGTTTGAATAATTCAATTGCACTCCCTTAATCTTTCCACTAAATTACGTAATCAGTTGTTAAGACTAAGATAGTACAAATCCTACAGCAACACCACTAGCATCACATTCAATTTCAAATGCTTCACCAAAGCTAGGTAGTCTTAGAATAGGTGCAGAAGTTAATCAAAGTCTTTGTATTATGACTCTCCCCACTGAAATCCTACGTCTTTTTTAACAATCTCATTCAAAGGTGCATCAATAGTGGAAAAGTCCTGAACAATTTTTCTATAGAAACTAGCCAACTCATGAAAGCCTCTCACCTCTCCAAAAGTTGTGGGAATTGGCATTCTAAAATTGAGTTCACTTTATCTTGGTCCATTTCAATTCCATTTGCACTAACCACAAATCCTAGAAACACAACTTTTTCCATACAAAAAGAATATTTCTTGAAATTTGCATATAATTTTTCTTTCTTCAATGCTTCAAAAACACTTCTTAGGTGGCCTATGTGTTCACGGAAAGTCTTGAAAGTAACTACTTTTAAGATCAATCTTGGTAAAATACTTAGTACCATGCAATTCATCAAGAATATCATCAAGTCTAGGAATATGGTACCTGTATTTTACAGTTATCTTATTGATGGCTCTATAATCAATACACATTCTCCATGTACCATCTTTCTTTGGTACAACGATCACAGGAACAACACAAGGACTCATGATTTCCCTCACCTTTCCTTTGGCTAAGTGTTCTTCTACTTGGCGTTGAATTTCCTTTGCTTCATCAAGATTTGCTCTGTAGCCTGGCCTATTCGACAGGATAGCACTAGGTATAAAGTCTATTTAGTGCTCAATTCCTCTTGAAGGTGGCACCAGAAGGTTCTTCTTTAGGAAACAACCCTGAAAACTCATCAAGCAAAAATACAAGTCCACTAGGCAAAGTGGAAGGTAAGTCACTCAAAGAAAATAGAGACTCCTTAAACATCAAAACATAGACAGTTTTCTTTGAGTTTATGGCATGTGAAGTTTCACTTGGTTTGGCAAAGAAAGCAAATTTCTTTTGAGATTTGCCTTCATAATGTTTACTATCTCTTTGCCTTTAGACTCATTTTCTTTTTTTCAGTCTTAATACACTAGAAATTTCTTTTCCACCTCTTTCTCCTTAAGATTATTTTTGTTTTTACACATTCTCTTATGATCTTCAAATACCTTATGTGGGGGTAATGCATGTAGCTTAAGCAGCTTATTGTTAAACCTGAATGAATACATATTCAAGTATCAATCATAAGTAACTTTCTTTGCAAACTGCCATAGTCTACCTAAAAGGATATAACTTGTACACATAGGGGCTACATCACATAAGATATCATCTTTACACCCACCAATAGACAATGAGATCAAAACTTGGTTACTAACGCTCACTTCTCCACAATCATTCAACCAAGATAGTTTATAAGGGTTTGAGTGGTTAAGTAATGGCAAATCAAGTTTTCTAACAAGTTCAACACTTGCCAAATTAGTTCAGAATCAAGAGTCAATAATCAAATTACAACTTTTCCTTTAACCATGCAATGGATATGAAAAATATTGTCTCTGTGTTGATCTTGTTCATCAATCTTAACATGTGCGTTAAGAGCTTTTCTAACAACCAAGAATTCCTTTAATGCAAGTTCTTCACCCTCACTCACACTTTCCTCATTTTCATCATGATTTTCCTTAACATTAACATGTTCCTCTTCCTCATCATCAGAACAATATTCATTAGACTCTTCAATGAACATGATGCGTTTATGGTTGGGACATTGATTTGCAAAATGACCTTTACCTAAACATTTAAATCATTGAATGTCTCTAAATCTAGTCTTGGAATTAGAAATATTTCCTTACACCGTGTTTTTCTCATCTCAATTTTCACTTCTGCCCAAGTAGAGATTGGTGCTTTTCTGGTTATTCTTCTTACTTTGTGTAGTTGATCCATCAAATTAAGGCATAATCTGCAAACTCTGTAGCTGCATAGAGCACTTTATTCAAAGAGTATATAAGATCTACCTTTTTCTTCCAATTAAAATATGCCTCCGCATCACTCTTTCCATGGAATGTGGGGATGTTCACTTTTGTTTTGAGGAATTCATCTTCTTGTGGGTTATTCTTTTGATTCCCACAATTTCGAAACTGGTTGTACTCACCCTCAATGTTATAGTCATCAAACCTTTGGTTTTGTTCTTCTTCTCTCTCATCAAAGGTCCTCATAGCTATGTAATCCCTATTAAGCCCTCTTCCTCTGCCTCTGCCTCTTCTTCTTTATGGAGCAAAAGACCTATGGCTTTCAAGCCTATGTTCCGGTACATGTGATGTTTGTCCTTCATTTAAGGATTTTCTAGATGAGATTGTGACTGTTTTTCTAGGTCCTCTACGCGGCTACTCATCAATTTTATTTCCCACAACATCTTTTGCATTAGTTGTGCTAAATCGTCCACGTTTGTAGGCAATCTTTCTCCTTGTTTGTTAAGGCGATGGTACTCTCAGATGTCTTATCCATGGTATAATTACCTAAAATTGAACAAGAAAAACAAAGAAAAAGGAAAACTAACACAAAGACAAAAGAAACTTGATTATGTTAGTGGAAAACAAAAATTAATAAGTGTTTGTCCCTCTCTCTCTCTTTTTGTAGTTCACACAATCATGTGTCTCATTGAAGAATCTGAGGCTAGAACAATTCAAAGCAAACTTTCCAAGTGAGTATCAATTCCGATAACTTCAATCATGTAAAGTAAACTTTCTTCACAAGTCTTCCACCAATTCACTCACAATTCCAATGTTATAAACAACAAACTTGGACTGTACTAAGATTCAAACAGAATCGAAACCAAATTTAATGTAATAGGCTGAGCCAAAGAAATGCTAAGGGGTTGCCTTAGGCAATCCTTAACATAATCTTAGGCTTTATGCAAGTTAGATGCAAGTATGAATGAACTAGAAGCACTCAGGTTTTCAAAAGTGAAAACAAATGGGTATTTCGGGTTTATGAAGGAAACAAGACCAGTTCTTTTGCTCTTTGCACTTTCAATTCTTTTGTTCAAACTTTTCATTGAAATAAGCTTCTCTTTCTTTCTTTTTCTTTTTCCTTGTTCAAAGCTAAACAAGGTGTATATATCTAGGTGAAATTGATTGGTAAGGCTTTGTGTGTTTTTTTGGATGTATATGTTGACATTTTTGTGTGGAGTAGGCTCTCAGGTTGTTCCAGATGAACAAATTGATTTTCTTTCTTGTCAAGGCTGCCAAATCAGATATTGAACACAAGAAAATCAACTAAATTCATCACATAATACAACTAAACAAACACAAAGTCTAAAACAAGTTGAGAGCTTCGATAACAACAAGAATATAGAAAAGACCAATGTAGATATATAAGCAATGGACTGAATATAAGTAACGCAGAAAAACTTCTAAACAAAGAACTTAAAGTCCAAGAAAGTGTCTAAACACAAAGAAACTGAAATCAACCGAAAGAAATAAACAAACCATAAATCATCACAAAAAATAATCTTTAATTGTTTTATGAGATGTTTGTCCTTAGTCCTTTCCATTTTCATACAGGTCCAGCGTTATGGTAATTTTCCAGAGTCTAATCCAACCTTTCCTATTTAATATAGGTTCAGTATTACGGTAATTTTCTAGAGTCCCAATCCAACCTTTCCAATTTAATATAGGTCCAGCATTACGGTAATTTTCCAGAGTCCAATCCAACTTTATATTATCATATGATACGGTAAGCTTTTATATCGATTTGTTTGAGTTTTGTTTTTGCTTATTGAACAGGAAGAAACAAAGAAACTTGATAAAAAAACAAGATGACACTTTTTTTGAATGATGGACAACAAAGAAAACACGACATAACAGAAAAAGAAGTGAATATCAAACTTTTTTTTGAATAGACGAAAAATGAACTAGAAAACACACAGATATACTATTTTGGTTTTGGTTTCTTTTTTCTGAATTAAAGAATTCAAAACAAGAAGAAGACACTAAACCAAATAGAATTCAACCTTCTATGAAAATGGTTGAATGGTAGATGTAAAGAAGAACGAAAAAAAAGAAAAATTGACACAAAGTAAATGATAAGTTGAGTTAAAGAAAAACCTTCGCTCTGATACCACTTTGATACATACAAGAATGGACCTTTTCTTAACTCTAAAGATTCTCCTCCAAATATGGTTTAGGTACAATGAAAATAGCTTCACCTTGCTTTCAAATAAGTTGAAGAATCCTTTGGAACATAAGTCCTCTAATGAGTTCTATATAACCCAAGCAAGATACCTCCCTCTTAGATGTTTCTCTCCCCTGAATTGGACAAGTCTCACAAGGGTGTTCAAGCCTTGAAATATTCTAGCCTTGATTTTGAATATGAACCAAGAAAACACACAAGAATTACTCTTGAAGAAGAAGAAATTTTCATTGAAGGTGTGTGCTTACAAGACTTCTCTTATGTGCCTTTTATAGGAAAAAATAATACAAGACAAAAAACTATCTTACAAATTGAAATGATGATTGAAAAGATTACACACTTCTAAAAACTATTCATGTAGGCTCCATAAAAACTAGTCTTGCAAGTCTTGAATGATGATTGAAAAGACTACACACTTTCAAATACTAATCATATGGGCTCCATAAAAACTAGTCTTGCAAGTCTTGAATGATGATTCTCAAAGTAGGTCCCTCAAGTACTATTCATGGAAAACTTTAAGGATTTTCCTTCAACTTGAAATCTTTTCCTTGTTTGTGACTGGTTTTTGGACAGCTTCCAATTCGAACTAGGCCTTGCCTATTTTTATAGAATTGTATCTCATTGAGTGTAGAAAATAACCATATAAATTTCTTTCCATTTGGCTCAACCAATGAAGAGATACATCCAAATTACTGAAGGTATGTCATAAAATTCGGTAGAAAGATGACTTCAACTTGCATGCTCTTTTTGGGTATCGAGACGGCAGATTTTGGAAATAGAGCAAGCATAAAAGTTGTATATCTTTGTCTTATCTTTCCAACGCATTTTGAAACTCCTAATTTTGCTTCGTTTTTGGAGAGATACGTCAATTATACCAAAATTGGTCCTACAGAAACTCACAATCAGAGATGGGTCTAAACTAATACAACATAAACATTCAAAACGCAAAATAAAGAACACATTCTAACTTAATGATGTCTTACAATGGTTCTAGAAACTCTAATAAATCATGTTATAGGTTCAATAAGGTGAACCCAATGTATAAATTCTTTTGGTTCATCTTGCACATGTTTAAATAGGAAGACCGCTACTTCATGCATTAGTTTCTTAGTTTTATATCTTGTTAAGGGTCCTTGATCTTGCATTTTTGTAACATTATGTGCATTCTCATTATCTTGACATGGATGAGGGTTATGGACCTCATCACATAAACTTGGACTTACTCTCTGTAGGAAACCTAGCTTTTATCAAATGCAACCAAACAAGATCACCAAGAACAAAAGAAACATGTTTTCTATTTTGATTAACCTTCCTAGAATATTGTCCTGATACGTGTTTGAGACACGTATGTATGTTTTTAGGACCCTTCCTTCAACTCTCCTTAGCCTTCAATGTCGGTTAATGTTTAAAAATGGCGTAAGGCACTACCTTTCTTACTCAATGGCGTTGCAAACTTCGGTGCTGAGAAATTCAGTCGTCCAATCCACCAAGTCGTTCCTTTTTCATAGATTGAGGTCACCAAAAAGGGTTTCTCAAACCATGAATTGGATCTAGATTTGATTTGTATATGTGAAACCAAAGAAAACACACAAACTCCAAAAGGAAAAAACGCACACAAAGTGGCCAAAATTTTACTACAATTCTGAAAGCTAGACTGCTTTTATAAGCTGAACGTGTATATGCCTTATATGGGCATTATTTTGCTACCCATAAAAGATAATAAATCAAAAAAGTAATCATAATATCCCCGATCAATATAAATTAAATCTACATAGGAAAGTAAGTTAAAACTAATCAAGAAAAAAAGTGTACAATCAAATCCTTAAAATTTCATACTGGAATACACCCTTTCAATTTTAGACTTCTCCATGCTTTTAGACGCTTAAATAGGGTTCGCACTCTTCAAAAACGTTATAGATCATGAAATACCCTTGAATTTGGGATCTTGAATCACCTCATTTGGACTCTTATTCGCAGAGATATTGTCTTCTAAAAATCGGGTACTAATCCAGTGGGCTTCAGTACTTACCAAATCTGGACTCCAATCTTCAAGCTGACTTTGAACTATCTTGTAACCCAAATTAGGAAAAGTGAAAAGCATGAAAGTCATTCCAAATTGAGTCTTCTAACACCTGCAAGTAGTTTGATCCCATTTGGACCCGTCCTCTGACCTATACGTCTAAAATTCCAAACATGTATCCGAGCTGTCCTCCTAAAAAGTAGGGATTCCACATACCACTTTCCTTATTTCGTTTTGACACCTACAAAGACACTCAACAACGACCATTAGTACATTAAATACATAATAAAAGACTCTGTATGCTCCCTAGACCTAAACAAAGACAAAACAAACGACTAGACTCAAAACTATAACGCACATAAGTGAAATGACCATCCTGCCCTCCCATCAACACTTACATCATCGTTATGACATTAAAAAACAATGGATAATTTTTTATGACATTAAACACAATGGATGATCACACTATGACATTACCCTTCACTTCTTGGCTTGTCTTGCACATGCCTAAACAAAAAACACTTAAGTTCATTCTTTCTATCTTCGTATATATTTCTTGTTTGCGGAATATGTTTTGATATTGCTCCTTGAGCCTCATCATTATCTCCCTCTTCAAAAGGATTCAACCTCGAATTTAAACACTCAAATGGATAAGAGGGATACTCTATCAACGACTTAAAAACTATGCAAGAAACAAATCTAAACAAACAAAATGTAATGATCATACATAACTTGAGTCTAACATGTTTAGGATGAATGACTAACTCAATGTGAAAACATATACACAATGACATAAGAGCACTCAACTCTACATGAACATGTAACAATGAACACCTCCTTCTAATTTGTTCAGGATGTACACACAAGATAGGCAGAAAATTCCTCTCATAATATGTATCATGCATGAAAGCAAAAGTATGTAAAACATTAGGAATAAACAACGTACCTTATATGCTCCTTAGCAATTCCAAATCAGATATAGGTGGACTAGCATGCTCAACAAAACGTAAATCATAGGTAGCATTCGGATTATCATCATTGAAATCAGTTTCCAACCTAACATCAAGTGGAATTTTAGATTCATACTCATACCAATTAGAATTTTCAAGAAATGGAAGGTGATGAGGTCCATAACCCTCATCCATGTCAAGATGATGAGAGTGCACATAATTTTACAAAAATGCAAGATCAAGGACCCTTAACAAGAAGTAAAACTAAGAAACTAAGGCATGAAGTGGGGGCCTTCCTATTTAAACATGTGCAAGATGAACAAAGGGAACTTACACACTGGGTTCACCTTATTGAACCTACAACATGATTTATAAGAAATTTTAGAACCATTGTAAAATATCATTAGTATAGAATGTGTTCTTTATTTTGTTTTTTAAATGTTTATGTTGTATTAGTTTAGGCCCATCTCGGATTGTGAGTTTCTGGAGGACCCGTTTTGGTAGAATTGACGTATCTCTCCTTGTGAGAGTTGTCCAATTCCGGAGACAGAAACATCCAAGTGGGAGGTATCTTCCTTGGGTTATATAGAACTCATTGGAGGACTTATGTTCAAAAAGTTTTCTTCAACTTATTTGGAAGCAAGGTGAAGCTATCTTCATTGTTCCTAAACCATATTTGGAGGAGAAGGTTTGGAGTTAAAGAAAGGTCCATTCTTGCATGTATCAAAGTGGTATCAGAGCAAAAGGTTTTTCTTTAACTCAACTTATCATTTCTTTGTGTCAATTTTTTTTTCTTTCGTTGTTCTCTTCATCCACCATTCAACCATTTTCTTAGAAGGTTGAATTCTATTTGGTTTAGTGTCTTCTTCTTGTTTTAAATTGTATAATTCAGAGACAAAAAGAAACCAAAACCAAAACCAAAAACCAAAACAATTTGTCCATGTGTTTTCTAGTTCATTGTTTTGTCTATTAAATTCACTTCTTTTTCTTGTTACATCTTTGTTTCTTTGTTGTCCATCATTCAAAAAAAGTGTCCTCTTGTTGTTTCTCAAGTTTCTTTGTTTCTTCTGGTTCAACAAGCAAAAAAAACTCAATCAAATCGATATACAAGCTTACCGTATCATTTGGTGATATAAGGTTGGATTGGACTCTGGAAAATTACCGTAAAACTGGACCTACATGAAATTGGTGATATAAGGTTGGATTGGAATCTGGAAAATTACCGTAACGCTGGACCTACATGAAATTGGTGATATAAGGTTGGATTGGACTCTGAGAAATTACCGTAACGCTGGACCTATATGAAATTGGAAAGGACTAAGGACAAACATATCATAAATTACTTAAAGATTATTTCTTTGTGATGATTTATGCTTTGTTTACTTCATTTGGTTGGATTTCAATTTCTTTATGTTTAGACACTTTCTTGGACTTTAAGTTCTTTGTTTAGAAGCTTTTCCGCATTACTTATATTCAGTCCACTGCTTATATATCTACCTTGATCTATCATATATTCTTGTTGTTAGCAAAGCTCTTAACTTGTTTTAGACTTTGTGTTTGTTTAGTTGTATTGTGTGGTGAGCTTAGTTGCATTTTCTTGTGTTCAATATCTGATTTGGCAGCCTCTACAAGAAAGAAAATCAATTTGTTCATCTTGAACAACTTGACAGCCTACTACACACAAAAAACATCAATATATTCATCCAAAACAAACACACAAAGACATGTCAATCAATATTACCAAGATATATACACTTTGATTAGATTTGAACAAAAAAAACAAAGAAAGAAAGAGAAACTTATTTCAAAGAAAAGTTTGTACAAAATAATCAAAATTGCAAAAAAGCTAAAGAACTGGTCTTGTTTACGTCATAAACCCAAAGTACCCATTTGTTTTCACTTTTGAACACTTGAGCGCTTCTACTTCATTCATACTTGCATCTAGCTTGCATAAAGACTAAAGTTAAGTTATGGATTGCCCAGGACAACCCCTTAGCATTTCTTTAGCTCAGCCTATTACATCAAATTTGGTTTCAATTCTCTTTGAATCTTAGTACATGCCAAGTTTGTTGTTTATAACATTGGAATTGTGAGTGAATTGATGGGAGACTTGTGAAGAAAGTTTACTTTACATGATTGAAGTTCGGAATTGATATTCACTTGGAAAGTTTGCTTTGAATTACTCTACCCTCAGATTCTTCAAGGAGACACAAGATTGTGTGAACTACAAAAAGAGAGAGAGGAACAAACACTTGTTTTCTGTTTTCCACTAACATAATCAAGTTTCTTTTGTCTTTGTGTTAGTTTTCTTTTCTCTTTGTTTTTTTTCTTCTTGTTCAATTTCAGGTAATTATACCATGGATAAGACACCTGAGAGTACCATGGGCCTTAACAAAGAAGGAGAAAGATTCCACACAAACATGGATGATTTAGCACAACTAATGCAAAAGATGTTGTGGGAAATGAAATTGATGAGTAGCCGTGTAGAGGGCCTAGAAAAACAGTCACAATCTCATCCAGAAAATCGTTTACATGAAGGACAAACATCACATGTACCGGAATATATGCTTGAAAGCTGTGGGTCTTTTGTTCCGGAAAGAGGAAGAGGCAGAGGCAGAGGAAGAGGGCTTAATAAGGATTTCATACCTATGAGGACCTTTGATGAAAGAGATGAAGAACCAAACCAAATGTTTGATGACTATAATATTGATGAAGAGTACAACCAGTTCCTAAACTGTGGGAATCAAAAGAATAACCCAAAAGAAGACGAATTCATCAAAACAAAAGTGAACATCCCCACATTCCATGGAAAGAATGATGGTGAGGCATATTTTGAATGGGAGAAAAAGGTAGATCTCATATACTCTTGTACAAATTATACTAATTTGACTAAAGTATGGTATGCAGCTATAGAGTTTGCAGATTATGCCTTAATTTGGTGGGAACAACTACACAACGTAAGGAGAAGAACTAGACAAGCACCAATCTTTGCTTGAGAAGAAATGAAAATTGAGATGAGAAAAAAATTCATTCCTTCAGACTATGAAAGAACCATTTACCAAAACTTGCAAAAACTCACTCAAGGAAGCCGTAGTGTAGGTGAGTATTTCAAAGAGTTAGAGATCTTATTGATAAGAGCTAACATTGAAGAACCAGAGGAAACTACCATGGCTAGATTCCTAGCTGGATTGAACAAGGAAATTGCAAATAGAGTTGAACTTACCACATATATTGATATGACTTCCATGGTTCATAAAGCTGAAAAGATTGAGAGACAACTCAAGGTGAAACCCTTTCAATCTATTTTACCTTTTCGAGCTAATTCTTCATCCTATCTAAGAATGTCGTCTAGGACAAATCAAGGCACAAGTTTTAGACCAACTGCACCTGAAGGACGTGGGTTCCAAGGCAGGACTCAACCAAATCAAAGACCACCTCAACCACCTCAACAAAACTTAGATAAAAGGAAAAACATGGTTGAAGGTAACATTTCTAATTCGACTACTAGATTTAGAGACATTCAATGCTTTAAATGTTTAGGTAAAGGTCATTTTCCAAATCATGTCCCAACCCTAAACGTATCATGTTCATTGAAGAGTCTAATGAATATTATTCTGATGATGAGGAAGTGGAACATGTTAATGTTGAGGAAAATCATGACAAAAATGAAAAAGTGTGAGTGAGGATGAAGAACTTGCATCAAAAGAATTCTTGGTTGTTAGATTAGCTCTTAATGCACATGTTAAGATTGATGAAAAAGATCAACATAGAGACACATTTTTCATATCCATTGCATGGTTAAAGGGAAAGTTTGTACTTTGATTATTGACTCTGGATCCTGTACTAATGTGGCAAGTGTTGAACTTGTTAGAAAACTTGATTTGCCATTACTTAACTACCCACACCCTTATAAACTATCTTGGTTGAATGATTGTGGAGAAGTGAGTGTTAGCATACAAGTTTTGATCTCATTGTCTATTGGTGGGTATAAAGATGATATCTTATGTGATGTAGCTCCTATGCATGCAAGTCATATCCTTTTAGGTAGACCATGGCAGTTTGATAAGAAAGTTACTTATGATGGATGCTTGAATAGGTATTCATTCAGGTTTAACAATAAGTTGTTTAAGCTACATGCATTACCCCCACAAAAGGTATTTGAAGATCCAAATAGAATGTGTAAGAACAGGAATGATCCTAAGGAGAAAGAGGCAGAAAAGAAATTTCTGGAGTGTATTAAGAGTGAAAGAAAGAAAAATGAGTCTAAAGGCAAAGAGATAGTAAACATTGATGAAGAAAAATCTCAAAAGAAATTTGCTTTCTTTGCCAAACCAAGTGAAGTATCACATGCCATAAACTCAAAGAAAACTGTCTATATTTCGATGTTTAAGGAGTCTCTATTTTCTATCAGTGACTTACCATCCACTTTGCCCATTGGAGTTGTATCTTTGATTGATGAGTTTTCAGGTTGTTTCCTGAAGAAGAACCTTCTGGTTTGCCGCCTTTAAGAGGAATTGAGCATCAAATAGACTTCATACCTTGTGCTATCCTACCTAATAGGCTAGCATACAGAGCAAACTCTACTGAAACGAAGGAAATTCAATGCCAAGCAGAAGAACTCTTGGCCAAAGGAAAGGTGAGGGAAAGCATGAGTCCTTGTGATGTTCATGTGATCGTTGTACCAAAGAAAGATGGTACATGCAGGATGTGTACAGATTGTAGAGCAATCAACAAGATAACTGTAAAATACAGGCACCCTATTCTGAGACTTGATGATATGCTTGATGAATTGCACGGTGCTAAGTATTTTACCAAGATTGATCTTAAAAGTGATTACTTTCAAGTACGCATTAAAGAAGCTGATGAATGGAAAACTGCATTTAAGACTAAGTTTGGATTGCATGAGTGGTTAGTCATGTCAATTTGGCTTAACTAATGCGCCTAGTACTTTCATGAGATTAATGAATGAAGTCTTACATGCATTCATTGGAAAATTTGTTGTGTTGTACTTTGACGATATCTTGATTTACTCTAAGGATTTGAATGAACACGTAGGCCACCTAAGAAGCGTTTTTGAAGAATTAAAGAAAGAACAATTATATGCAAATTTCAAGAAATGTTCTTTTTGTATGGAAAATGTTGTGTTTCTAGGATTTGTGGCTAGTGCAAATGGAACTGAAATAGACCAAGATAAAGTGAACTCAATTTTAGAATGGCCAATTCCCACAACTGTTGGAGAGGTGACAAGCTTTCATGGGTTGGCTAGTTTCTATAAAAGATTTGATAAGGACTTTTCCACTATTGCTGCACCTTTGAATGAGATTGTTAAAAAAGACGTAGGATTTCAGTGGGGAGAGTCACAACAGAAAGCCTTTGATGAACTTAAAGCAAGGTTAACTTGTGCACCTATTCTAAGACTACCTAGCTTTGATGAAACATTTGAAATTGAATGTGATGCTGGTGGTGTTGGTATAGGAGCTGTACTATCTCAGTCTAAACAACCGATTGCTTATTTTAGTGAAAATCTTAAGGGAGCGCAATTGAATTATTCAACCTATGACAAAGAGTTGTATGCACTAGTTAGATCATTGTAGACTTGGCAACATTATTTGCAACATAAGGAGTTTGTGGTTCATACTGATCATGAAAGTCTTAAGTTCCTTAAAAGCCATGGAAAGTTAAACAAGAGGCATGCAAAATGGGTTGAATTCATTGAACAATTTCCTTATGTGATTAAATGTAAGCAAGGAAAAGATAACATTGTAGATGATGCATTATCTAAGAGATATTCTTTGATTACTACATTGTCATCTCATTTGCTTGGATATGAGTGCATCAAGGAATTGTATACATCTGATCCTGACTTTCAGTCAATATTTGATGCATGTGCTGATTCTCCATTTGGTAAGTATTATTTACATGATGGATATTTGTTTAAAGAAAGAAAATTGTGCATACATAAGTCTTCTGTTAGAGAGATACTTGTGAAGCACATGGTGGAGGTTTAATGGGCCACTTTGGCATCTTTAAGACATTAGAGATGTTAAAGGAACATTTCTTTTGGCCCATATGAGAGTTGATGTAGAGAAGGTTTGTGGAAGTTGTATAACTTGCAAGAAAGCTAAATCTACATCACATCAACATAGTTTATACACCCCGTTACCTGTCCCTATGTCACCTTGGATTGATATATCTATAGACTTTGTCTTGGGATTACCTAGATCAAAAAATGGAAGTGATAGTGTGCTTGTTGTCGTTGACAGATTCTCTAAAATGGCACACTTCATACCTTGTAAAAAGGTTGATGATGCATCTCATGTTGCAAACTTGTTCTTTCAGGAAGTTGTACGTCTACATGGTATGCTTAGAACCATTGTTAGTGATACAGATACTAAGTTCTTAAGTCACTTTTGGCGTGTGTTGTGGGGTAAGAACAAAACTCTTATTTTCTACTACTGCTCACCCCCAAACAGATGGTCAAACTGAGGTTGTGAATAGAACTTTGTCTCAATTATTGCGTGCTATAATTCAGGAGAACCTTAAGAATTGGGAAGATTGCTTGCCATATATTGAATTTGCTTGTAATAGAAGTGTTCAAAGTGGCACCACTCATTCACCATTTGAAGTTGTATATGGTTTCAATCCTATGTCTCCACTTGATCTTGTGCCTATTCCTATTCATGAACGTGCAAGTATTGATGGTAAGAATAAGGCTGAGCTGATTAAGAAATTTCATGTTAAGGTTAAGCTACAACTTGAAAAGAAAAACAAACAATATGCAAAACAAATTAACAAAGGACGCCAGGAAGTTTTATTTGAACCAGGTGACCTTGTTTGGTTGCATTTAAGGAAAGAAAGGTTTCCTAAAGAAAGAAAACTTAAACTCATACCAAGAGTAGATGGCCCTTTCAAAGTACTTCAAAAGGTTGGAGATAATGCTTACATTCTTGACCTTCCATAGAGTAAGTATGGTTCAATTTCTCATACTTTTAACATTGCTGATCTTACTCCTTTTGGTGATGATTTAGATTCAAGGTCGAATCCTTTTGAAGAAGGGGGGAATGATGAGGTCCATAACCCTCATCCATGTCAAGATGATGAGAATGCACATAATTTTACAAAAATGCAAGATCAAGGACCCTTAACAAGAAGTAAAACTAAGAAACTAATGCATGAAGTGGGGGCCTCCCTATTTAAACATGTGCAAGATGAACCAAGGGAACTTACACATTGCGTTCACCTTATTGAACCTACAACATGATTTATAAGAAATTTTAGAACCATTGTAAAATATCATTACTATAGAATGTGTTTTTTATTTTGTTTTTTAAATGTTCATGTTGTATTAGATTAGGCCCATCTCGGATTGTGAGTTTCTGCAGGACCCGTTTCGGTAGATTGATGTATCTCTCCAACCACAAGGCCAAATTAGGAGTTTCAAGATGCGTTGGAAATCTAAGCGAAAGATCTACAACTTTCATGTTTTGTACTTTTCCAAAATTGGTCGGTTCGGTAGCCAAAAAGAGCATGCAAATGGAAGTACTGTTTCTACCGAATTTTGTGATATACCTTCAGTAATTTGGATGTATCCCCTCAATGGTTAGGCCAAATGCAAAGGACTTTATATACTTATTTTCTAAACTTAATTGGCTACAATTATCTAAGGAAGAGAAAAGCCTAGTTTGGATCGGAAGATGTCCAAAAATCAGTCACAATACAGAAAAGATTTCAAGTTGAAGACAAATCCTTAAAGTATTCCATGAATAGTACTTGAGGGACATACTTTGAAAATCATCATTCAAGACTTGCAAGACTAGTTTTTATGGAGCCTACATGAATAGTTTTTAGAAGTGTGTGGTCTTTTCAATCATTATTTCAATTTGTAAGATTGTTTGTTGTCTTGTGATATTTTTGCCTATAAAAGGCACGTAAGAGAAGACTTATAATCTCACACCTTCAATGAAAATTTCTTCTTCTTCAAGAGTAATTCTTGTGTGTTTTCTTGGTTTATATTCAAAATCAAGGCTAGAATCTTTTAAGGCTTGAACATCCTTGTGAGAGTTGTCTAATTCCAGGGATGGAAACATCCAAGAGGGAGGTATCTTGCTTGGGTTATGTAGAACTCATTAGAGGACTTATGCTCTAAAGGTTTTCTTCAACTTATTTGGAAGCAAGGTGAAGCTATCTTCATTGTTCCTAAACTATATTTGGAGGAGAAGCTTTAGTGTTAAAGAAAGGTTCATTCTTGCATGTATCAGAAAAGGTCACTATCCAGCCTCTCAAACAAAGGATTATTATAAACAACTCATTTACACTTTTCAACGTTATCTTGTTCATGACCTAAATCATCACTATTCTCACTTAAAATATCACTCAAATCATCATGTAAATCAGCATGTAAATCAAAAGAATCATGTGAATCATGTGTAGCACAAACAACTTTAAATTCAAGCTCATCATTTTCAGCACACAAGTCATTCTCTTAAGCATATGAACACAATAAACATCAACAAGTCTCCTAAGGCCTTGTAATTTATTAGGAAGGTCTAATCTATGCACCTTTTGTTCTTATACTTCTATATGGATCTCAAATTATGTTCGTTTTGTGTTTGAAATTTCTTTCAAATGTCAGAATTATGTTCTAAGAACTTCTTACAATCAAGATCGACTTCAACATCATCATGCAAGCACTTATCATTATTCACATCAAACAATGCGTAGTCAACTCAATTTCAACAAATAAGGATCCTAAATAAAATTTCTCATGCGTCTCAAGGTTAATATGTGTAACAATTCTCAAGGTCAATATGTGTAACAACAGGCAAATCATCCTGGAAATCAACATGCAATTTCTTATCAAGTTCATGCACTTTAGAATGCAAAACAACATCATTACTTGAATCCGATTCAACCAAACCAGATTTAAACAATTTAGGATTATGCAAATCAAGGCGCTCATCGTGCAAGTTATGCTCATTAGGTACATCATCTTTATCATCATGCATGACATGTGTAACAATGAAAGTTTCAGCATCATCATCATAAGAATTGTGCTCAAGGTTAACACTAGAATCATCACTCATATCACGCAAATCGTATGCAATTCCATAATTGAAATAATCTTGACGTAAGCATTGATGTAAGCCTTCTATTAATGCATGATAAATGTCTATTATGTCATCCTCCATGAAATCCTTGAATATCCTGAAGACACGCACTAAATAAACGTTTTTAATTGGACCCGGTCAATTTGCGAAAAACTTTCCCATAGAAGGAAAAATAATTCCTATTTAATGACAACTCCAAATGATAAAAATTTCACGAACGTCCATTAAGATGTCTAATTTAATGGGCTGAAACAGTTTTTCAAAATTTCTTTGGAAAGTGTATCAACCAAGTTGATGTTCTCAACCTGTGTCAATCTGAAAATCAGATTGTGCAGTCTCAGAAATTTGAACGTTTAGATGACTTATACTTATCCAAATCCGATGAAATTTGTCTTAAATGAAACCTAAGACCTTTTGTCTATATGCCTGTAAAATTTGATGATTTTTGAAAACCGTTTGCTATTTTTCAGTGGCATTGAAAACGTTGCAAAAAAAGAGAAATTAAGAGTAAAAGAGCTGAAATTAAGAACACCAAGATCTTTATACTGGTTCGGTAAAAACTTTTTCAAGGGACACTTCAGCCCTTCCCTCCTCAGCTACAGCATTGGTTTACATATATTTTCACCTGAGATCAAATAAAGAAGAATAAGAAAAGGAAAACTAACACAAAAACAAAAGAGACTTTGTTACGTTAGTGATAAAATGCAAAACAGTTTTTGTGGGTGTTTAGCCTCACTTTTGACCCTCACAATTGTGAATCCCTTGGCCAATATTGAACTAGATACAATCCAAAGCAAGTAATCCAAGTGATGAACACAATTTCAAGATGCAAAACACCCTTTCTTGATCGCCAAGTCAAACGAATTCAGCACTGTCAAAAGTAACGATTTCAAGACACAGAATAAGACAACGCTCACACTTAACCACTAAGATTCAACAAAAAGAGACCAAAATTTATGTCAAGGGCGGAGCCAAAGAAAGCTAAAGGGTTGCCCTGGGCAATCTTTAGCTAACTCTAGCCTTATGGAAATCAATTACAAAGTTGCCGATTTTATTACAACTATCAAGTATCCAAGAATAAGCAATGAATTTATTAGGGTGGTATGGCTTGAGATGTCTCAGTTTTGTTGTGGTATGATGATGGACTTGATTTGCAACAATATATATCTACAACTTATTGCCTTTTATCACACAATTGGACCGACTTGAGCCTGTTTGAAGCCTCGGATTCTGTATATTTTTCCTGTCCGAGCTATTACTTTTTTTATTTTTTTGTCTTTTGTACCAAGAGAAAATAAGTGTATCTTAGCTGTGTGTATTTAACTTAGGGTTTTTTGTTGGCCTTTCTTGTGAATCAAGGCAAAGAAAATGGTATCTTAGGCTGTTTTGGTGCAATTCGGCCAAACAGTTTTTTTGTCTCCAAGATTAGGCCTTTTGTGGCTTGGCGTGGCTTGAAGATTATGCCTTTGAGGGTAATGGATCATCCGTGTATGATGTGATGCAGGGGCTACCTTGGACAAAAGAAAATTGCAACAAAAAAACAAGCAAACAAACGCAACCAATATCACACAAGTATAAGATAAACTAAAAGATTTGTTACCAACAAGATTTACATGTGACACAAAGAAGCTATCTGGCTATGGTCGTATTTTACATAAAATCTGAGACTGTAATCCCTAAATAGCACAAAAAATCCTAAGTGTACAAGATTGATGCTTTTGACGTAAGAATGATAAAAGCAAGGCAAAGGTGCAACCTTTGATGCAAAGGCCTCGGTTTGAACAATGGTACAAGCCCCCAACATAGATTTGAACAATGGTATAAGCCACCACCTTTCTTCCTCAATGGCATCGCATACTTCGGTGCTGAGAAATTCAGCCGTCCAATCCACCAAGTCGTTCCTTTTCTGTGCATTGTGGCCACCCACAAGGGTTTCTCAAACCTTGAATTAGATCTAGATTTGATTTTTATATGTGAAACCAAAAGAAAAACACAAACTCCCAAAGGGAAAAAGGCACACAAAGTGGCCGAAATTTTAATGTAGTTCGGAAAACTAGACTGTTTTTAAAAGCTTAATGTGTATATGCCTTATATGGGCATTATTTTGCTAATCCTAAAAGATAATAAATAAATCAAAGTAATCATAATATCCCCTATCAATCTAAATTAATTCTACATAGAAAAGTAAGTCAAAACTAATCAAGAAAAGAGTGTACAATCAAATCCCTAAAATTTTGTACCCGAATACACCCTGTCGATTTTAGACTTCTCCATGATTTTAGACGCCTAATTAGGGTTGGGGCTCTTCAGAATTGCTATAGCTCATGAAATTCCCTTGAATTTGGACTCTTGAATCACCTCATTTGGACTCTTCTTCGCAGAGATATTGTCTTCTAAAAATCGGGTACCAATCCAGTTATTACTTACCAAATCTGGACTCCAATCTTCAAGCTGACTTTGAACCATCTTTTAGCGCAAATTAGGAAAAGTGAAAAACAAGAAAATTGTCCCAAATTGAGTTCTCTGACACCTCCAAGTAGTTTGAACCTATTTGGACCTGTCCTACGACTTATTCATCTGCAATACCAAACATGTGTCCTGAATGTCCTCCTAAAAAGTAGGGATTCCCCAATGCCACTTTCCTTATTTCATTTTAGCACCTATAAAGACACTCAAAACGGCCATTAGTACATCAAACACATAATAAAAGACTTTATATGCTACCTTAGACCTAAATAAAGATAAAACAAACGACTAGACTCAAAACTATGACGCGTATAAGTGAAATGACCATCTTGCCCTCCCATCAACCCTTACATCATCGTTATGACATTAAAACACAATGGATAATTCGTTATGAAATTAAAACACAATGGATGATCAGAATATAACATTACACTTCACTTATTCGCTTGTCTTGCACATGCCTAAACAAGAAACACTTAAGTTCGTGCTTTCTATTTTTGTATACATTTCTTGTTTGTGTAATATGTTTGGATATGGCTCCTTGAGCCTCATCATGTTCATTTTTTCATTCAAGTTGCAATTTAACTTTAGCATGCAATCGTTTAATCAAGTCATCTTTGTTCTTACCTTCAAGACTAGCATGTTCATTTACATGAATAGGGAGAAAATCAAGCGGGGAATGGGGGTTGAAACCATAAACAACCTCAAGAGGTGAATACAAAGAACCACTATGAACAGCCCCCTTATATGAAACTCAATATGAGGTAAGCATTCTTCCCAATTTTTAAGATTCTTTTTAAACAATGCACGTAACAATTGTGATAATTTCCTATTAACAACCTTAGTTTGACCATCGGTTTGAGGATGGGCTGTGGAAGAAAACAAAAGTTTTGTACCAAGTTTTCCCCAAAGGATTTTCCAAAATGACTCAAAAACTTAGTATCCCTATCACTCACAATCGTTTTAGGCATACCATGCAAACGTACAGTCTCTTTGAAAAATAAGCGTGCAACATGGGAAGCATCATCTACTGAGAAAAAGGGTTTGAGTGATTTACAAATGCATGATTTTAATGCTACGTGCTTACGAAATGCATGAACAAATTATTACTTAACATGTTTATGTGATAAACATGCTTTATTTGCTTATATATATTGTTGCCGTACTAACAAGCCATGAAGCTTTAAATCTTACATCATATGGCAAACTTTTATTGTCTTTGTACTAATTTCAGGTGCCACAATTAATGAATTAAACTAGTTCATTAAGTGAAATGCTTAAGTTAATGAACTAACTACTTCATTAAATGGAGACATATTTGGTGGAAGCTATATGGCAACAAATTTGAAAATGAAAAGTCCTCTTCTCATCTCATCTCACACGCCTAATATATATTTAATATATATATTTATGTTTATTTAAAAAGGCACAATACACATATTCTGACGTACCACTAATACGTCACATATATTATAAACATACGTCGACGTCACACCACTGTATACACCTCATATTTATTAGTATATTCAGGTCTTATATCATATGATATAAGTCATGGTGACTTCAAAATTATAACGACATGTTACGAGGTCATAAACGAAAAATTATCATATCGGGTGACTACCGAAACTTCGCCGACATGTCACGTACTTGCCATATAAAGATGCCAGCCCATATACTTCAAAATGGCAAATAAATTTGTCGCTCACATGTTACAAACAGCCACTAAGTCATACCATGTTGCCACACACAAATCACCCATAATTTACGCTAAATTTGTGGATAATTCAAATTGTAATTTATCTTGGGCACATGGGCGTTTTTACATCAGCCACATGAGCTGGATATACACTTTATTCTATTTATATTATGTATGACATGATATATATTACATGTGCAAGAAGTTTGAAATTAATCGGAGAAAAATCGTGTAATCAACAAAAGTCGAAAATTCGATTTTCTACGAACATACACACATGGGACGTTTTTGGCATAGGGGTAACATGTATCTAGACACTTTTTACACATTCAAGATAAGTTAAAGTGTTCTAGAAAATTAAAAATAGGTCTGATTATTATTTACCATATATGTGTAAATATTGTGCATTATTTGACAAAGCTTGCCAAAATGAAATTTCAGCACATGTGCAGCCAATTCACATGCCTACTACATCTTTGTTGGAGCCAAGGTGGAACTTATTTGGCACTTCAATTGGTAGAGGATATACCACAGAAGATGGGTGACATTGAAGAGGGCACCACACAAAGAAAGAATTCAAAAGAGACGCATGCTGAAAATTTCAGCACATGCTCTTAAGTTGGCGATTGTTTGCTCTTTATTGCCTTCAATTTGTCTTCCAAAATTGAAGGGGGATTAATATGTGATTGTATGGTAATGATTTGGCTATAATTTGAGTACATGTTTTCAGTTTGTTTTATAATTTACAGCTCACTACAAGGGTGCCAAGCTGGATCAATCAACAAGTGACAACTAAGCAAGGTCAAGTCATCCTTCCAATCATATTGCCCCAAGTAAGCAAGATTGTGTCATCTTCTAACCAAGGCAATCTTCCACGGACATTAATGACAATTCTCAAGAAGGAAGAAAGCCCTAGGGGGGCGGCCAGAGAAAATAAAAAGGAGAAGACAAGACAAGGCCAAGCTACAATTCACATTCTCTCAAGTGCAAAAAGCTTTCTTAGTCTCAAGCCTATTGTTCATATATTCTATATATTATATAGGCTTTGAATATACCAGCCATACACGTTCAATTCTTGTAAAAGGTTGATCAAGGTGTGATCAAACCTTCATTCGATTGGTGGTGGTGTTGGTGATCGGTTTTTTTGGTTGTTTTGATTATAAAAGGGTGGAGATAGTGTTTAACTCCAGCCACCCTTGTGGTAAGGTATTTTTTTGTGATTACTGACAACTGAGGAAGGTGTCCTCAAAGACTTGAGTAGGTTGATTTAACCGAACCAGTATAAAATTCTTGGTGTTCTTACTTTACTGCACTTTACTTTAAGTTCCAGCTTTCTGTATCAATTTCATTGCAAAGGTAAAAATAGCAAATGATTTTCAAAAATTATAAACTTTTGCAGAAGCATAGCTACACATCCTAGTTTACATTTGGCGCAAGTTTCATCTCATTTGGATAAGTATAAGTGAATCAAACATTAATAGTTCTGAGACTACTGCAGTCTGATTTTCAGATTTGCAAAGGTTGAGAACATCAACATGGTTGACATACATTCCAAAGGAATTTTCAAAAACTGTTATAACCAACTATAATACACATCTTGATGGTCTTATCATATAATTTTCAGACCATTTAGAGTTGCCAATAAATAGGAATAAAATGTTTAATTTGGAGTACTGGCAGATTTGCGCAATCTGACCAAAAACATATTTTCATGGGGTTAGGATTAGAGTTTTAATGTGAAATTTTCGTGAGTCTCTCATAACATATGAGAGTACATCCTCACCAAATTTCATAATTTTTGAAGGTCTACAACTAGGTCTTTTGAATAATTCAAATCAGGATCTGAAAACAGAAACTGTTTTCAGAAGTGAGTTTTTTGGTCCAAAAATTTTTTAAAAACCAAATTTTCCACACTCACTATTCAACCTCCTTCTTCTAGTGGTTCTATACAGGTCCTACAAGTGGTATCAGAGCACAGGCACACTTACTACAAGAGGATCCAACGATCTTTGTGAGATGGCATCCACTAGTCACAAGACCGAACAAGAAGGTATGTCGAGTCAAAGGCCTCTTTTTTTGACTGTAAGTCCTTCATACAATAGAAACTTAGAATAAAACTTTTTCTTATGGCCATTGATATAGACGTGTGGTCCATTATAGAAGATGGTCCTTTTATTCCTTCTAAGTTATCCACTGTTGATGGTGTCACACTAGATGTAGCGACCCGTCCTGAGCCCTAGTACTCGAAACGACTCACCCGCCGTATCTCGCTAAGGAGAATACAAGGCGTCGATACAAATCAACTACACATCATCATAATAACATAAATCGATGTCAGCAGAAGTCATTCCTAAAATCCCCGATAAAATAATCACCATCATTAATACTATGTCTAAGAATTTCTAATCAATACCACAGTCAAATGTATGTAAACACTAATCTCAAAAATACATAAACCTCGAAAATCGAAACAACTGTCTCAACCAATCCTCGAAAGTCTTTTCTGAATATCTTAATCTCGAAATCTCCTGTCTCGATCTTCTACGATATACCAACTCCTGTGTAAGCATACCCTACCTTCTCATGCCTGCAAAACTGGTGAGTGGTGGTGTGAGCCAAAATCAACGGGCTCAGTAAGCAACCTACATATACTTGTTATAGAAATCATACATGCAGAAGCAAATACAAATAACCTTTATACTTAACATACATGTCCTTAGTCCACGAATAATTTCACTTAATTATCTTAATAGTTAACACTTCAAAAACACAAAATAAATAATTCATCAGCTCAATCTGCGTTAGAGTGATGCATGCTATTCTCAAATATGACATACACAACAAACAAATAATCACATAAGAAAAGAAGAGAATAATGCATATAGATGAACTAGATAAGCCGCGGAAAGTAAGTCACTCCACATAATAATGCGCAACTTCATGATGCATGTCTTTCCTTACGTGTCATGCGCACCAACATCATTATCCCATACAATATGTTTCTTTCTTTTCCATGATATGCTATGAATGACCCGGGTCCTACTCTTCGCTCCGTAACGTGGAGTCAGCGGGCATCGCTCCGTAATGTGGAGTCAGCGGACAACGCTCCGTAACGTGGAGTCAGCGGACAACGCTCCGTAACGTGGAGTCAGCGGACATCGCTCCGTAACGTGGAGTCAGCGGACAACGCTCCGTAACGTGGAGCCAGCGGACATCGCTCCGTAACGTGGAGTCAGCGGACAACGCTCCGTAACGTGGAGTCAGCGCCCCGAAGGGATGCAATGCTAATGCACGTGCCATGAATGCTGCACACACATAATCCGTGAGCCGGCGCATACATGCTCCTATATATACCCGCGCCCATACACGTGCATATATACTTACATGTATACCCCCATTTTATTACGGTGTATTCATACTCATATATATACCCGCACCCATACACGTGCATATATACTTGCATGTATACCCTCACACATCCATGTACATATGCAATACACGTTGAAATCGTACAACTCTACATACACCCAGTTTACATACATGTCTCACATATACACACAACGCACATATAGAGAAAATCCAATTACAGATATGCACAAACAACACATTAATACATGATAAACATAACAAACACAAATATACCACTTACCTCTGATGCATGATAACATAACGAGCACAGATAGACCACTTACCTGACCACAAGCCATGTGTATTACTTATAACCGCCACGGCTCAGCCACCTCGTGCCGCAATAGCAACCAGTCTCTGCCTATAATTAAATAATATAACATATATATAAATATACTTCCATCTTCACATGTCAGCACACTTACCCCTATTAAGTACGGAACCTAGTTATCTCCAAATTCTTTCTTTTTTTTATAAATGGCCATTCAGCCAGAATACAATTCTCAATCATCTCTTTTGTTTTTCCAACTCCAGTACATATTCAAATCTATATTAAATGTATATACTCATAACCTACCAAATATTGTACCATTATCTAAACATTTTTTTTCGAACTTCATTCGGCCAGTGCCCTCAAATCCTCCATCTCACGACAATCTGCATGCCCAATTATCCACATACCACAGCGACAATTGTTTAACAAAGTTCACCATAATTCTACACACATATATATATATATTCATCCATCTATGAAGTCAATCATATCAATGCTTGATCCAAGATTAATATCAAAATAACGTATATACAGATAGATTACTTACCTAATTCGATAATATTCTAACGCATGATTAAATTGGGATTGGGTTGAATCGAAACCACGGCAAAGTGCATCTCACTTATATTATTTTTTTTTCTTTTCCGCTTCAGTTGCTCTGGCCGAAAGGTTGGAACAACAATTAAAAGTATACGTTGTTGTTGCTTGAGGGACGGCCGAATAATTGTAAAAACAATCTTGTTCTTTTGCCTTGCTGAGGGATGCAGGCTGGACAAACAAATGTAAGGCCTGCATTTTTTTTGTCTTATGTACGGCTAGGGAAAAAACAGATGTGAAGAAATTTGTTTTTCTTCCTTTTTGATGGGCTGATGGCGCTGTAGATTTAGAAGATAGGGAATGACGGCTGGACTTTTTCTAACATGGAGGGGCGGCAGGTTGAAGATTGTGGGGGTGAGTAGGGTTTTCTTTAGTTAATATAGATAGGTATATGGCAAGTAATCTAAGTATATTCCAACTAGGTCATGGAAATTCTATCCCATTTTCTTAATTGTATTTGGTTTAGGACTTATCGTAATTTCAATTTCTAAATAAACTAGTATTTATCATCTTTGTTTTATTTAATTTTCCTTTTTTCTTTTATCCAAAGTCACGGACGTAACACTAGAATTCTAAAACTAAAACAATAATATACTAGTGATGACAAAAAGAAATTAAGTATGAATACTGGAGCCATGCAACTTCTTTTACACGGATTGAGTAAAAGCAAATCGAGTTATGTGTCAAATTGGTCTATTGCCTAAGAGATGTGGGGAATTCTTGAAAGGAAACACGAAGGGACTAAGTCAAGTTAAAGAGTCTAAAATAAACATGCTTATGTCTAATCTTGAGTCCTTCAAGTTATTACCTAACGAATCTATTGTTGATATGGACTTACGCTTGACTAACATTTATAACTCTCTAGAGTCTCTTGGAAAAGCTTTTTCTACACAGGAAAAAGTTGAAAAGGTGCTAAGAAGTCTCCCATCCGAATGGGACCCCAAAGTCACAGCAATTGAGGAAAGTAAACAAACGAGATCAATAAAAATAGAGGAACTAATCGTATCCTTAAAGATATACGAAAACAAACTTACACTAAGGAAATCGGAATCAAGGTCGAAACAAGTTAAGACTATTTCTTTTAAATCAAATAAATACGTCTCTACCTCTTTCGATCACGTAGATGATAGTGATACTGAATCGAACAACGAAGATCTAATATTATTGGCTTCAGGTTTGAGAAAATTTATGAGAAAATCATTAAAGAATAAACCTAAGGCTGTTCCAACTAAGAGAAATAAAAATAAAAATAAAAATAGTGCTAAAGACATAAAGTGCTATGAATACGGGAAACTTGGACAATTATCATACCACTGCCCGAACAAGGACAAACAAACAAGAACCGTGACAAGGATTGGAACAAAAATAGACCTATCTCAGAACCTAAACAAAGGAAATCAAGAAGAGCTCTCAAAGCCTCCACTTGGAGTGACTCATCTAACTCTGAGACTGATGATACCGAGGAAGAGACGACACAAGTATGCTTTGTATCGAAAGCATCAAATGAGGTATCTTTTGATTCTTATTCTGATTCCGAACCCTCTTATGATGATTTTTAGCCAGTATATTGAACTGTATAAATTCACAAAGGCTCTTGCGAAAGAAAAGAAACGGTTAATTGAAGACAAGAAGTTGTTAGAATCATCTAACACGAACCTTCTATCTCAATTAAACGATTCAAAAGAAGAGTCGTCTTGCACAATCAATGCATTGAAATTAGAGGTCTCGTCATTCACGGTAGAAAATAATGAAATGAAATCCGATATTTCAAATTTGAAATCAAGAAATGCGGATTTAGAAAGAAAGGTAAAACAGTTTGATACGGGTACGAACATGCTAGACCGCATCATCTCCTCACAAAAGCATGAAAGCAACAAAACTGGATTAGGATACTTTGAGAAAAGGAAATACAAAATAAGCCAACCAAATTTATTTTACCTTCATCAAAGAAACCATATGCATTCAAGACAAATTTACCACCTAAAAAGGCGCCTAGATCACCCCCACTTCATCTCATCGTGCTTCTTCCTTTTCATCTCATACAAAATATAATTATGTGCGGTATAAATATGAAAGGAAACCATTGATGTTGTACCCCGCCGAAAAATCATATAGCACTTGAAGAATCGTATAAGTGAATTAATAAAGTGGCATCCTTCAAGTGCCTTTCACTAAGTTTCCTTAGTAATTCTTTTATTTAGGATAATAAGCAAATGATATAATCAATTCAAGCGTGAGTTATGGACTATATAAAGTGGCCAATTCACTCCCAAAGGCTCAAGAAACAAATTCGGTCATAAGGCATAAAAAGGGGCCTTAAAGGGGTTTTTCCCAAATTATAGGAGAGTTTAATCTTAAGGGCCTCCCTAAAATAGGCTCAAATGAAAGTTAAGGAGTTGTAAGTAGTGGGCAATTTTTTCCCCAATTCTTGGAAAATTTCGGCCCTAGCCCAAGGGGAACTCAAGATTTTCCTAATTTATTTTAAAACAAGAAAAAGGAGAAATTATCAATTAATTAGGGGACAATTATCCACTTAACTCTTCATATAAGAAAAATTAAGCATGGTAAAGGGGTCTTACAAGCCTAAGAAAACCGCCCCATGGTTGAAGATTACCATGGTTACTCAATATTTACTACAAGGTTAAGGAAATAACTCTAGTTGGATAGAGTAACCTAGGTTGGCATAAAGTAACTATAGTTGGCATAAAATAACTATAGTTGACATAAAGTAACTATACTTGACTTAAAGTAACTATGGTTGACATAAAATAACTATAGTTGACATAAAGTAACTCTAGTTAAATTAAAGTAACTATAGTTGTTTTAAAGTAACCTTGGTTCGTTAAAAGTAACCAAGGTTAATTAGCCTAACTAAGCTAAGGAAAACCCCTTCTCCTCTCACATTACCCACGGTAACCTCCTTAACCAAGGGGAAGAAAACTTTCTTCAAAGCAACTCTAGAACATTCAACTCTCAAGAAGTCACAATGGAGCAAAGATACTTCCCTATTTTCCCCTTGTAGTGTACGGCTAGTGAAGAGGTCCAAGAACCATCTTCAAGCTCCAAGAATTCATCTAGGTAAGTACATGCTAAGCATTCTAAGTGAATTCTATGTCTCAAAGAATGAAACCCACATTGGTATCTCTCTTGTCTTGCCAAAAACGTGACACTCAAATGGTCACTAGGAGAAGAATTGTCAAGCTACTGGGAGGAGCTAACACTTTAGTGGTGTGAATCCATTTCAATCCCATCCAAGTTTTATTTTGGTAAGGAAATCATATCCTCAAAATAGTTGTTTCTTCATTAAGATAATAACTAATGTCCATCCTTCTTCCTCCTCTCAAGACCGTGTGATATATGTGATGTTGGAGGAAGACTTTACTCCATTTTAACCAACGCTCATGCAAAGGAAAGCTCTAAGGTTCAAAGAGGCAAGTATACTCTAACCAATCTTGCCTTATTTGTGAAGTGCATGCTTGAATGACTAGTCATTATTAGGCTATGAATCTTAGTTAAAGATGTTTAAGTACAAGACATGAAGACTAGTGTTATAAGAAAACTGATGGTATGAGCAAATGATTTGTTGAATGAATGGGTGTGACTGTTTTGATATAATTCATAAACAGTTTATTTATGGTTTATAGCATGTTATGAGGCTTGGAAAGAGTATGTTGAAGTGTTTATTTAATGGATATTAAGTCACTTTAAGAAATGAAGTTGATTGGAAATGCTTGAACCGTAAAAGTGAAGAAGTGCTGGAACTACTGGAGCTGGACAGATTTGTATAGCTGATTGTGTGACCTGAAAACGCACCTTAGGAGCGTTCAAATTGGCTAATTTTTGGTATGATGTTAGCCTCATATGTTTATGAAATGTGTGAGCTGGAATTTCAATAAAAGGAGTTATGGTTTGTCCTTAATGAAAATTTTAGTAACAGTTGGTAAAATAGAAGTACTGGAGCAGGACAGTTTTATGTGACATGTTTAACGACCTGGAAACAAACCTTAGGAATGTCCAAATTGACTAATTTTTGGTATCGTGATAACCTCATATATGTAATAAATATGTGACTTGGAATTTTGGTAAAAGAATATGCGGATTGACCAGAGTGTAATTTTTAGTAGGAATTGCTCAGACAGAAGTACTGGAGCTGGACAATTTTATGTGGTATGTTGTACGCCCTGAAAATAGACCTTAGGAATATTAAAATTGGCTAATATTTGGTATGCTAATAGCCCTATGTGTTTATGAAATGTGTGAGTTGGAATTTTGGTAAAGGAAGTTGTTGATTATTCTTAGTGAAGTTTTTGATAAAACTGGTCAAACAGAGTTGCTGGAGCAGGACAGTTTTGAGTGGTAAGTTGTGTGGCTCGAAAGTGCATCTTAGGAATGTGCAAGTGAGCTGATGTTTGGCATTATTATAGTTTGATGTGTGTAAGACATATGAGAGTTGGAATTTTAGTAAAAAGAGTTGTGGTTTGGTCACAATGAAATTCGTGATAAAACTGATCATTCCAGATCCTGCATGTACCTAGCTGAGGAAAAGTAAGTAGTTGACCTTCTTAATCTTATTGGATTGCCTTGGAATTTTTATGGTAATTACCTAAGGCATATATGTACATGTCCATGTAAAGAAACCAGCATAAAACCACCATTTTGATGGTTAACAACTGAGTTGAAGTTAATTGCACAAAACTGAAAAACAGGACAGATTAATGTCTTAAGTTATAAGGCTTTGATCTTGCTCATTTAAGCTTGAATGTGATGTTTGGCCTTATGAATAGTATTTCTTGGTGAGTTAGCTATGTTTTCCAGGTGATGGATTAAAATGAATAAGGTTTTATAATCCAAGGAACTAAGATAATGCAGTACTGCCCTGCTGATTCCAGCAATACCTTTGATGATAGTATGATGTTTTGAGGACTTTAGACATTTCAGAATGTTATGAAATTTTTATGGCATGTGTCTAAGCCTTCATTTTGCATATGTATGGCATGGGATTATGAATGTGGGCACGAATTGATGAGCACGAGGCTGTATGAACAGAATGTGATTGCTGGATAGTTTTTTTCAGCCTAAAAGACAAGTCCGTGCGTGCATGTTATGATGCATTTGTTCACGAGTCGCATAATGCATGTCATACATTACATCATCGTCATTTACATGATTTATGGAACTGATTTTATGCGAAAGAAAGATGAAAAGCGTTTTTAAAGAAAAGATTCTGTTTTAAAAAGAACGCTTCCCACCGGTACAGTGTGTGTATGTTCCTCGCCAGTAAGGACCCGCCCAGATCCAGGGTTAATTGATTTGATGATATGACCGTTCAGGCCCGGAGAGAATAGACCTGATAATGACCGTTCAGGCCCGGAGAGAATAGACCTGATGATATGACCGTTCAGGCCCGGAGAGAATAAACCTGATAATGACCGTTCGGGCCCGAAGAGAATAGACCCGATAAGTAATGACGCTACCGTTCCAAATCCGGGAATAATAGATTCGAAGGGGAGACGTTACCACCTCAGATCCGGGAAGATAGATCTGAACACTCTGTTGTTTTCTGACGATGATGATTTGAAAGAAAAGCATGAAAGATCATTTCCTCATTTTTATCATGATGCATCACACGTAAATATGCACGCATGTCACATTTATTGAGTCATACTGTAGTGGCACATGATACTCAGACTAAGTTGTTATAACTTGGTAGTTCCTAAGTTATGATCTTGTTAAGTGATGATCCTTGATATGTTACGAACTTATGCAAGTTGCAGTCTTTTATTGTTATGTTCTTTAGGTAACGATCTTGCTTAAGTTATGATCTTGATGCATTAAGTGTTGATCACTAACGGGTATTGGATGGAGGTCAGGTATGTTACTAAACCGGATTTTGGGGTTCGGTTCTTGTATGTACTTTCTATTTAATGCACGATTGTTTATGGTGTACTTGCTGGTGACTTTGTCACTCACCCTCCTATTTTTCCTCCCAGAGGTTGCAGGGAACAGGGTAGAATGGATTGAGGATGAACCTAGGGCCCCTACCCATGAGTACAGCGAAGGATGGACGGATTAGGAGACATGACTTGACGATTATGACTGATGACTGATTATGTAGTTGTGATGGGAAACATCTAACTTTGAGAATTTCGATACTTTGATTTAGGTTGTAAAACGAAGAATGATCTCATGGATGTTTTTAATTTAAAGTTTTTATTCTGCCACGGTTTCGCTTACTTGATGACGTAAGAGTAAAAATCCATGCATTCTATCATGAATTAAGATACGTTATGAATCGACGCCTGGTACTCTCCTTAGTGAAGTACGGCGGGCGCACCGGTTCCGGCTAGGCTGGGATGCGGGGCGCTACAATTGATGCATACATGATATTCATACAACATAAATGCATCTAGACCATGCACCATGCACATTAATACAAAGGCATGTCAAAAACGAAAACCATACTATAAGCATGATAGCATTCTCGGTCATAGGCCAAACGGATTTTTACCTAACATCTACTATATTGCTTCTTCATATATTCTCACCATTTGTTAGACTGAGGAAGGTAACCCAAGTTTGGGTACCAAAAGGTACTCTTACAAAGGGTTGAAGAACTAACTCTTAAGGACCCAAAATAAAAGGGTACCTAAATCGTTGTTACACATTGCAGAGATCACATACATCTAAAGATACATCAATCAAGTAGTTCCATGATAGTGGTTGCTCGAGGCACATCATGGGTGACCTGAACTTGTTTTCAAAGTTGAAGAAGGTTACAAAAGGTGGATCCGTGACCTTTGGAGACAACAACGAAGGAAGAATCATCAGAACAGGTACAATCGGAAACCCAATCACTCTTCAAATCTCCAACGTCTTTTTGGTAAAAAATCTATCCTACAACTTGCTTAACATCTCACAGTTTCTTGACAATGGTTTTGATGTGTGTTTCACTCATGCAATATATTACATAAAAACGGAGAAACAGTATTAAAATGAAAAAAGAGAAGGAAATATTTTTACAATTTCTATGAATGACATGTTAGACGCTGAAGTAAAATGTTTTATTCCAAATGAACCTAACGTGAATTTGTTGCATAGGAGGTTAGGACACATTGGCATCTCAACTGTTAAGTTCAACGAAAGAATCTAGTACGAGGATTGCCTAAACTTTATTTAGACAACTTTAAGCTGTGCGAATCTTGTATTAAAGGCAAACAAACACGCGAGTCACTTAAATATAAAAATGAAATTAGCACGTATAGTGTCTTAGAATTATTACACATTGACTTGTTTGGTCCTAGTCGTACTAGGATTCTTGGTGGCGACATTATGCATATGTCATCGCTGACGATTTTTCTCGCTATACATGGACTTTATTTATTGCAAATAAAGATGATAGTGCCGTTGAGATTGCTAAATTAATAAGACAACATGAAAATGATTATGTTTTGAATGTGAAAAAGATTAGGAGCGATAGAGGCGGCGAAATTAAAAATAAGGACATGATTGCATTTTGCGAAGAAAAAGGTATTAGATACGAGTTTTCACCACCTAGAACACCATAGTTAAACAGAGTAGTAGAAAGAAAGAATAGGACACTACAAGAAATTGCAAGAACCATGCTATATGAAAATACGTTGCCTAGATTTGTGTGGGCGGAAGCCGTAAATTGTGCATGCTATATAGTTAACCACTTATCGATTAGAAAGAAAATAAACAAAACTCCTTATGAAATTTTGAATGATCGCATGCATAAAATTGATTATTTTCGTGTGTTTGGTGGTAAATGCTTTGTTTTGAATACAAAAGATAATCTAGATAAGTTTGAGTCTAAATCCATTGATGCATTTTTGTTGGATATTCTGTGAATTATAAGGCATATAGATTTTATGATCCTATCACTAGACAAATTTTTGAATCTATTCATGTGAAATTTAATGAATTCGGTGACTACGAAATAAATAAAGAATATGACGATGATTTTGAAGTAAAGCCCGTGCTAGATGATACAGAAGAAACTATCGTACATGATGAACACGACACACTAGAAATGCATGATCACTTAGAAATGCATAAAAACTTAGAAAATAATCAACCAATATGGCATAGGGATCACGCACATGATCTTATCATAGGCGACATAACACAAGGTGTACGACCATGTAGAAGAATAAATCACAATGAAATAAATCAATTTCATGCTATGATATCTGAAATCGAACCCAAAAATGTATTTGATGCTTTCAATGATTCTTCTTGGATTGACGCTACACATGATGAACCAAATCAATTTAAAAGAAATGATGTATAGAATTTAGTGCCACGATCACAAGATAAAACGATAATAGGCACAAAGTGGGTTGTTAGAAACAAAATGAATAAAGAAGGCAAAGTCGTTAGAAACAAAGCAAGGCTTGTAGCAAAAGGCTATAATTAAGAAGAGGGAATAGACTATTGCTTGCATGAAGGATTTTAAACTTTATCAAATGGACGTAAAAGGTGCATTTTCAAACGGTTTTATACAAGAAAAGGTATATGTAAAACAACCACCCGGCTTTGAGGATATAAAATATCCTAATCATGTGTACAAATTAAGAAGGAATTATATGGTTTAAACAAGTACCTAGGACTTGATATGATCGTTTTGCTACCTTTCTTTTAGAAGATGGATTTAAAAGAGGTACCATAGATAGTACTTTATTCATGAAACATGAAAATTCAGATTTACTCATTATTCAAATTTATGTTGATGATATTGTCTTTGGATCTACGTCTCATAAGCTACTTGAAGAATTTGAAACATGCATGAAATCCGAATTTGAAATGTCTATGGTTGGTGAGTTAAATTATTTTCTTGACTTGCAAATTAAAAAAACTAGTAAAGGCATACATATAAGCCAAGTTAAATATGTGAATGACATGATTAAAAAGTTTAACTTTGAAACTTGAAACCATCCCCCACCCCTATGAGTGTAACCACTAAACTTGATAATGGAAAAGACTTTGACAATGGTCTGTATAGGTCTATGATTGGTTCATTGCTTTATCTTACTAGTAGACCTGATATCATGTTTATTTTTTGTATGTGTGCTCGTTTTCAAAGCAACCCTAAGTGTCACACTATAATGCTGCAAAAAGGATTTTTTTCCGATACATTAAGCATGCTCCCACTTTAGGAATTTGGTATGATAAGAATTGTGAATTTGACTTGCATGCTTATACTGATGCAGATTATGGCAGATGCACAATAGATAGAAAAAGCACAAGTGGTACATGTCAATTTATTGGAAATTCATTGATATATTGGTTTTCGGAAAAGCAAGCAAGTGTAGCATTATCTACCACTAAAGTGGAATACATGGCACTTAGTCTTTGTTGCACACAACTTTTATGGCTAAAACATCAACTATCTGATTTTGGAATAACTGTTAATCGCATCCATATTTATTGTGATAGTATGAGCATCATAAATTTGTCTAAGAATCCCGTATTACACTCTAAGGCAAAGCACATAGAGGTACGATATCACTTTCTTCGTGATCATGTAAACAGTGTGATATTATTATAGAACATGTCCGTACTGAAGCACAAGTAGCCAACCTATTCACCAAAGCACTTAATCAAGCCACGTATGAAAATTTATGCTCAAAATCAGGCATGATTTTGGCAAATTTGCTATAAATTCCTCTCTCTTTCCATTTTTACATGTACTTTTGATGCCATTTATAAAATAAAGGGGGAGAGAAAAGCATTATTTAAGGGGGATAGAGACATGATTTAGGGTGGAGCATAAGACGACATGGAATTCAAAATTCAAATTTGTGCACAATTGGAGGGGGAGACATTTAAATGAGGGTCAGCAATCACATTTAAATCATGAACCAATGTTATTTTGTAAATTATCAAAAGGGCAAGATTTTTGAGAAAAAGGGTTTGAGGGATTTACAAATGCATGATTTAAATGTTACGTGCTTACGAAATGCATGAACAAATTATTACTTCACACATTTATGTGATAAACATGCTTTATACGCTTATATATATCGTTGCCATACTAACAATCCAGAAGCGTTGATGCTTACATCATATGGAAAACATTTGTTGTCTTTGTACTAATTTCAGATACCACAATTAATGAATTAAACTAGTTCATTAAGTGAAGTGCTTAAGTTATGAACTAACTAGTTCATTAAATAGAGACATATTTGGTGGAAGCTACATGGCAACAAATTTGGAAATGGAAAGTCCTCTTCTCATCTCATCTCACACGCCTAATTGAAGAGGGCACCACACAAGGAAAGAATTCAAAAGAGACACATACTAAAAATTTCAGCACATGCTCTTAAGTTGGCAATTTTTTGCTCTTTATTGCCTTCAATTTGTCTTCCAAAATTGAAGGGGAATTAATGTGTGATTGTATGGTAATGATTTGTCTACAATTTGAGCACATGTTTTCAGTTTTTTTAGAATTTACAGCTCATTACAAGGGTGCCAAGGTGGATCAATCAACAAGTGACAATTAAGCAAGGTCAAGTCATCCTTCTAATCATATTGCCCCAAGTAAGTAAGATTGTGTCATCTTCTACACAAGGCAATCCTCCAAGGACAATAAAGAAAATTCTCAAGAAGGAAGAGAGCCCTAGGGGGGCAGCCAAGAGGAAATAAAAAAGAGAAGATAGTGCAAGACAATGCCAAGCTACAATTCACATTCTGTCAAGTGCAAAAAGCTCGACTACTTTCTTCTTCTCCCTTTCTTTCTTCTTTTTCTTCTTAGTTTCAAGCCTATTGTTCATATATTTTACATATTATATAGGCTTTGAATATACCATCTATACACGTTCAATTCTTGTAAAAGGTTGATCAAGGTGTGATCAAACCTTCATTCGATTGGTGGTAGTGTTAATGATTGGTTTGTTTTGTTGGTTTGATTGTAAAAGAGTGGAGTTAGTGTTTAAATCCAGCCACCCTTGTGGTAAGGTGTTTTTTATGATTAGTGACAACCGAGGAAGGTGTCCCCGAAGACTGGAGTAGGTTGATTTCACCGAACCAGTATAAAATTCTTGGTGTTCTTACTTTACTGCACTTTACTTTCAGTTTCCAGCTTTCTACATCATATTCATTGCAAACGTAAAAATAGCAAACAATTTTAAAAAATCACAATATTTTGCAGAAACATAGCCACACGTCCTAGTTTTCAGTTGGCGCAAGTTTCACATCATTTGGATAATTCTAAGTCAATAAAACGTTAATAGATTTGAGACTAGTGCAGTCTGATTTTCAGATTTGCAAAGGTTGAGAACATCAACTTGGTTGACATACTCTCCAAAGGAATTTCCAAAAATTGTTTCAACCTACTAAAATACACATCTTGAGGGTCTTATCTATAATTTTCTGACCATTTAGATTTACCAATAAATAGGAATAAAATTTTCAATTCGGAGTAAAGTTTTTGGCAGATTTGCGTAATCTAACCAAAAACACATTTTCAAGGGGTTAAGATTTGAGTTTTAATTTGAAATTTTCGTGAGTCTCTCAGAACATCTGATAGTACATCCTCACCAAATTTCATAATTTTGGGAGGTCTACAACTAGTACTTTTAAAAAATTCAAATCAGGATCTGAAAACAAAAACTGTTTTCAGAAGTGAGTTTTGTTTGGTCCGAAAATGTTTTAAAACCCAAATTTTCCGCACTCACTATTCAAACTCCCCCATCTAGTTGTTCTATACAGGTCCTACATCATCAGCTTTCTTGCATGTAATAAAGTGTGACATCTTAGGAAATCTATCTACCATAACAAACACACTATCCTTCCCACTCTGGGACCTACGCAAGCCTAAATTAAGTCCATAGACTAAGTCGACCCAATGGGAAGAAGGTACGGCTAAGGGAGTATAAAGTCCATGTGGGTGCATGATTCATTTTTCTTGCTTGCAAGTAATGCAACTCCCACAAACTCTCTCAACGTCCACTCTTATGTGAGGCCAAAAAAAGTGTTCGTTTATGGTCTCCAAAGTCTTAAAACCCCCAAAGTGTCCCATTAGGCCTCCACCATGAGCCTCTCTCACAAGCAATTCTATCATAGACCCTTTTGGTATGCACAATCGTTTTGCCATAAACAGATACCCATCATCCAAATAAAACTTACGAAAGGGTGGCTCAAGACATGCATTATAAATGGATCCAAAATCAGTATCTTCCTTATACAACTCCTTAACGTGCTCAAAACCAAGAAAATGTGAAGACAACTTAGTGATCCAAGTGTATCTCCTAGACAATGTACTAGCTACAATGTTATCCTTACCTTGCTTGTATTTAATGACATAAGGAAATTTCTTGGTAAACTCTACCCATTTTGCATGCCTCTTATTCAATTTGCTTTGGCCTTAAAGATACTTAAGGCTTTCATGATCAATGTGGATCACAAATTCCTTAGGTTGCAAGTAATACTACTAAGTTTCCAAAGACCTCACTAATGCATATAACTCTTTGTCATAAGTAGGGTAATTCAATGACTCACCTTTCAACTTCTCGCTAAAGTATGCAATATGTTCTTTTTCCTTGTCTAAGAACGGCACCTATCCTAATCCCACTAGCATCACACTTAATCTCAAAAGTTTTATCAAAATTAGGCAATCGTAAGATAGGGACTGAGGTGACTCTTACTTTCAGTTCATGAAATGATTTTTTTTGAGCTTCTCTCCAATGAAACCCAACATCCTTCTTAACAATTTCATTTAATGGGGTAGCTATTATTGAGAAGACCTTCACAAAATGCCAATAGAAGCTTGGCGAACCATAGAAGCTCCCAACCTCTCCCACAGTTTTGGGCATGGGCCATTCTATGATGGACTTTACTTTCTCTTGGTCCATTTCTATGCCTGAAGCACTCAAAACAAAACCAAGGAACACAACCTTTTCCATGCAAAAGGAAAACTTTTTAAAGTTGGCGTATAGTTGTTGTTTCCTTAACTTGTCAAAATCAGCTTTTAGATGGTCAAGATGCTCAATCAAGTCCTTAGAATAGATCAAAATGTCATTGAAGTACATCACTACAAACTTGCCAATGAAAGCTCTCAGAACTTCATTCATTAGTCTCATGAAGGTACTAGGTGCATTACTTAGCCCAAAAGGCATCACCAACCACTCATACAACCCAAATTTTGTTTTGAAAGAAGTATTTCACTCATCTCCTTCCTTTTTTCTCACTTGGAGGTAACCAATTTTAAGATCAATATTAGTAAAGTACTTAGCACCATGCAACATGTCAATCATATCATCATGTCTAGGGACGGGGTACGTATACTTCCCTGTGATTTTATTAATGGCTCTACAATCCACACAAATCCTCCAACTCCCATCTTTCTTAGGGACTACTATCACCGGTACAACACAAGGGCTCATGCTCTCTCTCACCTTGCCATTGCTTAAAAGTTCCTCTACTTGCCTCTAAATTTCTTTCGTTTCCTCAGGGTTGGCTCTATAAAGCGGCCTATTAGGAAGTGTAGCTCCTGGAATGAAGTCTATTTGATATTCAATGCCTCTCAAATGGGGTAGTCCTGTGGGTTCTTCTACGGGGAACAAGTCAGAATACTCCTCTAATAAGGTCACAACACCACTAGGCAAAGAAAGATGGCAATTCATCCCTAGAAAACAGGCAGTCAATGCTCTCCCTAAACAATAGCACATAAACAACCTTATGAGAATGCAATGCATGAATAACTTCACTAGGTTTTGCAAAGAAGGCGTGTTTTGTGGATGAATGTGAAATAAGTGAAGGGGATGGGGGTGTGGGGACCTTAGCCGAGGGCTTGTTTCCCTTGGCCGTGGCCTTGGAGCTCTCTCCTAGGCTCCTTATTTCCTTTTTGAGGTCTTCTAAGAACCTCTTGTTAGCCCTTTTTCTCTTTGGACCATTCTAAGATCTTTCTCTTTTGATGATCCTCAAAAACTTTGTGCGGTGGTAATGCATTAAGTTTAAACACCTCGTTATTAAACTTGAATGAATAGACATTAAGGCGATCATCATATGTAACATGCTTGTCAAATTGCCATGGTCTACCTAGAATGATGTAACTAGCATCCATAGGTGCAACATCACACAAAATCTCATCTTTGTAACCACCAATAGAAAAAGATAGCAAACCTTGTTTAGAAACGCTTAACTCACCACAATCATTTAACCAAGATAGTCTATAGGGGTGGGGGTGATCAATCAAAGGCAATTCAAGTTTTCTAATAAGTTCTACGCTAGAAACATTAGCACAGGATCCACTATCAATAATTAAAGTGCAACACTTACCTTTCACTGTGTAGTGGATGTGGAAGATGTTCTCTTGTTGTAGGACTTCCTCTACTTCCTTAACGTTAGCGCTCAAGATCTTTCTAACCACTTGAAAGTCCTTGTAGGCTCCCTCTTCCTCCCTGAACTCTTCTCCACTTGCCTCTTCTTCTTCCTTTTCAAGCTTTGGTTTGTCCTCTTCACTGTCATTAGTTAATACTCTTGCGTCCCTTCTAAGTACATGATCTTTTGGGTTTAGGGAACTCTCTAGCATAATGACCCCTACCATTACATTTAAAGCAGTGAATATACCTAAATCTAGGGGTAGGTAGGGTTTTCTTCTTTGATCTCTCCTGCCCTAACCTTTCCTATCTCACCACTTGCTTGAGAAGAGTGTCTTGTTTGGAGCTTGTCATGGACCTTGGTTGGACGTGGTTGTGGTTGGCCGCATGCTCCCTCCACTAGGGTTTGACCGAGGCTACAATTTAGTAGAAGGAGAAACGTTAGTTCTAAAACTGAAACCACTAGGAGAAGAACGTACCTTTAATTGTCTCTTGATCCTTTGAGCTTTATGTACCATAGAGTTCAGATCCACGTAGCTTTTGAGCTCAAGCTGGAAGCCAATCTCCCTATTCAACCCTCCTAGAAATCGTGCCATAGTAGCCTCCTTGGTATCTATGGTGTCGGTTCTTATCATCAAAATTTCAAGCTCTTTAAAATATTCATCGACACTCTTAGTTCCTTGGGTGAGTCCTTGCAATTTTTGATGTAGGGTTCGCTCATATGATTCAGGAATAAATTTTTTTCTCATTTCAAATTTCATCTCATCTAAAGTGGAAATAGAATCTCTCATGGTTCTTCTTCTTATATTTTGAATTTGATCCCACCAAATCAATGCATATTCCATAAATTCAATGATAGCATAACGTACCTTTTGCCACTCGGAGTAGTTTGTGCATGAATAGATAAGATCAACTTTCTTCTCCCACTCAAGGTATGCTTCGGGGTCACTGATACCATAAAACGAGGGGATATTCTTCTTGGTCTTAAGGAACTCATCTTCAAGGGGTGGCACTCTCCTTGCTTTCATATGGCCTTGGGGCCATGCCTGTGCCTCTTCTATCTCTTCCTCGTAGAATTCCTGCGATGTATATTCTTCTCTAGGCTCATGATGTCTCATGGATGCTTTGCCTCGGTCCACTCTTCCTCTACTTCCCATTGCTACGGAACCTCTGGCATCCCCTCCATATGAGGTCTGTCCGCGACTTTGTGGATGTACATGGGCTGAATTTTGGTTGGATGTTCTCCTATCCAACTCCTCCACTTTGTTGGAGATTTCTTGTAATTTCTCCAACACCTTTTCAAGGGACAACTCTCCCAATCCCTCAAGCATCGTTTAAGGATGAACAATGAGCAAGGCACCACCTTTCTCCTCAATGCACTGAAAACGTCGGGTGCTGAGAAATTCAGCCGTCCAATCCACTAAGTCGTTTCTTTTCTGTAGATTGTGGCCACCAAAAAAGGTTTCTCAAACCTTGAATTGGATCTAGATTTGATTTTTGATGTGAAACCAAAGAAAACACACAAAGGAAGGAGCAATAAGGCTGCAGAAAAAAGGTTTACTGAATTCTGAAAATTAGGACTAGTTTACATGATGGCCGAGTATTTGCCTTATATGGCCATTAGCTTGCTAATTTCTAAAAGATAATAAATCAATCAAGATAATCAGCATATCCACTATCAATCTAAATTAAGTCAAAGTAGGAAAATAAATGAAGACTAATCAATAAAAGAGTTTGAAATCAAATCCCTAAAATTTCGTACTGGATGACACCCTGTTGGTTACAGACTTCGACATTGCTTCTACAGTCCCATTTATTTTTTGGACTCCTCATCAAAATTGTATATCACGCAATTTGCATTAATTTGGGCTCGTGAATCACCTCACTTAGACTCTTCTTGGCGGATATGAATTGGTAGACCACTAATAATATGTTTAATTAACATCAACTTACCTGCGGAAGAGAGAAACTTATTTTGCCAACTTTGAAGTTGCATATTGTAGCGCCCCGGCCCGATACCGTCATCGGAACCAGTGCACCCGCCATAGTCTACTATGAGAACTACGTAGCGTCAAGCAGATCAAGCTTACATCATTCATGACATAAGATAAATCAGCGGAAACGTCATAAAATTTAAAACTTCATTGTCAATAATACAACCAGAAAATGCAGTGGAAATTAAAGGTGTTTGTTCATCTAGCTATTATAAGTTCCAGAACAACATTATAACACTGAGTTTCCAAACTTAAAGAAAATAGTCCAGCATCTATCTATTCCCATGTCCGTCATCCCATTGAGCCCACTCGCCATCGTCTTCGATAAATATCAACTCATATTCAGGCTCACCTGAAAAGGAATAGAGTAACTGTTCTTAGCGAAATTATCGCCACCAAGTAACCCGTCTATACACCTTAAGGAATCACACACCACGAGTCACTAGTGTATAAATCATTGGCCAAAAATAAGGTGCTTGGGTTAACAAATAACATCTTAATAAGAATTCCTCAAAACAGATAAAGCACATATATGGTACATGGGTACGAGAACAAACATGTATTAAAACAACATATCACATAAGCAAGTCATAAACTAGCCACGTTTCTTGCATATCAAGTCTTATGCTTCGTGTATCATGATGCATGAACTTCTTTAAAATCACACACAGCACCCATGCATATGCCTTCTTTCGTAAACATGTCATGCGTGTCATTTCACAAAACATTTCGTCAATTTTCATATCATATTCTTCGCGTAGCAGAACTTTATACCCTGTGGGTGATCAGTCCACAGCAATCAGAACTTTATACCCCGTGCTGAAAGGTCCACGGCCCCATAACATATAACTTTATACCCCATGCTGAAAGGTCCACGGCCCTATTACATACATCATATATCCGTGCTGATAGGTCCACGGCCCCATAAAATACTTTATTTCTGTGCTGATAGGTCCACGGCCCCCATAACATATTTTATACCCTGCTGTTGATTCACATATCACGCTTTTATACCCTGCTTTCGCAGGCGTGACTTTTATACCCTGCGATCAACCAGCAGCCATTTTGTCTTTCGAAAACTTTAAACCTTTCTTGTGAACACATGTTCTTTTGCAAAGCAAATCTCAGATCAAATGCAAGTGCCCATGTCATGATGCAAGATGCACATGTAACTTCGTATCAAATATGTAACACACACACACACATACATCTTACATATCAAGTATACGGTCTTGCACCTCAAACACTCCATGTTCGTATCTTTCCAAGTCCATCCGTCTTACTAATTCACTCAGGATTCAATCTTATTCTTACTTGATCAAACTTACCATTTACACCTCAAATACCCTTGCATTTTATGTTCAAAATAAGTGTATAAAGTTACTACACATACATAGGGCGCGTAAAGGGTCAAAAAGACTTCCAGTATACTTGGAACGCCACATGAGGCTCCTAAAGTGACATAGAGCGCCTATACTAGGCGTTCGAAGTGTTCGAGGATGTGCCGTAGACATTGAACGCCTACATGAAGCGCCTAATGTGACATAGAGCACCTAATGTAGGTGTTCGAAGTGTACGGGGGTGTTCCAGGACACATTGAACGCCTACATTAGGCGCCTAATGTGACATGAAGTGCCTAATGTAGGTGTTCGAAGTGTTCTGACGGTTCTAAACTGCAGTTTTTCTGCAGTAACTTCATCCCATCTCGTTCCTCCTTCAACCCTTTCATGCTAAACCTCTCAAGATCCATCTTACCATCTAGATTCACCATACTTAACACACATCTAACATGAATTGATACTTAGTTATGTCTAATAATCTCCACTCTTAACCTTCTATCATTCACAACCTTCAAAAGATACCATCAACATTCCCAACACAACAAGTCTATAACCATGCCATCATCCATCCTTCAATTTCCTGCACTTACTCTCAAACATCTAGGTGTAGACAACCAACACAAGAATAGAACAAGACAATAAACACATCAAGAATACACTTTCATGGGCATGCTTGACAAACAACAAAGCACCACCTAACTATTTTCAGAAATATGGCCCAAAGAACAAGACTTTACGCAACTAGCAACAACAATTACATATAGTAAAGCATTTAACATAGACAAGTCAAGATTACTAATGTGTGATCCAAGTTTTCTCTTTGTAAGAACATAGGGCCTAAAGTATCAAAATTTGCGTAAAGCATATAGAAAGATTACTTTCCTTTGTTTCTAGTTAAGCTTACGAATTTACTGCAGAATTTCGGTAAGGATTGCACCTAGGTTGGTCGCTCTTTCTCCCTTTTCTTCTTCTTCTCTTCTTCTTCTCTCCTTTTCTTCCTTCTAGGCGTTTTTTCCTCTCCTCTTTTGTGCAATAACCGACAGCCCTCCTCCCTCTCTTGGGGAGTTATACTAAGTGTTGTAACTCCCCATCACTTAAGTGGGGAGGGGCATTTTGGGCACTTCCGTCTACTTTTCTTATCTTTACCCTTTTGACTATTTTTTTCTATTTATATTATATTTAACTAAGACTCATACACTACTACAATTAATTACGTTGTATTTTAAGATGCCTCTTAATTATTAAATATTGAACCTGAAAGTTACGGGGTATGACATTCCACCCCCCTTACAAAAAGTTTCGTCCTCGAAACTTACATACCTTAGTCAAAGAGTTGAGGATACTTCTCCCGCATCTGTTCTTCGAGTTCCCAAGTGGCCTCACGTTCCGTGTGATTGCTCCACTGGACCTTTACATAAGGAATTACTCGCATCCTCAACACTTGATCCTTTCGGTCTACAATTTTCACGGGTATCTCTTCATATGTAACATCGTCCTTAAGTTCCAAAGGTTGAGCTTCAAGCACATGACTTGGGTCCGTCACGTACTTCCTTAGTTGTGATACGTGAAAGACGTTGTGAACTTATACCAACACCAGAGGTAACACTAACCTATATGCCAAGGCTCCCACCTTCTCAAGTATTTCATAAGGACCAATAAAACGAGGGCTTAACTTGCCTTTTACCTCAAACCTCATGACACCCTTTGTAGGTGATACTCTCAAATAAACTTTTTCACCCACATCAAATTTCAATGGTCGTCGTTTGAAATCTGCCCAACTCTTGTTGCGATCCTGAGCTGCCTTGAGTCTTTCCCGGATGACTTTCACCTTTTCTAGCGTTTTCTCCAATAGCTCAGGTCCGGTAATGGTCCTCACACCTACCTCATCCCAATAAACCGGGGACCTACATTTCCTTCCATACAAAGCTTCAAAAGGAGCCATGTCAATCGCGTTGTGGTAACTATTGCTATAAGAAAACTCCATCAGCTTTACCATTCCATCCCAACTTCCTTTAAAATCCAACACACAAGCTCTTAGCATATCTTCCAAGGTTTGAATAGTCCGCTCGGACTGTCCATCAGTTTTGGGATGATATGTCATACTCAACCTTAACTCCGTACCCATGGCTTTCTGGAATGCTGTCCAAAACTTAGAGGTAAACCGTGAATCCCGATCGGACACTATACTTACTGGGACACCATGCAAGCTAACAATATTCTCCACATATACATTCACTAGCTTGTCAAGAGGTGCTTCACTTGAAACGGGTAGGAAATGGGCAGACTTTGTTAGACGATCCACGATGACCCAAATCATGTCATATTCACTTCTTGTCTTTGGTAAACCAGCTACGAAATCCATCGTGACATGTTCCCATTTCCATTCCGGAATTTCCAGCGGCATCAACAATCCACCAGGCCTTTGGTGTTCCGCCTTGACCTGTTGACAAACCAAACACCTCTCAATAAATTCAGCGACATGTCATTTCATTCCGGACCACCAATAATATTGCTTGAGATCTCTATACATCTTGGTGCTACCAGTGTGTATGGATAGCCTTGAGTTGTGAGCTTCTTGCAACACTTCCTTCCTAAGTTCGTCAACATCAGGTACGCATAATCTTTCTCTAAACCATAAGCTCCCATCCTCTTTGGTCCGAAATCCTTCAACTTGACTATGTTTCACCCTTTCCATTATTTCATTGAGGGTCTTGTCATTCTTCTGAGCCTCCTTTATCCGATCAACCAAACTTGGCGTGATAGTCAAAGGTGTCAGGACGTTCACCGTGGATTCCACCAAATCCAAACCAAATTCCTCAATTTCTCTCTCTAGCGGTGATTGCCTCGCATGGCTGGATTTCCTGCTTAAGGCGTCGGCTACCTTGTTAGCCTTTTCCGGGTGATAATAGATTGTCAGGTCATAATCTTTTAGCAACTCCAACCATCTCCGCTGCCTCATATTTAACTCCTTCTGTGAGAACAAATACTTTAAACTCTTATGATCCGTGAATACCGCGCACTTCTCTCCATACAAATAATGCCGCCAGATCTTCAAGGCGAACACAACCGCGGCAAGTTCAAGATCATATGTGGGATAGTTTTGCTCATAAGGCTTTAGCTGTCTTGAGGCATATGCGATGACTCGTTCGTTTTGCATTAAAACACAACCTACAAACAAGATATTAGTCTACACTTAATGGGTATACAAGATCATAACCTTATACTATAGTTTACGTACCTAAACTGTTCTTTGACGCATCACTATAAATCACAAACCCATCAGTTCCGGAGGGTTGAGCCAATACTGGAGCTGTCGTTAATCTCTTCTTAAGCTCCATGAAACTTCGCTCGCATTCCGCCGTCCACTCGAACTTGGACTTCTTTTGAGTAAGGCGACTGAGAGGTACGGCTATCCTTGAGAATCCTTCAACAAACTTCTGGTAATAACCCGCTAGACCCAAGAAACTTTGCACTTCGGTAACATTCGTAGGTCTAGGCCATTCAGTGATAGCTTCTACCTTCTTTGGATCCACAGCAATCCCCTCCTCTGATATTACGTGACCCAGAAAAGCCACACTTCTTAACCAAAACTCACACTTGCTAAACTTAGCATATAGTTGTTTCTGCCTCAAAATACCTAGAACGGTTCTCAAATGCTTAGCGTGAGTTTGTTCATCTGGAGAATATACCAGAATATCATCTATGAATACCACAATAAACTTGTCTAACTGTTCTCAAAAGACGGTATTCATAAGATCCATAAAAGTTGTAGGGGCATTTGTTAATCCAAATGGCATCACTAAAAACTCATAATGTCCATATCTTGTGCGGAAAGCTGTCTTCGCAATGTCCTCGGCCTTTACTCGCAACTGATGATACCCTGATCAGAGATCGATTTTAGAGAAGATCTTGGCACCTTTGAGCTGGTCAAATAAATCCTCGATTCGTGGAAGGGCATACTTATTTTTTATGGTAACTTTATTCAACTCTCTATAATCGATACAAAGCCTCATGCTACCATCCTTCTTCTTTACAAACAAAACAGGTGCTCCCCAAGGCGATACACTAGGGCGGATAAACTTCTTGTCCAATAACTCCCGCAGTTGTTCCTTCAACTCTCTCAGTTCTGCCGGAGCCATTCGATAAGGAGCTTTAGAAATAGGTTCTGTTCCTGGAATCAAGTTGATCTCAAACTCGACTTCTCTCGGGGGTGGTACTCCTGGTAAATCTTCTGGAAACACATCAGGAAATTCATTGACCACTAGAATTTGCTCAATAGACGGTACCTCCTGGGTAACATCCATGGCATACACTAGGAATCCCTCAGCACCCTTCCTCAATGCTTTGCGTGCTTGTGCAACAGACACATATACCTTCTTAGGAACTTTCTTTCGTTCCGCATCTCCTTGAAACATTACCTCTTCCATCTTAGCACCCTTAACTGTCACTTGCTTCAATCGACAGTCGATGTTGGCGTGATACTTGGCCAACCAGTCCATTCCCAATATCACGTCAAAGTCATACATCTGAATAGGGATCAGTGTGGCGGAGAATGTTTGTCCTTCAAACTCTAATTCACAATCCCGGTACTGATGGTACGAAACCATAATTTGATCTCCGGTCGCTTGAACACGATACGGAGTTTCTAACCACTCAGGCAAACTACCAAGGTGTTTAGTGAATTTCTTTGCCACGAAGGAGTGGCTTGCGCCGCTATCAAAGAGCACGTTGGCAGGTACCTTATTTACTAAAATCGCACCTAAAACCATATCAAGTTATACACGAAATATTAAGCACGTAAATACTTAATTCAATAAGGATTTAAACTGAGTTTTAATTGTACCTGCTACTACGTCGGTAGCCTCCTGCACATCTGTGTCCGCCATGAGATGTACACGGGCATTTGCTCTAGGCTTCGCTCTCGGCTGCTGAGCCGCCTCTCCAGGATTATTTTTCTTCATCTCCGGGCAGTCCCTAATCATGTGACCTATTTGACCGCATCGGAAGCATGCTCCAGCCACTTTCCTACACTCTCCAACGTGGTTCCTGTTGCAGTGTGGACAAACTCCTATAGCCTGCTGAGCCACCGGATTCTGGGGTGAGGGTCTCTGAAAATTTCCAACCAGACCTCTTTTCGGAATCTTGACCCAACGTCCGGGTCTTCCACCAACCCTCACATCATCTCTTGGCCTCTTGCCTCTATCAGACGATCCTGCACTTGCTTCTCTTGCCCCTACTCAGCGAAAATCACTCTCAACACAGAAACACACGCATCTAGCATATCCTCATAAGTTTTCATCCCCGCATTCACTATCGCCGACTGTATCCTCGAGTCCAAACCCCTCTCGAACATCGTCATCTTAAGACGATTATCAGACATAATCGCAGGGGCAAACTTACCCAAGGCATGAAAACGATCTGCATACTCCGACACCGTCATCCTTCCTTGCTCCAATCTGTCAAATGCTCTTATCTTGTCCAATATCGTAGTCTCCGGTACATAGTACTTGAGGAAAACATCACAAAACTGTGTCCAAGAGATTGTTGGGGTCATTCTCAACACCATTCCGTCCCACCATTCGCCAGCCTTGCCACTTAGAAGGGGTGTGGCCACCTCAACCTTTATCTCATTCGGTACTTGCACCAGCCGGAAACATTTCTCCACCTCAGCCAACCAATGCTGAGCCTCCTCAGGATCAGTACATCCTCCAAACTCCGGCACCCTCATCTTTCTCATCTCTCCATAAAAGAATCGAATGTTATGTTGTGGCGGTGTAGGAGGCGGAGGCTGATGCTACTGAGCAAACCCTTGTGCAATCACCGTTAGTGCGTCAGTGAGCACCTGGGGTAGAACCACTTGTGGAGGCTGATTCTCTTGTCCATTGCCAGAGTTTCCTGCGTTCTCTCTTCTTGGAGGCATTTTCTCTGAAAGGTCAACATTGCATTAGCATTCAGTAAATACAAGAAGTTACTGAAAGCTTGAACGCGTAAGAATGGGTGAGGTATGTAGTACAACTATTAATACGAAATTAGATGATAAACGCGCTCGCACACACCCAACCCAGATCATACTTAAACACTAAAGAAATCAGTACTTATAACTAAGGATCAACCTTAAGGGAGAATCAGAACTTAGGTGTCTAAAAGATCATGAACCTAAGTTTCCAAGATAGATCTGAAGCCTAGGCTCTGATACCACCTGTAGCACCCCGGCCCGATACCGTCATCGGAACCAGTGCATCTGCCATAGTCTACTATGAGAACTACGAAGCGTCAAGCAGATCAAGCGTACATCATTCATGACGTAAGATAAATCAGCGGAAACGTCATAAAATTTAAAACTTCATCGTCAATAATACAACCAGAAAATGCAGCGGAAATTAAAGGTGTTTGTTCATCTAGCTATTATAAGTTCCAGAACAACATTATAACACTGAGTTTCCAAACTTAAAGAAAATAGTCCAGCATCTATCTATTCCCATGTTCGTCATCCCATTAAGCCCACTCGCCATCGTCTTCGATAAATATCAATTCATATTCAGGCTCACCTGAAAAGGAATAGAGTAACTGTTCTTAGCGAAATTATCGCCAGCAAGTAACCCGTCTATACACCTTACGGAATCACACACGACGAGTCACCAGTGTATAAATCATTGCCCAAAAATAAGGTGCTCGGGTTAACAAATAACATCTTAATAAGAATTCCTCAAAACAGATAAAGCACATATATGGTACATGGGTACGAGAACAAACTTGTATTAAAACAACATATCACATAAGCAAGTCATAAACAACATATCACATAAACTTGTATAAACTAGCCACGTTTCTTGCATATCAAGTCTTATGCTTCGTGTATCATGATGCATGAACTTCTTTAAAATCACACACAGCACCCATGCATATGCCTTCTTTCGTAAACATGTCATGCGTGTCATTTCACAAAACATTTCATCATTTTTCATATCATATTCTTCGCGTAGCAGAACTTTATACCCTGTGGGTGATCAGTCCACAGCAACCAGAACTTTATACCCCATGCTGAAAGGTCCACGGCCCTATGACATATAACTTTATACCCCGTGCTGAAAGGTCCACGGCCCCATTACATACATCATATATCCGTCCTGATAGGTCTACGGCCCCATAAAATACTTTATTTCCGTGCTGATAGGTCCACGGCCCCATAACATATTTTATACCCTGCTGTTGATTCACAGATCACGCTTTTATACCCTGCTTTCGCAGGCGTGAATTTTATACCCTGCGATCAACCAGCAGCCATTTTGTCTTTCGAAAACTTTAAACCTTTCTTGTGAACACATGTTCTTTCGCAAAGCAAATCTCAAATCAAATGCAAGTGCCCATATCATGATACAGGATGCACATGTAACTTCGTATCAAACATGTAACACACACACACATACATCTTACATATCAAGTATACGGTCTTGCTGTTAGTGTATGTGCCCTAGGCTATGATTTGGATTTTTATGTTATGCATTTATTATTAATAAAAGAGGTTTTATTATCATTATTGTTGGTTAGTATGTTACACAATTTTGATATATGTCCCTGATTCATTATTGTTATGGAGATAAAATAATTTATAATCAGTATGAGTATTGATTTGATAATCATGAGATGATTATGTGTATGGTGATACAAATCAATCTCATAGATACTTGTTAGAGAACAGTGTATTGGATAGACCCATCATAAGATTGCTACATGGATTAGCGTCATAAGTAAATCTCATGATAGTCATGTTTTAATCCTTTGACTTGAGATTGTCATAGTTTCCAACATAAGGACTATTATGTTTTGACATGATCAAACGTTATCCGTAACTGGATAATAATAAAGGTCATGATTGAATGTGATAGAAATTATGTAGAGGATATTGAACAATCAAGATAGAATTTGTCCCTCTCTTTTGAGAGAGATATCTTTGGGCCCCTCGATTAGTGAGACTGTGAAATGCATGGCCGTGCTCAAATGAATTGATAGTGTGATCAATATCATTTGTTTTATCAGTCCACTTAGAGATCGAGTAATCATATGTTTGAAGAATATAAGTATGACGCTGACCATGACTTATGTTCAAACTAGATATCGTGTGACAAAGGGATTAATGCATGTACTATTATTAGGCTAGTTGGACTTTACTCGTTTTAATTGGGTAGTTGTAATGCCTTGCTAGAGGCCAATTACGACTTGTTGGTTTAATAGAGATTTAATCAACTGCCAATTAATATGGGCCTATCGGGTCACACACAAGAATGCGTAAGGCTGAGATTAATAATATTAATAATATTAATATTGGATATTAATTATTATTATTATTATCGTTTTTTTATATTAATAATATTAATATTGGATATTAATTATTATTATTATTTTCGTTTTTTTTGGTGATTATATATACATGTGTGTTATCGGATAATAACGAGAGAATCCATATTTGATATGGATTTTGAATATCCTGATAGAATCCGTATCTGATATGGATTTTGATTGGCATCAACTAATCCGATTAGGACTCGGATTTTGATGTCTATATATTTGTGTATCTCGTATACACGATACACACGAAAATACACCAAGCAATTAGAAAACGAAAGAACAGAAAACGAAACTCTAGAATCGTTTTTGAGAAAAACGAGTTCTTCAGTCGCGCCGTTTGAAGAGCTAGCACTCCGGGCGGAAGCATTCGTGTGGATACCGACAGAGGGTGATCGTATTTTCGCACCTCTTCCATCTACAGATTTCAAATCTACGGAGGTACTTTTTGTTTTTTTTGTCGAATTAAACGAACAACATGGATCCTTGGTAGGAAATCAGAGATCAATTTTTGTTTTCCGCTGCGCGTTTTTGCAGTGATCTCGTTCGATTTCCTAACACTTGCACCTCAAACACTCCATGTTCGTATCTTTCCAAGTCCATCCGTCTTACTAATTCACTCAGGATTCAATCTTACTCTTACTTGATCAAACTTACCATTTACACCTCAATTATACCTCAAATACCCTTGCATTTTATGTTCAAAAGAAGTGTATAAAGTTACTACACATACATAGGGCGCCTAAAAGGTCAAAAAGACTTCCAGTATACTTGGAACGCCATATGAGGCGTCTAAAATGACATAGAGCGCCTATACTAGGCGTTCAAAGTGTTCGGGGATGTGCCGTAGACATTGAACGCCTACATGAAGCGCCTAATGTGACATAGAGCGCCTAATGTAGGTGTTCGAAATGTACGGGGGTGTTCCAGGACACATGGAACGCCTACATTATGCGCCTAATGTGACATGAAGCGCCTAATGTAGGTGTTCGAAATGTTCTGACGGTTCTAAACTGCAGTTTTTCTGCAGTAACTTCATCCCATCTCGTTCCTCCTTCAACCCTTTCATGCTAAACCTCTCAAGATCTATCTTACCATCTAGATTCACCATACTTAACACACATCTAACATGAATTGATACTTAGTTATGTCTAATAATCTCCACTCTTAACCTTCTATCATTCACAACCTTCAAAAGATACCATCAACATTCCCAACACAACAAGTCTATAACCATGCCATCATCCATCCTTCAATTTCCTGCACTTACTCTCAAACATCTAGGTGTAGACAACCAACACAAGAATAGAACAAGACAATAAACACATCAAGAATACACTTTCATGGGCATGCTTGACAAACAACAAAGCACCACCTAACTATTTTCAGAAATATGGCCTAAAGAACAAGACTTTACGCAACTAGCAACAACAATTACATATAGTAAAGCATTTAACATAGACAAGTCAAGATTACTAATGTGTGATCCAAGTTTTCTCTTTGTAAGAACATAGGGCCTAAAGTGTCAAAATTTGCGTAAAGCGTATAGAAAGATTACTTGCCTTTGTTTCTAGTTAAGCTTACAGATTTACTGCAGAATTTCGGTAAAGATTGCACCTAGGTTGGTCGCTCTTTCTCCCTTTTCTTCTTCTTCTCTTCTTCTTCTCTCATTTTCTTCCTTCTAGGCGTTTTTTCCTCTCCTCTTTTGTGCAATAACCGACAGCCCTCCTCCCTCTCTTGGGGAGTTATACTAAGTGTTGTAACTCCCCATCACTTAAGTGGGGAGGGGCATTTTGGGCACTTCCGTCTACTTTTCTTATCTTTACCCTTTTGACTATTTTTTTCTATTTATATTATATTTAACTAAGACTCATACACTAATACAATTAATTACGTTGTATTTTAAGATGCCTCTTAATTATTAAATATTGAACCTGAAAGTTACGGGGTATGACACATATCCACCCATGTCAATAAATCCGTAAAATAAAGTGGTTGTGGCCTCCCTCTATATAAATTGACGCCAAGATATTTAATTGGCAGTGACGTGGCAGTCATCCCCAACACCTGCGCTATGCGGCGAGACACTCATGGCATCACATATGAACAATGTATAAAATGACTCTTCAAAAAAGTTGACCTTTGTCTTGAGGCCGCCTGATAGATATCGAGAAAATTCTAAAATTGTATTAAAATGTGTACCGATCCATTAATGAAAATCAACAGATCATCAACAAATGCTAAATGAGAGATTAGAGGCCAAATCCTGCCCATCGCAAAACCCTTTAAGGCGCCATCTTGTATCAAAGAAATGATCCCTCTAGAAAAAGCTTCATATGCCAAAATAAAAAGCGAAGGAGAAAGGGGATCCCCTTGTTTAGCACCTCGGAGGGTTGAAAGAACATGGCTTACAATTAATAAGAATTGACATTTACGTTCCTTCTAAATGGTTAAATATAAGCCGTATAAACCTTGGATGAAAACCCAGTTTGTTCAACAACTGCTTTAAAAAATTCCGGCTTACATGATCAAACGTCTTCATCATATCAAGCTTAATCATAACATTGCCACCACGGACTGTTTTATCCATCAAATGAGTCATTTCTTGCGCTAGTAAGATATGCTCCACAATATCCCGACCACGCATAAAGCATGCTTGCTCTCGTGATATAATGTCAGGTAACAAAGCCGTTAAACGAGTGGTCAAGGTCCTGTACCCACCTTGGCTAGAAAGTTTGATAAGCTGATAAGCCTAAAATCTGCAAAGGTTGTAGGTGATGGTATTTTCAGAATCAAAGTGAGGAGAGTGCTGCCCAAAGCTCGAGGAATACGGAATCCCAAGAAGAACTCCTGGACGGCCTTAAATACATCCTGCTGTATAATATCCTAACAATGGAGAAAAAAGAAACCATTAAATACATTCGGCCCTACTGCATTATGTGGATTGAGAGACCATACGGCATCTTTAGTCTCTTCGAGAGATGGCATAAGGAGAAGCTGAGTATTCATCTCCTCAGTAACAAGACATGGGGTATAGCACAGTAACTCCTCTACAGCATCCATGCGTTCCACTGAAAAAAGGTGAGAATAAAAAGAAATTGCTTCCGTCTGAATATCCTGCTCTGTTTGACGAAGGAGGCCGGATGGCGTGTAAATGCGAGATATGGCCTGCCTCTGCCAGCGATCCTTTACAAGGTTATGAAAATATTTTGTATTAGCATCACCTCCTTTTAACCACTTTACCTGTGCCTTTTGTTCTCAAAAACGCAACTCCATATTTGCTGCCAAATTATATATCTCTTGAGCTGCATGATATTGTGTTTGTGTATCCAAAGATGGCTGCCGATCATACTTAGTCTCAAGCCGTCGAACATTTCTATCAGCCACCTCTAAATTATCAAAGACAATTCCAAAGATATGGATGTTCCAAAGTTGCAAATCTTTTTTAAGCTGTTGCAATTTATCATAAATACATCGCATACCACCAATCATTGGATATTCCGACCATTTAGACCACGCAAACGCAAAGAAGTCTGTGTTCTTGGTCCAAATATTAAGAAACCGAAAGGATTTATGGCCTACCCACTGCTGATTCACCCGTGTAAGAAGTAAAGGCACATGATCCGAGGAGACCTGTGCTAAATATTTCACTTTCAAATTCGGAAAGAGATATAACAAGCTTGGGAACATAGGACACGATCAAGCCGATGTTTCACCACGTCTAGACGTATCCTCCCACCCATATATACAGTGTCCCTTTGTAAGGCAAGTTCACCAGCTCACAATGATTTGCAGAATTCACAAACTCCTCTGTGGATGTTAGTTATGGCATAGAAGTGCCAAAATGCTCTTCAAGTGAAAGATATGTATTAAAATCTCCACCTACCAGCCATAGCGAGTGTCTTTGGGAATAGATGTCATGAATCTCTAACCACAATAGAGGCCGATCTGTGACTGTGTTCACACTATACACAGGACTAATCGAAATAGTGTGCTCATTACCCACAATAGAAAACCATATATGTGATGATTGTTCTCCGTGAGAAATATCAATGAACCGCAATACCAGTATGGTGCCAAAACACCCAGACCTTATCACGACAAGTTGAAAGAGAATTAGAAAGAGAAAACCGCAACTAATGCCTGACCAATTGAGTAATAATTTTCTTTGGCTCAATCACAATCAATAAATTCAGCTGATGCTTTTTTATTAACCGCTTCAAACAGACTACAGAAGTCCGTAAACCACCAGCATTCCAAAACATACAATTCATTGAGGAGGTAAAGATGACAAGCTGGAAGAAGACCTAGAACTGGAGCGCATTACACGTGACGACAGAGGAGGCGCGAGCATTTTCGATTTTGTGCGCCTAGGCCGACGGGGGTGAATAACTCGCTGATCCACATTAGCCACAGCAGATTCAGTAAAGTTGCTAAGACGTCACAAAACATCCCTAGCTACAACTTGCATATCCTGCTTCCATGCAGAACGTATGAATGCCGCAATATTATCTTGAAGGGCATCAACAATTGCTGAATGAGTGAGAGTTGGAGTTTGCATTAGTGAATGATACATGTCTTCGCGAGCAGCAGGAGCCAATTTAGAATCTGAAACATTGGTCACCAATGGACCATCATCACCCTCAGTACATAATGCATGTGAAGTACCCAATATAGTCAGATCTTGTATATCAGAAACATTTACAGCCTTCAAAGGAGCATCCTACTGTGTCACTAAACCAGGTGCTGCCGCAGCCTGGTTTCTTACATTATCTATAGTGGTGTGGAAATTCTAACACAAAGCACAATCTAAGGAAACCACATCCGTAGCACTTAAAAGCGGCTGCACATTATGCGTATCTATAGGTGGTGCACGAGGTAGGGTGACGCCATTCTTCTCTGGTGTTCACCTAGTCTGCGGCTTGTTCGGCCGGCAACTGGAGGCATTGTCAGTTCCGGAAGGCTAACATTTCCCCCCAGTTTGGCGAAAGATTTATTTTCATGACCCAAAACGTGACATTATGGTGGAACATCCTTATACTCCACTGTAGGATAAAATTCATGTTGTCCCCTTTGAATATGCAATCGGCTTGGAAGCAACTTAGATATATCAATCTCCATGCATAACCTAACCACTGATGGCTGAATTCCATTCATTATAGCAGAATCCATTTGAAGAAAATCTCCGATCATATGAGCAACATCCCAAAGAGCAGTCTTATTAAATAGAAAAAGAGGCAATCCGCGGATGGATACCCACACCGGAACAATCGGATTGTCATATTTAGGATCAAAATACGGCGTCCATTTAGTGACTCGCATATGAAAGCCATTCAAGTCGAAGAACGACACAAGAAACTGTGCTGATAATCCTCCTGATTATCGAAAGTGATCAATATATGTTGATCATCCAGGAATCCCAACTTGGGAGTTTGCTTATAGCCAGTTCGTTCAAAGCAGGATTGCAATTGCTTCATAGTAGGCCGGCCATTCCAAAATGATCCAATGAGTGAAAATCGAAAGGGCTGTGAAAAACGCATTACCTCATCATCAGTAAATACCATCGATGGCATTCCTTTGAAGCGGGTGATAGTCCGAACAGATGTGGGTGGCGGCAGCATTTTCGGCGTAAGTATTTTCGTGAGTGTGGGCTTTGCCGGAGCTGCGGAGTTTTTATCCGTCATGAGTCTGGCGCCACAAAGCAAGATGAGATGTCGATGATAAACGGATCAAAAGGCAGCCGTAGAAGGATACCATGCAAGAATAACCATAAAACGTTGACTATGAAATCTGAATATAAGAAAGAGATGCAAAAAAGCAAGAGTAGGGATGAACACCGACAGCTAATCCGACTAAAGCCATCGCCGATCGTCAATTGCCGCCATCTCTTTACACCTAAATCAGATATTATATAAATATACACACACACATATATATATATATATAAATAAAGGAGCGCAAGGCCTCCAAGTTTTATTATTATGCCCTCACTTATGGTGGAGGAATACTATTCATACAAAAAAAGTCAAAACATAACATAATGTAACTACTTAAAGGCCAAAAGTTGAAGCTCCAGATCGTGCAATAGGGGGAGGGATTGCGTTCAAATGGGGTATGATATGCATCATTAAAACCTTGGCAAGCAAAACCACCCTTGTGGATAAAATCTTGCACGAAAGAAAAAAGTACATATTTACCCCATTTAAAACATACATTATTCAATGGAGGGGCAGCCCCAGTACAGCCAAACATTGATGAGTGTCGCAAGAATCACCATGTGTGTCCATGTTAGTCCATGCAAAATCAAACATAGAGCTAATAAAAGTCAGTGTGGACCAACAGAAGCAAAAACATATGTAACCAACAATAGAAAGTCATACTCAGCCTGCCTGCATCCCTCAGAATGCAGTCAGTATTTATGTAGTATAGCCAATCCATATGGAAGACAATGGGAAAGGAAGTAGCGATAACATGGTCATGCATGTCGAAGATGTGCCGTAGTAACATCAAGCTTGATGTAATTTCGAACCAAGGCAGGGAGAGTGTACCATGTATAATAACTCGTCCTAGGATTTTGTAATCCGTTCTGCGCTAAATAGTGGACCACCATGTTTGCCTCATGATAGGTATGCTGAATTTTGATGTGTGCCTGCATTTGTAAGGAATATAACGTCCAAAAATTAGAGCCTCCTACATCATTCGTGTGGTGATATAGATCACAAGCCAACTGTAGACAATCAGTCTCCATAATAATGTCATGGTTTAAAGGCAAAAAATAGAGCATGCCAAATAAGGCTGCCTGTATTTCCACAAGAAATGGTGTGCATAATGGTAGACGAAAAGAGATTGCCCCCCTGTGTGATTCAGACACCTCCACTGATCTAGTTATCATATTATCTTATTCGGCTGAGGATGCTTGGATGACTGCTGCTTCACTGCCTCAGGAGGTGAATCTACCACCTCCCAGTCATCGGAGGATATTTCTCGACTAGGTTCAGATGCAGAAATGTATGTATGTATGTATGTATGTATGTATGTATGTATGTATGTATGTATGTATATATATGTGTGTGTGTGTGTATACATACATATACGTGTATATATATGTATGTGTATATATATGTAAATATGTATATATGTACACACATACATATATATTTTTTTAGGTGAAGGACGGGCGGTACCGTCTGGGTATTTTATTAATATAAACCCTCACTTGTGGCGAGGAATACCGTGGTTACGTCCAAGTCCATATCTACAAAGGGAGACTCTCCCAAACTAAGCAGAATAACTGAAGATAAACACATAAAAATCGCAAAATACAAGCAAAGAGTGAAGTACATATAAAACGGAAGACTATTTGTCTAGCTTTAGACTAACAAGAAAGATCTCCTGATGGACTCCTAGCATTGCTGGCAGCCTCCCAGTTCGTGATTTTTCTCCGATGCCGAAAGATGCACCTCGACAGATAAGTGAAAACAGCAGTTATGCAGACGATAAACCATAAAACACCATAGTATGAATGTAAGAGTAAGGAAGAGGCTAAGAATGTACCTAGGTTGCCAGCCACAAAAATTGGCACGGGCAACAATGATAGTATACGAGCCCGGAGACTATCAACTATTTGAATGCCTCCTATGAACAAGAAGATGTACCTTGGTAAAACAACATAGAGCATCATCACGTATTTAGCAAAATACAAATATGGAGATATAAGAAAAAAGCACAAACACACCCAACCGCCCACATAAAAAAGATGCAGGCGGGCAAAATACAGCACGTTGTTAGTGTCGGATACTGACTGTGTGAACATCATTGCGTAGACTGCCGCTAGCTGTGCTAAAAAGTGGGCAACGGAGTTACATTCACGCGGAACATATGACAAAGTTGCTCCAGTAGAAGCCAGAAGTCCTTGTAAACGAGCACAGTCACTACCCAATTTAACAATCAAAACTCTATGGCTCGAAAGTAGCTCCAATAGCTGTAGGAATTCGGTTTCCACCTCCAGGATAATATGCCCTACTGTGGCAAAGAAGAGAATGGAAAAGAGGAGGGCTTGTAATTCAGCATGCGCAGGCGTCAACACTAGTAAAAAAACATATTGCTTGGACCAGACACCCATTAGCATCACGTAATACTGCTCCGCCAGCCGCAACATCAACATTAAGCTTCAATTTACCAGAGGGTGGCAGTCTCCATCGTAGAATTTATACTCGTTTGTGACGGATAGGAGGCGAATAAGAGGCAGCAATCAAGGATGGAATTGAAGATGCGAACTTACGGCCAACTACTGAGGAGCACCATGTAAATATGTTATGCCGAATCCGCTCCCGAAGCCTGAATAACGAAAAAGTGTGTTCCCCAACTGTATTGCTGCGTATTCTTTCCAGATTTCCCAAGTGACAAGTAATAGTACCACCGCAACCAGCTGGCCAGCCAAAGTTGTTTTGCGGCCTTTGCTCCACCAAACCCGCTAGTAATGTTGCAAGGCAGTGGACACGGGCAGCGACCCGTCAAAAGTCACTGCCATGTGGCTCCACACAGCTTTAATGACTAGACACTTATAAAAGAGATGATCCTGTGAAACAGAGGCATTCTGACAGAAAATACAACATATAGGAAAAGCAACTGACCATATCTGAACGTTCTCCAGCATCGGCAGAGCATTATACCAGAGACGCCATAAAAATACCTTAGCTGCTGCCAACATGCCTGACCACCAAATGTATCGAGCGAAGGGTGCAGATTAAGTCTCGGTCTACATGCATCATAGGCAATGCACAAACTAAATTGATCATTCGCATCCATACTCCAAGCCAATCCATCAGACGAAGCATGAGTGTGCATGCCACAGAAAGAATCAATGCGACATAGTATCTTCCAGTCCGTAGAGTCATAAACATGCGCATACATACGCCCTCGAGTGCCATACTTGTGTCGCATGAAGGTCGACCACAAGGAGCGCGACGTATGAAAAGTCCACCATAATTTACATTCAAATGCCTTTTGTAACGCCTCAAGATTGCAGACTCCCAAGCCTCCCTCTTCTTTTGGATAACAAACTGCTGGCAAGGCTCTCCAATGATGACGTTGTTTCCACAAAAAGTTTGACATCTTTCGATTCAACTCAACTATGATGCTCTTGGGTACTCTGGCCCTGACATAATATGCAAGGGCATTGTGGATAAGACGGACTGTATGAGTGTCAACGTGCCCGCCATACTTAACATGTGCTGCGACCAACCTGTCTATCGTGCATCAAAATGAGCAAGCAAAGATGTACAATATTGTGCCCGGTTGATACCTTTAAACAGAAAGGAGCCTAAGCACTTGATAGGCAAAGTCGAGTGACGCATTTGCAAGATGGCAGCGGTGCGGTGCAATGCGACCCCTTCACTTGCGACCATCTGGCTCTTCTGATAGTTAACCTACTGTCCCAAGGCCCGCTGATACTATTCCAGAAATTTCTTAAACGTATGCCAATTTCCAGAAGTGCCATTCAGGAATATCAACAAGTCATCAGCAAAACCAAGATGCGAAATAGACTGTGTCTGACCACCACTGAAACCCTTTATCTCAACCGTCTCCATGCAAGCCTTAAGTGCTCTAGAAAATCCCTCGGATGCAAGAACGAATAATAGAAGTGACAAGGGGTCACGCTGCTTTACTCCTCTAGAAGGGCGAAAAAATCCACTTGTCTTCCCATTTATCAACACAGAACATCTTGTAGCTGCTAAGTTATTCATAATAATACGCATAAAACGAGGCTAAAACACAAATTTCAGGAGCAACTTTTCTAAATATTGCCAGGAAACTCGGTCAAATGCTTTAGCCATGTCTAGTTTAATCATGACTTGCCCCCTCAGCATTTTTGATCCAAGATATAGACCATCTCCTTTGCCAACAATATTTGCTCTGAAATACCACAACCCTACAAGAAACCGGCCTGCTCCAAAGAGATCAATCGGGGCAATAGTATGTTAAGCCGACTAGAGATAATTCTTGTAACCACTTTAGACAAAAAATTCGTAAGACAAATTAGGTGAAAATCTGCAGAAGTGTCTGGATTTGGAACTTTAAGAATCAGGCAGATTAATGATGCTGACATTTTACTGGGCATAGGAATTCCCAAGAAAAATTCTTGCAATGATGTCGTCCCAAAAAGGTCGATAAATTGAAACTGTGAAACCATCGGGGCCCGAGGCACTAGACGGGCTAAGATGCCACATGGCCAGACGAACTTCATCTGCTTGAGGCTGAGATAAAAGCTGGTCATTGTCATGCGCTATTAAAATATGAGAGATGTGATGTAATAACATGTCATGATTCACAGTTGCTTCTTCAGAAAACAAGTGATGGTAAAAACAGACGGCCTCTGATTGAATATCGGTAGCACTCTCACATACTGTGCCATCCGGAAACTTAATGTAAGAAATGGACTGCCACTGCCGCTTCATTCTTACTATTTTATGAAAATATGTTGTGTCGGCATCGCCCTTCTTCAACAATTTAACATTAGCTTTCTGCTTCCAAAAAAGATAGGCTCGAGTTTGCTGCTGCAATAGCCGAGCCTTAGCCTGATGATATACCTAAAGATTGTCTGCCGTTGGTGCCGCGTCATATGTGATTTCCGCCTGGATTGTTTCCTCCTCCACCGCTATAAATCTGTAAAAATATTTCCAAATACATTGTGATTCCACCAATGCAAATCCACCTTCAGCTGATGGAGCTTATCATAAAACCCATACATTCCCCCCCCCCCCCCACAGTAGGATATGAACGCCAATGGGTACGAACATATGTATCAAAATCCGCATGTGTAGTCCGTGCCTCAAGATATCTGAAAGATGCTGGTTCAGCAGGGGATGCGAACTAACAAGTCAATAGTAGGGCTGAATGATCTGACGTGGCACGATGTAAATGCTGCACCCTACTAATGTCAAATAATTCGACAAGTTTTGTGGTGCATAAGACTCGATCTAGCATGCGCCACACCTTACCCAAACCCCGGCCATCAGACCATGTAAACTTGGAGCCCTCGAAAGGCAAATCCATCAACTCACAATATTCAACCAGCTGTTTAAAATCAGTGAGCATATGAAACGCTGGCGTCGCAACACCCTTATGTTCATCCAGAGATACAAAAGTATTGAAGTCTCCCCCTAGGAGCCATGGCTGGTCTACAGTAGAGTGAAACCTCATCAAATCATCCCATAATGGTTTCCTTGTTGCCACCATGTGTTTAGCATAAATTGCTATAAACCAGAATGTTCGACTGCTAGGTAGCCAACGAAAGTTAATGGACACATTTTGCACACCCAGCAGAATCTCCAGTGACTCCATAAAAGAATCTCACCAAAAAAACAAATGTTTGCATAAGCGGAATAAGAAGCATCTGAAAATCTCAACAGTAATCTAAAATATTCTAAACGAGCAGGTCGTAGCATTGGCTCAATAATAACTAATAAATGTATAGCATGTTGGCATGTAAGCGAGAGTATACGTGTTATACAGGTGTTAATACCTCTAACATTTCGAAGAAGGACCTTCATTAAGGTGGATCAATGGTAGTAGTTGTTGAACGATACATGACACCACGGGTGGTAATAGAAGAAGGAGGAACCGATGGCTTCTCACCCTTCTTTCCCCTGGGACACCTAGTACAAACTGTCAATAAGTGATTAACTGCATCAGAGACGTCCAGATGTGTCACATTCGGACCACCATCTTCCAATGGTGGTGTAGTGGATAACACCCTAACAACTTCTAGAACCGCTGAGCGTAGCTTTGTTGCGTCCACCGTTAGATCATCATGTAAATTCGTATCAGAGGAATGTTGCATTGCAGGACTTGCATCCTCAACAACAGTCGAGCCAATTGGTGCTGAAGAATAATGCAATCTTGCCAAATCTTGCACATGTGATATCTCGGCAACCTGCTCATCTGATGGAACTTTATCAACACAAATAGCCGCTGGAGGTGTTGAGGGATCCATAATTCCATCCGACTCAGGAGTTATAGGAACTGCCGCAGTAACCTGATGCTTCTGAGTTATAGGGTTATCTCCGGATGGTAGCAATACCGTCTTTTTCAGCATCCAACGCTGAGGCGGCTGTGATACAAGATTTGTCGAAGAAGGTATGTAAATGTCGTTTCTCACTTGATCTCAGGAAGCCGTTGATGGTAGACCAGATAGCAGACGTTCCATGCAGGAGAAAGTAGGAAGTGTATCAGTAGTATGAACAGTAATTGGAGCCGAAGCAAAGCAAAAAAGAAAACATACCCACGTTCAACTGAAAGATGTAGGATGCCAACCCATATGGGAGACGATCGTGTATATGAAGCTCATTGATGCCGATGTCCAAATCTCCGTCCATAGTGAAAAGAAAGTAATTAGTAAAAGAGACGTAAAATAAAGCATATATGGAAATAGGAAATGATGCATACCCATGTTGCCCATAGTCCAAATAACTACGGGCAACAACAAGCGTGTCAAGCCAACCCATGTGGGAGACAATAGTGATATTTCAATCATGGTGGTCGTGGTCCTTGATGAAAAGAGTATCGAAAGTATGGCATTGTTTTGTCCGTAATAATAATGCCTCTAAGCTCAGAAGGCAATTCTGCAGTATTAGCGTAGGATTTAAAGCATTTTGAGGTGAGAGCTTGACATGCCAAATAATGAGCAGATGTATTTGTTTCCCGTGGCGCGTGTTGTATTGATATGTGACCATACGCAATAAAGTCTTGAGTCTATGAATATCTGGTGCCAGTAAGGAGGATGATGAGGTGGTTAGCTTTACCAGGTCGGCGCAGTCTACTTCCAATATTAAGTCTCTGTATCTTGGGAGATAGTATGTAAGAGCAATGAATGCTGCTTGGGCCTTAACTCGCTGAGGCAAATCAAGCCGCAATGTAAAAGAAATTCCATGTATGAAATCGCCATTTGAGTTCCTTAGAATACCCCCCGCCACTTGTGTGATGTTTCCCTAACGCTGCGTCTGTGTTCAATTTCAAGCGACCTGAAGGAGGAGGCATCCATCGCACGGTTTTTGTTTTGTTTGAGCGTAGAGGAGGTGATAAGCCTACGGTGATGAGTTGCGGGACTGTTGTTGCTATTTTTGTGCCCATCATGGAAGTTGCCCAGGTATACAAGTCACAACGTATGGATCGAATTAAGGTCCTTGGTGACCAAACAAGGTCATCATACTGAATGGCTGTATAGGTCTTCCATAAATTCCAAAGGATAATTATAGGATATACGAATTGCATGGCTCCCATGAAGTTGTTTGAGGCAGAACACCATATATATAGGAGATGCGATCGCCATGATCCGTTGGTGAAGGGTGGCAAGTCCAATAGAATATTGAAGTACATCCAAATCACACGCACCTCTGAGCAGAGGAAAAATAAATGATGTGTTGTTGCATTATCTCTGTAACAGAATGGACATATCGATGGATATATTGTGATAAAACGGCTGAGATTATCTGGCAGTGAGAGTGATCTCTGATAGAATCGCCATAGAAAGAGACGTATCATTGGGCGTTGCAGATGATTCCAAATGTGTGTATATGATAATAGGCTTGATTTCGAAGGTCTTAGTGCAGCACATGCATCTTTTAAAGTAAATGCTCCAGAAGGGGAAGGCCAAACAGGAATTGTATCAAGTGTCGCAATGTTCATGCATGTAGCGTTTATAGCACAAAGTCGCTTCCATCCCGGAGAATCATATCTATGTCCGTATCTTGCACGCATATATCTGGCCCAGATGGAATCACTGCAGTGATATAGATGCCATAATTTACAAGAATATGTAGCCTAGATGGATGCTAAGTCACGCACACCTATGCCGCCTTCATCTGTGGGGTAACATAATTTTGCCCAAGTAGACCAATGATAGTGTTGTTGGCCCCAGAAGAATCTTGCAAAACGAGATTCTAGAGATTTGATCACATTCTTTGGTAGTTGGGTTGCAGCCATAAGATGTAATGGCAAAGATGAGAGCACATATTTAAGAAGGACGACTCGTCCTGCTATCCCCAGAAGCTTCATTTGCCAACTTGCTAAACGTTTGTCAATATGAGATAACAGGTCTTGACAGTGGGGGGTATGCGTAATTACCTTATGTAAGAAGGAACCCAGGTATTCGAGTGTATTTGCTACGCTGGTGGCAAACATCTTCTTTACATATAATGATTGGTCAGCTAAGAGCTGCAGTGCCAGTATAGGTCATTTGGAAAGAATATACAAACATAAGATTTGAAGACAGCAGCTTTTCCTTTAGAAGATTGTTTAAGAGGGTTAGAGATCATGTATATACTTGGTGTGCCGCAACACAGAGCCAGAAATATTCTCACCACATCCTGCACTTGTCAGACCGCTCTTTCTCTACAACCATTCATTTGCATAGATCGAGAATTGTTTGTTGGTAGCAGCCGCCTACGGGCAAATTAAAGTTGAACGTCGATGCAACAGAGAGACAATCTCATGCGGCTGCATGAGCAGTTTTACGTGATCATCAAGGGGAATTGATTTCTACCATTTGTTTTTATCTACCTGCTACAATGCCATTGAGAGACGAACTCATGGCGCTCCAGTATGCACTCATATTTTATTCCCGGGATCATGACCAGCTTATCATTGAAATAGACTGTAGAGTTTTACTAAATCATATCTCTACCCCGATCGGTTTACGGGAGCTTATGCTTCCGACTTGAGGCGTACCATACAATTTATGAGATTAAATGCTTCATCCCTAAATTACTGTCCTCGAGAGGCAAACACGGCGCACATACATTATCACGGCACGGGTTACGTTCGGCAGGGGTCACTATTTTCACATCTTTAGCAGCATTGCCGTGTGAAGTTCGAGGAATAATAACTTTGGATACCTCGGTACCCGCCTGTGCTTTTGATCTTGATGTCTCCTAATGGGTTGGCGTGCTATTGAAGTAGTTGCATATGTCATTTCTTGGCATAGGCAATGTTGGTATGTTCTCCTTCTACTTCTTTTCATTTTATCTACCTCACTCACACACATTTACTATATGGATCACACATTCATTTTCTATGGTATTGCTGAGAAACATAAACATTGCCTGCTGCACTCCTATGGTTCATTCAAGCTTTGCTGTGAAAGCACACCAGAATTTGTATCTTCACGGTTGCCTGTGTTCTTGTTGAATACAGACAACGCTGGCATGTATAGAGCCTTCACTTCTTGCTTTTTATTATATCCGATTATACTGTATTCACCATGTCATTTTTGTGGCACAAACGACTCCTACTGGAGCACCGATGGAATACACAAATGAACCGACGGGACGCTGCCAATTCGCTATGTCTGGATATGTTCATCTTTTGGCAACGTCATCCTGCATTGAAGATGAAACAGAGATCCTTCGAGAATACAAGTGGCGCAGCTCTTACTTCCATTGGATTACATTGTAATATATTTAGTATCTCAACATTATTATTAACTAGTATTTTGCGTTTTATGTATATCATTTCTATTCTGTTCTATTTGGTTTGGGAGAGTCTCCCTCCGTAGATAGGACTATTATTGTAACCACGGTATTCCTTCGCCACAGTGAGGCACATATATATTAATAAAACACCCGGATGGTGCCGCCCATCTTTTATCTAAAAAATGATAAGATATAAGGCCTTGCTAGATATGATAAGTGGTTTGGCTTCCCTTACATTGAGACTGGGCATGGATTACAAACGGTTGCTACTACTCTTGAGCTGCATGCGCATCACCCTCTTATATATACCTCGAGAGGGTAACTCCGTAGCACATTTTCTTGCACGGCATGGACTAATGCAAGGACGCATGTGCACATTTCGTCGTCAAGTGGACCTTCCTCCTATGGCGCGTGGTAGCTTGCAGACATTCACACACCCTATATCTGCCGATGACATCTATTTCACACATTACATGTTTTCTCTCCTGCATCCTTTTGATGCAGGCGGATGGGTATGTTTTTATAATGTTTTTACATTATATGTTTCACAGTTGTTAACCTGCCTGATGATATCTGTCTATTCATTGCTAAGGATCTTTATTTATCCAACGATATCCAATGCCAGATGTTTTCTACTCAATGTCGTATGGGATGGCATAACAGCTTTGTTGCCCATATCTAATTACTATACGAGCAACGAGGGTATCCAACTCAAATTTGCTTCTCCCTTTGCTTTTGGGTTTGTTAACCACCTCTTATATGTAATATTCACATGTTTATCATTTTGAGGTACACACAAAAGCAATGGCAACGACTTCCCCTGGTTAAGATGCGACAGATTTCCTTTGATGCTACGAGTGGGGCGCTTTCCTTTTCCTATGGATTTGATTGTATTTACACTCATTATTTCGTTTTTCACATTGCTACTTTCTAGTATATTACGTTTTCTATATATCATTTTTATTTTATATTGTTTAGCTTTGGAGAGTCTCCCTCCATAGACAAGACTGATATTGTAACCACGGTATTCCTCTGCCACAAGTGAGAGTTCTTATGTTAATAAAATACCTGGACGGTACCACCCGTCCTTCAACTAAAAAATATATATATGATATCGTATACGGATATGTTGGAATATAGAAATTAATTTTTGTAATTATTTATGGATTTGAAACTTATTTTTAAACATGTGGTAATATGGATATGTATATATACCATATGGTATTTTCATATGGATTGGAATATATTATACGTATAAGACCTAATGGACATCGGAACAGATAGTATATACATATAAGCCGTATATGGACCTTGTAATGGATTAGTAAATATACACTTAAACGAATGGACATTGGATGGATTAATATGAATACATAATCAAATAAATATCTTATGGATTAATATATTATATTTTTTAATCAAAAGATATATTATTCATTAAAAACCTCACTTATGGCGGAGGAATACCATATTACATGAATCAATAAACATCATCGTATGAGAAGATATAATAAAGGTACTGATGAAATGCCACAGTCCAACGACATATGATATGTCGCATTAAAACCTTGCCAAGTAAAACCACCCTTATGGATAAAACCTTGGCGAAGGAAAAAAGGTACATATTTATGTGATTGGAACAATGCACAGTTATAGAAAGCAAATAATCTATGGAGAGTAGACAGTGACAATGAACCATCAGAAATGCAAAGATGGATGCCGCTGACAGAGTGATAATATCCATGTGTGAATACATCAATCTGGTCTAAACGCTGGGATGGTGGAATCCATGGTAACAATTCTCGAACAAGTGGAGGCAACGAGGATGTTATGATGTAGTATATAGCTGCGCCATGTGTTTTGACTTCATGAGCTAGCCAGTGTGCAGCTTGATTCAATTCACGTGGACCATATTGTACCTGAACAGGATATATCTGGATGAAGGCCCGTAAGCGCAGAATATCTGGAGCTAGAGGTGTCGCAAGATCTCCCGATGCCGATACCAACTCTTGACAATCTGTTTCAACAATGAGATAGCTATGTGGTGTCCCGTAATAAAGGAGAGCAAGTAGCATAGCCTGCGCCTCTACCCGAAGAGGATAATCATGGCGTAAAGGGAAGGAGAAAGCATGTACAAATTCGCCCTGCGAATTGTGGAGGATAGCACCGCCTGCTGCATGGGTCCTACCAACCAAAGCATCTTTATTTAATTTTAACCGGCCATTACGCGGTGGACTCCAACGAATGATGTGCATACGACACGAACATAATGGCGGAGAAAGGCCTATCTGTATAAGTCTAGGAAATGATGTTGCAAGCCTTGTTCCATTCCTAGATTTTGCCCAAAGGAAGATATCCTTGCGAATTGTGCGTATTAATGTGTGTTGTGACCATACAGTACCGTCAAAAACCATTGAAGCATAAGCTTTCCAAATGTTCCACAATAGGATACAAAGATAAACACGTTGCATTTCACCCATAAAGTTTGACGGAGCACCAATACATACCGACAAGAAGTACGTACGCCAACTACTTGCATGATATGTATTTATATCCAAAAGAGAATCAAAGTATGACCTGATTACCCGAATCTCCGAACAATGATAAAACAAATGATCAGTAAAGGCAGATGATACGCGGCAGAATGGACATATGTAAGGCAATATTTGTCTAAATCGAGCAACAACATCAGGCAGAGGCAAAATGCCTTGAAACAATTTCCAAAGAAAAACCTGAATTGCAGGCTGCTGTGACTTCATCCAGACAAAAGAATAAGACAAATGTGTTAGCGCAATTGGGCGAAGGGAGTCATAGGCATGCCGTAAAGAGAAGTCACCCGAAGGGGACTGCCATATAGGCGATCCATCTAGCCATTGCACCATCATACAGTTTGAATCATCATATGAAAAAATGAAAGTGCAAAGATAGAATAATTTGAGCTCTCCAATCATATATGATATGCCGCATTAAAACCTTACCAAGTAAAACCATCCTTGTGGATAAAACCTTGGCTAAGGGAAAAGCTTACATATTTATATAATTTGAGTATTTAAAGAGAGTTAATGCAAAATTAATATTTCCCCAAATGTTGTGCTTTGTTGCTCTTGATATGTATCCCAAACAATTTAACCTCCTCAATGTATGACCAAAGCATCCTCGGTTGTGTGTCATTTGAAATCTTGGACTCCAAGAAAGCCAATTTTGTGGAGTCATGCAACAGAGAAAGAACACGAAGCTTAGTGATCTCAATAGCTTTCCATGTAGATATAAATATGAGCCATTGTATAGAAGTAATTTACCCATGTTGCATGTACCAATGTCCTAGCCAATAGAATAAAGAAGATGTAATAAGCAATGCGATGGTTTTATTCATAAAGCCTCACTTATGGTGGAGGAAAACCATATTACAAATGTTATCATAAGAAAATAAATGAAACAACGAGCTAATGATGGCCAACCTCCAGTCGTATATGATATGCCGCATTAAAACCTTGCCAAGTAAAACCATCCTTGTGGATAAAACCTTGGCGAAGGAAAAAAACATACATATTTATACGAGCTGAGCATTGGTCGAATACAATGAAAAGCTGATACATGAAAGTTCCGCATGGCTCAGCAAGACGTTGCAGTGAAATCCATCGGTATGAAAGTCCTCTGTTGAACAATAACAGTGTCGTGACAGTGAAAGGAACATGCTCACGCGCGCCTCAGCACAATCGAAGCAGTGAAGCATCAGGGAGGCAAAGATAAAGTATCCGAAAACAAATGAGTGAAGAAAGAACATACCCAAACCGCCTTGATTCGAAGAGAACCAAGGCAACATCCGCAGTAGATGGCTTCTTGTAAGTTGAAATCGTTGCGTGATAGAAGAGAACCCCAAGTTGGATGAAGATCTCGTTCGCCAACGTATCAAAGCCATTAGACACCCTAGCATCAGGAAGAGAGCCAACGACAGTAGCAGGAAAATATGTAAATATAAAGTAATGTGACAAACGTTATAAGTTTAAATTGATGAAGGAGTGATAAAGAACGCACCAGCATTGCCCGTGTCTGAAGCTGATATAGGCAACGAAAATAATTTATCGCCAATACAATGTGAGACATCTATCAGTGATGTAAAGAAGGTAACTGGAGATTCGTAAGTATTGCTCCACGAACTTCACATGGGAGTTCATAAAGAGAAGCATAGCGCTGCAACCCGACTGCTTTGTAACCATGACGCGCTAACAATGAGATGCTCTATTGGCCTCACGGGGGCAATACTGGATTGTGGACTGGTTTAAAGTCAAGAACAATATTGCACGCTGAAGGTCAGCTGCTAGCCAACCCGTAACTGGGCGAGAACTAGACAATAAGGTGATTATAGGCTGGCAATCCGTCTCAAGAATTTTGTTGTCAAATTCCTGCGCATAATGAATCAACGCAATTGTCATGGCTAATAATTTCGCCCGTAGTGGTCCAACCAGAGCAACGAAAAGCATATGGCCGAAATCATCTAGCCTTGATCCGATCGCAACACTGCTCCTCCTGCTGCTAAATTTTATCTAACTGCGGCATCAACATTTAGCTTTAGCTTGCCAGATGGAGGCAGTTGCCAGCGGACGATGCGCATACGTTTTGAACGCAAAGGTGGAGAAAAATGAAGGTCTATTAAGTGTGGCACAACTGTGTCAAAATTTCTACCATTCATTGCCGAGCACCGTGTATAAATTGTCATTTTTACCTTATTATACAAGCGCATATAGTCAAAATGCTCCTCACCAAAAAGTATAATTGGCAATCTTACGATTCAAAAAGTATAAATTGTCATTTTTAACTTATTATTCAAGACATCGATAACACTTTTTGGTAAGCGCAAACTCGCTATAAGATGCGTGGGCGCCGAATTGAGAACATGCTTGATGAGAACTATCCGGCCCGCCATTGAAAGCAATTTATTTGACCAAGTCGCTAACTTAGCCTCAAAGTGATTTATGAGAGGAGTACAATACCTGGACTTGTTAATCCCTTTATATAACAATGAGCCGAGGTACCTTATAGGTAGAGATGCCGATCTCATACCTAGGACGGCTGATGCAGCGCGGGCCGAAACTCCCAATCCAGCAACTATTTGGCTTTTATGATAATTTACCATCTGGCCTGATGGAATTTGATATAATTCCAAAAATTGCCAAAGCCTTGCAAGATTTCGGCCTGCACCATTTAAGAAAATCAACAAGTCATCCGTGAAGCCCATGTGAGAAACACATGGAACGCGCCCTGCTACGAACCCTTTGATTGTGCCTGCCGACATCAATGAATTCAATCCTCTAGAGAAACTTTCCGAAGAAAGATGAATAGTAGAGGTGACAATGGATCACCCTGCTTTACCCCACGGCCGACTGGGAAGAAACCTGCTTGCTTACCATTAAGGAGAATAGAACAGCATGTCACACGCAAGTTATTGATTAAGATCTGAACCAAGCGCTCACTAAAACCAGACGATGCAGAAGAAGATCAAGATATCTCAAACTAACCCTATCAAATGCTTTAGCCATATCTAGCTTAATCATCACGTGACAGCCTCTTGTGCGTTTGTCTATGACATGCACCATCTCATGCGCCAATAGAACTTGTTCTGGAATGCCTCGCCCTTTCATAAAGCCTGCCTGCTTTGGGGAGATAAGCTTGGGCAACAACCGCCCCAATCGAGAAGAGATCAACCTTGTAATAACTTTGAAGATAAAGTTCGTCAAACAAATAGGGCGGAAGTCCGCAAAAGTCTAAGGATTAAGCACCTTGGGGATTAATATTATCGTAGCCGCAGCTACTTGCTACGGCATAATGACACTCAAATAAAACTCATGAACCGCTTTAAACACATCTAAATGTATTACATGTTAAGTTATAAATTGTTTTGATGATGAAAATATGTTTTAAATAAGTTAAATTAATGTTTGAGACTTGATGCAAGATGAGAAAATTATACTATGTCAAAAATGGTTGAGATTGTAACTCACTGTCCAACATCGATCTCTCAGGCTAGGGACATCGATTGATCGTGTCACTTCAGCCTCTGACTTCAATCGATCGATGTCAGTCAGAAAGGTTACTGTCCAACATCGATCTCTCAACCCAGGAACATCGATCGATCGATGTCACTTCAGTCTCTCCTCAGAGAGACATCGATCGATCGATGTCAGTCAGAAAGCATTCTGTCCAACATCAATCTCTCAGGCCGGGGACATCGATCGACCGATGTCACTTCAGCCTCTGACATCGATCGATCAATGTCAGCAATCCAAAAACTAAAAAGTTTCTGGAGGACATCGATCTCTCCCCCAGGCACTTCGATCAATCGATGTCCCCCAGAATTCAAATTTTTTGAACATTGGAACAAAATCCAAGAGAGATTTATGGTATTTTCTCTTTCAAATCTTGCTCAAATTTCTTGTGGACTTTAACCCAACATATTACATGCTTCCTTGACTATTGTATACATGTCTAAGCAATCCTAGGTTGGCTATTGAGGATCAAATCACTCCATAGGGTGGGAATTATCTTGACATTTGGAGTAGTTCAAGACATGGTGGAGAGCTCAAAAACATGGTGAACTTCATCTATAAATAGAAGAGGCTTGGATGAGGCAAATACACACTTTCAACATCATCTAGCTTCATTTTTCATTGTTGTATAGTTCTCTCATATTTGTAAATTTGCTTAAAGCTTGTTTAGCTTTTCTTTGCTCTTCATTGTTGTATATTGAGAGATAGAGAGTCAAGCACGAGAGGAACCATAAATATTTGATCTCTTGCTTGTGCTTAGACTAGTAGAAAGTGTGAACCTTACTATATTTCTTCAACCTACTGTGAGAAGTTCTTGAAGGAACTTTGTTGAAGTTGTGAGGTAGCAAGAAGTTGTTCTTGCTAAAGAGTTGTAGTTGTTGTAGTTGCACAAGTGTGGTTTGTGCAAGAAGTTGTTGTTGTTGTTGCTTACACTAAGGTGTTAGTGTAAGTGTTGCTGTGGTTGTTCTTATTGCTAAAATAAGAAGAGTAGCTGTTGAAAATCCACTTTTGCAACGAAGTAGTAGTGGAGTAGAATCATTTACGATTCGAACCACTTTATACCCGGTGTACACATCCATTGCTTCTCATCTCCCATTCTTTCTTTGATTTTGAATTTCTTTTGAGTCGAGCCAAACAAGAAAATTCCGCAAAAAGTGCCAAACACTCTATTCACCCCCTCCCCTCCCTCTAGAGTGTGTTTCGGACCTAACAATTGGTATCAGAGTCTAACCTTGATTGCTTAGCCTATCTTTGCAAGTAGCAAGGTTAAAGATCATGGCGATGACAACCTCAACCTCAACCTCTTCATCTCACGCTTCATCTCTTAAGCCTACCGCACTATTTTCCGGATCAAACACTAAAGCACCTATGTTTGATGCTCAAAATTATTCTTTGTGGAAATTTCGAATGATCAATTATTTGAAAGGCTGTGGATTTAATATATGGAGAGTCGTTGTCAAAGGAATTGAAGTTCGTATGATTACCAACTCAAAAGGAGAATCAATGTTCAAGATGAGGATGACTACACCGACGAAGAGAAGATAAAATTTGCCATAAATGGCAAAGAATTCGATATTCTCTCAAGTGCTCTTACCACCACCGAGCTCATAAGACTTCAAGGCCTTGAAACAGCTCATGACGCATGGAAAAGACTTGAAATGATACATGAAGGAACTGAGCAAGTAAGAATGGACAAAAGACTCATGCTCATGAAGGAGTATGAGATGTTCGGAATGAAAAGCAATGAGAAGATTGAGGAGACAATCGAGTGATTCACACGAATAGCGAATCAACTTTCCATGGTAGACAAGAAAATCTCAAATGAAGACCTTGTCTCAAAACTCCTCAACTCCTTGCCAAGAGAATGACACCTAAAGTCACCACCATCACCGAATCAAAGAATCTCAAGACTCTTACCCTTGATAAGCTATCCGGTAATCTTCTTACTCATGAAATTTTTATTGATGATCAAAATAGGATGAACCCTATCAAGCCCACACAAACATCACACAAAGGGTTGGTGGTAGAGTCCGATAAATCAGATGAGGAAGTTGCCGTTCTAGTAAGAAAATTTAGAAGAATGGCAACTAGAAACAAAGCTCAAGCAAGAAAGTTTTTCAAAAGACCATCTAAAGAAAAGGAAGCAAGTGAAAACTGCTATAGATGTGGTCGACCGGTCATTTCATTGCCGATTGCCACGTAAAAGAGCCACAAAAGCAAGAGAAGATGGTCTTTCCTCAAAAGAAGAAAGCCCTCAATGCGGAGGTAACCACGTGGAATGATCTCCTTTCGGAATCGGAAGGAGAAGAGAGTGAAGATCAAGGTGTTGGACTTGTTGCAATAGTTGACAATCCAAAGATTCAACATACTTGTCTTATGGCAATTGAAGATGTAAATTCTAATCCTTCAAATTTGCATGATGAAATAGGAGATTTGCAAGATGACTTTGAAAAATTGAATTTAAAATATAAGCATTTGAAGAAACAGTTCAAGAAATGCATCTTAGAAAATAAAAGCTTGCATGATAAGAACATTTTGATATTTCAAGAGCATGACATCATACTCACCATGCATAAAACCTTAGCTCTTGAAAATGTAGAAATTAGAAAAGAATGTGAAAAACTAAGGTTAGACTTGCAAAGACTAACAAATGGTAAAAATAATTTAGACATACTACTTGGAAAATCAAGAATCGGAAATGATAAATCCGGTTTAGGATTTAATTCATCACATTCTTCCATTAAGCCTAAGTCTTTAAAGAAAAAGGCAAACAATAGAAAAACAAAACAAAAATTCATCACCTTCTAAACCAAGGCATGTACCCACTAGTTTCCATTGCAACAAAGTAGGACATGTGAAGAATGAATGTAGAGCTAGATGTGGAGGCATGTATGTTTGGAAGCCTAAGGGTCGACAAACTAACCCTAAAGGACCCAACCATCAAAGGGTACCAATGCATAAATCTTTTGGTTTGTAGGCTCTCAAGATAAATGGAGTAGCCAAAGAAGAAGGAACCAAATGGCTTATGGATAGTGGATGTTCAACTCACATGACTGGAGACAAAACGTTATTTGTAGGATCTGCAAGGCACCACTAGAATGGGGGGGTTGAATAGATGGTGCGGAAAGTGTGGTTTTTTAAAATTTCTATAACCTGAACAATTCAACTTCTGAAAACAGATTCTGTTTTCAGGACAAGTTTTAAAACGTTTTTAAAACTATGTTAGAGGTCTCCAAAAATTATGAAATTTTGATAGAACTTAGCCTCAGATGTCATGAGGGTCCCCTAAAAATTTCAAATTAAAATTCAACCTTTAACCCCTTAAAAAACCGTTGGTACTCAGATTGCTCGAATCTGCCAAAAAACTGTAGATGGTTTTGAAAAATTTATTTCTATTTGTGTGAACGTCCAAATGCTCTGAAACTTTGACCACTAACTCCTTATATACTATATTAAAGTGGGTTGAAACAGTTTTACAAAATTCTTTTTGGAAGTAGGTCAACTACAATCAAAGTCTCAACCTTTGCAAGTCTGAAATCAGACTACACTAGTCTCAGAACGTTTGATGTTTGATTGACTTATACTTATCCAAAAGGGTTGAAACTTGTGCCAAATTAACCTTAGAACGTGTGAGTATATTTCTGGAAATTTTCGTGATTTTTGAAATTCGTTAACTATTTTACGAATGCGAACAAGAAGGGTAATCAGTGCAGTAACTGGAAAGTAAATGCTGAAAGTAAATTGCACCAGATTTTTATACAGGTTCGGTTATAAACAACCTACTCCAGTCTTCAAGGAACACCTTCCTTGGTTCACACTAATCACACACACGCAACACACCTTACCCCAGGGTTGATAGAGTTACACCTAACTCCAACCCTTTACAAACCTTGTATGACGAGTACAATTCACACGAACACCATCACTTCGCAAGAATGAAGATTGATGACACATTGATCAATCTTTTACAAAGATATGGAATATGTGGTGGTCTATATCAAGCCTATTCAAGATTGAAAGATATGAATACAATAGGCTTACAAGAAGAGAGAAAGAAAGAGAATGTAGAAGAAGAAGAGCTAGGCTTTTTTGATCACTTTGATTTGCAATGCTTGTGCTTGTTTTGTTTGCTCTCTTCTCTTTCCTTTTAATGTGTATGGCCGTCCCCTAGGTGGTGCCTCCCCTTTTGAAAATTATATTCTAAGTCCTTGGAGGATGTAAGACATCATGTGATAAGGTCTTGCTTACTTGGCATCTTCTTATTGGATGATCATTTAGTCCTTCGCTTACTTGGCACCTTCTTATTGGATGAATGTTGTCATCATGGATGACTTGGAAAAATCTGAGAATTACACTTAAACATGTGCCAAAATCATCACAAAATAACTTCCATAAATCATAAGATATATCACATAAATTGCAAGACATCAAATCCTTCCCAACTAAGGCAAAAATTCGGCCATACTATATATTGCCATGCTGAAAATTCAGCATGTGCATCATTCCATTTTATTCAAAAATAATGCCAAATTTTATTTGATTTTTTTTCTTTATAAAATGAATCACCAATTTATGGTAATTATTCCTATCACATGAGAAATGAATATGGACACTTTTTAGCTCAATAATTTGGCCACACAAGTCTTCACACATGCTGAAAAATTTCAGCATGTGTGATATGTAGAATATCACACTTTATTAATTTAAATAATATTCAAATCATTTCTATTTCTTCTTCCAATCAATCACACAATAAAAGATGATGAAATTATCACAATAAAGTCCAAGAATTCGGCCAGCAATATTTAACATGCTGAAATTTTCAGCATGTGATATAAGAGAGATAAATTTTTAATTCTTACCATTTGTAGCTTCTCTCTTTAATTCACCAACATTGTATGATTGATCCTTGACCAATCAATATGCCAACAAGGCTCCAAATAAGCTTCATCTCAGCTGTAGGTGGCGTTGGATATGTATGTGTATGTGCTGAAATTTATTTTTGCTAACTTTATAAAATAATGCACATTTAATAATACACACATGTTATATTCCAATCAGCCCTTAAATTAATTTTCTAGAACACTTTAAGATGTATAACATATGTAAAAAGTGTCTAGATACGTGTCACATGATGTACCAAAACGTTCCATGTGTTGTGTGCGTAGAAAACCGAATTTTCGATATTTATCGATTACCCGATTTTTCTCTAATTTAAATTCCAACTTTTGCACATGTTATATATTATGTTATACATAATATATAATATGTACTTTAAATCTCAGCACTTGGCTGGTCTAAAGTGGTACCATTAACATGTGACAAAATTAAACTTGGAATCTTCACATTTTGGCCTTAATGTGGATTAATTTGTGTGTGCCAACATGGAAAGTATTTTTGGCTGAATATTCTGTCATGTGCACGAAATTTTCATCAATTTTTGAAGTATAGGGGCTGGCCATTTATTTATGGCAAGTACGTGACACGTTGGCGAAGTTTCGGTATTCCCCGATACGACAATTTCGGTTTAGAACCTTTTATCGTGTCGTATTTAATTTGTCATCACCATATCTTATATCATATGATATAAGACCTGAATATACTCATAATATGAGTTAAGTATAGTGGTGTGACGTTAACGTACGTACGTAAATATATAACGTGTCGGTAGTACGTTGGAATACATGTGTATGTGCCTTTTTCAAAAAATCTGAAAATATATGTAGTATATATGTATTAGGCGTGTATAATTAAGAGGGAGGAGGAGAAAAACTTTCCTTCCTTAGCCTTGTTGCCTTTGTGCCTTTTCCAAATTTGGCTTCCTTTAATGAACTACTTAGTTTATTAAACTAAGTACTTCACTTAATGAACTAGTTTAGTTCATTAATGGTGGCACCTGAAAATAGTATAAACACAACAAATGTTTGCCATATGATGTAAGCTTTAACGCTTCATGGCTCGTTAGTACGGCAACATTATATATAAGCTAAATAAGGCAAGTAATGGCAAAGTATCATGCATACATGTACACGTTTATATATATCATGCATTTAAGTCACTTATTTTGAAATCACTCAAACCCCCTTATCTCTACAATCTCCCCCTTTTGATGATTTTCAAAATAACTTATGCACATGATTTAAATGCTATCGCTCCCCCTTGAAACATGCACAAATTTGAAATTTGAATTTCGAATTTCAAATCCGGTCCCCCTTGATTTGTGCAATTAGTATCAATTAGTGTCTCTCTCCCCCTTAAATCATGCTTTTCTCTCCCCCTTTATTTTGGAAAGTAAATCAAAAGATTCCTGTCAATAAGGAAAGAGAATCAAATCACGTCAAATCAAATCATATCAACAATCATGCTAATTTAGAACGAAGAGATTCATACGTGGCTTGATTTAAGGCTTTTGTAAAAATATCCGCTACTTGTGCTTCTGTGCGTACGTGATCTATGACAATATCACCATTGTTTACGTGATCACGAAGAAAGTGATAGCGTACTTCTATATGCTTAGCCTTAGAATGTAACACGGGGTTCTTAGACAAGTTAATTGCACTCATACTATCACAATATATAGGATTATTTACGGTAATTCCAAAGTCCGAAGTTGTTGTTTTATCCACAACAACTGTGTGCAACAAAGGCTAAGTGCCATGTACTCAGCCTCGTAGTGGACAAAGCAACACTTGCTTGCTTTTTGGAAAACCATGAAATGAGTGAGTTTCCTATAAATTGGCAAGTTCCCTCGTGCTTTTTCTATCTATTTTGCAGCCACCATAATCTGCATCAGTGTAAGAATGTAAGTTAAATGTAGAATCCTTATCGTACCAAATTCCTAAGGTTGGCGTGTGCTTAATGTAACGGAATATTCTTTTACCATTAATGTGTGACACCTTAGGTTGACTTTGAAAACGTGCACACATGCATACACTAAACATGATATCAGGCCTACTAGCAGTTAAATATAGCAAAGAACCTATCATAGATCGATATAAGCCATTATCAACGTCTTTACCGTTTTCGTCTTTGTCCAATTTGGTAGTGACACTCATAGGGGTGGGGGATGGTTTCAAATTTTCAAATTAAACTTTTTAATCATGTCATTAACATATTTTGCTTGACTTATGTGAATCTCTTTACTCGTTTGCTTAATCTGCAAGCCAAGAAAATAATTAAGTTCACCAACCATAGACATTTCAAATTCAGATTTCATGCAATTTTAAATCTCTAACAAGTCTATGTGAGGTAGAGCCGAAAATAATGTCATCAATGTAGATTTAGATAATAAGTAAATCTGATTTATCTTGTTTCAAAAATAGTGTACTATCTATAGTACCACGTTTAAAATCATTTTCTAAAAGGAAAGTAGCAAAACGATCATACCATGCTCTCGGTGCTTGCTTTAGGCCGTATAGTGCCTTCTTTAGTTTGTACACGTGATCTGGATGTTTCAAATCTTCAAAACCGGGTGGTTGCTTCACGTATACTTCTTCTTGTATGAATCCGTTTAGGAAAGCACTTTTTACGTCCATTTGATACAATTTAAAATCTTTCATGCAAGCAATAGCAAGTAAGAGTCGTATAGCTTCTAATCGTGCTACGGGTGCAAATGTTTCATCGTAGTCAATTCCTTCCTCTTGATTATAGCCTTGTGCTACAAGTCTCGCTTTATTCCTAACGACCTTTCCTTCTTCATTCATTTTATTCCTAAACACCCACTTTGTGCCTATTATAGTCTTATCTTGTGGTCGTGGCACTAAATCCCATACATCGTTTCTAACGAATTGATTAAGTTCGTCATGCATAGCATCAATCCAAGAAGAATCACTCAAAGCATCATGCACATTTTTGGGCTCAATTTCAGAAATCATAGCATGAAATTCATTTATTTCATCCGAAGTAATTCTTCTACGTGGTCGCACACCGTGAGTGAGGTCGCCTATGATGAGATCATGTGGGTGATCTCTATGCCATCTTGGTTGATTATTTTCTATGTTATCATGCATTTCTATGTGATCATGCATTTCTAGTGTGTCATTCATATCATGCATATCAAAAGAATCATCATCTTCATTCAACACGGGTTTCAATTCAAAGTCATCTTCATATTCCTTATCTTTATCAATCTCACCACCAATTCATTGAATTTCACATGAATAGATTCCATGATTTGTCTAGTGAGAGGATCATAACATCTATATGCCTTCGAATTTATAGAATATCCAACAAAAATGCACTCAATTGATTTGGATTCAAATTTGTCTAAATTATCTTTTGTATTTAAAACAAAACATTTGCATCCAAACACACGAAAATCAATCTTAGGCATGCGATCATTCAAAATCTCATAAGGCGTCTTGTTTATTTTCTTTCTTATAGATAGGCGATTTACAATATAGCATGCACAATTTACGGCTTCCGCCCACAGAAATCTAGGCAATTTATTTTCGCATAACATAGTTCTTAACCTAGCGATTTCTTGTAATGTGCATTCTTTCTTTCTTTCTACTACTTTCTTTCTACTACTCTACTACTTTACTTTTTAATTGTGGAGTTCTAGGTGGAAAACTCATGCTTAATTCCTTTTTCTTCGCAAAACGAAATCATCTCTTTGTTTTTAAACTCACCGCCTCTATCGCTTCTTATCTTTTTCACATTTACACCGTATTGATTTTCAAGTTGTTTAATCAATTTTGCAATCTCAACGGCGCTATCATCCTTATGTGCAAGAAATAAAGTCCAAGTATAACGAGAAAAGTCATCAACAATCATGCATGCATTGTGGCACCCACCAAGGCTTGTAGTGCGACTAGGACCAAACAAATCAATATGCAATAGTTCTAAGATTCTAGTCGTGCTTATTTCATTTTTAGGCTTAAGTGACTCACGTGTTTGTTTGCCTTTTATGCAAGATTCACACAACTGAAAGTTGTCTAAATCAAGCGTAGGCAATCCCCGTACTAGGTTCTTTCGTTGAAGTTTTTCTAGTGTGGAAATGCCAATGTGTCCTAAACGTCTATGCCATAAATTCACATTGGGTTCATTTGACATAAAACACTTAACTTTAGCGTCTACTACATCATCCATAGAAAGCGTAAAATATTACCTTCTCGTTTTCCTTTTAAAACGGTTTCTCTCATTTTTATTTTTATTTATTATATTGCAATAAGGGTGAGTAAAACACACATTGAAACCATTGTCAACAAATTGAGAAATGCTAAGAAGATTGTAGGATAAGTTGCTTACCAAAAATACGTTGGAGATTTGGAGAGTGTTTGGATTCCAATCGTACCTTTTCCGATGATCTTGCCTTCGTTGTTGTCTCCAAAGGTCACGGATCCGCCTTTTGTGACCTTCTTTAGTTTGGTGAATAGGCTCGGGTCACCCGTCATGTGTCTCGAGCATCCACTATCAAGGAACCACTTAATAGATGTATCTTTCGATGTGTGGGCTCCCTGCAATGTGCAAAGATGATTTAGGTACCCTTTTAACTTTGGGTCCTTTCGAGTTAGTTAATCACCTCTTGGTAAAACCTTTCGGTACCCATACTTGGGTGATCCTTCTCGGTCTATCAAATGGCAAGAATGTAGATGAAGGTGCGATATAGTAGACATGTGGTGCATGCACTTTGGGCCTTTGCCCAAGGACTCCTCTATACTCATTGAATGAAGGACGTTTTTGATATGTCCTTGTGTGGTGTGCGTAGTGCGTGGATGATATGAATTTCGTGTATGCATTATTCTCTCTTTTCATATCTATATGGTACAAGTTATATTTCACATGATATGAAGATGAAGTGGGGCGTGATGAGGAAAGGGGCGCTTTTGCGTCATCTTAGACGCCACTTGAGGCTTAGGGGTGTCTACTTTCTTAGACACAACAAACTTGGTTGGTTTGGTTGATACTTCATTAGTATCAACGTATCCCAGTCCAGTTTTGTCGCTGTCATGCTTTTGTGATAATATAATGCGATGCAGCATGTTGGACCCTATCAAACTGTTTCATCATTTTCTCTAAATCGGTATTCCTTGATTTCAAATTTGAAATCTCGGATTTCATTTCATTATTTTGAGTGGTCAATGATGAAATCTCTGTCTTTAATGCAGTAATGACACATGATGACTCTTTCTTTGAATCGCTTAATTGAGCGACAAGATTCTCGTTAGAAGATTCTAACAGTTTCTTGTCTTCAATTAATCGCTTCTTTTCCTTAGCGAGAGTCTTAGTGAATTTGCAATTCTAAATACTGACTAAAAGATCATCATAAGAAGGTTCAGAGTCAGAGTCAGAATCAGATGATACCTCATTAGATGCTTTGGATGCAAAGCATACTTGTGCATCTGTCAGTCTCTCTTCGGTCTCAGTTTCAGAATCCGATGAATCACTCCAGGTGGAGGCCTTTAGAGCACGTTTCCTTTGTTTGGGTTCTGAGACGAGTCTATTTTTGTTCCGCTCCTTGTCAGGGTATTTAGTAGTTTGCTTTTCTTTATTGGGGCAGTCATATGATAAGTATCCGAGTTTGCCACATTCATAACATTTAAGTCTTTATCATTTGACTTGTTTTTATTTCTCTTAGTTGTAGTGCCCTTATTTTTTTTTCTAAATGACCTTCTCATAAATTTTCTCAGTCCTTTAGCCAATAGAATTAGGTCATCATTATCCGATTCAGAATCACTATCATCTACGTGATCGGAGGGAGGAGACGTATTCATTTGATTTAAAAGCATAGCTTTACCTTGTTTAGATGATTCCGATTTCCGTATGGTGAGTTTATTCTCATAAACTTTAAGTGATCCGATTAGTTCTTCCATCTTTATTGATTTAGTTTCCTTGCTTTCTTCTATTGCGGTCACTTTAGGGTCCCATTCAGAAGGAAGGCTTCGTAGGACTTTCTGTACCTTTTCCTGCGTGGTAAAAGCCTTACCAAGAGACTCAAGAGAGTTGTAGATGTTAGTCAAACGAAGATCCATATCTACAATAGACTCATTAGGCAATAATTTAAATGACTCAAGTGTGGACATAAGCATGTTAATTTTTGACTCTTTTACTTGACTCGTGCCTTCGTGTTTCATTTCTAGTATCCTCCACATTTCTTGTGCACTCGAACAGTTTGACACATAACTAGACTCACTTTACTTAATCCGTTTAAGAGCAATTGCATAGCCCTAGCATTCATACTAAGTTTCTTTTTATCATCACTCGTATATTCTTGTCTAGATTTAAACACTTCTAATGTGACTCCGTCTACGTGGATAACTTAGATGGGACATAAGGACCATCTTCAATGATTGACCAAAGATTTATATCTATAGCCATAAGAAAAAGCTTCATTCTATGTTCCACTGAATAAACGACTCACCGTCAAAAAGTGGAGGCCTTTGGCTCGACATACCTTCTTGCTCGGTTTTGAGATTTGTGGTTGCCATCTCACTGAATCGTTGGATTCCTTGAAGTGAGTGTTCCTGCGCTCTATACCACTTGTAGGATCTGCAAGGCACCACTAGAAGGGGGGGTTGAATAGATGGTGCGGAAAGTGTGGTTTTTAAAATTTCTTTAAACTTGAACAATTCAACTTCTGAAAACAGATTCTGTTTTCAGGACCAGTTTTAAAACGTTTTTAAAACTAGGTTAGAGGTCTCCAAAAATTATGAAATTTTGAGAGAACTTAGCCTCAGATGTTATGAGGGTCCCCTAAAAATTTCAAATTAAAATTCAACCTTTAACCACTTCAAAAACCGTTGGTACTCAGATTGCTCGAATCTGCCAGAAACGGTAGATGGTTTTGAAAAATTTATTCCTATTTGTGTGAACGTTAAATGCTCTGAAAATTTGACCATAACTCCTTATATACTATATTTAAATGGTTGAAACGTTTTGCAAAATTCTTTGGGAAATAGGTCAACTACAATCAAAGTCTCAACCTTTGCAAGTCTGAAAATCAGACTGCACTAGTCTCAGAACTTTTGATGTTTGATTGACTTATACTTATAAAAGGTTGAAACTTGTGCCAAATTAACCTAGAATGTGTGAGTATATTTCTGGAAATTTCGTGATTTTTGAAATTCGTTAACTATTTTTACGAATGCGAACAAGAAGGGTAATCAGTGCAGTAACTGGAAAGTAAATGCTGAAAGTAAATGCACCAGATTTTTAACTGGTTCGGTTATAAAACCTACTCCAGTCTTCAAGGAACACCTTCCTTGGTTCACACTAATCACACACACACACACACTTACCCAGGGTTGATAGAGTTACACCTAACTCCAACCCTTTACAAACCTTGTATGACGAGTACAATTCACACGAACACCACCACCTCGCAAGAATGAAGATTGATCACACCTTGATCAATCTTTTACAAATATATGGAATATGTGGTGGTCTATATCAAGTCCTATTAAGATTGAAAGATATGAATACAATAGGCTTACAAGAAGAGAGAAAGAAAGAGAATGTAGAAGAAGAAGAGCTAGGCTTTTTGATCACTTTGATTTGCAATAGCTTGGTTTTGTTTGTTTGCTCTCGTTCTCTTTCCTTTAATGTGTATTGCCATCCCCTAGGGTGGTGCCTCCCCCTCTTGAAAATTTTCTAAGTCCCTTGGGAGGATGTAGACATCATTGTGACAAGGTCTTCCTTACTTTCCATCTTCTTATTGGATGATCATTTAGTCTTCGCTTACCTTGGCACCTTCTTATTGGATGAATGTTGTCATCATGGATGACTTGGACAAAATCTGAGAATTACACTTAAACATGTGCCAAAATCATCACAAATAACTTCCATAAATCATAAGATATATCACATAAATTGGCAAGGACTCAGATCCTTCCCAACTAAGGCAAAAAATTTCGGGACCATACTATGAGATATGCTATGCTTGAAAAATTCAGCATGTGCATCATTCATTTATTCAAAATAATGCCAAAGTTTCTTTGATTTTTTTCTTTATTAAATGAATCACCAATTTATGGTAATTATTCCTATCACATGAGAAATGAATATGGACACTTTTTAGCTCAATAATTCGGCCACACAAGTCTTCACACATGCTGAAAAATTTCAGCATGTGTGATATGTAGAATATCACACTTTATTAATTTAAATAATATTCAAATCATTTCCATTTCTTCTTTCAATCAATCACAACAATAAAAGATGATGAAATATATCACAATAAAGTCCAAGAATTCGGCCAACAATATTTAGCATGTTGAAATTTTCAGCATGTGATATAAGAGAGACAAATTTTGAATTCTTACCATTTGTAGCTTCTCTCTTTAATTCACCAACATTGTATGATTGATCCTAGACTAATCAATATGCCAACAAGGCTCCAAATAAGCTCCATCTCAGCTGTAGGTGGCGTTGGATATGTATGTGTATGTGCTGAAATTTATTTTTGCTAACTTTGTAAAATAATGCACATTTAATAATACACACATGTTATATTCCAATCAGTCCTTAATTTAATTTTCTAGAACACTTTAAGATGTATAACATATGTAAAAAAGTGTCTAGATACGTGTCACATGATGTACCAAAAACGTTCCATGTGTTGTGTGCGTAGAAAACCGAATTTTCGATATTTATCGATTACCCCCTTATTTTTCTCTAATTTAAATTCCAATTTTGCACATGTTATATATATTATGTTTACATAATATATATAAGATGTACTTTAAATCTCAGCACTTGGCTGGTCTGAAGTGGTACCATTAACATGTGACAAAATTAAACTTGGAATCTTCATATTTTGGCCTTAATGTGGATTAATTTGTGTGTGCCAACATGGAAAGTATTTTTGGCTGATATTCTGTCATGTGCACGAAATTTTCATCAATTTTTGAAGTATAGGGGCTGGCCATTATTTATGGCAATACGTGACACGTTAGCGAAGTTTCGGTATTCCCCCGATACGACAAATTTCGGTTTAGAACCTTTATCGTGTCGTATTTAATTTGTCATCACCATATCCTATATCATATGATATAAGACCTGAATATACTCATAACTATGAGTTAAGTATAGTGGTGTGACGTTAACGTACGTACGTAAAATATATAACGTGTCGGTAGTACGTTGGAATACATGTGTATGTGCCTTTTTCAAAAAATCTGAAAATATATGTAGTATATATGTATTAGGCGTGTATAATTAAGAGGGGAGGAGGAGAAAAACTTTCCTTCCTTAGCCTTGTTGCCTTTGTGCCTTTTCCAAATTTGGCTTCCTTTAATGAACTACTTAGTTTATTAAACTAAGTACTTCACTTAATGAACTAGTT
>AP025042.1:33717517-33764262 GCA_036186865.1 Eustoma russellianum | reverse complement strand
TAAAAACATCTTTTGAATCATGGTTTTGAAATCATCAAAAAGGGGGAGATTGTTAAGTTATAAATTGTTTTGATGATCAAAAAGATGTTTTAAATAAGTTAAATTAATGTTTGAGACTTGATGCAAGATGAGAAAATTACACTATGTCAAAAATGGTTGAGATTGGAACTCACTGTCCAACATCGATCTCTCAGGCTAGGGACATCGATCGATCGATGTCACTTCAGCCTCTGACTTCGATCGATCGATGTCAGTCAGAAAGGTTACTGTCCAACATTGATCTCTCAACCCAGGGACATCGATCGATCGATGTCACTTCAGTCTCTCCTCAGAGAGACATCGATCGATCGATGTCAGTCAGAAAGCATTCTGTCCAACATCGATCTCTCAGGCTGGGGACATCGATCGATCGATGTCACTTCAACCTCTGACATCGATCGATCAATGTCAGCAGTTCAAAAACTGAAAAGTTTCTGGAGGACATCGATCTCTCCCCCAGGCACTTCGATCGATCGATGTCCCCCAGAATTCAAATTTTTTGAACGTTGGAACAAAATCCAAGAGAGATTTACGGTATTTTCTCTTTCCAATCTTGCTCAAATTTCTTGTGGACTTTAATCCAACATATTACATGCTTCCTTGACTATTGTATACATGTCTAAGCAATCCTGGGTTGGCTATTGAGGATCAAATCACTCCATAGGGTGGCTAAAGACTATTTGGGCATTATCTTGACATTTGGAGTAGTTCAAGACATGGTGGAGAGCTCAAAAATGTGGTGAACTTCATCTATAAATAGAAGAGGCTTGGATGAGGCAAATACACACTTTCAACATCATCTAGCTTCATTTTTCATTGTTGTATAGTTCTCTCATACTTGTAAATTTGCTTAAAGCTTGTTTAGTTTTTCTTTGCTCTTCATTTTTGTATATTGAGAGATAGAGAGTCAAGCACAAGAGGAACCATAAATATTTGATCTCTTGCTTGTGCTTTGACTGGTGAGAAAGTGTGAACCTTACTATATTTCTTCAACCTACTGTGAGAAGTTCTTGAAGGAACTTTGTTGAAATTGTGAGGTAGCAAGAAGTTGTTCTTGCTAAAGAGCTGTAGTTGCTGTAGTTGCACAAGTGTGGTTTGTGCCAGAAGTTGCTGTTGTTGTTGCTTACACTAAGGTGTTAGTGTAGGTGTTGCTGTGGTTGTTCTTATTGCTTTAATAAGAAGAGTAGCTATTGAAAATCCACTTTAGCAACAAAGTGGTAGTGGAGTAGAATCATTTACGATTCGAACCACTTTATATCCGGTGTACACATCCATTGCTTCTCATCTCCCATTCTTGCTTTGATTTTGAATTTCTTTTGAGTTGAGCCAAACAAGAAAATTCTGCAAAAAGTGCAAAACACTCTATTCACCCCCCTCTAGAGTGTGTTTCGAACCTAACATTACATGCCAGAATCGCCTATAGAAAGAACCGGGATAGCCATCTGGTCCAGCCGCACTAGTGGGGCTAAGATCCCACACTGCTTCCTTGACTTCCGATAGTGTAGGAAGTGCTTGCATCATGTTATTATCCTCCGATGTCAGCAACGATGGTATATACTGCAGAATATCATCACAATCAGTCACTGCCTCTGCTGCAAAAAGTTCTGAGAAATAGCGAATAGCTTCTATCTCAATATCCGAGTCTAGGACACACTCGGTACCATCAAGCCGTAGAATACGTCGAATAGCTTGTCTGCGTCTTTTCTCTTTAACGGTTTGATGATAAAATGAAGTATTTGCATCTCCCTCCTTAAGCCACTTGACATTCGCCTTTTGTTTCCAATAGAGAAAGGCTCGGTTTTGGGCAAGCTTTAGCTGTGCCACGCTACGTTGATATTGTGTTCGCTCACTCTCATTAGGATCTGTATCAAACAACCTTTCGCAAGAACGTCTTCCACCTGAGCTATCGCATCAAAAATATTCTCAAAAACATCTTTATTACATTGCTTTAGCTCCTTTCGTAGACGACACAGTTTATTATAGAAACCCCACATACCCCCCACTATTAGGTAGGAGCGCCAATGATAGCCGAAAAATGCGTCAAAGTCAAGATGTGAAGCCCAGACATAAAGATATCTGAATGCAGTAGGGCCCCTAGGACTATCAGAGTCACGTGTCAGAAATAAGATACGTGATCAGATGTGGCTCTTGTAAGATGCTGAACTTGTGTAACGGGAAATATATCCGAGAATGATGGGGAGCACAAAAACCGATCAAGACGGCACCAGACACGGCCTACACCATGACCATCAGACCATGTATATAATGAACTCTGAAAAGATATTTCCTGTAAACCGCACACTTGAAAACAATCATTGAAATCTTGTAGTGAGCGCAACGTTGGTTGTGATCTTCTGCGATGTTCATCTAATGTGCCAAATGTATTAAAATCACCAGCCACTAACCAAGGCATTATTAACAAAGTATGAAACTATTTCAAATCATCCCACAGCGAGCGCATCGCTGATATAGAATGCTATCCATATACCACTATCAGCCAGAAACGATCCCCCGACGCCAACCAACGATATTGAATGGAATAATTCTGCTGACCAGTACGCTCCGCCTCCAGTGATAAAATTGAATCCTTCCAAAAAAACCATATGTGATCATCACAAGCAGACATAGCTTTTGAAAAACCCAATTGCAATTGATACGATAACAGTAACGAAGGTCTAATTTTTGGTTATATGATAACTAAGATATGCAAGTTATGCCGTCGGACCAGAGAAAGCAATCGATTGAATGATGTACGTATACCTCTAACATTCCATAGTAGCATCTTCATTGAGATAAAATGTCAAAAGAATTAGAGAGATGTGCTGCCCGTAACCTGGTTAGTCGCGGTTTTGAGGATCTGCTGACTCCGCAACAGCATTTTCATGATGGCTTGTGTCTATGTAAGTTGTTTCAAATATGTTACCCATATTCACATAAAGATCATGATCCTGCGCATCGAAACGATTAATGTCTAACGGAATCTCTAGTTGACTGTCTGAATGAGAGGAAACAACCACTGGTTCCGCGAGATCCCCTAATATATAATCATCAACTCCCTTTACTCACGAGATATCCTAGACATCTGTAACATCCATAACTGGACCTATCTTCGATGACTGTGGATGTGCTGCTGCAGAAACAGGCGGAACAAGATTTAAAGGGTGTGGTTCCGCATGATCATCGTCTTGCAACATTACGGCTGGACCTGATTTTTTTGGAGTCCAACGTTGCTTTTTCCCTTTGTCTGCATTTTTGGCATTATTATTCTCCGTTATAGTACGAGCAGGGAATTTCTCAGAGGCCGGATCGATTGTTTCTCCACAATAAAAAAAATACGTGTCCTAGTCGATCACAGCCTGACCAATATGACAGCATATCCTCATATTCTACATTCTGCATGATGAGTCTTGCGGCGCTTGAATGTAGACTCGTTGCGCAAGTCTTTTGAAAAATCCAATTCTACGCATATACGGGCCACAGATGGACGATTGACTGTCATAGTGGCCGCATCTAGCTTCATCGCCATCCCTAACATTTTTGCTATCTGAAAAAGTGCATCTTTACGATGAAAGTGGATGGGTAGTCCCGGAAAAGTGACCCAAATCTGTACTATCGATACTTAACTGCCAGATCATAGTCTGGCATCCATTTGGTAATTCGCATATTCTTTTCGGAGATCATCCAACTGCGACACGAAAAACATCGAAAATAATCTTGTTCCTGATCAAAGTGAATTAAAATATGTGTGGCGTCCAAAAGTCCCACTTTTACCGCTCCCGTAAAGCCGATTCGATCAATGGCTGATCGGATGATTGCAAGCGGCGGTCGACCATACAAAAAAGTTCCAACTAATATAAAGCGATATGGGGCTGCTAAAGATTTGATTTCATCATCCCTGAATGTGATCATCGGACTGCCCTTGAATTTTTGAATTAGTTTTGGTGGCATGATCATCGAGGATGGCACAAACAGCGATGCATAAGAATGCGGTGGCACCGATACCGCATCTGACGATGGAATGACTAGAGTTGACTGGGTTGCCATGAATGTGGGAATTGCGAAAATAAGATGAAATGGAGATCAAGGGAGATGAGAGAAGAGTGTAGAAACGACGAGGAAGAAGGGGCGGACAGCTGACGGCGGCGTACCATTGAAGATCGCTCCAAGAAGAGAGGAAGGGCAGCATTTTTGAATATATACATATATATATATATGAAACCGTGTAGGGATATGTTGGAACCGTATGAAACCGTATGGCTTTGAAACCTATTTTAAACATGTGGTAATATAAATATGTATATATATGTTGTATGGTACTTTCATATGGATTGGAATATATTATACGTATAAGACTTAATGGACATCAAAATAGATTAATATATATATATATATATATATATATAAGCAAATGGATATCTTATGGATTAATAAATATATATGTATGGACATGGATCATAGTGCACATCAGTTTTCAAAAGTTCATTTGTTTTGAACATGGAAAATTGCATATTGAATTTAGTTGCGAAATCGTGTACCCACTGCGGATGGAAGTCATCACGGACCAAATGGACATGCATTATATCGTTTATAACATCTGTATCATTGTGATATTATCATGGTATAAATAAAATGGATAATTATAGGCGACATGTTGCAAAAACTCGTTGGATTTGGATATGGAAATTTCCGTCCTGTGTTGTTTGTGAAATCACGATACCTACCGCAGATGTGATATAGATATAGACTTGGATATGGATATAGACTGATCATTAACCAGAAATGTATATAGGTATAGATATGGATATTGACATGCATTGCATTTTTATAACCTTGTATCATTGTGCATCATCATGGATTATGGACATTACTTGAACATGGATATGGATACTTCATGGATATAAACTATTATGGATATGCATTACGGACATTGATTGGAATTGTATATTGCATGGATAATCATGGAACATTATATGGAATGTATTATCAAGTATAATTTAATGGATATGAAATATCATGGAAAAACTATTTGAGTATGTAGTGGAAAGAAGAAAACATATGGATTTACATTTGAAACGGAAACTATCGGAACATGGATGTGAACTGGAAATTATACGGACATGTTTGTGACTTAGAAACTGTATGGAATGGGTTTAAAAATGGATTTTCAAAGGTAATTAGTATATCGTTTGTATGGATTTATCTACAATAAATTTGTTAAATTTTATTTGCAAAACAGAGATGGATAATTACATTCTTCATTCTTGCATTATTATTTTAGAACCTCGTCTCCGCATGTTTGATCACGTGGTGGATCTAAGGGTTTACTTGGGGCGATTCATATTATCGCTCATACTTGTTGTCTAAATATTTGTAGAGAACAGGTACCCTATTACAGATTATAGAAGAGAAATCACAGGTACTTATCATGACCAAGGAAGTATACCAGAGAGTTATCTTTTGAATATATTAGAGATTGGATTATGATGTATGTAGAAGATATCGGGACTTGGTATATTATGATTTGTACAGATTTATAGTGTAATGTAATGCATGTCATTATGATTTGTTTATGCTTATGTTGCTTCTGCTATATCGATTCATGTTCATGTCAACATGCACATGCATGTATCGACGTCTGGTACTTCTCGTAGTGAAGTATGGTGGGTGCATCGGGCCAGAACCCTAGTTTCGGACAAGGCGCTACAGCTTGTGACTAAGCTTAAAATGAGAAGCAAGTGTAATACTTACTCTTTTAGCTTTTTCCATACCGAAACACCGAAGAACTTTTTCAACGTATTTTTCTTGCAACAAGTACAACTTCTTCGCATTTCTATCACCTATGACTTGGATCTCGAGAATTTCCTGCACCGACCACAAATCCTTCTTAGCAAAAGATTCATTTAAGGTCTTCTTCAATATAATATATACATATATGTCTAAGTGATAAATGTTTAACACAAATTAATTTTTTCCAAACCAACAAAGACGAAAATCCAAAGAGTTGACACTCATCAATGCTGGCACATCCACAGTACCATGGTTGGACCCGAACAAGCGCAATGACATTGAGTTTGCAGAGCGAATTTGAGTCGACATAATTATGGTATGAAAGCCGACTATTGGATTGTAAGCATTTGGTATAGAGATATTTGGTGGACTCAACGAGGACGATGATACATTTAAGGGAGATGAAATGTAAATGCCCAATTCTACATTAGAAACAATAAAATGTATGTATGTTATATAAGTTTGGATATAAGTATTAAATGCGAAAAATGATAAATCTTTTTCGAGTCAACGAAGATAAAAAAAAATCAAAATGTTGACACTCAATAGTATTATGAGACTCATACTAGCATCATCAAACCAAATAGGCACAATGGTCTGAATCTATGTGTTAAAATTTTATTGACTAAAATTTACCATCCACTTCTTTTTTGTCTTATTGTCAAGTTAAACAAAGACTTGCACGTTTCTTTTTTTCTCCCTTTCCCGTCTTTGATTGATGTTTATTCTAATTGTAATGTTTTAAGACGCATACTAAATGAGCTACGTTTTAGAATTCTTGATTGATGTTTGTTACGCATAAGAAAATGGAGTAGGACTCCTATCATTTCTTTTTTCTAATACCAATGGCAAAAAGAAGGTAATATGCAACGCGTTATCCCATCAATACGTTTGCATTTAGAACCTTTCTTCAACAAACACATAAGCTATGTTGGAAAGAAAGTATTTGTCTATGATTGACTTTATAATGATAAAATTAGTAAATCAAACCAGAGGTGGTGATTCATTCCAATAAAATATAATTACGTGAACACTGGTCTCCCTCGGTCGTGCATTAGGTTTGCCCAAAAACCTTCATTTGAGAAAAAGTTATTCATATAATTAATATAATTGGCCCATAAAACCTACCTATTTCGTTGCAAGTCTTTGCAATCTTAAAATAAGACCAGAGTGTCTCTAGCGCATAGCTCAGTTGGTACTCAGGTTGAGATTTACTTCAAAAGGTCAAGAGTTCGAATCCAAGGACACGCACAGTATGGGTGTTCCACTGCTGCTAGATCGAAGGCCTGGAGGTTGAGATTTACTTCAAAAGGTCAAGAGTTTGAATCCAAGGACACGCACAGTATGAGTGTTCCACTGCTGCTAGATCGAAGGCCTGGTTTGCGGGAGGACACCTTGTCTGTATAATTCCTCACCCAACTTAGCAGACCGCTGGGTTCCTGATTTACATCTTCCACAATGCTCTTTAGGATTAGGACGGTGGAGACTCTTAATACCAATAAATGACCTTTTTCTCCAAAATAAGACCATAGGCGTCACGATTTTCTAAGTTGTTGGTAAAGTCCATTTCTAACATTTTTCAATCTGTACTAGATTTGTTTTTTTTTGTTTGACGATTCGACTGATTTTATTAGTCTTGCATTTCAACAAAACCTTCTTCTTGTAAAAGAAGTTTATGAATTACTTATGTTTTATACTTTTGAAGTTTATGTTTTTGGATTTTGTGTTTTTTTGATGTCGTTGAAATATACTGGATATGTATTATTGTTGTTTTGGATTTTGTGTTCCTGTGTCTTGCACCTTCTTTTGCCCCCACAATTCCAAATGTCCAGATGGTCTTACTTGTTGCTACGGCCCAAGGTCGGAACTTTATATCCACAGTGCAAAAATATTACATCCAGCCCAATAACTAGGCCCATCAGAACAGCAGGTCATAATCTAGCCTCAAGATCTGCCAAAATTAAAAACAAAAATCAAAGACGCATTAACTCTCCTGTACAATCTAGAACTTCCAGCTACTCAACCATTATCAAAGGTGTAGTGGCTATTCAACTCCCTACCAACCGCTTTCAATGCGCGTCTGACCTCCCAGTGAATTTCCTTAACAGTTTGTGATGTGTTAGGGAAATTCTTCTCCCCATTGTGAATCCAATCATTTCTCCACCACCATGCTCGTCGGACGGTTTGCCGGAAGACATAACTCCACAGGTCAGACTCCATCTCTTCTCTATTCCTTTTTTTCAAATTTTGATCAATCCATTGTTCAATGTTGCAGGTCTTGAAGAACTGCGGCCAATCCTCCCTTCTGGTAAGTCTTCTCCAAATTCTTTTAATCCAGAAGCAGTCTCTTAATGCATGCAGATTAGTTTCATTCGCTGCATGGCAGATTTCGCATGTAGCAGTTTCAATGATTTTTCTTGTGGATAGAAACGCATTCGTTGGTAATCTGTTGTACCTACTCTGCCATAATAGCATATTCCCGCTTTGGGGGCCTTGTAGCCTCCAAATCCTCCTCCAACACGCTGTAGTCTTAGCATCAGGGGGTTGATCTTGCACTTCGTAAATATCTTGTAGGCGCAGTTTTGCTCTCTGTTTTCCACACCAGTAGTTATTGACGCCGTTTGCATCACAGCCTCTGTTTTCTCTGTCCCCGCTACTACACCCTTTCCTTAGTAATTGCATCACGCTTTTAATACTCCTCCAAATGTGGGAGGCATTATGTTTGGGTTTGTGCTCGTCCAGAGGATGCCCATACTTCGCAAAAAGTACCTTTGCCCATAGCCTATCTTGTTCCTTAATCATTCTCCACCCAAGCTTCACAAGGAGCGCTTGATTTATCTTTATTAGACTGCTCACCCCCAGTCCCCCATCCTGCTTAGATTGACAGATTTGCTTCCACGCAATCGGGTTAATCCCACCACTGTCCTGCCCATGTCCCCACAGAAATTGTCGGTTCATCCTTTCTAATTCTTTAATAGTCTGTGTGGGTAACTTGGCAACTTGCATATAATAGCTTGGGATACTATTCGTCACCGATTGAATTAGGACTAATCGTGCCGCCTTCGACATCACCCTTGCTTTCCACGCCGTTAGTTTCCCCCTGACTTTATCAATGATTGGCTGGAAAGTGAACTTATTCACACGCCCATGTAGGATAGGCATCCCCAGGTATTTTCCAAAGTCAGTGGCAGTTGGAATACCCACAATGTTACTCAGCTTCTCCCTCATTCCTTGTTTGGTGTTTGGAGAATAAAAGATCTTTGATTTCTGCACATTCACTTTCTGTCCCGACCACCCGCAGAACTGTGCCAGAGTCCCTTGCATAACCCAACATCAGGAACATCATAATGACTCCAGGAACACCCAATTATTCCAATAGCTACAGAGCATGATCAGCCTTTTTAGGTGCCTCCTAGGCTACTACATCGTCATCATAGGGCTATTGAGCCACTATCTCCGTCATTTACAAGGTAGTTGGATGTCTGGACAACTCGTCTAGATTTTGACAGTTTTGTTACTCATCATTGGCAATCGTTTCAGACTATTGGAGGAATGTGGGGCTTCTATTCTAAATTGAGACATCTGAAGCGACATTTACGCTAATGGAATAAAGATATCTTTGGCAATATATTTGACATAGTGGTTGTCGCGGAGACTGAGGTGACAAGTTGTGAAAGAGCATATTATACTAATCCATCGGATGATACAAGGACGTCATACCACTTAAGTATGGAAAAATTATGCCTTGCACAATCTCGTGCATTATTATTTTGGAAGCAAAATGCAAATATAAAGTGGATGTGAGAAGGAGATGCCAACATGTGTTTTTTCCATCAAACACTGAAAGAGAGGCAGCTTCGACAGGCTATACGAAAGATAATTCATAAAGATGGAGTTGAATGCGACAGTCAACAGGAAATTGAGTATGAGGCTATTCATTATTATCAGACATTGTTTACAGGAACAACAACAAAACATCACGAAGACATTTTACAATATATCCCACGGCTGATGACGGATCATGATAATCGCCATCTTCTCACATTGCGGTCCTTGCAGGAGGTAAAACAGGTGGTATGAGATTGAAGTCCAACAAGTGCGGCTGGTCCTGATGGTTTTCATGGACCTTTTTATTGACATTTCTGGCAGGTAATCTCCATGGATGTTCATAAAGCAGTCCAGGAATTTTTTATAGGAATTCGGCCTCCGGGTCAAGCGGATGCGGCACTCATTACGCTTATGCCTAAAGTGTCTAATCCAACAATGTTTTCTGACTTTCGACCTATTTGCCTGACTAATTTCTTAGCCAAGGTATTTACACGACTCCTCGATACTAGGCTTTCTTCCCTGCTACCGCGACTGATATCCCTAGAGCAGGCTAGATTTATGAAAGGTCGTGATATTACAGAGCAGATTCTTCTGGCCCAGAAAATGGTGTATGTATTAGATAGGCCTGCTCGCGGTGGACATGTTATTATCAAATTAGATTTGGTAAAGGCTTTTGATAGGATATGCTGATCTTATTTAACTGTTAACGAAAATAGGATTCCAACCACGGTTAGTGCGCGTTCTTATAAATAACTTGTATGTTACTCGTTGCTCGATTTTAATAAATGGAAAGCCATCAGGTTATTTTTTAGTGTCACGAGGTGTTAAACAAGGTGATCCTCTCTTGCCTCTTCTATTTACCTTGGCTTCTGAAGGATTTTCTAGAGGTCTGAACACTCTCATGGATGATGGAGTCATACGAGGCTTTCAGGCTGGCCATGGCCCAAAATATCACATATGGGCTTTGCAGATGATCTGGTAATTTTCTTAAATGGCTCAGTTCAAAACCTGCAACAATTTCGACGATTTTTGGATTTGTACCAACAGGCTTTGGGACTGTTGGTAAATCTTCACAAAAGCCAAGTTGTGGTTGGAATGGGAGTTTCTGGGACATGCGTTTCTCAAGCACTTGGTATGCGCCTGACTATCTTGCCTATAAAATATCTTGGTTTTTATTTACATAAAGGAATAAATCATGATACTTATTGTACCTCATTGACTGCTCATTTTGATGCTACTCTAAATTTCTGGTCCTCTAAACTACTTTCCATGGATGGCCGGGTGGTCTTAATTCAACATGTCTTATGTTCTATGCCACTTCATATTATAGCTAGCTCAAGATTACCAAAGAGTGTGCTAGATGTCTTAAACCGAAAAATGTCACATTTCTTATGGAATGGTCGTCACCACTGGCAATCTAGGGATAGTATTTGTCGGCCAAAGGAGTTTGGGGGTTTAGATATTCGCAATATCTCACTGGTACAACAGGCATATGACTGTCTCTTGTGGTGGAAATATCACCATTCTTCATCATTATGGGTAGCCTACAATCGAACAAAATATGGCTATCGGACATCTGCATATGATCATAACTATGATTCTTCTACTTGGAAGCGCATTTGTTGAATTAATGATTACATGACTCCTTGGGTGTGGACTACTCAAGATGGATTATATTGGATCGCTAAAAATTCTAGCCAATTTACGCTAAAGTCGGTATACACACCACTTTCCTCTACACCTCACATTTTCCCTACTCACGATACATTTGGTGGCCAAGCATGCCTTGTTGGGTGCAGCAATTGTCCCGTAGCGCGTAGGCCGTATGGGCCAAGTCACAGTCGAATGCCGCGGATGTTTGTGTATGCTGAATGTACTATAAGGCTACGGTATGCGCATCTCCTATCACCAATTGGTTTTAGAAGAGTTGGTAGCGCCTGAGGTCCTATAAGTGGTATCAGAGCCAAGGTCACGGGTTTGATTCCCAGTGGGAGCAGTTGCTGAGGGGGAGATTGTTCGGTGCAGCAATTGTCCCGTGGCGCATAGGCCATGTGGGCCAAGTCACAGTCAAATGTCGTGGGTGCTTGTGTGTGCTGAATGCACTATAAGGCTAGGGTATGCGCATCTCCTATCACCAATTGGTTTTAGGAGAGTTGGTAGCGTCTGAGGTCCTACATGCCCTTGGTTGGCCGATTATTTCTTTGGAAATTCTGGATGCGGTCATTGCCTCTTGCTGACAATCTTTGTACTTGGCAAACCATATTTCTAACACAATGTGTTTTTTGCAGGCAACACTCAGATAATAGGGATCATATCTTTCTCCTATGTCTGTCAATACTGTCATTATGGCAGGAGATATCAATATTATTTTCCGTCCCAATGCCTTCCCACTCAAAAATTCATGTGTATTTTCTCCACTGGTGGAAAACTTCGTCTTTACATACCATGATTGGTCAATTGAGAGCAGTGGTTCCTTCATTGGTAGTATGGGTCATTTGGAAAGAATATACAAACATTAGATTTTGCTATAGCAGCTTCTCATTAGGATATTATTTGAGAGGATTATGGATTATGTATATAATTGGTGTGCAGCAACGCAAGGCCAAAAATATTCTCAGCACATTCCACATTTGGCATCATGTTCTTTCTCGCCACAAATTTGGTTGCGTATACCAAGACTTGTTTATTGGGAGTTTCTGCCAACGGGCAAATTAAAACTAAATGTTGATGCATCGGTGAGACAGTCTAATGCGGCCGCAGGAGCGGTGTTGCATAATCATCACGGTGATTTGGTCTCGGCCATCTGTTTCTATTTGCCTGCTATGACGACGTTGAGGGCCGAGCTTATGCTAATTCAGTATGCTCTCATATTCTACTCCTGGAATCATGACCAACTGATCACTGAAATAGCATGTCGAGTAGTACTAACTCATTTAGCTGCCCCTGACAGGTATATGGAGCTTATGCTTCTGATTTGAAGCGCACCATACAGTTGTTGAGATTAAATGCTTCATCCTTACAATATTGTCCTCAAGAGGCTAACACTGTAGCACATACATTTTCGTGGCACATGTTACGATCGACAGGTGTAACTACTTATACATCTTTAGCAGCCTTGTCGTGTGAAGTTTGAGGCGCAATTACTCTGGGTACTTCAGTACCTCACCAGCGCTTTTGATGATGTTTCCCAATGGGTTGGCATGATCATGAAACAGTTGCCTATGTTAGTTCTTGGCATAGGCAACGTTGGTATGTTCTTTCTCTACTTCTTATGATTTTATCCAACACATTATATCAGATTTACTATAGGTAATATCTCATTTTGCTATGCCTTTGTTGAGGAATATAATCAATGGTCGCCAGAATTTTATGATCCATTTAATCATTGGTGGATACGGACACTTGGATTGATCTTTTTGTGGTTGCCTGTGTTTATTTCGAATACAGGCAACGTCGATATGTACATTGCTTTCATCTCATTCTTTTTACTATATCCTTATTATATTATAGTGAACTTTGCACTTATGTGGCACAAACGGATACTGGCCGAAAACCCACGGGATACGCAAATGGATCGGCGGGAGGATGCTTTGCAACGTCTTTTTGAGTTTAAGCTTCGATAGAGTACCTTCGATGATGCGAGTGGAAAAACCTTCACTTCCATTGGATTAGATTGTATTAAATTCATTATCACAAATTACATGTTATTGTTATCTAGTATTTTGCAATTGTTATATATTATTTCTATTCTATTATGTTTATTTTGGGAGAGTCTCCCTCCATAGATAGGATCATTAATTTAACCACGGTATTCATCAGCCACAAGTGAGGGCTCATATATATTAATAAAACACTCGGACGGTATCGCCCGTCCTTCAACTAAAAAATATATATATATCTATAACATGTAGTAAATTTGTTTCTTCCATATAATGACCCTTAAGGCCGAGGGTATTATGGCCCCTGCAATATCACATAAATCTCATTTTATTTCCATTTATGCATATATCATAAGTTTGACATTTAACCTTTAAACATATAATGATTTTCCCATATATTAATGTAACTTATTTCACTTCTTCTTTACCCCATTTATACATACATCATACTTATAATCTTGTTACGACATAACTAAATGCAAGATAGTTTCCATCAAAGTGATGACTTTCAATACCAAGATCATGATGAAAAATACATGTAACCTAAATAATGATGGAAACCAAGAGAAGATACCTTCTTGAACCATAATCACCAAGATCATACTTCATCATGAAGATGGATGATCAAGCTCAAGTGAGAAGGGCAAAACAGCCCCTTGTGCCCGTTTGTGTGTATGTGTGCATACATGCATGATGATCCTCAAGAAACCACATTTGTGATCTAACTTTACAGTCATGAATATGATGCCTCATAAACATGATAAATCAAGACCACTAAAATACACCCAAAACCGAGAACCACATGGAAAATACATAAAAAATACACAGATGATCATCATGGTAAATACATGATCAAGTGTACCAAAGTTAGTTTCTTAGTTTACTTTTCCTTAACATATCATATGACTTTATCTTCTTTCCTTAGTTTCTACATACACCACAAAAGAGTTATTCATTTCCTTATATATATATTTTTTTATATAAAGCAATTTTATTCAAAAGTCCCGCTTATGGTGGAGGAAAACCATATTACATCAAAAAACAAGCGTGATCGTAAGAGAAGAGCCAGTGAAAGAAGGTAAGTATGCTCAACCTCCAGTCATATATGATATGCCGCATTAAAACCTTGTCAAGTAAAACCACCCTTGTGGATAAAACCTTGACGAAGGAAAAAGCGTACATATTTATATGAGTAGATGATTGAGGAAATAATGAGTACAAGTGTGAGCGCAATGACAGAAAGAAAAGAAACATGTTTTGTGCTCCAGATAAGAAGAAACAGCATCCGTGATCGGCAGAAATATAGGTCCACAGAAAATCCAGCAAAATCCTTCGTGTCAAGAGCAAGCAATAGAGCACGTAGTCCCTTCGCCGTTGGCAGCCAACACCTCGTTCAAAGGCCACAAAATGTACGTAAACACACCAAGAAATGCAGTTCAGATAATAAGCATGACAGAAGAAAGAAAACCATGCCCAAGTTGTCCGTAGCCAAAAGACCACGGACAACCCCCAGAAGATATTGCTATATAGTCCACGCCAATCAGGTACTAATGCTTGTTGTTTGCCATCCCCGTATCTCTCAAACAAATAAAATGTGTTATCCACAGAGATATGAAATTGAGCAACACAATGTAAAAGCAGACACATTCAATATAATGGAAATGAAACATACCAACGCTGCCTATGCCAACAATGGACATAGGCAACCCCTCTTCTTGAACGCCAATCCGCCATGAGACTCATAAACAGAAATTTGGAAGAGTGTTATCCAAGCTCAAGGATCCTCGCACAGCGCAAGGCAGAGAATGCACGGATGTGTATATGCCCGCCCCTGAAGCCCGCGGTCCATACCTCGCTAGCATATGTTCTGCAGTGTTTGCCTCACGTGGACAATAGCTGAGAGTAGACGCATTTAGGCATAGCAACATGACAGCCTTTCGTATATCCGCAGAAAAAGACCCAGTATATTGTGAAGGATTGGCTACTATATGAAGCAACAAGTGGCAATCAGTATCAACATATAGCCCATCATATGTCATGGCATAGAAGAGAAGAGGGTATAACATGGCCATAAGTTCAGCTCGAATAGGTGTAACACTCGGTAAAGCAAAGCAAATTGCTGAGATGAATGTCCCTGAATCATTACGTAGCACAGCTCCTACCGCTGCGCCATTTCTGCCAAAAGTAGCATCCACATTTAATTTCATTCTACCAGAGGCGGCAATGCCCACCTCACTAACCTGTGATGGCGGACCTGTAAGCATGGGCAAAATCCCTGAACAGTTAAATGTGGTATGGGCTGCACAAACTTACGACCCTGCATGGAAGCACACCAAGAATAGATATGGCTACGGACATGATCAAATAAATGCCGATAAGAAAAGCTGATGTCTCCAAATCTGATGGATGTATATTCTTTCCAAATAACCCATACCACCAAAGCTGGAATCACTGCCTGTAAATTACCCATCATGGTAGCAGCCGAAGCTTAACGCCACCAACAAATTAAGTAAGCATGAATGGTGGACTGACGAGGTAATGGACCCGAAAATAATGCCGCTACTTCAACCCACAGAGATTTGATTTCTGTGCATTGTAAAAATAAATGATCCTTTGTGTCCGAATGTTGTAAGCAAAAAATGCATTGTGAAGGATATATTGTTTGCCATGCGCGAAGATTGTTGGTTATAGGTAGAGAAAGACACCATAAACGCCACAAAAGCACTTTCGCTCCCAGGGGAGATGAAGACCACCAAATGTACTTGGAGCACTCAAGCAAAGGTGTTTCTGCATGAAACAAATTATAGGCTGATTTAATGGTATAAGTACCGGTAGAGTCTGCTATCCAGGTCAGTCCAGCTGGTGTGTGATCAACATTGGCATGCATATAAGAATGAGTAGCACAAAGCCTTTTCCATATTATAGAGTCGTATATATGAGCATAGACATCACGTCGTTGTCCATACTTCGCCCTGCTGTATGTAGCCCATAATGAGTCAGAAGTATGGTATTTCCACCATAGCAATCCATCATATACTCTTTGAATCAAATCTAAGTTTCTGATACCTAAGTCACCATGTTCAACTGGCTGACAAACATGATCCCATGATACCCAATGGTGGCCACCTTGCCACAAGAATGTAGACATTTTCTTATTTAAGGCCGAGATGACACTCTTGGGCAATCTTGAGCTTGCAATGATATGTATTGGCATTGTTGATAAGACATGTTTTATTAGTATCAACCTACCCGCCATAGATAACAATTTGGATGACCAAGCATTTAACCGCATATCAAAATGTGCTAATAGTGCAGCACAATATGAAGACCGATTTACTCCTTTATATAAATAAGACCCAAGGTATTTAATTGGTAGCACCGCCAATCGCATACCAAGTGCTCTTGCCACTCTTGGTCCAGCTATGGACTTTCGCACCACCAATTGGCTTTTATGAAAGTTTACCAACTGTCCTGAAGCCGACTGATAGGTATCCAAAAATTGTCTAAACTTGTTCATGTTCGCGATATTGCCATTCAAAAAAACGACCAGATCATCTGCAAAAACCAAATGTGTTATTGTCAGCATCCGCCCCACATGAAAGTCACGCAATTCTCCTGAAGTAATCAGCGCATTTATGCCGCGAGAAAAACCTTCGGAAGCTAGAATAAACAACAATGGAGATAATGGATCACCTTGTTTTACCCCTCGTGTGATAGGAAAAAATCCCACTGGCTTACCATTAATTAGAAGTGAACAACGGGTGGCTGCTAAATTGTTCATTATTATCCGGACTAACTTACCATGAAAGCCGAATTTGAGCAACATTTGTCGAAGATAGGTCCAGTCCACTCTGTCGAAAGCCTTTGACATGTCTAGTTTAACTATTACACGACCTCCATGCACATGCTTATCTAGTAAGTGAACCATTTCCTGGGCTAGTAAGATGTGATTCGTGATACCTCGACCTTTTAAAAACCCCGCCTGCTCCGGAGAGATAAGACGTATATATATATACATACACACACGCACAGATATATATATATATGTATATGTGTGTATGTGTGTGTGTGTGTGTGTATATATGAGTTCATCCCATTTAACATGTTGGCCGATTTTCATGAAGCTACATAGCAGAATATATACATCACATAGAAACATAGCTTTTACATCCTCATGCTACTAAAACATTAAAAGTACTTTATGCATGATCCAACTTTAGTATAAATATACATACTTTAATCTTTCAAAATCCATGAAGGATCATGGAAGAGTACTTGCCTCTCATCACTTAGTTCAAAGAGAAGATTTGTTCACTTGGCTTGGAGAAATCATTCTCCTTTCTCCTTGGTATACCCACGGTTTCGAGGAGAAAAAGATAGAATTAGTGAGCAACTATGGAAGTGGTACGCCTCATTCCCCCATTACCGCATATTGATAGAAAAGAGGCTAGTATATCAAAAAAACATATTCAGGATATGAAAGTGTTACACATACCTCCAGTTTTCCAAACAAACAACTTTAATGATTTTGAATTCCTCCAAACTCAATCCTTTATTCTCAAATCCCCCAACCAAACACCATCTTAATGTGAGGGATTGGCTCTTTAAAACAGAAAAAAGGGTTCCGAACCAGAGTCAGAGGCAACACTTTGATTCATATTGTTAGCATAGAATTAGCTGAGTCAAGCTGAGTTTTTTTAGCGTACAAGCTAAGATTGTCTCCGACTATTCTTCCGATACAAGCCCCTGGTTTGCGCCAGAGGCTTTAGGCCAAGCCGCTGAGGCTGTACTTTCGGCTGCCGCGCGGTGAATTCTTTTAGAACCATAAGGCGGGTTGTGTGCTAAGATGGGTGAAAGGAGAATTTAGCTCCGCTGTTTATGCCTTCTTATTGTCATGTGTATAGTAAATCTATTTAGAACCATTAGACAGAAGATATGCCATCTTTATATTGTCCTCGGACGTGGTGAATCCTATTGAAACCATTAGGCAGATGAAACATAGTGAACTGCCAAAAAGACAAGTTAATCTCCCAGTTTGAGTCTTCATTTTCTCTGGGTTGACGAATTATTAGAGAGGCATATCTCTTCAATAGCGATAAGGATTTTAAGAGAAAGAAAATAGTCTTGATTTTTATGCTTTATGTGCGAAAAAATTATACCAACAAAAAAAAAATGTGACTGCAATTTTTCTAGTGAAAACCTCCTCTTAAACTTTTTTTCATTGATAATTGTGTGGTTTTTTTTTTTTTTACAAGATGTTATTTGGGCAAATTGGGACCAAAGACACAGAAAAGACGAAATTGTACAGATGAGATCATCTTTTTTGGTATTTTATTGCGCTAAGTTAAATGAGATGTTATTTGTTACGTCTGTGACTTCGAGGGAAAGAAAAAGAAATTTAAATAAAAAAAACAAAGATGATAAATCCTAGTCTATTTAGAATTTTGAAATTAGGATAAGTCCTAAACCAAATATAATTAGGTGAACTAAAGATAGAATTACACGGAACAAATCATAAACAACTAATATATATACCAAAACCTAAACTATCCTTCTATTTAAATAACCTAAACTACTTAGAATTTGAAACAGGAAAATAAGATAGGATTAAAATAAATGGTGAATATCTATCCATTAGGAATATACATTTTATACCTAATTCCTATCTAGCTATATATATATATATATAACAAACAAGCCACAATCCACCACCCACCCTTACCCTGCCGCCCCTTCAGCAAAAAGGAGGAAATAAATTCCAAACCCTTTCCCTCAACCCCAAGGTGGCCGCCCCAACAAGTGAAGAAAACAAAAATATATTCCCAAAGCCCCTGCTGCCGAGGACATTAGGAAGGAGAGGAGGAACTTTGGCTTCAATCCAAACCACTTTCGAACACGGTATAGTATAGTTGAATCAAGTAAGTAATCTCTCTATACTTGCTATGTTTTGCAAAAATTCTATATTTTTATGTTCGTAATAAAAATTGGATCATGCATTCGTACTCTTGAACTGCATAGATGGATTTTATATGTTTGTACCATTTGTAATTGCATAAATGGATTTTATATGTTTGTACCATTTGTAAATATGTAGATATGTGAGTTATATGCAAACGTTTTTTTTGGGTCACTGCCGCTAATCTATTCTTCATTTCAAACAAGGTGGAAATTGCTTTGACAATATGCATAGGTATGTTATTACATATATATATATATATATATATATATATATATATATATATATATATATATTGGTGATGGGAGCGGCCATATGTGTTAATATTCTGATACAGAAGGGCGGGTTGAGTTTAGGGCAATGGCCTAATAAAGCCTGGCTGCATACACATAATGATGCTGTTGTATGTGTGCATATAATATTAGTGATGTGGTACTTTTGATTTTCTTCCAGGAATGGTATGGCCAAGGAGATTTGCAAAAATATGAGTTGAGCAAATTATTGGGTGGTGAGAATACGTGTGCACAGAGTGGTATTTGGAATTACGTGGGTGGGGTGGCTTTGATAGGTGCAATGCATAAGTGTGTGTGTGTGTTATATGTATGTGCCACGTACATGTGTAGAATGGTATTTGTAAATGTTGCAAAATTTTCATTCCATTGTCAGATTCTATTGGATATTTGCTTGGTACTTAACTTTTGAAAAGAATGCAATTTTCTTAATATTTGATTATAAATGTAGCAGGCCGCGTATATCCTTCTACTTATATAAATGAATTGTACTGTTTGATATTTTCGCCTGTATTGATTTGAGGAAGATACGTGCACGTATATACGTGTATATACACATGTATGGGCGTGAGTATATATATGTGTATATGTACACGGCTGAGATTGCTTTGGTATTTTTGGTAACTTTAGAAATGAATTGGACTTAGTTTCTTGGAATTTGGTCTTTTGGTAATTTTGACTAACTTTGGGACTTGAAAAAAATAATTTCGGAAATCCTGCATTGCATATTTTGGAAATTCACCCTTACAAGAGAAATATATCGGTAAGCCAGGTTGATTCCTATTTTGGTTATTGAGCGCTACAGATGTAACTACCTCGTCAGGGACAGGGTTTCTGAATGCCTATTTGGATTGCTGCAGATATAACTACCTCGTCAGGGACAGGTCTTCTGTATGCATATTTGGGCCTGAGCGTAACTACCTAGTCTGGGACAGGGTGCAAAGGCATATATTTGGTGCTATAGACGTAACGACCTAGTCTGGGACAGGGTGTCTATAGTATATTTGGTTTTTGGAGGAATCGATTCGTAAGTCTTACGGTATAAGTCACTTGTAAGAAAAGTGCTATAGCCATTGCGTTTGATTTTGGACTTTGGAACGATTAAACCGGATGTGGTTATTTGGATTTTTGGATCAGTTTAATCGGATATGGACATTGGATTTGGACATTGGACATTGATATTAGAACATTAGTTTTGAAATAATGGGAACATTGGCATTGCATTGTTTTGAAAAATTGCATCACGTTTAGCTTGGACTAACCTTTGCTTGGTTGTCATTTGGTTTGACTTGGTCATCGGTCTATTTGTTGACTTTGTTACGTACTTAATTGGACTTTGTTTTGTACTTTGTTGGGTCTATTTGCTCTATTTGCTTTTGGATGTTAGGGACAGAGTTGTAAATTTACTTGCGAAGATGAGCATGATATTATGTTGCTATATATCGTTGTCACACTTGCTTCTCCGTGTATGATCTCATGGTAAGTATAGTGGGATTACTTGCTGAGCGACTTGTTGCTCAAACCACGCTTTAACATATTTTGCAGATAGACAGGTGATTGAGTTAGTACACTCGATGATGATCAAGAATGGAGGTTCAAGATTGAGGATATTCCGGTGAGACTCGTTGAGGATTTAATGGAGACGGTTATTTTCGATACTCGAGGTTTAGGTACTTTAGACATTTAGTTATATCTACATTTGACACTTGTAACGGATTTAGATTTGACTAGACATTGATATTTATGATGATGATTGTTTCGAGGTTTTAAATTTTGACTTCCGCTGACGTGTATCTGTTTCGATTTCGACGTTTTGTATTCTCCTTAGTGAGATACGGCGGGTGCACTGTTCCCGATGTTAGGGCTCGGGAGCGGGGCGCTACATGTGGTATCAGAGATAGGCTTTAGATCCGCCTCAGAAACGCAGGATTAACTAGATCACTTAGACATAAGCTACGATTTTACCCATAATAAGCAAAGTAGACTTAAGCGATGATCTTAGACCTAAGTTATGATCGGGTCAAGGGAGGTGTGTGCCGATGGTGAGCTTTTTTTGTCTAATTATCGATTTATCCGCGTTCCACCTTTCAACTTGTTATCGACTAATCTGATTTTCGCCTCATGAACTTGAATTACAGAAGATGCCTCCACGACGTGATCCAGCTGGTAATAATGGTGACGAGCAGCAGGGACAGGGGACCATTCCCCAGGTACTGGCAGACACGCTGGCCACTCTTACTGCATTGGTGGCCCAGCAGCAGGTGCAACTGGCTCACTTGCAGCAACAACAAGAGCAACAACAGCAACCCCCACCACCACCACCACCACCCCAGGGGCTTCGATTCTTTTACCACGAGATGCAGAACTCTCGGATATCTATGTTCAGGGGTACCACCCAACCCGAGGAGGCAGAGATTTGGCTCAAGAATGTATCCGAGCAGTTGAGATTGTTAGAGGTTCCGGATGGCCTGAAGGTGGATGTGGTGGTACCATTCTTGGAGGGCGATGCAGAGCGATGGTGGCAGGGTGTGGTACGTAGACGGACTACACCGCTGACATGGGCCCAGTTTAGGGAGGAGTACCAGAGGCACTACGTTCCTGAGAGTGCCATTCAGAGGAGGATGACAGAGTTTCAGCTCCTGACACAGGGGTCCATGACTGTTGATTAATATTCTGAGAAATTTCATGCACTCGGGAGATACATGCCTGCCGTCATGGACGACGAGAGGACAAAGATGTTGAAGTTCGAGACGGGTTTGAGCTCACGCATTCAGTCATTGATCATATGCGCTCAGCCTACCACTTTTGAGGGATTGTTGGAGGTGTGTCGTAAGGTCGAGGGTGACCTTGTGAGGGTGGCAACGGAAGAGAAAAGTAAGAGACCTCGAGAAGAGAGCAGCAATGGTGGACCCGAGAGGTGGGTCAAAGTTCCTAAGAGGGGTCAGATAGCTCAACCACGACCTCAACAACAGCAAGAGCTCGGAGATAATGTGCTGACAGTGATCCCTACTTGCCCCACATGTGGACGAAGACACGCAGGAGAATGCTGGAGAAAGGTGGGAGCATGTTACAACTGTGGAGAAATGGGCCATATGGCTAGAGATTGCCCAAAGCCGAGGAGACGGCTCCAGGGGTCCAATTGACGCTGTCAAGGTACCTTTAGTTATGAATTTCAAATGATTAAGTTGTACATGTGTAACTTGTATTCGAACCCCTGAACATGATGAGTGTTATACTAGTAAGCAACTGGTTGTAATCAATGATATTAACCACAAACGGGTTAGATGGTGGTTCAGATGTAAATCTTAGAAATTATCAACATAAGGTGATGATATCAATATCGTTTAAGGAAATTAAGATGAATATAGAACACGTAAGAGTCGATGAATCTAGTAAGCTTGAAGCAAAGGTGGGTAAGCGCAAGCAAGTGGTGGTTGCCATTCATGTGAGATTTAGTTGGGTTAAATTTAGCAATTGGAATGATCAAACCAAGAAGTACTGTGGATTAGAGTGGCGCAGAAGCGTAATAGTTTAGTATACTTTAAGATGGTTAAATTAATAACCCTTTAAGTTGAATCTTAGAATATAAAGCGAGCGAAGCTAAACTATAATCACATCAATAAATTATGATATCATTCCTAGGATTAACAATCTATAGAGACGAGTAGGCTTGAACACATGAGATGGTATAGGGAAAGTTCCTAAGTTGTGACTACGAAGACATTAAATCAAAAAAAAATTGTAGTACACTTAAGTACGATATAGCCTAACATTTAGGTTGAGAACCCCAGTAGTGTGACAATCTCCTTATGTTTAATTCAAAAACCATAGATAGATTAGGTTACTATGTAACAAGTGGAGATCAACGGATGTAGCGATTACATTGTATATATGCAAGCAATGGTCTCGATGGCTAAGTCCTATGTCGTAGAAGTGTAATGATTAACATATTGAAGTACTTGATGGATAATTGGTTGGTTATTATCTAGGAGGTGAATCTTATATGATGAGTTTAAGAATTCGGAATTGCAGAATACAATAAGTTGAATGATATATGTTAAGTGCTATAGGTGGAAATTGAGGGCTTAACAACCTAAAAGTGAAGTCGATATAATGATAACTGTGACATATACTAAGTATTGAATCAAGTAGAAATGTACTAAGTATTGATCACGTAATATGCAAGTTTCGAGGACGAAACTTATCGTAGGGGGGAGGTCTGTTACGTCTGTGACTTCGAGGGAAAGAAAAAGAAATTTAAATAAAAAAAACAAAGATGATAAATCCTAGTCTATTTAGAATTTTGAAATTAGGATAAGTCCTAAACCAAATATAATTAGGTGAACTAAAGATAGAATTACACGGAACAAATCCTAAACAACTAATATATATACCAAAACCTAAACTATCCTTCTATTTAAAATAACCTAAACTACTTAGAATTTGAAAACAGGAAAATAAGATAGGATTAAATAAATGGTGAATATCTATCCATTAGGAATATACATTTTATACCTAATTCCTATCTAGCTATATATATATATATATATATATATATATATATATATATATATATAACAACAAGCCACAATCCACCACCCACCCTTACCCTGCCGCCCTTTCAGCAAAAAGGAGGAAATAAAATTTCCAAACCCTTTCCCTCAACCCCAAGGTGGCCGCCCCAACAAGTGAAGAAAACAAAAATATATTCCCAAAGCCCCTGCTGCCGAGGACATTAGGAAGGAGAGGAGGAACCTTGGCTTCAATCCAAACCACTTCGAACACGTATAGTATAGTTGAATCAAGTAAGTAATCTCCCTATACTTGCTATGTTTTGCAAAAATTCTATATTTTTATGTTCGTAATAAAAATTGGATCATGCATTCGTACTCTTGAACTGCATAGATGGATTTTATATGTTTGTACCATTTGTAATTGCATAAAATGGATTTATATGTTTGTACCATTTGTAAATATGTAGATATGTGAGTTATATGCAAACGTTTTTTTTGGTCACTGCCGCTAATCTATTCTTCATTTCAAACAAGGTGGAAATTGCTTTGACAATATGCATAGGTATGTTATTATATATATATATATATATATATATATATATATATATATATATATATATTGGTGATGGGAGCGGCCGTATGTGTTAATATTCTGATAACAGAAAGGGCGGGTTGAGTTTAGGGCAATGGCCTAATAAAGCCTGGTTGCATACACATAATGATGCTGTTGTATGTGTGCATATAATATTAGTGATGTGGTACTTTTGATTTCTTCCAGGAATGGTATGGCCAAGGAGATTTGCAAAAAATATGAGTTGAGCAAATTATTGGGTGGTGAGAATACGTGTGCACAGAGTGGTATTTGGAATTACGTGGGTGGGGTGGCTTTGATAGGTGCAATGCATAAGTGTGTGTGTGTGTTATATGTATGTGCCACGTACATGTGTAGGAATGGTATTTGTAAATGTTGCAAAATTTTCATTCCATTGTCAGATTCTATTGGATATTTGCTTGGTACTTAACTTTTGAAAAGAATGCAATTTTCTTAATATTTGATTATAAATGTAGCAGGCCGCGTATATCCTTCTACTTATATAAATGAATTGTACTGTTTGATATTTTCGCCGAATAATGAATTGATTTGAGGAAGATACGTGCACGTATACGTTATATACACATGTATGAGCGTGAGTATATATATGTGTATATGTTACACGGCTGAGATTGCTTTGGTATTTTTGGTAACTTTAGAAATGAATTGGACTTAGTTTCTGGAATTTGGTCTTTGTAATTTTGACTAACTTTGGGACTTGAAAAAAATAATTTCGGAAATCGTGCATTGCATATTTTGGAAATTCACCCTTACAAGAGAAATATATAGGTAAGCCAGGTTGATTCCTATTTTGGTTATTGAGCGCTACAGATGTAACTACCTCGTCAGGGACAGGGTTTCTGTATGCCTATTTGGATTGCTGCAGATATAAACTACCTCGTCAGGGACAGGTCTTCTGTATGCATATTTGGGCCTGAGCGTAACTATCTAGTCTGGGACAGGGTGCAAAGGCATATATTGGTGCTATAGACGTAACGACCTAGTCTGGGACAGGGTGTCTATAGTATATTTGGTTTTTGGAGGAATCGATTCGTAAGTCTTACGGTATAAGTCACTTGTAAGAAAAGTGCTATAGCCATTGCGTTTGATTTTGGACTTTGGACCGATTAAACCGGATGTGGTTATTTGGATTTTTGGATCAGTTTAATCGGATATGGACATTGGATTTGGACATTGGACATTGATATTGGAACATTAGTTTTGAAATAATGGGAACATTGGCATTTCATTGTTTTGAAAAATTGCATCACGTTTAGCTTGGACTAACCTTTGCTTGGTTGTCGTTTGGTTTGACTTGGTCATCGGTCTATTTGTTGACTTTGTTACGTACTTAATTGGACTTTGTTTTGTACTTTGTTGGGTCTATTTGCTCTATTTGCTTTTAGATTTAGAGACAGAGTTGTAAATTTACTTGCGAAGAGGAGCATGATATTATGTTGCTATATATCGTTGTCACACTTGCTTCTCCGTGTATGATCCCATGGTAAGTATAGTGGGATTAATTGCTGCGCGACTTGTCGCTCAAACCACGCTTTAACATATTTTGCAGATAGACAGGTGATTGAGTTAGTACACTCGATGGTGATCAAGAATGGAGGTTCAGGATTGAGGATATTCCGGTGAGACTCGTTGAGGATTTAATGGAGACGGTTATTTTCGATACTCGAGGTTTAAGTACTTTAGACATTTAGTTATATCTACATTTGACACTTGTAACAGATTTAGATTTGACTAGACATTGATATTTATGATGATTATTGTTTCGAGGTTTTAAATTTTGACTTCCGCTGACGTGTATCTGTTTCGATTTCGACGCTTTGTATTTTCCTTAGTGAGATACGGCGGGTGCACTGTTCCCGATGTTAGGGCTCGGGAGCGGGGCGCTACATTATTGAAACATAGCTTGGTGCTACCCGGAGCATCTTGGCTATCTGGATAACTTAGGTCATCTTAATGGATGCCATCGGCTATCGTTGCTGCCTGAGGGCCTCTTGGAGAGGTCACTAACCACTCTACACTGGTTGCAGCTTTGGCCCATTGAGCCTAGCTGATGATCAAGAAGCTTTTGCTAATCAAGAATGGGAGACTTGCAATGTTCATAATGTTTGGGTGCTTCTTCCAGACCATTGATAATGGAAAAGGCACATTGGAAAACCTTGGTGACCATCTTGCAGATTCAGTGAACAACAATGCTTGGGCCTACGCTACATACTTTGATCCTGGAAAATGAATTTTAGAGTTTTAGAGATATGTGTTTGATGTAGAAATTTGTGACTTGATTGAGAATATTATGACATGAGTTTTGCGTTCTGCAATAATTGAATCTGATGTTTTGGTTATTGTTCTTCTTCCTTTTTGTAAATTCTTAACTCTTTGGGTAACTTAAATGCTAGCAGTTATCACGTGTAACGCGGCAAAAGGAATCGCCAAACATTGGTAACAGATTGTCGGTAGGAACCCTGGATTATGGGTTCATTTGTTTTATCCTAATAGTTGTGATATAAGTCTCATGCAGTTAGGAGTCAGATATGTTACAAGATTGTTTAAGAAAATGTATATACGAATGAGTTAATTCGCTTAAGATAAAAGACTGCAAAATCATCATTTTATTGCAAGACTCGGAGAGAAGAAGTGAATGTAAAATTGGCATCTACAAGTGAAAAATGTGATATAGATTCAGCTCATTGTTTCTAACATGGCGAGCAAAATTATTGTGTTTTAATTTCTGGAAAGGAAGCCATAGGAACTTTTTGAAATTTGGAAAAAGGTAATCGAAGGTAAGAGAAAAGGTTAAGGATATAATTATCTAAATGACGGTCTCCGGAAGTAATTAAAGAGTAATTAATGACAAAATAGAATGAGATCATAAAGATTTATAATAGTGTTTAGTACCAGATATATCCACAAACTTTTAATTTGTTAATAGTAAATGTTATACGGTATTATAAAAATTTTTGGGCTCCTTGATTTCCACTCTTTCTATAATGTCTCAAAAAGTAACTTTTATTTTGAGTACGAAAAGGAAACAATAAATAAATATGAGATTCATAAGTGTTACAAACAGATATTTCATTAATTTCTCAACTGGTCCAATGCATCTATTCTATCTTGTCGTCTTCCTCCTCCCCCCCCCCCCCCCCTCCCTTTTCCCAATGGTTCAGTGTCCTTGCATAGGAGTTTTGATAGTGACGCGTAGGAATTTGATAGTCAGGCGTAAAGTTTTGGTGTCGGGCATTGTAAAATAACATGAAAACCACATAACTCATGTATAAAATAAGGTGCAACAAACTTGCTGGACTGTAATTGCAAGCTACCAACCGACCGAGCGCAACAAACTTGCTGATGCAACCTAGAAGCTGGACCTGTTGGATGATCCTTCATTGCAGGTCTTATCAGTTGTAGATGACATGAATATTGAAAAGCGTCCCTTTGCCTGAGTAGTCTATGAGGATATATCCTCTCCTTTTGTAACCCAAAAAAAAAAATGTATACAATAACGTGCCAAAACAACCAATAAGTTCTGTGGGTAACATCAGTTCAAGATAAAATTCTTGATAGAATTCCAAGCGACCAAATTAGGAAACATAGTTTACAAAAATCTCTGAGACCCATTAGATGACTTAAGGTTTGTCTTAACGACACTACACTCCTAGCTTAATCAAACCATCAAGCTAAAAGATAATATTGCATAAAAAGCATGATTTCTTGGTCCAGGGATTGTTGGAATCGCATTGCTTTGAAGTATTCCAACTGAAGAAGTAACAAAGAAAAGTTCAACTCTGAACACTGTAACAGAAGGAATTCTTTACACCATGAAATATAGGAGGAAAGAAGTTGCAGTTGACACCTACTCTATCCTTTCTAATGATGTATCTAAGCATTTGCGTGTAGTTTAAAACTTTCAACTCTGCACGACTTTTACTCCAAATTTCATGAATGTCACATGAAACCTTATAAAATTGTGATAAGGTTCTCTCTCATCTCATTTCTGAGGATCCACCAGTAGGGAGAAGAATACCATTTCTCTCCTGAAGGAAACCAGCCAATATGAGAGGAGATAAAGAGTACCACCAACAAAGATATAAACACCAGAAGGAAAGGGAGATGCAAACTTGAAGAGCGTCTATCAGAAGAAGAGCCTGTGTTGAGGAATTCTTGTATCAACTTTACCAATCCTTTGCGGTGGCCAGATAACATGGGTGACTCTTCCACGAACTAAACCCAAAGGAATCTGCAGAACGGGACATTGAACAAGATAAATGTGAGTACAAAGGGCCATCAATTTCTTTCAGACGAACATAAACTGCAACATGGAAGCAAGCTAGTTTCAAGCTAGATATTCAGAGATTACATGAAGCCTCCAGAGTGCAGATGCTTCGTTATCTATTAAACTAGTATTTGAAATCAACTTGACAAGTGCAAACAGAGTCATCAACTAGCGAACGGGTGCTAACGCAATGCTGGGTTAATGTAAAAAATACCAGATATGCAGGCGGGTGTGTTTGAGAGATTCCAAAAGATAGAGAGATGGCAATTCGTAACATCAACGTTGCTAGAGAATATACTAGTAGCAAGTGTGATTAAGCCTGAACAGAGGATCTGAGCTAAAATTCATTAAGAAACAGGTGTTCCCAAACGTAAATAGAAAACCCACTGTTTTAGAAAAATATAAACCTAAATCATGGGTTAATAATTCACTCAGTTTCAAACAGTGACGTAGAGGTAATGAAATTCAGAAACATAGCAACATTACTTACACTTGAAGAAAATTCCATATGCATCATTTCAAAGTCATATGTATGGGCAAAAAGATCCATGACATTGTTGAACAGCTAACGTATCTACATCTTAAATATCAATTGAAGTCTCCATGTTTAATTCCCAAAAACAGTCACCATCATACTACAACAGACACGAGAGCCTCAAAGACAGTTCCAAGGAAGATGTAAACCAAAATATCTCTTCATAGTTGATTAAAACACACATACGCACACACATATGTATGTATCTGTATGTATTTCGTCACACCAAATCTGATCAAGTCAACTGTGATCTCAGAAAACCATCAGTCTTGTCGTTCCAACCAGAGCAATTTATTCAGTTGATTGTTCATGTTAACTGACTATATACATTGACATTAATTAGCCAACAAGTGTTGTACAAACTAAAAGACTATTCAAGATAATAGCGTCATTGGCACCTCAGCTTGGTGCACATGTTCTTACCATTACGTATTTCTGCATAAACATCCAAATTAATTTTAATTCTCTTCAAACATCAAGCTCATGAAAACTTCCTTTCTTTGAACGGCAACTAGGTAAACAAAATAATAGATAGAAATGAAGAAAAATGAATTCAAATAAACCAGTGAATAGATGGGGATAGCATGCTACATACCGGCCCCAAAGACCTTGAGTCTAAACTAGATACTTGATTGTCTCCCTCAACCCAACAGTGCCCTTCTGGTATGGGAACAGCGTCATATGAATGAGGAGTACTAATCCACTCTCCTGGTAAGCCAATAATTCTTTTAACGAGCCTTTCCTTGTGATTTTCTGGAGAGCTGCACAAAACCATCCAGAAACACAAAAGGGACGTCAAAAAATGACTTCCAAAACAGAGTACAAATAGCAGATTGAGAAACACCATGTTCAAATTAAATAAATACTATGATTATAAAAAGCATGACAAAATAACATGGTTGAAGCATGGTTAAGTGACTCCAATGAGAGAACGATGTACTATCAAAAATCTTGCAAAGTCCAAACACACAATTTCAAGAAGACTAAAATTACGAGGTCTCAGCTACAAACAACAAGAGAAAAACAGAAAGGGTTAAAGGAAATAGGTCATGCTCATCTCAGTGGACCATAAAACATCTGAAGAATCGGTTAAATGAAAACAAGTAATCCTGCCGAACACAGCTAGATAAAAGAAAACCAGAATATGCACGCATCCACACTGATGAATGACTAGAATATGGGAAACATGAATCAGAAGCGTTAGACAGACAACACTATACATCTCCAATAACCTCACCCTCTCCCCTAGTCATTTTTTTGGCTTGAATTTCGAATTTTCTCGTTACCAAACAGGCAACAACAATACAGTATTACTTAGAAATTTCGCATGTGAGATTCCAGATAAACTAAAATCCGCTGCTCGATGCCCACTTTTATAATGAAGAACCTTTCAAACCTATTTGAGCAAAATGGAGATTTTAGGTGACTGCATTAGGGGGAAAAAAAACAAAAGTTCAAGTTTCACTATAAAGTGGCAACACTTCTCTAAGATGTATTCTTATCATGTATCAGATTAGCTCTCAGCCACTGGGTTATAATCCATTAAAAATCCAAAAGAACACAACGTAAACGGCATGCAGAGAGCAGGTAATGATCAAATCAAGGAACAAATTTACAAATGCTAAGAGAACATATCTGAGACAATTACCTGAAAACCACTATATCACCATGTGAGAACTTGTATTTATCAAGGCAAAACTTCTCAACTAGAACACGGTCATCTGCAGTAATTTGATAACTAGCATAAACTACCTTAATCAAAGGCTCCCATTTAATACATTTGTACAAAGAACAAAGTATTTACCAGCTATGAATCTGTTGGAATGATCAATATCTGGATTAAATGTGGGGGACATAGACAGACCCCTAACGGGGATAACGCTTAGGTACCGATCAGATATTGTGAGGCCTATGAGTCCAATGGCAAAATATTTCTTAGTTATATTCCACACCAAGTTTCCAGTTCCCATCTAGCTACTATCTGAATCAGCACTGCCTAACATCTGGGCCCTCTGCAAATGCATAAACATCAGTAGAATACAGCGAAAAGTAAGAAGTTTAACCCTCACATAAGAAATTTTATTAGGAAAGCAAAAAAACCATTGACATAATGAAAGGCATCAAACAAGTCCAATGTACTTATGTTCGAATTAAATTAAAGAATGCTGGGCGCCAAAAAGGCTAAGGGTAAAAGCCAAAAAATAAAAAGCACAAAACATAATCCAAGAATTTGATGATTTAGGGCTATAAGGACAAGAAGAGCTACAACAGTCTGAGTGCCGCCGATTTCCAATCTTTTCGGATCCGGATAGCTAAAATGAATCGTCCCTCAAATTATTAATAGGCAAACATAGGCACACGTAATTCATCTTACCTGCAAGTTAATTGACCTTCTTCTTTCACCTTCGTTTACAGAGGCGAGCACCAGTGCTTTGGATTATCCTTTTCCAGCCAATTAGAGCAAGAAAAGATTCGATTTGTGCCTCCTAATGCAGCAGAATGGATGCGGAATCGGCTTCAGCAAAACCCTGGAGAAATTATTAGCAACACGCAGAAAAGAGGCTTTACACTAGAGGTTCTTTTCTACTACTCATCTTCTATCAGAGCTCGAGTAAGCTTCAAATTCAGTCTATCAAAAAAAAAAAAAAAAAAAAAAAAAAAAAAGAGAGAGAGAGAGAGAGAGAGAGAGAGAGAGAGGGAGACTCCAGCAATTTTCAGTAAATAAATAGTTTTAATCATTAAATGTAATTTTAAATTAATAAAATGTATAATTACATTTAATTGAGTTAAATTAAACGTAAATAAATCGGCCTGCGAGTTCTAGTTTGGCTCGTTTTTGTACATTATGTTGTTGTTCTTGCTATAGAATTTGTCACATTTTTTATCCAAAATATTTTTATTTTTGCGCTAAACATTATAAACATTTGAAACTGTAACTTTATTGAAATATTCTTAATTTTAATACTAAATACCTATTTTATACAATTAACGTCGATTTGATAGCTACACTTGCGATGATCTAACAAACAAAATGGATATTTAATGTAACAAACTAAGAAAATTTGGATTTAAACTACTATTTCAAAAATTCTAGATTTTTTGTGTAACAAACAAAACATATTTAGATAAAAAAATTATAATTACATCTTATTTTATTTTTATACATACACTCAACGCACATAAATTATGTAAGCATATATGTAGACAAGATCATTTATTTACAAATCAAAATTAAAACTAGAACATTCTCATCACGTCTTACACATGAAAAGGAAATGGTACGGAAACTCTCAGCTAAATTCCTACGGTGGTGCGCCAAGAATGAACAGGTAATGTCCTTGCACATGTAAACGTTGGTGTGACAAAAGCGGGATAGGATCTCCTCACCCATTTTCTTTCACTCCACGTGTCATCGCACGACACGTGGTAGCAAGAGGGGATAGTGAGGCTGGATGAGGGTCGCCTGCATCTAGCCTCACCACCCCACCCTGATGCCACATGTCGTGTGGTCATGAGTAAGGTGAGAGGATTAAGAGTAAGGAGACCACATCCCGACAAAAGCGAGTCTTCACGTACATATATAGTTTGAAATCCATTTTGATGTACAAATTGCAACCCTTCCCATATTGCAAACTATTCAGCATGTTGTACGTCCAAAGGCCAAGCTGTGCTCTGTTGATGAATGCTCAACTGAAGTCCGACATGCCACAGAAACTGCAGGAAATGTTGCATTGAAAGTTATGGTTATGGATCCGAATGCATTATTATGAAACATTTTCTTTACCAAGTGAAATCCCCTAGTATATAATAGAGTGAAGAAGTGTTTTGCTGCCTTGAAATAATAAGCTTTTGTATCTTAATGCACTAATTTTAATTTAGGGAAAATTACAAAAACCTCCCCTGTGGTTTTGGAAAATTACAAAAACCTCTCCGCTAGTTTGTTTTTAGCCAAAAACCTCTCATGTGTTGTGGGTTAAAAACGCAACGGTTACTTTTCGGCAGTAACACCGGTGGGAAAGGTAAACTGACCGAAATGCCCTTAAATGCCTTAATATGCATTTTGGGGAGAAAACATAATTCTCAAAAATAAGAAAAATATAAACGCAGAGGAAGTGCGCTCTAGGGCAAAGGGTTCTACGCGGTGCAATCCCTTCATTCTGCTCTGGTTTCTTCAACTTTGGGTGGCGATTGGAGCATTCAATTCTGGAATTCGAGTGTTTAAGAGATACAACAGACATTTGCGGCTTGGTTTAGCTCGACGGGCTCACGGAAGAAGGAAACCGGCAGTGATTGTGAAAACTACTCTTGCAGCAACATTGGTGCGGTGATTAACTGGTAAATGTTAGATTGTAGTTATCAATTGATCATGATAATGTGATAATGTGGGTATCTGTTCATGTTTGTCATATTTTGCCTGATTTGTTGTTTTGGTTTTGGCTAAATGCCGGAGAAGTCCAAAAGGTCGTCAGATGCTTGTTCGTATGCTTGTTAGGGATGTCATTTCGTATATGGATTAGAAATGTGATTTCGTTTATGAGATTCGAATGGAAAATGTTAATTTATTTGTAGTGATGTGAGCTTATTCATACGAAATGCTATGTGAATGGAAGAAATTGTCTTTTACCTTAGTTAATAAGCTGTCCATATGAAGTAACATGGTTTGGACAATTGGAGCAATTGTATTCCATATGCTTGTGTGTATAGTTGTTCGGCTTTGTGATAGTTTCATTGCAGGGGTATTATTTTGACATAGATGACGGTGAAGTATTTGATGTTGAGGGTAGAGTTGATGTTAATGAGGAAATCTGGGGTGGTCTAGGTGATATAGACCGCGCACATATAAGTGATGATGATGTACATGATGATTTAGAAGGTGAACACTCTGTATATGTTGATGAGGAGTATGATGAAATGTATGATTCTAATGAGGGTTACGGAGAAAGGGATGAAGGTCGTGAACAGGTTGATGTAGGAGATGGTGGTGAATATGATGCAGAAAACAAGTATGACTTACTTGACACCGAGGGTAGGTCACAAATGGCTTTTGACATGGAGTGTGATCTTCAGGAAAAAAATATGAGCTTAGGGTTGGCCATACATTTGGGACTCCACAAGAATTCAGAGAAGCTCTGAAAGATTGGGCTATAAGAGAGGGGTTCACATTTATGTATGTGAAGAATGAAAAAAGTCGAATAACTGATGTTTGTTCTGAAGATTGTACATGGAGGATTCATGCATCTCCAGTCCAAGGACAACAAATTTTTATGATTAAAACCTTGAAAGGAGAGCATAGTTGTGGTAGACAGTACAAGAACAAACATTGTACGTCTACATATATGGCAAAAAAGTATTGTAATAGGATAGCGGATGATCCGAAGTTGTCTGTGGTTGTGTTGCAAAATGATATAAAGAGAGACTTGAATGTTGAGGTTAGTAAGTTTCAACTGTATAGAGCAAGGACAAAGTCAAAGTTGATGAGTGGTGTGGATGAGGTAAGAGAGTACAGAAGATTATGGGATTATTGCGAAACAGTGAGAAAATATAATCCGGGAGTACTATGAAGATTAAGGTACAGGATGTTCCACGTGAGATGAGTGGGGATGGGGCCCCTAAATGTGGCAGAAGGGAGGATTTTTAAGAGATTGTATATGTGTTTAGATGCATGCATTAGAGGCTTTTTGATGGGGTGCAGACATATCATAAGGTTTGATGAGTGCTTTCTTAAGGGAACATACGGTGGACAGTTGTTGAGTGCCATTGGAAGGGATGAGAATGACAACATGTTCCCTATTTCATTTTGCGTTGTTGAGGCAGAGAGGTATGATTCGTGGAAGTGGTTTCTTGAACACTTGGGAGATGATCTTGGAGGCGGGAGCTGAACATTCATGTCAAATAGGCAGAAAAGTTTAGTGAATGCAATGCAGGAGTTGTTTTCGGATTCAGAGCATAGATATTGCCTTAGGCATATGTATGAAAATTTTAAGAGAAGTATGTAGCGTCCCGGCCCGATACCGTCATCGGAACCAGTGCACCCGCCGTAGTCTACTATAAGAACTACGAAGCGTCAAAGCAGATCAAACGTACATCATTCATGACGTAGGATAAATCAACGGAAACGTCATCAAATTTAAAACTTCATCATCAATATTACAACCAGAAAGTACAGCGGAAATAAAAGGGTGTTCAGACAACTGTCTACTTATCCTCCAGTACAGCATAATAAACATCAAGTTTTGCAACATAAAGAAAGTGAGCAAACATCTATCTACTTCCATGTCCATCATCCCACTGAGCCCACTCGCCATCGTCTTCGATAAATATCATTTCATATTCCGGCTCACCTGAAAAGGAATAGAGTATCTATTCTTAGCGAAATTATCGCCAGCAAGTAACGCATCTATACACCTTACGGAATCACACACGACGAGTCACCAGTGTATAGATCATTGCCCAAAATAAGGTGCTCGGGTTAGCAAGTAGTATCTTTATAAGAATGCCTCAAAACAGATAAGACACATAAATGATACACGGATACGAGAGTAAACATGTACTAAAACAACATATCATCATAAGCAAGTCATAAGCTAGTCACATCTCTTGCACATCAATCTTATGCTTCGTGTATCATGATGCATGTACTTCTTTAAAATCACACACAACACCCATGCATATGTCTTCTTTCATAAGCATGTCATGCGTGTCATTTCACAAAGCATTTCATAACTCTTCTTATCATATTCTTCGCGTAGCAGAACTTTATACCCTGTGGGTGATCAGTCCACAGCAAACAGAACTTTATACCCTGTGCTGAAAGGTCCACGGCCCCATAACATATAACTTTATACCCCGTACTGAAAGATCCACGGCCCTATTACATACATCATATATCCGTGCTGATAGGTCCACGGTCCCATAAAATACTTTATTTTCCGTGCTGATAGGTCCACGGCCCCATAACATATTTTATACCCTGCTGTTGATTCACAGGTCACGCTTTTATACCCTGCTTTCGCAGGCGTGACTTTTATACCTGCGATCAACCAGCAGCCATTTTGTCTTTCGAAAACTTTAAACTTCTCTTGTAAACACATGTTCTTTCGCAAAGCAATTCTCAAGTCAAATGCAAGTGCCCATGTCATGATGCAGGATGCACATGTAACTTCGTATCAAACATGTAACGCACACACACACACAACTTACATATCAAGTATATAGTCTTGCACCTCAAACACTCAATGTTCGTATCTTTCCAAGTCCGTTCATCTCACTAATTCACTTGGGATTCAATTTTATTCTTACTTGATCAAACTTACCATCTACACCTCACTTACACCATAAATACCATTGCATTTTATGTTCAAAAAAAGTGTATAAAGTTACTACACATACATAGGGCGTCTAAAGGGTCAAAAAGACTTCCAGTATACTTCGAACGCTACATGGAGCGCCTATACTAGGCGTTCGAAGTGTTCGGGGATGTGCCGTATACATCGAACACCTACATGAAGCGCCTAATGTGACATAGAGCGCCTAATATAGGTGTTCGAAGTGTACGGGGATGCTCTGGGACACATTGAACGCCTACATCAGGCGCCTAATGTGACTTGAAGCGCCTAATGTAGGTGTTCGAAGTGTTCTGACGGTTCTAAACTGCAGTTTTTCTGCAGTAACTTCCTCCCATCTCCTTCCTCCTTCAACCCTTTCATGCTAAACCTCTCAAGATCCATCTTACCATCTAAATTCACCATACTTAACACACATCTAACATGAATGACTTTCACCTTCTCTAGTGTTTTCTCCAATAGCTCCGGTCTGGTGATTGTCCTCACGCCTACTTCGTCCCAGTAAACCGGGGACCTACATTTCCTTTCATACAAAGCTTCAAAAGGAGCCATATCAATCGCATTGTGGTAAATATTGTTATAAGAAAACTCCATCAGCTTCACCATTCCATCCCAACTCCCTTTAAAATCCAAAACGCAAGCCCTTAGCATATCTTCCAATGTCTGAATTGTCCGCTCGGATTGACCATCGGTTTGAGGATGATACGCCGTACTCAACCTTAATTCTGTACCCATGGCTTTCTGAAATGCTGTCCAACACTTGGATGTAAACCGTGAATCTCAGTCAGACACTATACTTACCGGGACTCCATGCAAGCTAATAATACTGTCCATATATAAACTCACCAACTTGTCAAGAGGTGTTCCACTTGAAACGGGTAGGAAATGGCCAGACTTTGTTAAACGATCCACGATGACCCAAATCATGTCATATCCACTTCTTGTCTTTGGTAAACCAGCTACGAAATCCATCGTGACATGTTCTCATTTCCATTCCGGAATTTCTAATGGCATCAACAATCCACCAGGCCGTTGGTGTTCTGCCTTGACTTCTTGACAAACTAAACACCTCTATAAACTCCGCAATATGTCTTTTCATCCCAGACCACCAATAGTATTGCTTGAGGTCTCTATACATCTTGGTGCCGCCAGGGTGTATTGATAGCCTTGAACAGTGAGCTTCTTGCAAAATTTCCCTTCTAAGTTCGTCAACATCAGGTACGCATAATCTTTCTCTAAACCATAAGCTTCCATCCTCTTTGGTCCGAAATCCTTCAGCTTGACTATGTTTCCCCATTTCCATTATTTCACTGAGGGTCTTATCATTCTTCTGAGCCTCCTGTATCCGATCAACCAAACTTGGTGAGATAGTCAATGTTGTCAAAACATTCACTGTGGAGTCAATCAAATCTAACCCGAATTCCTCTATCTCTCTTTCTAATGGTGATTGTCGGGCATGGCTGAACTTCCTACTTAACGCATCTGCCACTTTATTAGCCTTTCCTGGGTGGTAATGGATTGTCAAATCATAATCTTTTAGCAACTCCAACCATCTCCGCTGCCTCATGTTTAATTCTTTCTGAGAGAATAAATACTTTAAACTCTTGTGGTTCGTGAATACCACGCACTTTTCTCTATACAAATAGCGCCGCCAAATCTTTAAGGCGAACACCACTGCGGCAAGCTCAAGATCGTGTGTTGGATAATTTTGCTCATAAAGCTTAAGCTGTCTTGAGGCATATACGATGACTCATTCGTTTTGCATCAAAACACAACCTACAAACAATGTATTAGTCTAAACTTAATTGGTATGCAATATCATAACCTTATACTACAGTTTACGTACCTAAACCGTTCTTCGATGCGTCACTATAAATCACAAAACCATTAGTTCCGGAGGGTTGAGCCAATACTGGAGCTGTCGCTAATCACTTCTTAAGCTCCGTAAAGCTTTGCTCGCATTCCGCCGTCCACTCGAACTTGGACTTCTTGTGAGTAAGGCGACTGAGAGGTACAACTATTCTTGAGAATCCCTCAACCAACTTTCTGTAATAGCCCGCTAGACCCAAGAGACTTCGCACTTCGGTGACGTTGGTAGGTCTAGACCATTCGGTTATAGCTTCCACCTTCTTCGGGTCAACAGCAATCCCATCCTCCGATATCACGTGACCCAGAAAAGTCACACTTCTTAACCAAAACTCACACTTGCTAAACTTATCGTATAGTTGTTTCTGCCTCAAAATACCTAGAACGGTTCTCAAATGCTCAGCGTGAGTTTGTTCGTCAGGAGAATACACCAGAATATCATCTATGAATACCACTACAAACTTGTCCAACGGTTCTCGAAAAATGGTATTCATAAGGTCCATAAAAGCTGCAGGAGCATTTGTTAATCCAAACGGCATCACCAAAAACTCATAGTGTCCATATCGTGTGCGGAAGGCTGTCTTTGCGATGTCCTCAGCCTTCACCCTCAATTGGTGATACCCTGATCGGAGATCAATTTTAGAGAAGATCTTGACGCCTTTGAGTTGGTCAAATAAATCCTCAATTCGTGGGAGGGGATACTTATTCTTGATGGTAACTTTATTCAACTCTCTATAATCGATACAAAGCCTCATGCTACCATCTTTCTTCTTTACAAACAAAACAGCTGCTCCCCAGGGCGATACACTAGGGCGGATAAACTTCTTGTCTAATAACTCCTGCAGTTGTTCCTTCAACTCTCTCAACTCTGCCGGAGCCATTCTATAAGGAGCTTTAAAGATAGGTTCAGTTCCTGGAACCAAGTTTATCTCGAACTCGACTTCCCTCGGGGGTGGTACTCCTGGTAAATCTTCCGGAAACACATCAAGAAATTCATTAACCACTGGAATTTGCTCAATAGACGGTACTTTCTGAGTAGCGTCCATGGCATACACTAAAAATCCCTCAGCACCCTTCCTCAAGGCTTTGCGTGCTTGTGCAACGGACACATATACCTTCTTGGGAACTTTCTTTCGTTCCGCATCTCCTTGAAATATCACCTCTTCCATCTTAGCACTCTTGACCGTCACTTGCTTCAATCGGCAGTCAATATTGGCGTGATACTTGGCCAATCAGTCCATTCCCAATATAACATCAAAGTCGTACATCTGAATAGGGATCAGTGTGGCGGAGAACGTTTGGCCTTCAAACTCTAACTCGCAATCTCGATACTGCTGATACGAAACCATAACATGATCTCTGGCCGCTTGAACACGATACGGAGTTTCTAACCATTCAGGCAAACTACTAAGGTGCTTAGTGAATCTCTTCGCTACAAAGGAGTGGCTTGCGCCGCTATCGAAAAGTACATTGGCAGGCATCTTATTTACTAAAACTGCACCTAAGGCCATATAAAGTTTTACACAAAAAGTTACACACGCAAACACTTAATTCAATAATGATTTAAACTTAATTCAAATGGTACCTGCTACCACATCAGTAGCCTCCTGCACCTCAGTGTTCGTCATAAGATGTACACGAGCATTTGCTCGTGGCTTTGCTCTCGGCTGCTAAGCCGCTTCTCCTGGATTATTTTTCTTCATCTCCGGACAGTCTCTAATCATGTGCCCCACTTGACCGCATGGAAAACATGCTCCAGCCACTTTCCTACACTCTCCGACGTGGTTCTTGTTGCAATGAGGGCAAACTCCTATAGCCTGCTGAACTACTGGATTTTGCACTGGGGGTCTTTGAAAATTTCCAACTGAACCCCTCTTTGGAATCTTGACCCAACGTCCGGGTCTGCCACCAACTCTAACCTCCTCTCTTGACCTCTTGCCTCTATCAGATGATCCTGCATTTTCTTCTCTTGCCGCTACTCGGCGAAAATCACTCTCGACACGGAAACACGCATCTAGTATATCCTCGTAAGTTTTCATCCCCGCATTCACTATCGTCGACTGTATTCTCGAGTCCAAACCCCTCTCGAACTTCGTCATCTTAAGGCGATTATCTGACATAATCGCAGGGGCAAACTTACCCAAGGCATGAAAGCGATCCGCATACTCCGACACCGTCGTCCTTCCTTGCTCCAATCTGTCAAACGCTCTTATCTTGTCCAATATCGCAGTCTCCGGTACGTAGTACTTCAGGAAAACATCACAAAACTGTGTCCAAGAGATTGGTGGGGTCATTCTCAACACCATTCCGTCCCACCATTCGACAGCCTTGCCACTTAGAAGGGGTGTGGCCACCTCAACCTTTATCTCATTCGGTACTTGCACTAGCCGAAAACATTTCTCCACCTCAGCTAACCAGTGCTGAGCCTCCTCAAGATCAGTACATCCTACAAACTCCGGCACCCTCATCTTTCTCATCTCTCCATAAAAGAATCTGATGTTATGCTGGGGCGGTGGAGGAGGCGGAGGCTGATGCTACTGAGCAAACCCTTGTGTAATCACTGTTAATGCGTCAGTGAGCACCTGGGGTAAAACCACTTGTGGTGGCTCGTTCTCCTGTCCATTGCCCGAGTTGCCTGTGTTATCTCTTTTTGGAGGCATTTTTCTCTGAAAGGTTAACGTTCCATTAGCATTCAGCAGATACAAGATGTTACTGAAAGCTTGAATGAATAAGGACGGGCAGGGTATGTAATACAACTATTAATTCGAAATTATATGCTAAACGCGCTCGCACACACCCAACCCAGATCATACTTAGACTCTAGAAAATCATCACTTATACCTAAGGATCAAACTTAAGAGAAAATCACATCTTAATTTGCTATAAGATCATGGACCTAAGTTTCCGAGATAGATCTGAAGCCTAGGCTCTGATACCACCTATAGCGCCCCGGCCCGATACCGTCATCGGAACCAGTGCACCCGCCGTAGTCTACTATGAGAACTACGAAGCGTCAAAGCAGATCAAGTGTACATCATTCATGACGTAAGATAAATCGACAGAAACGTCATCAAATTTAAAACTTCATCATCAATATTACAACCAGAAAGTACAGCGGAAATAAAAGGGTGTTCAGACAACTGTCTACTTATCCTCCAGTATAGCATAATAAACATCAAGTTTTCCAACATAAAGAAAGTGAGCAAACATCTATCTACTTCCATGTCCATCATCCCACTGAGCCCACTCGCCATCGTCTTCGATAAATATCATTTCATATTCCGGCTCACCTGAAAAGGAATAGAGTATCTGTTCTTAGCGAAATTATCGCCAGCAAGTAACCCGTCTATACACCTTACGGGATCACACACGACGAGTCACCAGTGTATAGATCATTGCCCAAAATAAGGTGCTTGGGTTAGCAAGTAGTATCTTTATAAGAATGCCTCAAAACAGATAAGACACATAAATGATACATGGATACGAGAATAAACATGTACTAAAACAACATATCATCATAAGCAAGTCATAAGCTAGTCACATCTCTTGCACATCAATCTTATGCTTCGTGTATCATGATGCATGTACTTCTTTAAAATCACACACAACACCCATGCATATGTCTTCTTTCATAAGCATGTCTTGCGTGTCATTTCACAAAGCATTTCATAACTCTTCTTATCATATTCTTCGCGTAGCAGAACTTTATACCCTGTGGGTGATCAGTCCACAGCAAACAAAACTTTATACCCCGAGCTGAAAGGTCCACGGCCCCATAACATATAACTTTATACCCCGTGCTGAAAGGTCCACGGCCCCATTACATACATCATATATCCGTGCTGATAGGTCCACGGCCCCATAAAATACTTTATTTTCCGTGCTGATAGGTCCACGGCCCCGTAACATATTTTATACCCTGCTGTTGATTCACAGGTCATGCTTTTATACCCTGCTTTCGCAGGCGTGACTTTTATACCATGCGATCAACCAGCAGCCATTTTGTCTTTCGAAAACTTTAAACTTCTCTTGTAAACACATGACAAAGCAATTCTCAAGTCAAATGCAAGTGCCCATGTCATGATGCAGGATGCACATGTAACTTCGTATCAAGCATGTAACACACACACACACAACTTGCATATCAAGTATATAGTCTTGCACCTCAAACACTCCATGTTCGTATCTTTCCAAGTCCGTTCATCTCACTAATTCACTTGGGATTCAATTTTATTCTTACTTGATCAAACTTACCATCTACACCTCACTTACACCTCAAATACCCTTGCATTTTATGTTCAAAAGAAGTGTATAAAGTTACTACACATACATAGGGCGTCTAAAGGGTCAAAAAGACTTCCAGTATACTTTGAACGCTACATGGAGCGCCTAATGTGGACATGGAGCGCCTATACTAGGCGTTCGAAGTGTTCGGGGATGTGCCATATACATCGAACGCCTACATGAAGCGCCTAATGTGACATAGAGTGCCTAATGTAGGTGTTCGAAGTGTACGGGGATGCTCTGGGACACATTGAACGCCTACATTAGGTGCCTAATGTGACTTGAAGCGCCTAATGTAGGTGTTCGAAGTGTTCTGACGGTTCTAAACTGCAGTTTTTCTGCAGTAACTTCCTCTCATCTCCTTCCTCCTTCAACCCTTTCATGCTAAACCTCTCAAGATCCATCTTACCATCTAAATTCACCATACTTAACACACATCTAACATGAATTGATGCTTAGTTTGTCTAATAATATCCACTCTTAACCTTCTATCATTCACAACCTTCAAAAGATACCATCAACATTCCCAACACAACAAGTCTATAACAATGCCATCATTCTCCTTCAATTTCCTGCACTTACTCTCAAACATCTAGGTGTAGACAACCAACACAAGAATATAACAAGACAATAAACACATCAAGAATACATTTTCATGGACATGCTTGACAAACAACAAAGCACCACATAACTATTTTCAGAAATATGGCCCAAAGAACAAGACTTTACGCAACTAGCAACAACAATTACATATAGTAAGCATTTAACATAGGCAAGTCAAGATTACTAATGTGTGATCCAAGTTTTCTCTTTGTAAGAACATAGGGCCTAAAGTAACAAAAATTAGCGTAAAGCATATAGAAAGATTACTTGCCTTGGAATCTAGATAATCTTACGAATTTACTGCAGAATCTTGATAAGGATTGAACCTAGATTGGCCTTCTCCTTCCTTTTCCATCTTCTCTTCTTCTTCTTCCTCTCCTTTTCTCTTCTCTCTCTTTTCCTGCGGTTTCTCTTCTCTTTCTCTTTTCTTTTAACCGACCCCCCTCTTAATGTAATGGGGAGTTATACTAAAAGTGGTGTAACTCCCCTATCTCTTAGTAGGGACTATTTTAGTAATTTCCCTTAATTACCTTTAATTCTACTTTTAACCCCTTTCTCTTGTTTTCCTATATTTTATGTAACTAAGTCCCATAACCTACAAAATTAATTAAATTGCATTTAAGGTTGACTTTTAAGTATTGATAGTCGTACTTAAAAATCACGGGGTATGACAAAGTGCAAGGGGAAGAAGTTGATGGACTTATTTTGGAAAGCTGCTGTGCTACACACCCCACTGATTATAGACGGGCCATGGAGATGCTTAACCAAATAGATCCATATGTGGATGGTAATGAGAATGTTGCTGGATGGTTGGGGAAGGTTCCAAAATAACAGTGGAGTATAGCATTTTTCAGTTGTGGAAGCAAGTGTGATACTTTGGTCAATAAAATGAACGAGTCCTTTAATGCTGCCATTATACACGCTAGGACAATGTCCTTAGTGTCTATGCTGGAGTGGATTAGGAGGATGATAATGAGGTTGATTTGTAACAAAAGAAAGTGGATTTCCGGGTATGAAGGCAGATTCCTTCCTAATGTGCGCAAGAAAATAGAGAAGTTCCAAGAGTTGAGCAAAAATTGTTTCGCAGAACATTCAGATGGACAAAAGTTTGGAGTGATTGTGGGTTGCGATATTATGTTTGTTATGGACCGTAATTTCTGCAAAAAAGAATAAATAAAATAAAATACCATTATTGTTATCCTAATTGAAATAGGAAAATTGAGATTTTGACTGGATATGATGTAGCGCCTCGCTCCCGAACCCTAGCATCAGGAACAGTGCACCCGCCGTATCTCGCTGAGGAGAATACAAGGCTTCGAATCAATCTCTTACACGTCAGAAATAACGTAGAAATTTTTCTCGCGGAAGCGTAAACCATAACTTAAATTAAACTCCAATAATCGTTATTACATTACTGAATCAAAATTCTGATTATAAAAGTGATAGAGAAGCCTGTGAAAAATCCCCAAAATATAAGTAAACACAAACAGCTGCAGAGCCCCCTCGTAACCTAGATGCAGCTATCAACCAGCCCACTCCGCTATGTCCATCCCGTCCTCAACGAAGATATGCTCGTAGTCCTCATCCGGCTCACATGGGAATTGGGGATGAGTGACAAGAAATCACCCAGTAGATGCCCGCCTCAAACCAATACAAAACGTACATACCGAAATGATAAAACCATATTGCACATAAATATAAGATAACATGCATAAGATAAAGTAAATGCGGTAAGTAAAGCACTCCACATAAAATGCGCAAGTACGTGATGCATGCTCAATCAACGTGTCACACGAAACAAGAATCATGCCATGCAATATGCCCCTAGACCTACATGCAATGCATGATCCCGGGATTGACTGGATGCCTGTAGCCCGTACACTACAATCCACCCTGACCGATGCCCGTGGCCTGTATACCACAATCCACCATAACCGATGCCCATGGCCCGTACACCATGATCCACCATGACCGAGTACCCATGGCCCATACACCATGATCCACCCCACTCGAGCGTTTGAGACCCGTACATCTCAACCCACTCCAAATGCAATGCACGTGCTATGAATGCAACAACCAAATCGCCTGGGGCCCGTACGCCCATCCTCACCATCTCCGGCACTCAATATTTGGCTTCGTAAAATTTTTGAATATTGGAAAGTTGTTATTTATCGCCACCCTTATTTTTTCCTTAGCTTGTATTAATTTACTAGAATTTTCTACTAACTTACCCTATGATTCTCTTATTTAATTTTATTTATTACTATTAATATTTTAATTACTTAAATTTACCAAACTTCAGAAATTAAGTGAAAATAATTTAATTTTAACTTTTTATATTTTCTGAAATTTATTTGAATTTTATTGGTATTTAATTATATTTTCCTAGCCTGATCCACCAGACCCGATACATTGTTTTGAGAGGTAAATAGGCCGCCTTCGGTCCGACCCGCTGGCCAGCCGACCCGGTCTGTTGGCCGACCTGTTCTCTACTTTAATTTATTTATTTATTTATTTATTTATTTAATTGGATGTTTTACAAGTGGCAATACGCGCTATGATTTGTTTTTCGATCCCAACCCCCATTTTCTCCTATTTCCAGTCTATAGGAACCTATTCTAAGGCCAAAGCACAACTTTTTAAAGGCTCCTGATGTAAAAGTTCCCCATTTTCCCCATTTTTTAAGGATATTTTGTTTTCAATTCAATCATACCACCAATTTCACACACATACACGCACATAGCAGCCATAAACAATATATCTCATACTTTCCAACATATACAAAATTCACAACTTAAACAAATAAAAACAACGAAACAAAATTTACAACTTAAACAAAATAAAACAACAAAACAAAATTTACAACTTAAACAAATAAAACAACGAAACACATTAGTATACCATCAAAGCATGCATGAATCATATCCGTTTGAGAGGGGAAGAGACACCTACCTTTTTGACGAATTAACTTCCTTCTCATCTAGGCTTGAATCTAAACAATTGTAGTATAAACATCAATACCCTAATAATAAAGGTTAATTTGGCTTACTTAATATAATTAGTTCCTATCTTTCTATTTTTTTCCTATTTGTCATACTAACATATATATACAATATAACATATATATATATATATATAAATCATATATATATATATATCTA